>BMAU01002437.1:0-608256 GCA_019973935.1 Trichonephila clavipes | reverse complement strand
CACCTAGTGTGCTGATCAACCAGACATAAAATATATGTATGTCCCTTTGAGCTTGGCGGATCAATTGGACCTATCAGATCCATATTCACCACCTGAAATGGCAATTCAGACCTTGCCACAGGTGTAATGGGTGATCGGTCTTTAATCCTAACCGATCGAGTGAGCTGACACTCTTTACATGATTCACAAAATTTCTTCACATCGGAACTTAGACCCTCCCAAAATAAAGAGTACTTGATTCGTTCAAGCGTCTTCTTGGGACCCATGTGACTACTGAACACTGAAGTATGCGCTAGTCTCAACACCTCAGTTCTTCTGCACTTCGGAATTACCAGTTGCCCAATACTCTCCCCGAGTATTTTATCTCTATGAAATAGATACCCATCTACTTCATAGTAGTTTCCTTTGCCTTCCTTAGCATGCTTCCAAACCAATGCTAACTTGGCAGAACACTCCTGTTCGGAACGAAAACTATCAGCCACCATGATTCCTTTATCCATCTCAGCGGTCACCTCCTCATCCTTAGTACCCAATGTTCCCACTTCATTCCGACCTGAAGTAATATTCCTTTGAGAATCCTCAATGTGCTCCTGTGCTTTCTCTGGCAGAATACCCAATGAAACCTCGGTTTCATCTACATTTCCTGAGTCAACCCTCAGGTCCTGAGAGCTTTTAGCCAGTGAATTCTCTTCACTCTGGGCTCCTCCCAACATATCCAAAACATCTGGTGGAAGCAACACGTCTTCTACCAAAACTTCTGCCAAAGCACATAACACTTGCTGGTGCACCACATTAACCTGGCCACCGGTAGCAAGACCAATTGGAACATATACTAAAGGACATTTAACCGCTGGACCAAAATACCTTTCAAATAAATCGTGGAAGCTCCTTCAACCGATATTCCAGGAACTAAGTCTTTCTTGATAACAGTAATTTCCGTACCAGAATCCACTAACGCATGGACTAATTTCCCATCTACACTGATAGATGTTTTCACTAATTTACTTAATTTGTCTTCAATAGCCCCCCTAGGAATGACTTTACCTAGCAAATCAACTCTAGCAGTGACCGTTCCATCTACCAATTCCGTCCCTTCTGTTGACACCTTATTCACATTAAGTCTTTTATTATCTACCTCTTTGTTTTCGGACAATCCCGCTTAAAATGTTTATCTGATCCGCAGGTGAAACAAGCGAATTTTTTAATTTCAGTTACTTGACCCTTATCAAAGTTTTTCCTAGAAGAAAAAATATCTGACTTTTCTCCCCAAATGGCTGTTTACCCCAACTACCATTAAAACTTCTCTTTTCACTATCATTCCATTTAGCTCTCTCAGGTTCATCGTAGGATTTCCCTTTGGAAGCATAAAATATATCACATTGTTTGCCCAAGTCCCTGGGTTTGTACCATTCTTCCCCTTGGAGCACACCAATATGGGTCGCCGTCTCAGAATCCAACATTTCAAACATTTTATCTGCTACGATCAGTTGATTAACTGACTCAAAATTATTCGCACCTCTTAACTTACAGTAGTATAACCACATCGATGTTAAACGGGACGCGAACTGAGAGAAAGTTTCGTCAGAGCTACGTTTGGCCTTTCTAAAATTTTCTAAACATATTTTTGGGGTGATGGTTCATACTCCTTGAGTACAACCTGTTTTAAAGACTCGTAATCTTTTAATTCTTCTTCGCCTAGGTTAACTAATAAGTTTGACACTTTGTCTCCTAACATGCATAACAAAACCTTCGGTTTTAACTCGTCGCTAACCATTTCACTAGCGAAAGCCTTTTCAAGACTAGAAAAAAAATAGTCCCACCCGTCTGATTTATTGGGTACCTTTACAGTTAACAGCCTAACCATTTTAACTATTTCATCTAAAGATCTCACACGTGAGGTTTGACCATTATTTTGAGTAGCACTCTGATTAGCGTTCCTAGATAATTCTATTTCCAAGCGTAATTTTTCAATTGATAATTGTTCTTGTCGTTTTAATTTTTGCTGCTGTTCTGTCTCTAATCTTTCGGCTGTAATAACTTCCAATAACTCTTTTGCCTCTTCCTCCTTGTAATATTTACTAGAGATTATTAAATCCCTTAAAACAATTTTAGACATAGATGGATCAGGTGACTCATCTAAGTCCCGCGCTAATTGAATTAAGTCAATTTTCTTACTTCTAATGAGAAATGCCATTTTTAATCAAGCTAAACCTAATGCCAAATTACCTTCAGACAAACTAAACTACAAACACTTAAATGACCTAGTACTATATATTTAACAAGCAAGAAAAATTCTCGTTTTTCTAAGAGTACTCAAATTCCAGAAACACAATACGAAATATGTTTACAATAAAACTTATATGAGACACAGTTATTTGTTACTAATCAGAACGCAGAACCTTTTTCAAAATAAAAAAAAACACAATTAACAACATACTTTAGCTACATTACCATAGAATTATTTCTCAAATCATAAATCTACTCTTAGTTTCTTTTTTTTTTTAATTAAAAGAAGAATCTTATGCAGGAAACAAAAAACCAATATACATATACATCCTAAATTACGAGCAAAGGAAATAACCTCAGATTGCATTAAACTATCAACTAACTGACAAATTGCAACACTTTTACTTAAAATGAAAAACTATCATATAATATTCAAAAAAAAAACATGCCATATTCTGAGTCATAAATAACCTACAAAATCTCTTATTTACAACATTTTAACAGGAAGTCCGTCTACTTGAAATACATATACACATTTTTTTTTTTTATAATGGATATTTTTCACCCACTCAAACATACATTTTTCGCAACCATTATTTCAAGATAAATTAATCTAATTCTTTTTTTTTTTTTTTTTAAATTCTACAAACTGAATTGTTATGCAAAACACTTTCTATACCCAGATTTTAATTTTTGAGACAACTTCAAAACAGTAAAAAATGATGATAAAAAGAAATTATAGTTTAACACTAGAACTCTAAATACCATATTTTACAACATTTAAAATGATACCCTATCATTTCCAGGTAAAATAAGTACACAATTTTCTTATTTCATCTACACAATAATCCAACAACATAGAATATTGCAATAAACCAATGAAATTTTCTTTTTTCATATATATCTGCTTTTTTTATTTTATTTTTAAAAAAACAAATTAAATATGACTGCATCCCATTACTCTTTTAAATATTTACACAATATTTTAACACTCAGGGGAACAATAGTCACTTAACTCGACATGAACACTGTTTCTGTACTTGAACACTACTGGGTTTCCTTCGTTGTTTTCAGATCACGGCTCCATTCATCAGAAAATGAAGAAAAATACGACATCTGTTCGTTCATAGCCCAACTCGGCAGGTGATGGTAAAACTCCATATGAAGAAGGTCTTGTTTTTTTTCACTTGAAACTGCTGCAGGGCATTTCCCGGGATGCACGTGGTCATCAACTTGAAGATACACTGCAGGATTCTATTTCCTTGTTAAAAATTTCCTTTCAAACCGAATGTCCACTAGAACCTTGTTCACAATTATGTAGTACGAACACCGATCAATTTGAAATATTTTATTCATTTAAATTCTGCTCCATTGCATCGCACTTCTGACACCAGTGTAAACTTGTGGGTTCTTTTCTGATCGTGTTCGCATTGTGAATTGAAAATAATTGCAGACAGGATTTTTTCCCACTGTTTATTCCACACCTTCTATGGGACATTTCTTAAAATAAAGAATATATTGAGATGTTACAAGATTACGATACATCGTTCAGCCGTGTCTACTTTTCACGACCCCGGTTTCCTCGCCACCCTCTCTCTCCCCCGTTCCGACCTCTTCTCCTGTCCTTGCCAGATCCTTCTCTTTATATCGTCTCTCGTTCGACCTGTTGCCAGGTGCAGGCAGCGGTTCCTTACAAAGATGTCGACCCACCTCTAGCCTGAATGCAAGCTTCCACACGACGTGGGATAGAGTGATAAAGCCCCCTGATGTTCTCCTGCGGTATTTCTTGCCAAATTCGCTCTAATTGTCGGCCCAGGCATCAACATTCCTTGGTAGATGCAGTCTTCTTCCCACCATATTCCAGACACGCCCGATTCGAGAGTGATCTGGCAATCTGGCTGGCCAAGGAAGTGTTTGACAAGCTGTAAAGCAGTTAATAGCAACACGTGCCACATGTGCTCTGGCATTATCTTGCTGATAAATAAGGCTAGGACCAGGGACGTAGCTACCGACGGGGTCCCCAAGCTACAGGGGCCCCAACGTGAGTAACTACAGTCCAACTAGCAAGGTTTTCGTATCTAAAAAGGGTCCCCGGAGGAATTTTGATATAGTGCCCCCTCAGAGCTAAAACACTGCAAAAGTAACGGTAGCAGAATAGTTCTCAAAATGTCGTCGATGTACCGCTGTGCTGTAAGCGTGCCTCTGATGACAACCAAAGGGGTCCTGCTGTCAAAAGAAATGGTATCCTAGACCATAACTCCTGTTTAAGGACTTGTGTGGCGTGTAATACTGAAAGCGGAAGTGGCACGCCTCCTCGGGCGTCTCCAGACACGTCTTCGGTGATCGTCAGGACACGGTTGGAAGCGGGATTCGTCGCTAAATACTATATTTCACCAGTCAGTCTGATTCAATCATGATCGAACCAAGCGCCACTCTAATCTGGCTCGACAGTGTACAGGCGTGAGGGGCAAATGGTGTAGTGGTTGGTACGTGCGTAAATTTTGCTCTATCAGCCGTCTGTGAATGGTCAGGGTGGACAATCGTGTGTGGGTCGCACATCTGATGGTTGATAACGAGGAATCAGGCGCTGTGACAGCTGATCTAACAATCAATCTATCCTCCTGATCTGCTGTGGCCCTAGGTCCACCGCTAACAACTTGACGCTGAAGCCTGCCATTGTCTACCCATTCTTGCAGGAAATCTTCTAATGGTCGCATCGCTTAGACCCATATGATGAGCGATTCTCCGGTTTGCCCAACCTGCCTCTTTTAATCCACACACAATGATACGACCTCTTTCAAACTAAAACAGTTGATCGTAATGAGCTCGAATCCTGCGGCGAGGCCTTTTTCAGCCGTTGAAAGGTATCCTAAATCGCAATGCAACAGAAATTTTGACCATCGGATTGAGAATCGCTTCTTATAAACACCTGCTGAGTGCGCAGTTCCGATGCGCTGTAGCTCCCGCTATTCATTTTCATCGGACACCAAATTTGAATCGTTTGTCTGTTCAGTTCAAATATCCTTGCATACAAAATTTCATTACAATCGTTGGAGCGTCGTTGTTTCTGTAATAGGGTTTATTTTGAAGATTGATTCTTTATTAATAAGTTAACTGCCAACTACAAGATAACTCGTAGTTTGCGTTAATGCCCGGGACGCCAACTTCAAGTTATCTTGTAGTTTGTTCATTTGTCACATGTGTGCAACTGCATTGAAATTTATTGCATATTGTGTCAGCGTAAATCTTGTAATAAATAATTTGAAAATACTGACTTTTTTACATCGGCATTCTCAAAAATACCATTGTTGAGAACGTGTTAAATCGCGCTTCAAAGCAATACGAAGGCTATTGGTAGCAGACCTCGTAAGTTTTAAGTGACACGAAGATAAAACCTGAACTATAGCTCTTCACTCTCCAAACTTCTATGCCCTATTTACGAGAGAGCTTTGAGCCTCAACAGATTTAACGTACATCAACCCCTCTTCTACAAGGAGAATTTTTAGTGGCTATAAAGATGTAAAAGAATATATATAAGGAGAATATTCTTCGAGTTCTCTTATTCATTAATGAGTTTGAAGCAATGTATATTTTTTACGGCTGCATCACTTTCAAATTTCGCCTTAAAATTGTCTGTCTTAACCGAAACTTGGAGCCTTTTTTTTCAATAATGGTTCGATATTTAACTCAGAATTCGGTATTTCAAACAACTAAATCAGCATTAAATATTCCGAATCGTTACTTTCAGTTATTAGTTATTAACTATTTCTAACAGCAGGATAATATATTCAAAAGTTACTATTTCAAGTAAATTCAATGGACTAAATTCATGTGACGTCTTAGTTACATGATAATTGCAATCACGTGTTTCTAGCCAATAAATTAAAAAAATCATGTGGCGTCATAATCACATGATAAATGTAATCGCGTGTTCCCAATCAATCAGTTCATGCGCTTCACTGTTGCCAAACTTTGCTTTTTACACACTTTTTTAAAAAGTAAATATTTATCAACTATAATAACGCACATAGTGCAACTATGATAACGCATACAACATGTGCAAATTTGATACCAGTTTTGAATTCAAAGGAGAACACGTGACAGCATTCATCACGTGATCACCATGAATTTAGCCCATTAAGTACCTCAAGATGTGCTGATCAAATTATTCAGAATTCCTTTCTTCCTCAGTGGCACGACAGCTCAGGGTGCGCCTTGGCCTTCTCAAGAAGCCTTTTCCACAGGCCAAGCTTCTCTTCTTGCTAGTCTTCTCCAATTCCTGGTTCTCAAAACAAAGAGATCTTTTTATAGGTCATCAATCCATCTAAGATTTGGCCTGTCCCTTCTTCGTTTTGCCAATTGGTTGAGCCTTGAAGACTTTTTTAGTGGTGCGGTTTTCATTCGTTCTGATAACGTGACCTGCCCATTTAATTCTTTGCATTTTTGAAGGAGTTCACAATGTCAGATACTTTATATGATTGATAGAGCTTTAAATTTGATCTTCTTCGCCATGTTCCATTTTCCTGAATTCTTCCAAAAATGAATCTTAAAATCTTCCTTTCGTAGGTACTTATTATGTTTTCATCTGTTCGAGACATGGACCAAGATTCACATGCATAAGTTAAAAGGATCTTAAAGGATTTTGATAAAATAGAAGATTTATTTTTCTTTTGATTAAATTTGTATGTGATTTCATATATTTTCATACTCCATTAAGACATCTATTAGCCTTAGTAATTCTCTTTTGGATTTCAGTAGTACAATCGTGTTTCTATTGTTAATTTCCGAACCTAAATAAGTGAAAAAAAAAAGCTGTCAACAACTTCAAAACTATACTCTTCAATTTTAAAATGGGAATTGTTAAAACATGATTTAATTCAAGGCATGTACTTGGCCTTATTCTCATTGATTTTCAGTCCCATCCCGGGGGCCTCTTTCTTTAAAAATAAGAAGGCCTGTCTTAGTGCGATGGTTGTTCGTACGATTATATCAATATCATCGGCAAAAGCCAACAACTGTATCGATTTATTAAAGATATTTCTTCTGGTATTGATATTTGAATCTCTTACCACTCTTTCTAATACTAGATTAAAGAGTAGACAAAATAAGCCAAACTCAAGCTATCCCATCATTACAAGTGATTGGAGGTTAAGTTTCCCTGCGGGAAACAGAACTCCTATAAACATTCAACATTTTCTATTTTCAATGGGTCCGGAAGATCATTCTGCACCTTGATTACGATCTTTGATTATTCAGAATTAACTACATCGAATCAATTCAAAGGTAATCAATTATTTTCTTAATGAAATCCAAACTCTCCTTATTTTTTACGGTGCTGGTACCATCTTCCAATCAAGTTGGAAAAAAAAATTCGTTCCGAATCACAAACTTCTTGGAAGTGAACTATTTAGAGCGAACGAGTAAGAAAGTGAACCGAACTCGAATCAACTCACTGAATCGAATGATTCTTCTCACGGCAGCCATTAAGTGAACGACATGAACCATTAAAAGCAGAGAAATCACTCAAAAGATAATTTTATTTCGATGCTTTCACAGAAAGTAGGAGAATCTTTCCAGGTCATATCGATGAAGGGGGGTCGATTAAATCCATTTGAACTTTTTTTTATGACATGCATTTATAAAATTAAAGTTTTTATAAGATTTTCTCTCCCGTTTAAGACCTAAGAATCGGAAGTAAATGAAATTACTACTTTAAATATAAACCTTTGACTTGCTGTGAAATAAATGAAGGGGGAAAAAACCTCTTGCAATTACAAAAGAAAAGGAAGATTTACAAGAAATATTTCTTTTAAAAACAGTATCATAAATCTAAAGGTTCTAGATAACTTTTTTTTTTGCGGGGAAATATTTTGATACTTTTTAAGATAGTGGTAATTTAAAGTGATATGTCTTAATTTACGCCTGAAAATGTAATGGGTTTTACAGCCAATTGTGTATCTTGTTTTAAGGAAGGTGGAAGTTGTGTAGGAAATAAGATAGAGAAGAATCTAGAATTATTTTGTATGAGTAATTTTTATATATCAAGTACTGGGGGTGAGAAGGGGAAGTTATTCTTTTGAATAAAAAATTCTTGATGATTCAAATGTAGTGTATAAATATATTACTATTTCTAATGTTGAAATTACAGTATACGTATATAATTCGATTTCATAAAAAAACTTTTTACAACTTATATAATATAAACATAAAAAATTTATTAAATCGCAACATATTTAATCAGTGATATATGCTTTGAAGAAGTTTATTATTCTTTATAAGGTAATCTATAAAAACCTTTTAAAAAATGAGATTTTCTTTTAACTGATGAAGAGATGAACAAAAGTTTACAGTAAATTTGAAAAAAATTGCGTTTTTTTTCCAAACTAAAATTTATTTTTTGGTTGTAAGATAAAGTTAACCTTCAATTTGTACACTGCTATATAAGAAAAATTAGGGTAGCAAGCAAAAAAAAAATGAAGAAACCGTTGAGCGATAGCCATGCAAGGACATAAAATGGAGAATACAGGTGTAACAAAACGCAATACTGAAAAATAAGTATATATATATACAAAAAAAAAATGTTAAGTCAATTCCTACTTAGATCAACAATTTTTTTTTTTTATTTTAGCTACATTTTATTAAATAGTTACAATTCATATAAATATGTATATACATAGGACAGAATCACAACATTAAGTGGTAATTCATTTTTATTAATTATCATTAAAATATCGTATTGTCATCCAAAACAATCGCGTCTATCAAATTTCAGTTCACAACTGAATGCTTTAAAAAGCGAGAAAAAAAATCTTTTAAAGTTTTGACCTAAGTCGCTAAAAATGAAAACAACGTGATTGTATCTGTAATTCTTTAAATTATTAGTTTCAGTCAATTAATTTTAATTAAGTATAATTCAAATTGTCGTATTTTTACCCATAACAATAGGGTATAGAAAATTTCATTTCAATTGAGCGCTTTAAAATGTATTTTACTAACGATTGAAAATTCCACCAAGATAAATAAATATATAGAGTGTGTGATCTAATAGTGTAGGAATTGAAAAAACATTTGTAGGAAACTTTAATTCTTTGGAATGGTACAAAAAAACATGATGCTTTTTTCAGGCAACGATTTGGTTACACATAAATGGCAAGAAAACTGATTGTTTGGAAATGATACAGAATATTTAGTCTGGTGCGTGGTTGCCTCGTACTGTTAAGACTACCGCACACCTGTTTAGCATGGATGCAATGAGGTTATCGATGACACTTTAAGGAATGCTGTTCCACTCTTGGCAAAGTGCAATCTCCATATCTTGCACTGTAACAGGAGCCCTTAGTCTTACAAAATAGCATCGCCCAAGTGTGTCTCAAACATGCTCGATCGGATTACGATCAGGTGAGCATGCTGGGTACTTCATACCCTGTATTGTTCCAGCTTCAGCCTAGTGGTTAGAGCATCGGACTCCAGACCGGAAGGCCTGGGTTCGATGCCACCAAATACCCTCCGAGTGCACACGGAGAACGTGCTCGTTAAATCAGTGGGTCCGAAAGTCTTGTGGGCTGAATCACGAGTGCAGGGGACAGGAGAATATTTCCCTCCCATCCAGTTCCATGGCAAAATTGTGGAGGTGTAGATAGGTGGTGGCGCCATCTATCGTCTCTTCGGGAATTTCTCCCAGCTAAATCGTACTGTCACCTGTATGGAGCTCAAGGCTTAGGCCAACCACAGGCGTACTTTTAGTCCTTTGTCACGATGAATTTCGTGGGCCTCGTTCTGACTACGTCAGACAGGTGGCATTAGCCAGAACAACCAGCTTCACAGAAGTTCTCCACGAGACGTGCTATATGAGGTCTGGCATTTTCTTGCATTTAAAGAAGGAAATCACAAATGGCTGCAGCGTAAGGTACGACATGGAGCCTCAGTATCTCATCTGCATACTTTTGAGCCTTCAAATTGCCATTCCGAATGATATACAGGTTAGTACGTGCGCCTATACTTATTCGAGCCCATACCATCAAACCACATCATCTGTAATGGGATCTTTTATGAACAAATGTAGGGTTATTTTGCTAGTGTCCCTTTCTCACCGTACCAAAACATGTTTGGTGCCATACTCTAAAACAGCGGTCACCAAACCTTTTGACCTCACCGACCAGTACATTTACAATTTAAATCCCATGGACCTCTATTAGGACTTTTTTAAGTGTTGGATATATTTATATATATATAAAAAAGTATTATCTAAGAACATATATAAAATGTACCTAGTTAATAAAATGAAACTATTAATTGTAACCAAATTATGAAAGCTTTATTAATATATCATAAAAAAATAAACAAAATAAACAAAAACTGTAAAAACAGAACAATTAAAAGGTTAAATATATTAAACTTTTAGCATTACATTTTCTTAGTCTGATGGATGTTCCTGCTGAATTCAGATAATATTATAGATATCTGGATCCATTGTTGTTATTGTAAGACGGAGAACTGCATTTGTTTCAAGCTGAGATAAGTACCGTGTTTGGATAGCAGATGAAAAGGCCTTTACACATAAATAAGTTGGGGAGAATTGAATCAGAATTCTCATCGCTGTTCACTAAAAGAGTATTCACTTTTTATGGAAAGCGAACACTGAGAACACTGATAAGGATGAATGAAATTTGAATTTGAGAGTTTCGTCGGAATATATATAGGTCGATGAGATGATTTCTTTTAGATGCATGCTTAAATTATTATCCTGAATTTTTGCTGCACACGGATTTATTATCCACATATAACAATGCAGCTACAGCAGTATGGCTGATTTACCGTAGCGTCATTCTATGAAATAGCATTTTTATAACTTTGCATGCATTCTTATGAATTGAATTATATTTCAATGCATCTTAAAACATAACTTAGTGATGAGTAAGTATATTCCACACACACACACATTTTTCTGGGGCCCAGCGAAATTTCCTCGCGGACCACCATTTTGACGACCTCTGCTCCAAACTGAATAAGGACTCGTCCGTAAACAGCACTTGACTCCAATCATTTTACATTTAGTCTCTATGTTATCAATGTCTTGGTGTCAACGAAATACATACCAATGGCCCCCGTGCATACAGACCACTCGCATGAAGCCTATATTGCAGTGTTTCTCAAACTGTGGGACGCGCCCCCTAGAGGGATGTCATAATCCTACAAGAGGAGTGGAGCGCAAGGATATTGAAAAGACAAAAACAAAAGATTATTTAAAAATTATTAATTTTTTGAAAGTAAACAAACAAAATACATTCTGACATAATAAAAAATAAAATACACATTTACACTGATATAATACATTTATAAATATATCAGTGCTGCTCAATGCATTTTATAATTAATTTAACAGTACTAAGTTAACGTTTAATATTATCAGTAACGCCATGGGCTCTTCATATGTAAAATTATATGCAAAAGTTAACACTTATCTTGGAGATTTGTCCGGTTTAGAATTAATTATTTCAATGCCGATTAAAAATTACTCGATTCCGTCCCCAATACTGCCGTTTAACACGTAGGCGAGGGTTTGTGGTGTTTTGGCGGAGGTGGGTAGTAAAGGAATAAATAAGCACAAAAAAAAATCCTCTGAAACAAATAAATCCTTCGCAAACACTGTCAAGGTAATTTTGTTGCATTCCAAAGCCTTCGGAATAATTTTATGGATAGCAGTTCACAGAAGCAATCGTACTTCAGTAAGACTTATATATACGTCCGGGGCAATTAACGCCCTGGCTGAGCAAGACACTTATAAACGCCGGCAGCACTTAAGGGGTTTAAGTCGAATCGTAGATTTAGCGTCAAAATATAGTATTAATGAATTTAATACGTTGTTATTGTATGGGGGGATGATGATAATTATGATTGAATATTGGGTCGCGCGCAAATATTGAAAGTTTGAGAAGCACTGCTATATCGGATTGTTTGGCTTCAAACATTTCGTCTTGTTTCCAAAAGAAACTGTCTTTGAATCTACGTCCCATTGGCTGTTCTGTATGGACAAGCTGTTAACAGGATATATCGGTCATTATTTGTACTCGTAACACGTGTATGACCTTGTCCTGGCCGACGTCGAACATGCCCTGTTTCTTAGAAACGATTCCACCATCTTACAATGACACTTCTTGCCACTCTAACAATGTCCTCTAGAGCTCTGAGTTTGCCCGGATTCTAGTCTCCCGATAATACGCCAAACCAAAAATTCATCCGTTGTTACGACATTTTCCTGTCAACTTCCCTCAAAACAACGTCAAAAGGGTTGAATTTAACCATTGAGACAATGAAAAACAGCTTTTACGATATGACGATTTCTACACTTATGTCTTTTCTGGTTTTTGACGTCATGAACGTTATAATTTAAGTATGAATTTTTCTTCTACACTTTTTAGACTCAGAAGAAATATTTGCATAATTTCGTTAAATCCATGTGCTCCGCTAATTTTTTTTTTGAGCCGTGTATTTTTTTCACTATATTCTTTCAGTCATTAGTTTTTACAGACCTTTCTTATTAGGAGGGTTTTCATTCTTAAAAACACGTAGACGGAAGCCCCAAAGGGGCTTCCGTGGTAACTCTATGGTAAAAATTGGTTGGTTGAACCTTTCTGCTCCTTGTGTACGCTTTGGACCTTCAGTTATTAATCTTATCCATTTTTTAAAAGAATGGTTGAGTGAGTGTTTATTAACATCGTACTATAAACTGGGACGTCTTGAGACTCTTTAAGGTATATGCAAAAGTAGGCCCTACCTGAGATCTTTAAAAGTAGACAGTATATTAGCATGCATTGCCAAGTACTCGTTCGAACGGTAATTAGAAACAAAAACCTAGGGTCAAATCTACTCGATGGCCGTATTTCGATTAAACGAGTTGAATGATTACTTATGGTATTAGGCCTAGGCCTAGACATGGATGAACAACGGTCATCACATTATACAATCTTACTACTTTTACCAGTTGACAGGCAGTTTGAAATTCCCTGTTCTTCGGAGAATATGTACGGGAATAATATTTGACCATTATAATTATATGGATCACATGACTTTATTAAGTTAGAGTCTATAACGAAGTGAGGCCCTGGTCCCGGGACCAGTTGGCCCTTGCGTTAAGACGTCTCTGACTGTAAAGCAACACGAGAGTTATTGACTATGAACCTCTAAGAAGGATTGAATAATGCTGTGTAGAATGCTGCTTTGAAGTTGCAATAATTATGCAAGGAGAATAATTATTTACGGCACTGGGATTATTTTTTAATTGCAACTATTGTTATCTCAGTACATTTTCTAGTAATTTGTATGCATGTTCGCGCTCGATTTTAGAAAAGTTTCTTGACGAACAAGTATAACATTGTATCCACAATACGATCTCAGCGATATCACTCATTTGATTCACTAAAAATAGAGGGTGGTTTTTCTTTTTGAGGAAAGATGAAGCTATCATTAGATGACTCACAAAAGGTCGAATGATGATCTTTGTACCTCTACTGGTTCCACTGGTTACAGCTTGAATTTTCTAAATGTCAAGCATTGTGGTTTTCTATTATCTATCGCAATAATAATAGATATGATAATAATATAATGATATAATTGTGTCTTTAGCTAGAAATAAAACCGCAACTTTGAATTCTCTGTTGATAACGTTGCAACGCTGCAAAAAAAAAAAAAAAAAAAAAAAAAAAATTAAGAACACGCGACTTTGATTCAGATATGAGAGTTAAGCTTACTACAAGAAAGGCTTGTGTGTGTTCTCATTGTATTGTTAACAGAAAGAAGCAATACTCCTTATTGTTTGCCTGATGATTAACGATGGACATAGAACACCAAGGGCAAATGGACAAGTGGACTCTTGGTGATGTTGCTCACAATTATTAACCATGTTCAAGTTAGGACACTGCCAGCGCAATGACTTTGAGGATAGCCTCCATTTAAGTTTATTGACTCCATTATTCCACATGTCAGAGGCATGGAAGTCTAGTGATCCTGGTCACAGACTCATGGTTGAGTTCGAGCCTTAATCCCACTGAAGACCCTCTGTGTAGAACTGGGGCACATTAAATCCGTCAGGACTCAAAGTTTTCCCATTGGTGTGGTATGAAGTTTGATTCAGGTGTCGACCTCGACATTTAACCAAGGTTCGAAATTACGAGATCCGTCACCAATAGTCCTTGCGTTTCTTAAAAGTGGACGTTAAAAGCCCTTCCTCACTTATCCCACAGATCACGAGGGATATTGGTGACGGATTTAGTAGTTTTGAACCACACTCAAGAGAACGAGAATGAAACATTAATTGCTACCTCATTCACTCATTTTATGTCGTTATGGGATCAGTACTCAAACAGGTGGCTGGATTGAAACATAGCTTAAGAGTGATGTTGTGACCACTGGGCTTTTCTGACCTTATGATGTTCCCTAAGCAGTGAGTGAATATTAACATCACACTGTTCAGCTACATAAGGGCTTTTGGCGATGGACCTCGTAATTTTGAACCATGGTCAAGTGATGAGGATGACACTTCAGCTGGCACCCTCCTTTCCTAACTACCACACTGCATTAGTGGGAGGACGTTTGAGCTCTCGGCAGATTTAACGTGCATCATTCCCTTACACGGCGGGTCTTTAGTGGTTCTGGGCAAGAACTCATGACGTGCCTGCCATGATCCGATTACCCTAACCACTGGGCTACCACCACCTCATTCTATAAGAAAAGCAGTACTAATTGCAATAGTAACTCTTTGGTCTTCTGATGAAAAACGATGTCATTATGAACACAAACTTCTACTACTACTGATAAATGTACAAGTCTGCTGTAAATCCTAAGCATCATTATTATCATACCAATGAGGCCTCAGTAGCCTAAGTGGCTACGATTACGGACTCTTGTCTAGAGTGTCATGAACTCGAACCCTAGTGCCACTGAAGAACCAAGTGTTGAGGGGCCGATGTACGTTAAATCCGTATGGCTTAAACGTGCTCTTGTTGGTGAGGAAGTTTGGAGAGTGGTTCCAACTCAGATATCATTCACGTCATTTGACTATGGTTCAAAATTACGTGCTCCTTCGCCAGTAGGTGGTAAGCCTCTCTAGAACACTTCGTGGTGTGCTTTCTAGTGTAACGTTAATAAAAGCTCACCCACTTGCTATACCAATCGCTTTTAGAAGTTAATGTTGAAAACAGAGTAGTCGATTTCGAATATCTAAAGCGATAAATCACTTTTATTAAAGTGCAATTTAGAATTCCTGATAAATAGTGATGAACATGAGAGGGCATTTTTTTTAGCATAACAGTCCCAGTTACAATTTTTGTGGGATATGGAGCAACAAAGGCTATTATATTCCCTAAAAGATTAAAGAAGAATTTACGATAGCATAACAGGCTCATAATTTCAATTATAGATTGCGCTTCGGGTCGTTAAACCTTTTAGAATTTTAAGTTTTCTTGTTAACGTGAAACGGATGTGAGAAGTGGGGTGCCAACTCAGATCCAGACCTCGTCATTGGTCCATAATTCAAAATCACGAAGAGTGGATTTTTGAATCGGTAGAAGTGGAGGGCAAGAAAACTTTCACAAATAAGGTTTCACAATCAAGGTATATAATAGACAGATTCCTGCGATATTTCATGATGTTTGTGTATCAAGCCTATGGTAGACAATAGTGGTTGTGGATGTAGTAGTCAAACCACGTGTTTTTGGAACCTGATTTTGTTAAGAGCCTACTTGAGGACTTATATTGTTAAACCTGCGTCATTGATAGGCTTTGGATAGGGAGAGTAGGGTGCCAGTTCAAACGCGGACCTCGTCATCTGACTGTGATTCAAAATCATGAAAAATATTAGTCGTGAACCTTCCAGTTGGTTTGAAACAGGCGGCAGAAAGCGTTTCAATAATCCATACCAAATATGGCAAGCAATAAAAATGTGATAGCGTTTGGCTGAGTGACCTTAGCAATCAAGCTCTAGACAGTGATGTTGCAATCAAACCACGTGTTCGAAACCTGATTCCATTAAAGGTGCATTATGTATACAGACTGATACGCATTGAATCTATTAAGGCGTGTCGTGAATGTGGGGAATATAGGTGTCAGTTCAGGTGTTGACTTCGTCATACTCGTATGACCAGGGTTCAAAATTATGAAACACATTGGATTAGTCGCATAGAAAAAAAACTGTTAGAAATCGTTCAATAAAGAAATAAATGTTGCGTAGACATGAAAGATATTTATCCTTGGGTGGGTGAATTCTTATTAGCGAAAGTAACACTAGGGCTTTTGGTGGAATGCCCAAGGGAGCCGAGCTCACCCGAAAGAGGTTTAGAGCTACAAAACGATTCCCCGGAAAACAATCACCTCCGTGTTTCATCTTTATTGAGCAAAAACATAGTATACATTTCATACGGTAGCACACATTAAATTTACATATTACAAATTAAAGGTAAATGAAACGAAATACAGATGTTATTGCAAGGTACACACATACAAAGCTGAAAATAATAATAAAGAACATAAAGGGTAAAGCCTATGGCTAATCAAAGCTAATCATTAGCTATCTAGCTAATCAAAGACTTTATCTCGGGCGAAAAGAATTCTCTGATTGGCTAGACGCTCAGCGCCCGACGCTGACTGCCTTGGTGTGATTGCGGCTTTAGAGTAATATTAACGCCACCCAACGAGAGGAGATAGAGCTCGACGGATTTAACGAGCATCAGCCCCTTCTACATTGTGGATCTTTAGTGGTAACAGGACTTAAATCATTAGACTATAACTACTAAGCTACCACGACTACAAACTGATGGTCAGCGGCTGTTCAACCAAACCACTAGTTCGAGACTAGTTTAAAGACTAGAGCAGGGGTGCCAACCCAATGACCTTGCGGGCCACTTCGGAAAAAAACATTATAATCTCGCGGGCCGCACATAAAATTATGTACCTTTATATCAGATTTGGAAACGAAAAACATTTATTGGAGGGAAAATTTAAAACAAAATGAATTATTATTGTCGGTTTCATTATTTTTCATGTATTCACAGACATAGATAATATAATAATGTTTATGTAATATAATAATGAAATGATCAAATAATGTTTAAAATAATACAGTCCATTTTCTTGAAAATTACTGTGTTCTTTTCGAATTGATCTTTCGTTACTCATTGTTGAAATTTGATTGTGCTGTCATTCGCAAACGATTAAGTATACATTGCCCTTTATCTTAACCATTCTGAATACTTTTTTTAAACTTTAAAAAAACATCTCTGACTGTCTCTTACATTTTGGTAACTCCAAACAGAAAAAAAGGAGGAGAAATGAAAGTCACACACACTGAGAATCATGTACCATCCATAGAGTAAATGATATGCATAATGCAATTTGGAATTTATTAAAAAAAGTAATTTATTTTAGTAAAATCAAATGTAACTGTTTGATAAAATATTAATCTATTTTAATGTAAAGGACATATCTATTATCAAAAAGGATTTATTTTAAAACAAGAACAGGTAAAACAAGCAAATGCATTGCAGATTTATATATACTATAAATAAATTTCCCCTCAAATAAATTTCAAAATGAAAAAACTTTAGAAACCTGACATTTAAAAATAAAAGGAGTAGGTGGGCCACAATTTACGTACTGGAGGGCCACATGCGACCCGCGAGTCGCGTGTTGGACACCCCTGATCTAGAGAGCTACTTCTCCATTAATCTTGATGGGTCTCGTGTGAGGGGGTGTTAATTCACGAGTTTGTGACCACTAGGCTACCGTGGCCACCATTAATACTTGGAATAATAAACCGTGTTGCTCTACTTCCACTACAATCAATCAATCAATTAATCTATATCAACATTTTTCCCTGACCTGTCATTTATAGTCTCTGTTTTTGTATGACCAGTCTGTAGTAAAGGTTTATTTATGGTATACAAAAGACAAACAGGTAGTTTTTATGAAGTATACAACAGCAAACAGGTAAGAAAATTTTGTATTTCCTCTTGCATATTGTTTTAAATTTGGGCTAATCACTGATAAAAATTTTCCTACCATTTATGCAAAATACCTTTATTACTATTATGGGATTTTTTACACGTCATTTTTTTAATAATTTTGTTTTTCTGAAATGTAAAACGTAGAAGCATTCCAAAGTGTTTTAAATTATTCGGGTCTAAATAATTTTTGTTTAATTCAGTAGCATTTATGTGCATCAGTAGCATTGTATGTCTCGATTTATACTTATATTTATTTATACTTATTCCTTGGTACTTATACCCAGGATTTCAAACTGAAATTAGAGATATTCCTTTGATTACTAAATAAATTTGAAAGTTATACAACATATTGAAGCACTAAATAAAGCAATGTTACAAAGTGTACAACTTTATATAATCTACAAAGGTATAATGACTTTCAGTTGAAACAACAACAATTTCGGGGTTTATAAAGCAGAAAATTTTGTATCGAAAGGACTAGACTTAAGAAAGAAACTCTAGAATCTTACTTTTGATCCTAGGAGACCTGCAAACCACAAATCTTTTGCTTAATTCCGTAAAATATTTTAAAGAGTTTTTCATAATGTGTATTTTTGCGTACTGTATATTTAATCTTTATTTGAACAATATTTACTAAACGTTTATATGGAAGAAAATGGGAAATTTTAGATAAGTTTTTTCTGGTTAGTTTTATGTGTGAAATTCAAATGGATTTTTAAAAAAGATCTTGTATAGTATATTTTACAATAACTATTTTATGTTTTAAAATGAAAATAATAATATTGAAAATCATTAATTTTCTCTCGTTTTTATCAATATACATGTAAAGAAATGAAACTAGCAATTTTTTTATTCTGGATTTTTAATATTGTTCTTAAGACTGCATTTATCTCATAAAATACTTTAATTCGTTTCTGAATTTTTGCAAAAGACGCAAATCAAGAGAGCACAATTTTTAGTGCTAGTTTGATATAGGGGGTAATAGCGCCAAGTTGTTTATGTTCGGCACGATGGGCGATGACATTACAATATGCTTACCTTAATATTTTTATCGTCTGCCGATGTTTGCCATTTAACGTATATTAAAAATAAACAGCATTTATTGGGGGTTTTTCCGCTGTAGCCCTTTTTAATTTCAGACGATTTAAATAAAAACTTCTTTCTGTAAAAATTTAACCATTTTCCGTGAATTTTTCCAGTGTTTGCGTCTTATGTTTAATACTGTGTTATTTTCGAATATGGATATTTCTAATATGAGTGAATACTAGAATATTTTTTTCTTAGAAGAAATAAGTGTTGTGATTTCAATTATCGCTATAAATCTTTTATTATTTTCGATTTATTTTACGTTTTAAAAATGTTTTTTTTACGTTATTTGTTCAATGCAATTCTTTGAAGGAACTGGCAGAGTGCAAGTTTCATATTACAAGCTTTCACTACTTTGTAATTATAATTAATTAATTTTAGCATACATTATGTAATTATTTTATTCATAATGTAATACAAAAATGCAATTATTACTTTTTTTAATAATCATCTAATATTCGTTATACATAATTGTTTCTTTTAACATTTATTTATAAATATTATTACATATTTTCTTATTTATTTATAATTAATAATGTTATTTATTTATATCTATTACTGTTATTTATTTATAATTATGTTTATTTATAATTATGTAATACGAGTTATCTTATGCATTATTTTTATTTTTTAACAATTCGATAATTATTCTTTTTTATAATTACTATTAAATTATATTGTGTGATTATTAATTCTAATAACTGTTAAATCGTACTAAATGAATATTATATATAATTACGATAAATAATATAAAATTATTATATGCTGCTTATAATACTACACTGGCCTCAAAAAGTTAAGGTACATGTTTTTCGAAGCTCACCATAAAAAAAATGGCAGTAACAATAAAATGCATAGTTTACATGAATGATAATAACGAACTTTAAAAACATTAATGCAAAAACGATGGCTACCACTTTTATTTTATAGAAAAGAACGTATATTTATGAGTGAGAAAATATGCAAATATCAAGCTTTTTCGTACTTTTGTATGTAAGTTGTGTTGATTTTCAACAGTTGTTGGCAGTTTCGGTGACAATAGTCAATAGTGTTTAGAAAATGTCTCAGAGACGTCGTTTACCCAATTCGTTAAGGTGGCGGGCAGTTGGATGGATGGAAATGGGATTGTCGCAGGCTGATGCTGCTAGACGTCTCAATGTGTCTCGTAGTGTTGTTCAGCGACTTTGGGATCAATACCAGTCCGAAGATTCTGTTTCCATAAGACCTGTTCCAGGCCGACCACGAGCTAAACACCTGCAGAAGACCGTTTTCTAGCTCTTTCGGCACGAAGGAGAAGAACCACTACTTGCCGCAGCTCGTTGCAGACCACTTTAAAGCATCAGGAAGAAGAATTCCGCTACTACGGTGCGAAATCGTCTTCACAATGCAGGTCTGTATGCAAGAAGACCAGTTGTGTGCGTTCCCTCAACGGACGACAGCGAAGGAACCGCTTATGCTGGGCAAGAGAACATGTTTCTTGACGCAGCAACAATGGGCTTCTGTGATTTCACAGACGAGTCCAGATTTACAATGGAGAGTGATTCAGGGCGTCTACTGATCTGGAGGGGAAAATGTTTTTTCAATCCAACACTGTTGAAAGACAGTTATAGAGGTGTTCTTTGGGCAGGGATGCCACACTGACCTTGTGTTCCATGGAGGAACCGTAACTGGTCTTAGTATCAATGAGATCCTTGATCCATATGTCCGCCCATATGCTGCTGCTATTGGTAACGACTTCATTTTGATGGATGATAATGCACGACATCACCGAGCTCGGATTGTTGAGGATATCATGGAGGATCACGGTTTGGAACAAAATGGCCAGCTCGATTTCCAGACCTGAATCATAGAACATCTTTGGGACTATCTTGGCAGAGATTGATTTTAAATCCTCTTACATATTTCGTTATTTGAGCTGATAATTAATAATGTGTCTGGTCTTTATATCTATTCCGGTGTCCCACATTTATAAACAGCATGGGAAATCGATGCCGCCAATGCATTCAAGTTATGGGGTGGACACATTATTTATAGAACCCATTTTTGTATTGTTTTTATGCCATTTTACCACATAAACTGTGATGTGCTGTTTTCTAATTATGAATGGATTTTTTAACAATTCGATTGCTTTTTTTTTTTATAAATCGTTTTTGCAATACACTTATATAAATTTCTGATTATTAATTCAATAAAAACTATTTAATGCACATATCCTCCAAATTTTTTGTTTCTACATTCATTCATTTGCAATATAACACAAAATTATACCTGCTTATTGAATGTATTATTACTACATGTTACTTTTTATTACATATTATTGATACTCATTATTTATTGATTGAGCTAGGTTATTCTCAATCTCTTCCTATATCCTTTATTTGAAATACTTTTCAATGTATTTCAAGACAATTCTTTAAAATTATTGTGTATCATTAAATTATACCGTTGGCCGCCATATTGGATTTCATTCCAACTACAGCAAACGCTGCTAGGCGCAATTACCCCCGATATCAAATTAGTTCCATATTACTTAGGCTTCTGGCAACCGGTACTGTGATGCTCAAAATTATTTGCAAAAAATTTCTAATTTCTATGGATTCTAAATATCCATAATGTGCTTAAAAAAAATACATGCTTTACAGACCGTATTAAAATCAAAATGAGAGGAATTTACGGATGACGCTGTAATGTATGCTAAAAGTTTATGTGAAGAGCTTGAAATTTCTTTCGAACCCCCAAGATGCATTAGGAGGAAGCATATATTAGGTGAGAAAAGTAAGGATGTTCAGTTATCGTACGAACATGACTTGAGGCGAACAATGTTTTCTTCAATAGACAAAGTAACTGAAGTTCGAGAAAGATTTCAACAGTTGCAGAATCTAGCGCAAAAATATGCTTTTTTAAGGCCTGAAGTGATATTGAGCATGGACGAACTTAACTTAGATCAAGCTCCTCAAGACATTAATAAAGAATTCCAACTTGAGTGCGTACGTCTACAAGCTTTCGTAGCTGCAACAGACCCAGGCTGTAAAAAAAGAACTTATTAGGTCCGGCTCTCTGGGTTTATTAAAATATGTTATTGAGTCCGAACTTGAAGGTGACTTACCAAACATTGTCATAATGTTGAGAATTTTTTTAACACCTGTCATCAGTAACACCAGTTGCGAGAGAAGCTTCTCTAAGCTAAAATTAATCAAAAATTATCTCAGGTCGACTGTCCCGTTAAGGCTAACAAATTTAGCTATTCTGGCAATTGAACATGACATACATAGTAATATTGACAGTTGTATAAAAGATTTTGGTTTGAAAAAAAAAACACAAGTGCATTTTTAATCAATAAAAAAAATTTTAAGCTGTTTTTTTTACTTTTATTAATTTTCTTGACTAATTAAAATAGAGAGGCGACAAATTTGCCTGTAGGTCCCAGGTGGCGAAAGCCCACGCTACGCCACTGACTAGAAATCATCTGGAAGATCCGACAGTGGCGCTGCACGGAATTCCTTTTTTTTTCTGGAAAATTCCTCTCGGAAGTCTTACGATAGAGGGCGCTGAACGGAGCGTTTCGTGAACACCGATCCTGCTGGAAATCGCTATTTGCGATCCATTTCCCGAGGTACGATGAACTCATATTCAAACGAGGTACTGGTCAAGAACTTCATTGGCCTGCCAAATCACCGGACCTATCATGTATGGACTTCTTCAGGAGTCACATGAAGAGTTTGGTTAACGAGGCGATCATTCCCCTTCTGTTGAAGACCTCATCACTCGGATATCTATAGCTGCCAGTAGGATACGTGACATAAGAATCTTCCAGAACGTAGGGAATTCCATTCAGCGTTACTGTCAAGGCCTGCCAGACGACTTTAATTGTCCCTTTGAAAACCTGTTGCAGTGTTATCTTTCAATAAAATGTTTTCTGTCCCATTAATATGTTGCTATTTCTGTTTCTTTTCTCTGCTTCTTTGCACCAAAGCTTACAACTGCGGCATTTGCGACCCTGCATACATATGTGATTCTGAGTCGTAACCCCTATACACTCTGCAAGTTTGTCCGTTTGGTAGCGAATCGTTTTTATATTATTTTTGTGAACAAGGTCATTATTTTAAAGGAGAAACTGATTCTCACCTAATTCATAATTGGGATTTAAGAACTTCAAACTTTTTGAAAAATAAAAATGTAAGCAAAATTTACAATACTAAGTCAAACTGTTAGTTATTTTACACGTATGATGAACGAAAAAATATTGTGGGTATAAATTAAAGCATTAAATACGATATTTTTAAAGATTACTTCTAATATGTTAAAATGTAGATTAAAATACTTTAATGTATAAGTTCGGTAAGCTATATATTAAGAATCTTCTACATTTTGTGTTGACGATTTTTGACTTAAAATTAAAAATTGAAATAAAAAAAGTACTCAAATGGGCTCATCACATAATAAAGATAATCACGTGTTCGCGACTTAATTCAAAACTGACATTAAACTAACTTGTACTTGTTCTATTTGTAAAATTTAAATAAAATTTCAAATTTCCCAATTGGGTAAAAATGATCAAGGATATTTAAAAATTAAACTTATTTATTCATGTATTTTCAAATTGGGTATATTTTGCTTACTTATATGCGTTATTATTGTTGACAAATGTGTTTTTTTAAAAAGAGAAAATGTTGACAACAATGAAGCGCATGAACTGATTAGCTGGAAACACGATTGCATTTATCGTATGATTATGACGTCACATGAGATAATGACAACCACGTGTTTCTTTCCAATCAGCTCAAAAACTCACACGTGACGTTATATTTCGCACGATAAAGCAATCATGTGTTTCCAGTTTAATCAGTTCATGCGCTTCGTTGTTGCCAACTTTTACTCTTTGGCAGAACTTACTCTTAAAAAGTACATATTTATCGACAGTAATAACGCCCACATGTATACAAAATATATTTTATTTAAAGATACTTAATTTTTTTTAATTTTAAAATCATTTGAATTTTTTTTATTTGATTATCTTAATCCAATTAGGTAATTTTGAAGTTTTATCTTAGTTTTACAAATAGAATAACAAGTACAATTAGTTTAATGTCTGTTTTGATTTCAATTGAGAACACGTGTTTGTCTTTATCATGTGACCGTCATGAATTGAGCCCATTGGCTAGAAACGCATGTTAGTCATTATTATGTGACTATGACGTCACATGAATTCATCCCATTGCAATGAAAAAGAAAAACTTTTTCTTTTAGTACTTTCATGAATAAACAAATTATTTTTGTGAAGAATAAATTATATCTTAAAAATTTTCCAAAAAAAGTCCTTTGAGCATTCTACGCTTTTCTTACTCCAAGAGCTTTCATACTTTCGTTTTGTTCTGCAAAGAAAAATAAGATACTTCAACTTTAAATTATTATTGAGCATTTAAAAAATGACACGAAACAGCTTAAGACTTGGTTTGAGGTCTACCGCACCTGACCCCCTGCCATAGCGAATAGATTATTCTGAGTTGAGTACAGGCAGAGGGGAATGGATTCTTTTCACTTTTTCTTTTTCAAGTAAGGAACATGCAAATTTAATCGTCAGAGTTAAGATTCTCTTAGAATATATGCTACTCCTTCCTGCGGTCACGTGTCTGTTATGTGCTGCGCCTTCTTTTTATCTGTCAGCGAACCTGTCTGCATTCATCGTACGAATAAAAGGATTCCTTTCATCTCAAAGGTCCTTAAAGTTGCATTCCTAAGAGCCTTGTTTCTGAAGAAAGTTGAATGACAACCCAAGTCTCCTTGTGTAACTATCCAATATAGATTGTGCTTATCTGATAAGAGATCAGAATTGATTTTAAGTTAATTCCTGTAAAAAAATTTAAAAATTTAGTCATAACTGTTTATTTTTTGCAATTATTGGTGTTAATGACATTTCTTAACATTTTTGAATGACTTTTCTGCTTTTTAATTTAAAAATTTTAATCACGTTACATGAGTCGATTAAAGCTGAATTAATGATTAAAGAGTATATGATTTATGTTGCTTTTTAATTTAAAAATTTTAATCACGTTACGATTTTGATAAAGAGTTTTTTTGTTGGGATTTTGATAATTTTTTTTTGGGGGGGGGGGCTTTAAAATTGATAACCAAACTAAAATTAAGGTATCCGGCTGGGTTCGGAGACAATTTTCTAAGAGATGACTTAAATAATCATTTAGTTATTTTTTAATTAAGTATGTTGCAAAACTATGAAAATACAGCAAGAATTTTTTGAAAGATTATTTTTCAAAATATTGAGAAATTTCTACCGAAATATTACAAAAAATTGTTCTTTTGCAAACAACTCTAAAAAATGTATATCACAAAAAGAAATAAAATGTTTGCAGGAATACAATTCTTTAACGTTTAACTATGCTTTATACTAAAAAGCTCGAATTCTACTGTAAAATTATGAAATGCAGGTGTTCGAGATGGAAAAACCCAGAATTTTCTTAAACTTCTCTTTTTCATATAAAATTACATAAAAAAAAATACCTTAATTGAAAAAGTACCCTTAGCTTTTAGTAGAAAGCATTCATTATAATACAAAAACAAACTCAAAAAATTTCATTAGAATATTTCATTTACCTTAAGAAATATCACTCTTATCGTTAACCCTTACGTTCAAAAATAACATTCTTCACAAAATGCAAAATAAGGTTTATGACAATCCCCCATGTCGTATATTCATTGTGTTGAAATAAAGAAGCCTTTTCATTACTGGAACAAATACTATTTAATGTTCTTACGTTCCACAACACAAGGGGTCACTTAAATAAAACAACACACATCCATTATAGTTACAGAAAATAGCTTAAGGACTAAAAGGAGGGAAACAGGCTTTCCCTGACTCCACGTGTACACATCTTTCCCCGGTAGCGATCCAGGGCAGAAGAGCAGCGGGAACGAGTTCTCGCTTCTCAAAAGAACAGGTGATGCCCCCTGGCTGCCACTAATCATCAAGAGAAGGCAGGGTTTAAATGTAGTTGTTACATTCTCCCCTACACCGCCGAAGACCGTCTCGGCAAGGGGGTGTACTAGCAGACATTATGGCATTCTCTCCGGCAGTCCCTCTAGGAATCAATGGCTGTTTGCGTGGCCTTCCTCTTTTCTTGAGAGGTACTACAGGAGACTGGGTCTCTGTGCCATTCAGAAAGGGTGTTACAGCTGATGTATGATAGACACTAAAGGTTCGTCAGGTTTGTCACAGCTGACTACTACAAAGGTAGTGGGATACCTCTGGGATAACACAATGTACGGCCCGTCTCTCCTAGGCATGAGTTTTGCACTCCTGTTCTGACTCGCTTTACTTAGTGGGTGAAGTTTTACCCATACCAGATCATTAACTTTATAGTTAGGACTTGGTCTGCGTGATTTATCTGCATATGTGTTTTTTGACGATCTCGACTCATCTCAATGTTTTCTTTAATTTGTGACATGTATCCTTCAAAACGTTTTAAATAGGGTGTAAATTCAGGCACAAAATTATCGTTATGGATGACAGACCGTAGATCAGTATTTACTTGGTCCAAAGTCCGTAGTTCTCTGACGAAGGTTAGGAATGCGGCCGTGTGATCTGTTGACTCGCATTTTGAAGTATTCAGTGCAAACCTAATAGCTGGTAGCTTTTAAATCCATAATGTATGGTTGTTACCTACCATCATTGCCAAACGAGGTTTCAAATCTCTATTTTTCCTTTTGACTGGATTTGCCTGTGGGTGATATACGGGAATGAGACTTTGATTGATATCCAAGACAAAACATAACTGTTGCATCACCGCACTCACGAATTGAGTCCCATTGTCACTTATTAGTCTACGGGGCACTCCGTATCTTAGGAAGACTTCATTTAGAAGTGTCATGGCACATTCTTTAGCAGTAGCTTGCTTTAATGGGAATAACTCTACCCATTTTGTTGTGTAATCCTCCACTATGAAAATCCACTTCATACCTTCGGTCGTTTCTGGTAAGGGACCAAAAAGATCAATAGCTATGCTCTCAAATCGTTGAGCTGGAACAGGGGTCTGCAGAAGACCTGCAGGTTTCTGATTAGTGGCTTTGTATCTAATGCATTCTGAACAGCTCTCCACATAATCAGCAATAAATTTCCTCATACCAGTCCAGTAATATTTCGAGGAAATTCTGTAAAAGGTACCATCAGCCCCGTAATGTGCAGCGGTGGGAGCATCATGGTGCAATTTTAATATCTTCTCTCTCTCATGAGTAGGGACAACTAGTTGAGCTTCTTCATCTTCAGCATGAGGTGAGTACCGGTACAGTACTCTCTGATTCATCACGTACCCTCTCCCAGTCCAATTGGCAAAGTCAACTCCCTTGTTGGGATTTTCAAAACAATCAATTATCTTTTTTAGCTCAAGGTCCTTCAATTGTTCTGTTCTTAGCTCATTAGCAGTTCTCGTCGGGAAATCAATAATTATAGTTTTTAATTCGCAAATTTTTTCATCCCTATACTCTGGCCAGGAAAGCATATCTGCAATAAAATTGCATTTCCCTGGAAAATAGTCAATCTTCAGATTGTAAGATTGTATTTGAAGTGCCCATCGCGCGCGCGCGGGCTAATCTTCCGGTTGGTGATGTTAAGTTCATCAGCCACTTTAACGGTTGATGGTCGGATGCCACTGTAATTTCTGCCCCTTCAATATATCCTCTAAATTTGTTTAAGGTCCAGACTACAGCCAAGGCTTCTCGCTCTGTTGTCGAGTAATTTTTTTCAGCAGAACTCAAGAGTCTACTGGCATATTCTAATGGCTGTTCATCGGTGGGGCTTTCTCCTTGTAACAGAACTGCACCGAGGGCGTAACTGCTTGCATCGATTCGGATGATAAAATGCTTTTTAGGATCAACTTGTCTCAATATTGGCGGGGTTATTAAACATTGTTTGAGGGTTTGGAAAGCTTGTTGCTCAATTTCACTCCATTTCCAAGCAGTACTTTTCTTTGAAAAGTTGCTAAGGGGTCTAGCAATATCTGAAAAATTCGGGATGAATTTTCTATACCATGAGCAGGTCTGTAAAAATGACTGTAGCTGCTTCAGGTTTTTCGGAGAAGGAATGTTTTGTATCGCTGCAGTTTTATCCTGATCCACCTCTATTCCTTTAGGAGTTATCCAAAGTCCAAGGTATTTTACGCAAGAGCAAACAAACTTGCATTTTTCTCTGTTAGCACATAATTTAAATTTTTTAAGTCTGTCAAAGACCATTCTTAAGTCATCAATGTGTTCAAACGTTTCAGACAACACAACGATATCGTCTAAATACACCAGAATATTTACATTTGGCAATCCATTACGAAACTGGTCCATAAGACACTGAAAGGTTGCTGGGGCATTGCGAAGTCCAAATGGCATTCTTTTGTACCTAAATTTTCCAAAAGGGCAAACGAATGCAGTCTTGTCCTGGTCCGCTGGATTGACCTCTACCTGATGATAACCGGATTTTAAGTCAAGGGTAGACATAAAAGCAGTAGATTTAGCATCATGTAAAAGAACATCCATGAGGGGCAGTGGATATTTGTCAGGTATAGTAATCGCATTTAGTTTACGATAATCTATGCACAACCTAACAGTTCCATTAGACATGGGCACTAAAACTACTGGGGCTGCGTATGGGGACTCGCATTCTTCTCTAATATTATGAGCCAAAAGATTATCAATTTCTTTCCTTAAGTGTTCTTTCCTGTTTGGAGATAGTCTATAAGGTGCAGTTGAAACTGGTGGGTGGTCACCTGTGTTTATAAAGTGTTTTACGAATGGAGTTGGTTCTCCCCCTAGTCTGAAAACATCTTTACTTTCATTAAGCAGGACCATCAAATCATTTCTTTCTTCTACATTTAGGGCCTGTCCTTCTTCTCGCAAGTGGAGATCATTTGTCTCAATTTCATCAACAGTGTTGCTATGTAATGTAATTTTACTGGGAATCGAATTTGTGGGACAAGAACTACTATTTATTTCGACAGGACTGTCTACAGGCAAAGGAACATCTTTTGAAAAAGGTATCCTGAAGCTTGGTTTGTCACCAAAATACCAAAAATTGTTACGCATGTCCATTACGATTCCTGATGTCCTTAAAAAGTCAACACCTAGAAGAGTGCGGTTACCTTTTGCATGTGGCAAAAAAATTAAATCGATTTGGAAAGTTCGTTTACCTACGGTGATTGGTACTGTAGCTTTTTGAACAAAGGATGCGGATTGTTGACCATCAGCTAGGCACATAGCAAGATGAAATTCTGAGAATTTTTGTCCACGATTTCTCAAGAATTTAAACATTAATTCTCCCCCGACTGACTGGCTGGCTCCTGTATCAGCACAAACCGTGCCTGTAGCCTCATAGACTTCGATGTCAAGTAGAGCTACTGGGGAGGTAAGACAAGTAAACATGTGTATGGCGTTGACAGAGGCACTCTCTTTTTTTAGTGAGCATTTTGGACATTTCGATTTTATAAATTTCAGGGTTGCCACAACCATAGCAAAAAATAGGTGGATGAAAACCGGTGTTGGTATTCCAAGCTGGCATGTAGCTAGGGTTAGCAAAATCACTATTGAGTCACAATAGCATATTGAAAAAAGTGATTACATGTCATGTTATGAAATATATATATATATATATACTTAATAAGTACAAAACATTTAAAGCTAAATGTATCACACTGTGACTCAATTAGGAATATAAGATTATTTAATATTCATTTTTTAAAAAAAAGAAATATTTCTTGTGAAATACTTATATATTTTATGAAACCTTCCTTACGTAATTCTAAAAAACACACCGGAAATGCAATGAATAAAATACACAGCATTGCATAATCATGCTATTTTCACAAAAAGAAATATATGTATTTAACTAAACAATTTCTCCGCTATCACAGGATGTGACTCATGCAAATTAAACAAAAAATCTATTCTCAAGAAACATAAACTTTAAAATCACCAAATAGAACTTTTTGTGAAAGCTATAAATATATCAATTCATGAAATATATATATATAAACAGTAAAAATATCTAAATCTGAAAACATTACATATATCAAAGTTTGATATAATTAAATGAGGTTTCTCCTCTTCTGCTTGATAGCAGAAATTACCTTTTATTTCAATATTTAACTTTAGGGAAAAAAATATATTCAACAGCTCCTTATAATAATAACCTAGAATTTCACCATTTACTCAATATAGCAATTATTTACAGCAAATTATTATATAGCAATTATTTTAAAATGCACCAATACATATTTATCAATAATGTCATATCAGTTGCTTCTTCCTGAAAGCAGAAATAATCTTTCACTATTTGAATTTCACAGTTATTTCAACAGCAGATTGAAATAATTATAATTAAAAAAATGCATTATAGAAGCAAAATATACAAATACTAATATCTCAAGAAAGATAAATGATCATATTCCTCAATATTATTGTACAAAAGATTTGTTACATCTACTCACAGATTTAATTTCCGTTTTCTTGTTCAAGTACAGGTGAAGATTTCAGTAACACATAATCTCGGGAAGACATTGTTTTTCTTAAATAGCAGATATCTTGTAAGCACACCACTTCATCACGATGGTATTTTTAACACATAAATCAACACAATTTCACTTTGGATTATTTCCTCACTTTTCGAGCACTTTCACCTTAGTACCCGGATGATACTAAACCAATTATTTTCCAACTAAAAGACGAGCACTTTCACCTTAGTATCGGGATGATACTAAAACTGACAATTTTCTAAAAGACGAGCACTTTTACGTTAGTATCAGGATGATACTAAAACCGATGATTTCCAGATACAATCAAGCACTTTAACTTTGACTGTCGGGGCGACACACACTAAAATTTCCATACACGTGGTCAGTTGGTCGAAGAAAAACATGTCCGCTCAAGGAAGCGTTGATCAGCATCTCAGTTTCCTGGTCCGGTTAGAACGTTGGGCGCCACTATGACAATCCCCCATGTCGTGTATTCATTGTGTTGAAATAAAGAAGCATTTTCATTACTGGAACAGATATTTAATGTTCTTACGTTCCACAACACAAGGGGTCACTTAAATAAAACAACACACATTCATTATAGTTACAGAAAATAGCTTAAGGACTATAAAAGGGGGAAACAGGCTTTCCCTGACTCCACGTGTACACATCTTTCCCCGGTAACGATTCAGGGCCGAAGAGAGGGGGAACGAGTTCCCGCTTCTCAAAAGAACAGGTGGTGCCCCCTCGCTGCTACTAATCATCAAGGGAAGGCAGGGTTTAAATGTAGTTGTTACAGGTTTATATTTGTAATAAAACTTTTTAATGATTTAGGAAGGTTTTAAAAACTCTCCAGATTTGTATGTTGTGCCTTCCTGAACCTCGTGCTTCAAACTTTTTACAGTTTTAAAGGGCCTTTCTTTTTTTTTTTTTGCGAGACAGTTTCTTATCTGGTTTAGAATGCCTCGTAGAATCAACAATTCTCGTTTTGTCGAGGTACCAAAAATATCCTTTCATTTCAGAACATAATTTCATTCCTAACTTTTGAAATAGAGGTAATACACCAGCAAACACAGAATTAAAAAGTACCATTGCAATATAATTCCTTAAACGGAATATTTGTTGCTCAACAAAGTTGTCTTTCGGGATTATACTCCACACGACATAGTTAAGACTTTCATTGAAGTTCTGAGCTTTCCCGTGAAGACGTTTTCTTACGAAATTTTGATCGCAAAGTTCCTTATAAGTCTTTTTAATGACTGAATTTGGAAGATCCGTTGATATTTCTATCGATGTTTCTCCAACAAATACTGCTCTCTGGAAATCCCTTCTTTTTTGGCCTCATTTATCTTGTTTTTAGCATAACTTTAATTAAAAATAAATATATCTCTATGTAAAAGTTCTAATAAAAAAAAGTTATAAAGAGATCTAGTTTTGAAAACACAAATGATAAAAACATAGCAACTCGTTTAAATCAAAACCAACATTGAAATCAGTTAACTGTTGCTTATTTTAAAGCAAAATGTATACATTAAAACATTTATAAAGTGAAATAAAGTTTACTAAACATAAAAAGAATTCGTTAAAATATTTTAAATGAATAAAAATCTCATTTTGCCGGTGAAAATCAACCTAAAACTCACACTTTCGGTTTCGATTTGGGCTTACTACCTCAAACAAAAACAGCTATAACTTTTTCCTAACTGACTCAGAATTAAAAGTGCGATAGTTTAGAAAGCTTATTTAAACAGGCTACAAAAATAGACTATAAAATAAATTAATATTTTTTTATGAAAATGGTGATTTTAAACCAGTCGGATACCTTAAACCAACTTTCTGCAATACTAATTTAATTATTGGCTCAAGAATCCATAGCTAGTTTTTTTCAATTCCTACACTATTAGTTCATACTCTATATTTATCTTGTGCAAACTTTCAATCGCGCGTTATTAAAATATATTTTAAAGCGCTCGATTGAGCTGAAATTTTTTATATACACGATTATTATGGATGACAATACAGTAATTATAATAAATAAAAATTGATTAAAACTAATTATTCAAAGAATTACAAACACAGCCACGTTAACATCATTTTTGGCGACTTGTGTCGAAAAGTTTTTTTCTCACATTTTAAAGCACTCATCTGAGCTGAAATTTTCTATACACAATTGTTTTGGGTAACAATATAATAATTTAATTATAATTAAAATTAATTGACTGAAACTAATAATTTTAAGAATTACAGATACAGCCACGTTACGGCTTCATTTTTAGCGACTTGGGACAAAACTTTAAAATATTCTTTTTTTTTCACCTTTCAAAGCATTCAGTTGAACTGAAATGTTATGTACCCGACTGTTTTGGATGACAATACGATACTTTAATTATAATTAAGAAAAATGAATTGCCACTTAATGTAGTGACTCTGTCATATGTATATACATCTTTATATTAATTGTAACTATTTAATAAAAAGTAACTACAATAAATTTTTTTTTGTTTTTGTTGATCTAAGTAGGAATTGACTTAATTTTTTTTTATATTTGTTTTTTTTCTTCAAGTGTGTTATGCGTTATGGTAATTGTATTATTATATATCTCGGTACTTATTATTCATCGAACTATTAGTCACCTATTATGCGGCCAATAGTGGATAACTGCTCCAACGCTCGTCCAAATACAAAAATTTTGTTTGCGCATACGATGAAAGTATTTAGCGATGTTTTTTGATTTGGTATGAAATGGGTCGACGGTATGAAACGTAAGTACAACTCAGAAACTACACGAATTCTCCTTGCGATGGACTTCGTACTTTTGAACCATGATGAAGTAACGAGGACGACTTTTGAGTTGGCAACCCACTCACAAAATTTACACGTACACAACCTCGACAGATCAACCCTCTACACGACGGGTTCTAAGTAGCAGGAGGACTCGAATTCATGACTCGACAGAAACAGCGGTTATGAATTCGTGACCATGATCATTTAGTTATCACTACGGCTCCTTATCAAGAGATATATAATTTTAATCCTGTGTCTTTCAAGATGTCGCATTTGGCATAATTATTGGCGAGAAGTTTGGCGCCTAACAAATATCTATAATGTATAGTCTTTTTTTACCCTACCTGTAATTTCTCATGAGTTAACAATGTTTCACAGCACCTGATTCACAAAAAATAAATTTCATTTATTTTGTTTGCAAGTCTACATGACATCTTTAAATAATGGAGAGGGTTAATTACCTTTATACCCCTATGCCCTTATGAGTGACTTTCCTTTATTCAGCTTCTGTAGACAATGTTGATATACGCAGGACTGCACTTTCAGTGTGGAAGCTAAGCTATCAGCGTTAGATTGCTAATAATTCATTGCAATCAGAATGTCTAAGTTAATGATATTGGTCAGTTACTTTTGAGGCTTGTAATACCTATCATTTCATATTTTACAAAATTATTACGATTTAAATCTTCTCTTGCATTTGTATTGCATCTGTTGTAAGACTACTGTTTGTGGAAGCCCATGGATTTAAAAACTTTTTCATCAGTAATTGCTTAGAAAAACAATTCAACTGGTGGTTGTATGCACCTTCATCTGGAAATTATGTATGAGGTATGCGTTTTTATTTTTACTTCGTTTTAAGTGTTTTTAAATATTTATTCTATTTTATTAAAATAAAAATCCTTCTGTTTCATATAAATATATATAAATGTAATAATTCCCTCTAGCATTCTCTTTAATTAACTTTTTTAAAACAATATTGAAATCTTTTGATTATTTGGTTCAGAACTAACACTCTGATTTTAATCGTAATCGATGAATATTTATTACATCAGAAATTCCTGTCCCGCACTTTCTATCCAATCAGAGCTATGATTGCGTAATCATCACGCACTTGCACTGTTAGAGAATAAAAACAACTTGTGTAATGGCGTTCGTCGCTTGCTCTATCTTTTTTTGCCGTCATAATGTACTAGTAAATATAGCTGTTTCTCCGTGTTTATGTGTTGTGTCCGTCAAGACTTTTGCTTGTCCACTGTGTTTAATATCATCACCATGAATTGTTTGTCTCGTCTTTGTGAAATTGCATTATAATTTTGTGCTAAACTTCGATGTGTGCGCCACAATAAAGATGTCTGTTCACTGAAGATGTGTATTTTGATGAGGACCTGCCAACACCACGACAAAAATCAACCACTCGGCCAATACTTTATATATATATATATATATATATATATATATATATATATAATATATATATATATATATATATATATATATATATATATAAGTGTTTTTTTTTTAGAGGTATAGAACTTTAAATTGCAATAAAACAACGATGTATTATTCGATTGACATGAATTTTTTTTTTATTCGAAAGATAATCTTATGGCATTACATTTTTAAATAAGATTTCTGGCATAGGACTGCCACGGCTGGCTCGGATGTAGTCCAATCTGGACGTCCAATTTTCGATGACTTTTTCCAACATTTGTGGCCGTATATCGGCAATAACACGGCGAATGTTGTCTTCCAAATGGTCAAGCGTTTGTGGCTTATCCGCATAGACCAATGACTTTACATAGCCCCACAGAAAATAGTCTAGCGGTGTTAAATCACAAGATCTTGGAGGCCAATTCACAGATCCAAAACGTGAAATTAGGCGGTCACCAAACGTGTCTTTCAATAAATCGATTGTGGCACGAGCTGTGTGACATGTTGCGCCGTCTTGTTGGAACCGCAGCTCCTGGACATCATGATTGTTCAATTCAGGAATAAAAAAGTTAGTAATCATGGCTCTATACCGATCACCATTGACTGTAACGTTGTGAACTTCATCGTTTTTGAAGAAGGATTCCACCAACCCATAAAGTGCACCAAACAGTCAGTTTTTCTGGATGTAACGGTGTTTCGACATACACTTGTGGATTAGCTTCACTCCAAATGCGGCAGTTTTGTTTGTTGACGTAGCCATTCAAACATAAGTGCGCTTCATCGCTAAACAAAATTCGCTTATGAAAATCGGGAACAACTGCAATCTCGTTTTGGGCCCATTCGACGAATCTACGCCTTGCTTGATGATCGTTTTGATGAATTGCCAAACCAAACTGAGAATAAATCACTTGACAGCTGTGAAATCGGTCACCATCTTGGAAAGTAATGCCAACTTAAACTTCTATACCTGGAAAAAAACACACTTTATATATAAATTTTAGTTTTTCAACTTTCTTTTATAAAGATAGAATGTTTAATGTAATTTTTTTTCTGCCTTTGTGTTATATTATGCATTTTCCACACCAAAAATTACAACATATTTTTTTTAATGCCCTACTTCATAATTTTTTTCCAAAAAAGAATAGATATTTTTCAAATAATTTGTACTTGTTATTAAAAACTAGCCACTTTTTTCAAAAAAAAATAATATAAAATTAACTTTTTTAAAAAATTTGTAGTAAAAATTATCGTGAAGTACTATATATGGGTCTTCCTGTACAACTAGCAAAAAAATCCCCAAAATATAAGCTGTTTAATGCGTTCATTTTAAAAGCAGTAGAAATTTAGCTCTTAAATTTTGGTAGGACCTCTCCAAAATGAGATGCTGGGGTAGATAGCCGACTGTGGAGAGGCGGAGCTGGGCTTACCAGAGGGTCACAAGTTTGAGTCTTAATATCGTCGAAGGTTGTCGCTTAGGATAATGAGCCATGTAATTAACCAAATGATATAATTACTAGGGAACTATGACTTGGTTGGAATTTGTAGCGAATATATTACATTTTTTTTTTAAATTCCAACAATGTCTACTCAAAAATGTTATGCTTTTAAGAATGGCTTAAAGAGATCTATTTAGAAATAGATGAATTTAAATTATTTAAAAATGTATTCAGCTACGCATTCAAGTGATAAACAATCTGAAGAGAGGATAAACTAAACTATAAAAATCTAATTAGCAGCTAAATATATTAAGATATTCGACTACGTTCGGGTGGCCGCGGTAGCCGAGTGGTATAGGTATCGGATCGTGGCTTGTCTTGTCGCGAATTCGAGCCCAGTACCACTAAAGTCCCGCCGTGTAGGGCAGCGATGCACGTTAAATCTGTCGAGAGCTGAAACGTCCTCCCGATGGTGTGGTGTGGTAGTTAGGAGAGGGGGTGCCAGCTCAGGTGTCGTCCACGTCACTTGACCATAGTTCAAAATTACGTGGTCCGTCGCCCAAAGCCTTCGTGTAGCTGAACAGTTCGACGTTAATATTCAATCAATCAATCAATAGACTACGTTCGGAACAGTGATTTTGTAAAAGCTTATAGATGGATAATATTATGATATTTAGTGTCCCGTAGATTGGAAAACGTATATAAAATTGTGTTTTAAGAATATTATTACAATAAAAAATCAAGTACAATATTTTGATAAAAAATGAACATAGAATGACGAATTTTCAAAACATTCTTCTTTTATGAAAAATGCTTCTATTATAATATTTTGTCTGCATATAGCTCAGACTTCTGTACTGAGGACTGAGAAGAATTTTTGAAATATATAACTTAGAAGTTGATTTATCCATATTTTTTATACTACAACAGAGGGGAGAAATTTTAAGAAAAAAACGCCGATAATTATTTCAATTGGTGGTAACTCTGAAAATGTGAATTTTTTAAAAATCCTAGTTCAGACTCTCTGGAGAAGTCTTTACTTTATGAAAGCAAAATATTTTATTATCGAAGCCTTTTTAATAAAAGGGGAACATTTTGTGAAAAAAGGTTATTCTAAGCTAATTTTTTGCCGATATATTGTATTAAAAAATCTTTTTTTGGTGATGATGTCCTTAAAACAATTTTATACATGTATTCTAATCTAAGTGACACTAAATATCATGAAAATTATCCATTTATGTGCTTCTCTAAAATCACGGTTCTGAACGTAGTCAGATACCTTAAGAATAAAACACGTTTTGCCAAATTAAGGGGGTTTGCGATAGCAGAGTGGTTATGGGCAAGACTTTGGCCGGCGTGTCGTGAGTTCGAGCCTATTGCCACTGATGACCAGTCTTGTAGAGCAGTGCTCCGCAACCTTTTTATTGCCGCGGACCGGTCAACGTTTGTAAATTTTACCGCGGCCCGCTGAGGGGGAGAATGTTGATTGTTTATATTTTAGATGGTTTTGATTTAATAATTTTAATTTAATTGTATTTAATCGTGACTTCTGAATAAAACATAGCTATACCAAAAATGAATATAAAGTGATTTAATAAGGAATATTAAGTGATTTTCATAAAAAGTAGCCCAAACCTAAGAAAAATATACCACAGTAAATAAAAGAGAAATAATTCATGGTTTCTTGTGCGGCCCGGTAGTATTTAATACACGGACCGTCCGGGGGTTGCGGAACACTGCTGTAGAGGGGCTGTTAATACACGTTAAATCTGTTGAGGCTCAATTGTTGAACTCCACATGGATTTAAATATATATATATATATATATCTTTCTATACGTACAAAAAAAAAATTCGTGATTTGTAATTTATTTTTTTATCTCATACACGAGAACAATAGTAATTATATGCTACTGTTCATTTAAGCCTTTTTAAAACATTATATATGTTATTTGTAAAAGTAATTGCATTTTAATATAATTACAATACATATTTATAATTTGTTACTTCTCTTCGGACTATAATTACATTTCATACCAAGAGGGGAAATATACAAAAAAAAATTAAACCATTCTTTTATTTTTTATTCTATGTATTTCAATTTGAAAATAAATGAATAAGAATACAGTTGTGAAATTATAATAGCTTGATACCTTAAAACAATATCGCCTTAAAACATTAAAAACAGCATTCATGCTCGACAGCAACTGTTGGAAGAAAGGTTGATTCGTATCGACTTGCTTGGTGGTGTGTAGGAGAATCTTTGTCAATCAGAATCTCTGTGATTTGGATTGCTCGCGACAGACTGGGATTCGTTTGGTGTGAAGGGAGCCTAAGGTGGACAGGGTTATCCCCCCCCAGTGTGAATTTAAATATTTACACAGAACTTTCAAATTTTTCTAACAAAATCTAAATACTACTAGAGTGTTGTTGGTTTTGAAATAACTTTTTAAAAGGGTTTTTAATCATACTTAAATAAGTTACCAAAACTAACCACAAATAACCAAAAACAATCACGTGACTGGAATACTGAAGATTTGAATCACGAATTTAGTACGACGCGTGTTTGTCAATTTTACTAAATTATAAAACATATTTTTACGTAAAAATAGAGGGGGAAGAACATTTATAAAGGGCTGCAAGGTGATCCAGGGCTGTTCTATCAAAAAAAAAATCCTCTGACCTTGTATTGCAAATATCCATGGCCAGAAACGAAATCAGAACCACACAATAGCAGCTTGTCTTTTTGTTCGTTCCATTGTTTTGTTAAAAATTTTGCTTCTCTTTTCAAAAAGGTTTCTTGCATTTTGATGAGGGGGTGGGGTGAAGAAAAAGAACGTAGCGAGAGTGAGTCACCATTCGATCTGCTTCAGAAAACCGTGTGCTTAATTGTAAAATCTATTGTTTCATATTCGACGGTGCGAAAAACTAGGCGTATTGTTTCACGGTTCTCTTTTTTTCAAATAGCTATGCTTTGAAGAATCCGCGAAGGTTAAATTACGGTGAATTAACACTACACAATAATAGCAAATTCATGAAATATGCTTTTTTTTTTAAAAAAATATATTTAAAAATGTGTTGGGCTACATCAATGTTTCCCAAAAGCGGCCCTTAGAAGTGCAGAGGGAATCATAAGAAAATATAGTATTTACGGAGGATTCGTAATATGAACTACGGGTTTGTGTGATCATTAAATAATAATTTAATAATAAAAAAAGATAATGATATAGTCAAGTCCAGATTTTCTAAGTTGAAAAACATTATTATCTAGAATTTTCTTTTGTTAGAGAGACAAATATTCTTTTAAGGGGAAAATTTTTGAAGAATTCTCTCATTATTTTGAGTACAAACTTTTTTTCGGGAAAAATCAGAGATAGTCATTTTATTCTATAAAAAAAGAAATTGGTATAGTTCCGATGAAATTTGTTTGTGTTGAATATTGTTCCTGTACGTAAATACCTACAAGTATTTGCGGTAAGGTGAGCAAAGGTGCAGTTGAATTCCGTCTGAAAATGAAATAAAAGGCTTTGATTTTTATACTTTTAAACGTTTTCCAATTCCCTTTTCAATATCCAACCTCTGATCAGGAACATCTTAAGGTATGGGCTAACGGCCAAAGCCTTGGTGAGGGCCTCGTTTCGATTCGGTCTCAATGAAACCATGATTCGAATAATTTTAATGATGAAATGTTATTTCCGCACACATTCTCCAAAAATTTGGAAGGTTTGAACTGCATGCCAAATGGCAACAGTAGCATTATTATGCCTACCACCACGCACCATCGTTACTCATTTAGTGGAAAAGCGGTAGTCGGTGGAGCCGGTTTTTGGCTAGCTTTCCGATTATTATTTGTACGGGTATTTAACATCTGGGCATGCTCTGTGGGATTTAAGTCTGGAGATCTGGCTGGCTTCTTTATCTTCCAAAGATCTTCAGCCTCGAGGTATTCGTTAGCCCTGCGATATAGCCAAGTAATTGTGTGTATAAACGTTATCGTTCAAGAAAATAAACTAGGTGCCAACTGCTCCTACGCAAACCCACCCCCCTCTCTCACACACACAAGTTCTAAGATTTCCTCTCTACAATTCAGAGTAGATAATATGCTTTCCTGAAAGACATAGTTAGTTCTATGTGTCCATATTGCCTCTTCAATAGTAGTCTGCTGCCATGACATTGAAGGGATGGTACTGGGTTCCTAGTTCTGTGTGAAAACGTCGAAATCAGTGTTCAGAATGAATCTTTATTCACCAGTGAAGGGAACACAGTCCCACTACTCTCCTGTGCAATGACGGTATTGTCTGCACCGTGTCAGATGGGCTCTCCTGTGAGCTGGACTTAACAGAATGCAGACCATTGATGCAGATCATAAAGACCTACCATACTGAGCATTCGTATAGCTCAGTGGTTTTTAAACTTTCGATCGCCGTGGCTCTTTTATGTATCAGGGTGACATCAAGGACCCCCAAGCTTTTGAGCATCTCTCTGACTTAATACTCTTAATTGTGTGTACAAGTTCTAATAGTGCTTCTTCATTGGGGACTATTTAGTAATATAGTCTAGTATGGCACATCTTTCAATTTTCTCACGGGGTCTTTCAGAGTCTGCGAAAGAGGAAAGTCTCAACGTTACATGCGACTCCGACTCCCAGAGGTCCACGAACCACAGTTTAACCACTGGTATAGCTCATTTGCTAGCTCAGTAGTCATCATGCTCCTCTTGTACCTTGCAGTTAAATTCAAGTAACGATCATTCTGGCCTGTAGTGGTTCTTGGATGTCTTACAACTGGTGTTCTGGATAATATTCCGATTCCCCGAAACTGGTTATATAAACTAAAAGCCACATTTCGGGATACAATGAACTATCTCGATATCTAGGCTTAGAATTGGCTTTCTTCCAGTGTTCCAACTACTCTCCACCGTAATCCATCATCCAGATGTTGTCTTTTGTTATTGTTTGCAAAAGTTTCAAAAGTAGTTTCAATCCTTCTGAATCACGATCAAAACCGTGTAGGAGTAGGGGATTTGTCCCCTGTAGAGCACGTGTGGGATCAGCTAAAACGGCAGATGCCATCGTGTCACTCTGTACATGATTTATAGTTGGCTGTTCAAGATTTGTGGGCCCATCTGCCTGAGGACAACATAAGGTGTCTAATCAATTCAATGCCGGACCGTGTGGCGGCATGTATTGCAGCTGGAGGTGGTCCAACGCGCTATTGAAGTGGCCCAGTATTTGTGTCGTTGCACACCCTGTATTCGTTTAATTGTCTTGTTTTTGAGATCAAGTGAATCTCTCATCTGTGTCATTATGTGTAGTAAATTTCATTTCAATTTTCCTGAGTGTATATGAACAATGACGTCTTAGAATTATTGGGACCTTGGTCGCTATACAAAAGCCCACCTGATATCTTTTTAAATAGACAATGTATCGCATTCATCGTCAAACACTTGCACAAACGGTAACCCATACCAAATAAATGCGCGTGATTCATAATCTCGCATACCTAAGCTCAAACCGACTGCTGCCTTTCGACTGAATAAGTAACGATGGTGTGTGGTGCAGTACATGGACACGAACATGATTCGGATTATTAAAATTATTCGGATCATGAACCTATAGAGCAGAGGTTCCCAAGCTTTTTTGTCTCACAGATCCCTTACCATGTGTTTCAGTTTGGGGTAGACCCCTGCTTACCTAATATTAAGGTATCCGACTACTTGCGACAACTTTTTTTTTTTTTGAAGAAATGGAGATATGGGGATTTTTAGATTTATTTAGTGTATTTTAAGAAAAATTCTAAAATTGAAAACAAAATTTTTTTATTAATATTAAAATAGGAAAAAATTGGTAAAAAATGTACAAAAAAATTACATAAACGGGGCCCGCTCTGCACAAAAATTTTGTGAACAAATTCTCAATTTTTCAATTTTGATGTGTTACTTTGTTGTTCATGTTTGAAATGACCTTCAGGATAAGAGATGTTATAATTTTTACAAAAATTAGAGCACTTTATCTTAGTGACTACATAAAATTGCTTAAAAAGACAGTGATTATATTCACGTAAAGGACTGTAAATTTTAAAATAAAACAGTGATTGATATAAATCTGAAGATTAAAACACTTTTACTATTATACCGAATATACACAAGAAATTTCAGCGAATTATTTTAAAAACGTTTTGAGCAATCGCTGTCCCCGTTTCAGTTTTTCGAAAGAAAAAAAAACACATTTCGAGTAAAACGCATTTTAAATTTTGACATCTTGTGTAAAAATATGGCATCTGCTTTTGTTAAAACACTTGTAGTTTTTGTTCTAGTGATTGGAAAATAGAAAACTTGGTATTTTTATAAAGCCAATAAAATGGTCTATAAAATAAAATCATAAAAAAAATTGTCAATTTTTGAAAAAAAATCATGATTTTAGGGTAGTCGGATACCTTAAATTTTTGCACATATATCAACTTAAATGTCCGTGTGGCAACTGGTATAGAGATAATTACTTTAAAAGATTTAAATTCATAACGGTAGTGTTTAAAACTTAAGAAACACATAATTAAATTATAATTTAATTAATACATAAAAAAAATTATCCACAAATGCTTATAATGGGAGGATGAATCTGGTGCTTTAATAACAAATTTTCACCAGTTGGCATCAATCTCGCCAGGTTTAACCCTAATTCTTTTCCCCTTTAGTAGTGTAAAGTATTTTCCTTTCTTTCGTCTTTTATCTTATTTTGGAGATTGGCAACCGCGTTGAAGCACCTTCTCACTAGGAAAGGCTACTAAAAACTTTCTCACAATACTCTATGATTTGGGATAAATAGCGGGTGTCTTTTTAAAGCCAAAATTGCCGACATCCGTTTCTGAACTTAAAGGTCTCCGTTATTGCCAATTCCGATCAGCTCATCTTGTAATATATTTTTTTTTCAGTACCTATTGTGGTAATTACCACAGTCAATGCATTCTAAAACCTAGTTTCAAAATCTGAATTAAGGGCATTTAAATGTTGAACATAGGTTAAAACGTTAATTTCCCAGTTTTTCGGTGAATATGTTCAGGAATAAACTTGACGATTAAAATTATTCTGTTCATGATTCCATTGTGGCCGAGAATGAGATGAGGTCCTGGGCCCAGTTTGTCCTTGCCTTAAAACGTCTGTACATGTAAATCATAGTTACGAATATGCATTCTCATTTGTGAATAAAATACAGCACATTTCTTTGAGAAATACAACCAATAAACCAATTCAACTGATTGCCGCCTTTTGCCTAAGGGATGGTGCAGGGTGGTAGGTCTATGCTTAAACACGGACAACGTACATGACATAAGACTGTAACCACTGTTGCTAGTTGGTATATAGTTCGAATTTTCCAGTTTTTCGAAGAATATGTTCGGGAATTAGATTTGATGATTAAAATTATTCGGGTCATGATCTAATAGAGAACGAGGTGGTCCCCCCACCCCCCGAGGCCCTAGACCTAGTAGACCAATGCCTTAAAAAGTCCCTGCACATGAATTAGTTACCTGCTTCCTCACTTGTGTGGAAAAAATAAATACACAGAGAAATATGAGTAATGTTCTCTTTTTAAAAAAAACCCGACTGGAACGTAATTCAGATGGTTAAATGCAGACGAACGATCGAAAAAAAAGAGAGAAAGAGGAGAAATCATTAATTTCACAATCCAAATACCTGCGCTCTCTAATAAATCGTTCCGATTTATCGCGAACATTCTTATAATGCAGTCCCTTAAAATTAATCTCACGTGCCGAAAACGATAAAAAAAAAAAAGTAAGCAAACAATAAAAGAACGATAGAAAATCGCTTCAACTCAACTCCTGCAAGAAAAAAAAGCGCAGCGGTTTTTCGTTACCTGCCCGAAGCGTGGGTTGATCGGTTCTGCCTCTCAGATGACGCGTCCATCCAATCGCAAGCTGTCATCCGTTGGCTCCTCCTCCTCGATGACAGCTCCATTGGATTGGCTTGTTTTCCCATTGACGTCATCGGACGCCTTCGGCGATGTTTTGTGTTCAGTTGCTTGTTTTGGTTTCGGTCATTTGCAATTCATGCTCGGCCCGAGTGATTGTCCAGCGAAGAGGAAGTTTATGAATAAGAAGAATAAATTGCATCTCTTAAGAGATGACGTACCATATATTAAATTCGGAATCCTCACACCTGCTTGAACCTTGTTCCATCACGAAGCGGAGATCTTTAGATGAGATTTCAGGTTTTCGGGGCGAAGAAATTAAGAAACTAAACGCTTTTAGTTTCGTTTTTTTTTCTTTCATTTTATTGATCCTTACGAGATCGCAATTATTTCATTGAACTCTTCCCGTGTCTTTTTGTGTGCTGCTTTAAAAAATTTTATATTCAGCCTTTTTTTTTTAATTTTTTTTTTCTTTTATATTCAGCGAGTAATAACTAAAACGAGAAGGAATTTTTTTTTTCGGAGCAATAGAATATTTATAAGAAGTTTTCAAGTGGAGTACTCGGTTTGGTGAAAGGAAATTATTTTTTTAAAAAATTAGGATGTACCGAATTACTTCTGCATAAATGCGAAAAATTTTCGAAAGTCTAAGAATTTTTTTAAAAATAAATTTACATTTTTACACATTGCCATAAATCTAAAGAAGCAAAACAAAAATAGAAGTATAACCAGATAGAATAGGTTGAAAATAAGTTAGCCACAGCAGTACAATGACAAACCAGAGGCGCATGTAGGAATTTTTCGAGAAAGAGGGGGTCCAGGGTCGAAAACCCATCATTCTCGTATCATGCTCTAATACGCTCGATTTTGTCGATTTTCGGGAACCAAAAACTGTAAAAAATTAGTTATGGAATAAATAATAAGCATTAATTAATAAAATTAATTGTTAATAACAAATACTTGATTCAATTTTGCGTATTATATAGATAGGATTTTAATTAATCGAAAAAAGAGTCAAGGTCTATGGGGGTCTGAGCCCTGGTGTATGCCCCCCTTGTGTATGCCACTATAGCAAACTATTAGTCAAGAACAAAGGTTGCGGATTTAAACATTGTCAGGACGGCCAACTTTCACCTGTACTATATTTGATGTTTATAAATACGCTAAGAAACCATTTTTTTAAAAAAATCTAGATGAAGTTTTAGGAATACTGATATTAGTGTGTAAGGAAAGGGGGTCCCGGACCCAGGATCCCCCCTTGTGTGTGCCACTGCTACCATGTAATTAACTGATTATATAACCATAAATTGAATTATGGAAATGTTGATTAAATTCTCTTTTAAAAGTCAAAACCACACTAGAATCACAACTTTACATAGCCAAGGTAAAATCTTTTCCAAAAAGTCCCGAGTTCGATACCAGATTCCATCGTTAACTATCCTATAAAATAATGCCTATAGCTTGTTCGTATTAGAACCAAATCAAAACTCTTTCAGTTGGAAAAATGTTGCAATATTAATGTATTCCGTCAATTAGAGAGCAATGTTTTGATACATTTTAACACTTTTGATTAAATCAGCCACAATACAATCTTTCTTGCGTAAAATGTCCTGTATTTTTATCTCATAAATGACAATTAAGTAGATTTTTTCATTTTTATTTAAAACAAATAATTACATGGCTATTTTTTCTCGGGTTCAAAAACTTGGAATAGTAAACGAGAAATAAAATTACCAATCAACTTATATTAACATGGGGTTCTTCTGATAAAGTATTTCATGAAGAGTTTCTATCTTGTTCTTAAACATCAGATGAAAACAGTTTTAAACCTTGCAAAGGCTCCAATTAATATGCCTGGGGTGTGAGAGATACCCCCTTCACTGAACCATAATTCAAAATAAAGCTGTATTCCTATTCTTTAACTTTATAGTTCTCATGTGTGTCAACTTAATTCAACCATATCATTTAAAAACCCTACTAGACTATATTTTGCTACTATGGGAGTCAACTATATCTCTATTGGGCTATATTTACAGAACCATGCTATTCTGCACATTTCGTTTCCAAGAACAAACCGTATCTTCAATCGGCTATTAAAAAAAATACTGTATTGCACATTTCGTTTCTATTGACTTTCTTGTTGAGAATTTACAGAAACTTTTCATAAACTCGCATGCAATTTATAAAATAATTAATTTTAAAACCCACAAGCCAATCTTAACTTACAAAGCAGTTGATGCTCTGTAAGTGGATATAAAAAATAATATAAAAAATGGAGGAAACCGGTTATATGATAAGTTTCTTGTAATTTTTTTTTAATAATTTGTACTTGCTTGGAAATTTGAATTTCATTGAACAGTCTATTACCTGACATTTTTGGGAGTTTTGGGTTTTCAACTTTTCATCATTAAGTGCTGGACTTGCGTATCTCTAAGGGATTTATTTCCATCGATCTGCCTTTTTAAGAGAATGTGTGTGTTTTGGTTTTTTATCATATTTTGCAGTATATATATATATTATATAATGTTCGTTTATTATCTTTTTATTATTCATTTGTTTATTTGCCCCTGGAGAAAGTTATCCGTTAGTTTTTGTCAGCGTTGTACTTCTAAATTTCTTGCCTACCCGTGCTTTTAATAGCAGATTAATGCAGTATTATTTGAGCCGTTTTCTTTGAAATTGGTGTAAGTCTGTTTTTGATAAAAAGTTTGTTAATTATAACACTGAATGCAATGCATTCTGCTATGAGCTTCTTATCTATGAACGATTCCCCAAAAAGTCCTTCAAAATGTTCATCATTTTGTCGATATAAATTTACGTAGTTAATGAAATTACAAATATAATTACTCTGAACGTGGTAAATATCGCCATATATTATAAAATGGACTAACACTACTTTGAAAGAAAATGGCTTATTTGTAGCTATTGAGGTAAATGATATATTCTTGGAATTTTCTTAAATACAGTATTACCTCGAGCAGTGGCGCACACAAGGGGGGTGTCTTAGGGGTCCGGATCCCCCCAAAACCCTTGATTTTTTTCCGATTGATTATAATTCGAAGTATATAGTTATTTGTTATTAATGATTAATTTTATTAATTAGTGCTAATTATTTATTCAATAGTTAGTTTTTTACAGTTTTTTGTTCTCGAAAATTGACGAAATCAAACGGAGCATGATAGAAGAATGGTGGTCTTTCGACCCAGGACCCTCCCCCCCCTGGAAAAATTCCTGTGTGCACTACTGACCTAGAGTAATAAAGGGTGTTTTTTTTAGAGGTATAGAACTTTAAATTGCAATAAAACAACGATGTATCATTCGATTGACATGAATTTTTTTTTTATTCGAAAGATAATCTTGTGGCATTATATTTTAAATATGATTTCTGGCATAGGACTGCCACGGCTGGCTCGGATGTAGTCCAATCTGGACGTCCAATTTTGGATGACTTTTTCCAACATTTGTGGCCGTATATCGGCAATAACACGGCGAATGTTGTCTTCCAAATGGTCAAGCGTTTGTGGCTTATCCGCATAGACCAATAACTTTACATAGCCCCACAGAAAATAGTCTAGCCGTGTTAAATCACAAGATCTTGGAGGCCAATTCACAGATCCAAAACGTGAAATTAGGCGGTCACCAAACGTGTCTTTCAATAAATCGATTGTGGCACGAGCTGTGTGACATGTTGCGCCGTCTTGTTGGAACCACAGCTCCTGGACATCATGATTGTTCAATTTAGGAATGAAAAAGTTAGTAATCATGGCTCTATACCGATCACCATTGACTGTAACGTTGTGGCCTTCATCGTTTTTGAAGAATGATTCCACCAACCCATAAAGTGCACCAAACAGTCAGTTTTTCTGGATGTAACGGTGTTTCGAGATACACTTGTGGATTAGCTTCACTCCAAATGCGGCAGTTTTGTTTGTTGACGTAGCCATTCAACCAGAAGTGCGCTTCATCGCTAAACAAAATTCGCTTATGAAAATCGGGAACAACGGCAATCTCGTTTTGGGCCCATTCGACGAATCTACGCCTTGCTTGATGATCGTTTTGATGAATTGCCAAACCGAACTGAGAATAAATCACTTGACAGATGTTCAATCGGTCGCCATCTTGGAAAGTAATGCCAACTTAAACTTCTATACCTGGAAAAAAAACACTCTTTACATATAAATCATTTTTATTTTGGACCGAAGACGAAAGAAAATAATTTAGGAAAATGTTTAATAAAATCCGAGAGCACTTACAAAATCACAAACCGAAGTTATATTGATGTATAAGGTTTCATAAAATCTAACAAATTAGTCCGCTTGCTCAAAGAGTTTTTTCACTCTCGTAGCATACTAATTATTTTTTTATTCCTTGTTTAGTTGAGAAAATACGCTCGTCTTGCAGTCTGTATTTTCTAAAAATTTTAACCCTTTTTTCAGTTAAATTAAGGCTTTCTGTTGAATTCCCAACTGTCATTTGATCTTCTGATTGAACTGGGTCTGAAGAATCAAGTTCTTCAATGTCTTGCTCTTGCTCGTGCATTTCTATGCGCTGATTGTCAGTTCCCGAGTGTGAGAATTCGGCAGTTCTTAAACGTCATAACTATCCATTTCTAAATTTATTTGCCTGTCAAGATCGACAATTTCTTGAATTACATTACCAATTTCACCAATTTTTTTTTCCCAACAAAAGACGAACTGTCGAGATTTGAAAATCGCATTACACTTCGAATTCGCGTAAGTCGAGGTATTACTGAACTGCTTTCTACGCTTGACAATGAGATTTCTTTAGTGAATCTCATTTCCTTTTTTTCTTTTAATGAAATTAAAACTGTATAAATATGGATACTGCTTAAACGATTAAACTGCTTACTTAAAACTTACATTGTGGGTTTCCTACAGAAATTTTCGAATACACTGATGATTTTTGTGGTTCTACATCCCTCTTAACCCAATCAATCAACTAAAACAATGTAAATGCCACTCTTTAAGTGGATTACTGGATCTCTTTTTTTTTCTCCATTTTTTTTTTCTGTAACTTTCAGACAAAGAACATTCAAACAAAATGATTCTGAATAATATTATTAATCTGAATAAGATAACCGAGTACATATTAAGTAAATCTAAATTTCTATTTTTAGAGCCACTGGACTGGTAGATGAGTCATGTATAAATAGATGTAATTCGTCTGATCAAAAAAAAAAAAAAAAGAATACTAATATCTTATTGTAAACTTATTGTATGTAACGAAAAGTAAATTGGAACGGAATTCTACTTTGTTATAGTGAGTAGAATGGAATTCTGATATGTTTAATTCTGTATTGTTGTTCATTACATACTTATTTTGGCCGTGGGTAGCGTAGTGCTTAGAGCATCGGTCTCCAAACCGGAAGGCCTGGGTTCGATGCCCGATGCCACCAAATACCCCCCGAGTACACACTGAGTATGTGGTCGTTAAATCAGTGGGTCTGAAACTCTTGTGAGCGGTCGCAGCAGAAACCACGAGTGCAGGAGGTTGGAGGATATTTCCTTCCCCTCCAGTTCCATGCCTAAATTCTGAAGGTGGAGATAGGTGGTTTCGCCATCTATCGTAAAGAAGTTCTACCTGTCTCAGGCTCTAGCAACATTCATTCCTTCCCTTCAAGAAGGACACGACAACAACAATTTACTTATTTGAGAGCCATCGTATAGTGTAGCTTATGCTTGCTAAATCTATCAAGACAGTTTTCCCATTGGTCAGATATAGCCACAGTATCATAGTAGTAATGGTCACAAACTCTTGACCGACGTGTCACGGGTTTGAATCCTTGTGCCACTGAAGACCCCTCCTGTAGAGAAGCTGATGCATGTTAATCTGTCGAGTTCAGTGTCCTCCCGTTGGAGTTCTGTTAGGCCAACTTAGGGGTTATCCTCCTTAATTTGCCATACTTCGAAATTAGGGGGCTCTCTTCACCAAGCGACGGACCTCGTAATTATTAACTTCGCGGTGAAGCGACGCGGATGACATCTAAGCTGGCATCTCTCTCTCCAAACTACCACACCATGACTACGGGAGTACTTTGAGCCTCGACATATTTAACGTGCATCAACCCCTTCAGTAGGTCTTCACTGGTTGATTGATTGAATATTAACGTCGCACTGTTGAGCTACACGAGGGCTTTTGGGTACGGACCACGTAATTTTGAACCATGGTCAAGTGACGTGGACGACACCTGAGCTGGCACCCCCTCTCCTAACTACCACACCACGCCAACGGGAGGTTTTCACTGGTATTACGATTCGAACTTAGGATACGCCACGCACGAGTTTGTGACCGTAACCTCTAGGACAGTGGTCAAACTTTTTGACCTCACGGACCAGTAAAATCATAATTTAAATCCCGCGAACCACTAATAAAATTTTATAACATTTCACGTATTGTTTTGAATTGAATTATGTTTCAATGCATCTTAAAACATAACTTAATGTGATGAGCAAGTATATTCCACGTTTTTCTCTGAGGACCAGAGACATTTTCTCACGGACTACTACTTTAGCGACCTCTGCTCTAGGATACACATAACCAGTGTTTCAAAAAGTGACATAAACTGTCAATCAATATATAAATGTAAAGTTTCAGTTCTTATATTTATTTATAAATTACAAAACAATATATACAGAAGGGAAGAAGAAAACGACCCCCGGGGTTGTTTTAGTGCTTCTGTCTTGCATAAAATATGCAATAAATTACTTGATAACTTCTGCATAAGGTAATAATCAAGAAAATAACTAAAGTCAATGTCTTACAATGTTTCAATCAAATATTTAACAACCAAATTTTTTAATTTCAAGAAGCAAATGAAAATCATTGCAATACCTTTATCTCTCATCTTCGCTTAGCAATCAAGTGGGCAATTTGTTCCGTTGAGGAATTCTGCGATTTCTTTCTTTTTTTTTTTCTTTATTTGATCCATGACCGTCTGGTTGTTTTCCACGTGCAGTTGATTACGCATGACCTCGACATATAATGACAGGTGCTTTTTTTTCTTCTGAAATTTAGGGAATTATCTTTAAAATACTTTTCATTTATCTAGTATGCGATCTTTGCTATTAAATTAACGATGCTAAACATGATTTCGAAAGGAAAGACTAAAAATAAATTCTCAAGTTCAATTGTGTTGTTTTAAACATACTATGAGAAAATGCTGTGTAATTGAAAGCATATTATTGTTCTGAATGAATGGAAATTTTTCCCCTTTTACCAGTAACAACCCCATTTTTCTTGTATTGTGGTAAGAGAAAATAGGGACATGGTAGACAAATGGTGATGGCGTGAATAGTCTGTCGACTCTCAAGTTCCAATCTTGGTGTTCCTCAGGAACCACCTTGTAGTGGAGCTTAGCTGTCACCCCGTGCCAATTTAAGCCCATTTCGGGCCCTGGGCGAAGATGTACGGGTCCCTTCGCACTGGTGGGTCGAAATTTATTACCAGAAAACCCGCCTACTTTCTCCGGGCCCCTCTGCACCCGCCCCAAACGCCCAATGGATAAACCGGCGCTGCTGTCACCCCTAGCAAGAGTGTTTATTTAAACCGAATGGAACAAAAAGGAATCTCTCTTCGGGCCAGTAGTTTAGCTCTTTTGTTCGTGTTCTTTGTTGGTTGCAACTTGCAAAAGGAGTCCCTGCATATCCCCTTCCCAGAGAAGAAAATCGTTTTGCTGTTAATGAACTTTCTGAGCGATACTTTGAGAAGGTTGTTTTCAGCCATTGCTGTAATTGAATATATTCCTATTAAGTCGGTTGAGACGTTTTTCCGTTGTCGCCTTGTTGAAATGGTGGGTCAAGTTAACGCGTGTGCCGAAGCCATTTGAATCACTAATCTTGATTTATCGGGAATGTCTTAGATTATCCACGAAAATACGTAATCAACCAGTAAGGTTAGACTGTGCTTCCATCTAGTATTCAATTCCTGGGTCATTGATTCGGCGACAAGTTGTGTGGTGGTGAATCACCCCTGATAACTTTGGCACTGTTTGGGGGCAGAGTGATTTCATTTACCCTCCTTCAGATCCGAAGTGTACGTGTTGCACGACTGAGACGGAAAGGAATTTTTTTGCTAGTTGCTGCTTGCGGGAGAAGGGGTCATTGAAAGGGTCCAAGACCGTTTTGAAAGGGAAGCACCCACCCTGCCATCTTCCACATTAAGTGATAGATGTTCAGAATTACGATGCCTGTCACCAGTAGCCCTCGTGATGCATCAATGTTACGTTTTCAATCAATAAATCAATTACACCTTGGAAGACTGGCTCAACTCCGGCCATTTCCATGTGTGTAGAATGTAGTCAATAATGGTATTTAAGTCCGCATTTTTTTTACAAAAATATATAATGTAATTTTGATTAGTTTGCTTAAAGAAGCTCCATAAATATTTAATAATGATCATGTAACCGTTGTTTTACTGTCTAACGATGAATTTTCTTTAGCTTACACCGAGAGGCAAAAAAACTCTTCAAACTTCACAATCAGGGAAGCTAACATTAAAATTCAAAGCTGATGAAGAGATAAAAAAAAATAATCAAGCGTAAAACTACAAAGTTTTCTCCCAATTTTCTAAAATTTTGTATTAAACTGATAAAAAATACCTAAGTTACTTTTTTCCTTTGAAAAGACCCTATTATGACAATGAAATTTTTGATAACTACTGTTATTAATAATGTAATTTCTAAGGGTGAAACAAAACTTTCCCCCTGTTAGCTTCTCGAACGTCTTTCAATTGGATATTTCCACTGCACATAGAGGACCACAGCCGATACTGAAGACCCACTTCATAAAGGTGCTGATGCACGTTATATTTGTAGAGGTTCAATGTCCTTCTTTGTTATGGTGTGGAAGTTTGGAGAGCGGGTTGTGGCCGTGGTAGCAGAGTGGTATAGGTATCAGACTGTGGCTTGCCTTGTCACGAGTTCGAGCCCAGTCCCACTAAAACCCCGCCGTTTAGGGCAGCGATGCACGTTAAATCTGTCGAGGGCTGAAACCTCCCGTTGGTGTGGTAGTTAGGAGAGGAGAGTGCCAACTCAGGTGTCGTTCACGTCACTTGACCATGGTTCAAAATTTCGTGGTACGTCGCCAAAAGCCTTCGTGTAGCTGAACAGTGCGACGTCAGTATTCAATCAATCAATCATTGGAGAGTGGGTTGCCAGCTCAGATTTGTTTGCATCACTTAATAATGGCTCAAAAGTACGAGGTTCATTGCCAATAGCATTCGGATTGCTTTAAAGGTGTTCTCTTCCATGGTACTTTTGAGGATTTTGGTGCAAAAGAACAATATTTACAAATTCTTTACTATACAAATATCAAGATTCATATTTACGCACGTTTATATACTAAGAAATTGATTGTAGTTGCACACGTGGCAAACAAACTGCGAGATACTTGTAGTTAGCGCTGGTAGTAGTATTTTATTTGAATATTAACCTGCAGAATATTTTAAATGGTCATTTCCAGGGTTTTAAATATGGCCATGTGTTTGCCTAGTGGCTATAGTCACGGACTCGTGGCAGTAGGGTATTTAGACTTCTCGAGGCCTTGTGTCCCTGGACAAATGTAGGCCCCACCAAGACTAGATGTACCCCCATTAAGAGTAGATGTACGTTGTTAAATATGTCAAACAGTAACCTAAACAATACTGGTACAAACAGTAACCCGAAGCAAATAAATGTGCATGACTTACAATCTTACAAACCGGCTCGACTAACTGCCCCCTTTGATAGAATGGGTAATGATGGTGTATGGTGGTAGACCTAGGCCTAAACATGGACGATGATCATTACATAATAATGTAGTCTTACCACTGTTGCCAGTTGATATGTAGTTTGAAATTCACAGTTTTTCGAGAATACGCCCGGAAATAACATTTGGTCGTTAAAATTATTTGAATCATGATCTTATTAAGTCTAAGTCGAAAATGAGACGAAGCTCCTGCTAAGGTCCGGGTCCAGTTGGCTTTAAGACATCCCTGCGTGGTCAGCATGTCCTTTCAAGCGTACTAGTGCCACTGAAGACCAGTCCTGTAGAGGAACTATTGCACCTTAAATATATCGAGGCGCAAAGCCTTACCGTTGGCCTAATGAGGAATGTGGAGAGGGAGTTCCAGGTCAGGTATCGTCTTCATCACTTGACCATGGTTCCAAACTAAGGAGTCCATCGCCAATAGGTCTTGTGACATCGTCTATTGTCATGAATCCCCATCTTTCGATAAGTGTTATGGTTTCACCAGCTGTTCAAGGACAAGTACCACACCCATTGATTGTCCCTGAATTTTTACGATCAACCAGCTGTGGAATGACCAGTGCACGTGGCCAGGGGGCCATTGTTTATTGTCTGAACTCAGGGAGTGGAGAGAGACAGACGGGTCGCCATAATAGTAAAGTAGAGCCGGCGCCCCATTGACAATAGGCGAAGCCTATCTTAAAATAATCATGTCATCTTTTCTAGGGTTTTGTGAAGGGGATACTAGAAACAGGTGGCGTGATGGACAAGTGTGTCCAGATGTGGACAAGGAACTATGGCGCCTTGGGCCAGACGGCTCGGGTGTGTTTTGACGTGTTATGCGCCAATAGGACGAGGGAGGTCAAGAGAGACTTTTGTGACCTGCGAATAAGAAGAGGTGAGGGGCTTGTTGTGAACACACCCCTGGTGGTTAAAAAGGGTTCTTTTTGAGAAAGAGAAAAGGGGAGAAAAAGGACAAGAAAATCCGGGAGAGAGAACGGACGGAAGGAGGAGGAGAGACGGAAAAGAGAGAACGGACGGAAGGAGGAGGAGAGACGGAAAAGAGAGAGGAGACGGAAAGAGACTGAAAGAGAGTCGGGGAGAGAGTGAAGCCCGCCTTGAATGGAGAAAAGGGCTGAGTCCGGAAATTGGAGTGAAAAAGACGATGAACGCCGGTGGCGTTGAGTATGGGAATATGAACTGACTACACCGGCTTGGCAATATTACTTCATTAAGAATTGTTTATCAAATAAACAATATTTTTTTTATTTCTATGTGAAGCTGTAAACGTTATTTTATTGATGGATAGCTACACACGACGTTGCAGTCTCATGTTTCTGTAGAATAAAACGTAAATTAAGAGGCATTCATTCAAGGACCATCAGGTTTGTTCAAGAAGTAGCCCCCTACACGACGGGTCTTTTGTGGAAACTGGTCTCGAACATATAGTTTAGCTAAAGAATCACTGAGCATCAGAAAGAGATTTTGATGCCACGTTACTGAACGAAATGTACCAAATTCAGAACTTAATAAAATTCTTATGAAGTTGAAGGTTTAAAAAATATCTATCGAAATTTAACTTTTGATATATTAATAAAACTCAAACTCGGTAGCGCAACAGCCCATGAGGGCCAGGGCCTACTGTGCTTATCCCAGTATACGTGACCATTGGACGCTGAGGTGCATGAGCAGATGCCCCGATCAGATAATCAGTCTGAAGCGAGACCCCCCAGTGTTTAAGTCCCTAAGCAAGCTGATGTATTAAAATACTTAACTTTTTTTTTAAAAAAAAATCAATAAAAATTTATGGCAATTTCAAATAGTTACAATCCTGTATATTGTGAGAAACTGAACTATCGTTGTAATTCAAGATAAACCAACATATCCTTAGTTCACATGCCTGTTCGAATATGTTTTTGTAATTATTTTAAGAATGAGAAATTTATTTTCTTCAACATGCATAATGATTGTACAAAATTGAATTCATAAATTACTGTGTCACAGAATTAGCAAAAATTACAGTATTTTTTTCTTTTGAAAAGTTAAAAAAATTTGTTTTGAATGTTGCTTTAATTTTATAAGTAATTTCATGAGAACTAGTAAATATATAATTGTCGTAATCATTTCGCGTACATTGCTCGAATAATTACATTTATCAGAGAGAGAAAATAGAATGCAACCTATAATTCACATAACCAAAAAGCAATATTTTTCGGGTTTGAAAGCAAAGCTCTTTTTTACCGGAAGTAAGAATATTTTTTATTTCTTTTTAAAATAACAACGGCATCGGAGTAAATATTCGTAAATGAAGTGAAATACTTAGGGGAAATTCTAAAGCATCTCTTTTCCTCATTTTTTATGTTCCAGGTAATTAACTGTTAAACGATGCATGCCATTTTTTTTTACTTATTTAAATTTAATTAAAGTAGATTTTCAATTTTTCTTTCCTTTCAGTTTTTTCCCCCATAGAAGTATTATGTGCACTTTAAAGGAGGGGGTGGATATAAACTTCTTCCGCTTAGAGTATAAAATCCTTTTTCGTCTTTGGCATCATAATGGTGTTTGACTTTTTGCACAATACATGATTTTAATTTATTGAAATAAACGCTGTTTGTAAATTTTTAATACAAAAACATTATTCCGACAGAATATTTAAAAAAAGAAATATACAAACATAAAAAAAGGTAGAATTCCCTTTTGTATGTATTGTTCAACTCCTTAAGAGTATAGAAATTTGTGTGAATTGGTGTCCCCCCCCTTGTAATTCAATAACATACTATGCGTTTTAACAAAGAGTTTAATTATAGCTTTGTGCTGGGTAGAGTTGGGTTCAACCTCACCTAAAGACCAACAAATTCTTAATTTTTACCATAGAGGTTACCCCTTGGCGCTTTTGTCAACACGTTTTTTAGAAGGTAACCATCCCCCCCCCCCACAGCGTATGCCACTAGTGTCATATACGGATTGGTGACACGAGATTAAATAACAAACATGTAGTTTATTAATAAGTGCACGAGTCTCATCATCACACTTTGACATCGAACTTGGAGGTCATGGTCGGAAACTCGTGACCGCAATTGCTTCTGTTTAGTCACGTGTTCGATTCATGATTCCTCTACAAATCTGTCGAATCTGACTCTATTGGAGATCAAAGTGTTTCCGTTGATGTGGCACGTATGTGCAGATTTGGGGGCTGATATATTTATTGGCTTCGTTATCTGTTAGTGGTTGTGGCGATGGTAGCCTAGTGGTCCTAGCTTCCTGTCTGGTGTCTTGAGTTCAAGACCCAGTGCGTCTGAAGACCTTTCGTGTAGAGTGGCTATTGTATGTTAAATCTATCGAGGTTCGAAGTCCTCCCATTGGCGGGCTGTGGTAGATTAGGGAGGGGCATGCCAGCTTAGGGATTGTCTTTGTCATTTGATGTGGTTCAAAGTTACGATGTTTGCCGTCAATAGCCCTCGTGTTACTTTATAGAGCGACATCAATAAACACTCGCAAATGAGAATTGCATTTTGGTTTGGCATCAAGCTCAGGGATCACGGTCGCGAACTCTTGGCTGGCATTGCTTCTGTAGAATCGCGTGTTCTGTTCAGGATTCTTCTGCAGCAGTGCTTCTCGAATTTTCAATATCTGCGACCCAATATTCAATCATTATTTTCATCACGCACTCCCCCCATACAATAACAATGTATTGAATTCAATAATAATATACTTTGGCGTTAAAGCTACAATAGACTTTAACCTCTGAAGTGCCACCAGCGTATATAAACGTCTAGCACTCAGCCAGAGCATTAATTGTCCCGGACGCATATATACGTATTTCCGAAGTACAATATTTTCTGTACATAAAACTATCCAGGAAGGCTTTAGAGTGCAATAAAAGGATCTTGACAGTGTTTGTGAAGGATGTTTTTATTCCTTTTCTTCCCCCCCCCCAATACACCACATGAGCTCGCCTACGTGTTAAAAAACGGTGGAATTCGGAAGAGAATCGCCTTATTTTTAATTGGCATTTAATGGATTAATTATAAAGCGTACAAATTATCAAGATAAGTGTTAATTTTTTAATATAATTTTGTACATGATGTAACGGCGTGGCACATAGTACACTAGGAGGCTTGACACATAGCACACGATAGACTAAAAAGAGGGCGCTGCTGTGAACTGTTTTGGCCTTTGAGCGGGAAGGAGAGAAGAAGAGACTGGAACGTAAGATGGACGAAGCTGCTTGTAGTTTCCGTTGTGAAATTTAATTGTAAATGAAATTATTAATATAGTGATGTGTTTTGAAAGAAATAATAAAAACGGTAAATCCGGTTAATTAGAGCTTATTAATTCACCCACAAGACGATCTTATAATGACAAGACCTTGAGGTGACTGTTAATTATTAAACTTGTTCCTAACTTAGTAGTTAACTTATAATTCTTAACTAGATTCTTAAACTAATTATGAAATACATCGCGCAGTACTAATATATTTATAAGTATATTATATCAGTGCAAATGTGTATTTTATTTTCTTATTATGTCCGAATATATTTATTTGCTTATTTTGAGTAAAGTAATAATTTTTTAAATCTTTTGTTTTCGACATTCCAATATGCTTGTGCCCCCCCTAGGGTTATCACGTCCCCTAGGAGGGCATGCCCCTCAGTTTGAGAAATGCTGCTCAACATATCCATCGTGTTAAGGGGATGATGTACTTTAAATCTGTTAGGGCTCAAAGTGTTCCCGTTGATGTGGCGTGGATATCCAAATTTGGGTGCTGACTCAAATATCGATTTCGTCACCTGATCGAGATTGTGAATTACGAAGGGAGTGAGGAAGAGATTTAATGAGTGGCTCGGTAGAAATTAGCAATCATAAAATGTTTAATGAAAAATTATAATTCTCTATTTTCGTTTTACATTAAATAAATCGACAAAAATATATCTCACAATAAACTTTTCACTTCTCTAGATATCTAAAAACTTCCATAAAATGTCAATAGTTTTTAATCGTTCTGATGCATTCAAGTCTTCCACCCTGCGAGTTATCACGGACTTGTCGAACATCCCAACAGCCGGATTTTAGCTATTTTCAATGTCATTACACTAGTTATCAGGGAATGAGGCGAAAGGGGTTAAAAATAGAATAAACAAACAAGTAACAAAATTATTGATAAGAAAATTAGAGAAAGTGTTGCCGAATCCCAGTCAAAGATGAATTTTTGCAACCCCTAGGTGCTTCCAAGAGCACTTAAAGTCCTTTCGTTGCTGATTTGATCTTGATTCTTCATCAACGTTGCTCTACGAAGCAACATGAGGCTTATTGTGACGCACCTCGTAATTTTGATCTAATATTCTCCATTACGACCCTGGTCAGGGACAGAATTCGGTGAAATCTTTGTCGAAGGAAGGGTATTGTAAAACAGATGAACATGTCAAAAAGAACAACGTGTCACCTAGTAAAGAAAAATAACTGGCCATTTTCTCCAAAATGAAACTCCAGAGGCACCTTAAAGTAAAAGAACTGTTACGGCGACATTCTTATAACGACCCCAGATGAATTCTGCTTACTGACGAGATAATGTTTGATGCTAAAAAAAAGTCTTTCAACCCCTAGAATGACCGTGTATACTCAATGAGTGCCCGAGAATCTAAAAGGAAAGAAAAATATGTGCTGAAGACTCATCGTCTGGCTTCCGTAATGGTTTGGTGTGGTGTCAGCTAGAAAGGCGTCTCAGAAATTCATTTTTGTCAGAAAGTGGCGAAGAACACAGCAAACATTTTTCAAGACTCTATCATTAAACCAATAGTGAAGCCCTTGAATGTAAACGTGTGTTCAAAGGAAACTGTTGGGCTTCTCAACAGGATTCTGCTCTTACTCATTAGACTAACACGACCCAAAGGGGATTGAAAAAGAATCTACCAAACTTAATAGGGTACTTACGTACTATCACAACAATGTCAACGTTTAAAATATCTCGCTAAGGTGGCAATTCCTATTTCGCATGTGTCGTACACGTTGAATTGATAAACATGTGTTTCTAATTTTAACTGTTTTAGAATTGTATCAGAACTTATGGCACGACTGGTTTTAAATGAACTCGTGGCCCGACTGGTTGTATTGGAACTCGTGGCCCGACTGGTTGTATTGGAACTCGTGGCCCGACTGGTTGTATTGGAACTCGTGGCCCGACTGGTTGTATTGGAACTCGTGGCCCGACTGGTTGTATTGGAACTCGTGGCCCGACTGGTTGTATTGGAACTCGTGGCCCGACTGGTTGTATTGGAACTCGTGGCCCGACTGGTTGTATTGGAACTCGTGGCCCGACTGGTTGTAACTCGTGGCCCGACTGGTTGTATTGGAACTCGTGGCCCGACTGGTTGTATTGGAACTCGTGGCCCGACTGGTTGTATTGGAACTCGTGGCCCGACTGGTTGTATTGGAACTCGTGGCCCGACTGGTTGTATTGGAACTCGTGGCCCGACTGGTCGTATTGGAACTTGAGGAATTTGAGCTTGTGGTCGTAACTGGTCATGCTTGAATCCATGAAGATTTCATCCAACTGATTCAAAGAAATCTTTCACCTGAAGGTCTTTTCCGGAGACCTGTAAAAAATACTCCTTGTTTACGAGCGAAAGTCTCCTAGATATAATAATAATAAACAGTTCATTTATAAACTTATCAAAAATGGATCCATTCTCTTAATTTAGCTGGCTTGTAGAAAAAAGTTAATTTTAAGAATTGTTTCCTATTTCGAATTCTTTCATTATTCAACAAGGCCGTGATAAAAAAAACCATTGTTCGACGAAAAATATTCGGTTTTGACGTCGTTAGCTTAAAAGTGTTGTTGAGAAAAATTCTCAGAAAACTCTTCGCGGTTTTTAAGAGAGCTTGTTGGAGATGATTAAACTAACCTCAACTCCACCTCTTAGTCACGTAAAACGGCTTTATGGAAGCAGTATAAATGGCTTTCGTGATAGAAATTAAAGTGAACCTCATTCATCTGTTGATGAATGAACCAGTAAATTTTATTTTTGCATTCTCTTTATTTTTTTTTTTTTTTCACTAAACATAATTTTAATTCTCATTGCTGCAACCCCAACAGACACGCCTTTCTCTAAATTCTTACTATATGGTACAGCCAACCGAGAGGTAACTCACTCAGTTCCACCGACCAATCGCAATGCCTGCTTTCCTCTACAAGTTCACTGCAAACTACCCTGGTTTCCTCCTCTGACTCACGTCATCCACCCCTCCTACGCCCTACCACATGTCATTTACTACGATTCTCCAGCCAACCAATCAGGTAGCTTCATACTCACCAACAAGGACTATACCACTAACCCAGGCAACATTCACTATTCGTGCTATGGGACGGAGGAACGCTCCGCGTTCCATGTCTCAATAAATCAAACACAGTCAAATTAAAGTGAGTGCTTTTTCCCCGCGTTTTGAAAAATGGGAAGCAACGTTAGGGCTCTGCTTTCCCCCATTGTTAAAAAATGAAACCCAAACTATAAACATTTTAAAAAATGCTTTAAAATTAAAATTTATTTTTTGACTTTACCATCTAATAGATAACCGTATATTTTGCATGGAATCTTTCACATCTGTTTAAATCGATTTATTTTTTCAAATATGAAGTATATTCCATTATTCATTTCAGTTCTGATTGGATTAATTATGTGTTCAAATAAAAAAAAATTGCCCATTTATAAAACGTTTGTAAATTTAAAGGAAATTTAATTATCATTGTGGATATTTTTCCCTAAATTTCCTTCTCTGCCGAAGCAATACTGTGACAGGAAAGATTCTTTGCTGGTCAAGTAACTCTATTTTAATGATAGTAAATAAATGGGAGTGTGGCTTGGCTGCCAATTTGACTACAAATTTGTTAGCCAAATCTTGCCGTTGCCGAATTTGCGGACAAAAAAGTATATTTCTTAAAAAATTCCCTAGAAAGGCTTAGGATGAGTGACCCCCCCCCTTAAAATTTGAGACCATTGTACCCTGTGCAAAGTATGTCCCTTATACGACCCTTTTAAGTGGACAGTTTATGGAATACATTGTCAAGTACTCGTACAAACGGTACGTAGTTATAAATAGATGTGCGTGAGAGGACAAGATTCCCACCTAGGCCAGGCCCAGTTTACCCATGCCTTAAAAAGTCCCTATATGGGATGATTATATCCTGAGAAAGTTCGAGAAAATTCTTCCAAGCCTGTATAAGGATGTTGTTGTGTCCAATCCTTCTGGATCTAGTGGCAGCTAGATCAGATTCATGAGACCATGAACCCTAGCAAAGTCCAGCAACAGAAGTGGACTCGCATGGACATCTTCCAAAGCTAACCCCAAGCACTCGGGGATATGTTCAGGGGAAGCCGGCAATAGGTGACACTTGGGACAAGTCTGGAAAACCTTACGGCCAGATTCGAAGGTCATGCATTTCAAATGCCCACTGAGCAATATGGACACAGCCGTTTGATCATTTCTGTCTCCGTCAAATTCCAAAGCACCCCCAGGGCTTTTCCTACTAATCCCGGGATGGTCGGAAGGGGCCATCCAGACTTGTTTGTCCTTAATTTTCGTTAAAGAGTAAATCTCTCGATATGTGAGTGCATAATCAGTGGTCGCAATCTCAGAGCAGCCTCTTTTGGCTGTATAAGAATGATATAGGGAAGCAACTGCAGAGTCATGTAGAGCTTGAGAGTGACTGTGGTTTTTTTATTGACTTAATGCAATTTTGTGGTTACTGTGTGATCTTTGAATTCGTGCAATTGTGGTACTTGCTTGTGCTTGGTACTTGTTTCCCGTTAATTCAATCTGCTGTTATTATAGGATAGTTTCAGAATAAATCACGATTTTTACTCTCGAATTACCCGTAAGTTAATTTACATGGATTTTTCTTACATTTGAAAAACAGTTCTAGTCTTACCTGTAAGCGAGTCTCCAGTTTCGCCTTTCTGTGTCTTCTTAAAAGCGCCTTCACATTTGATATAGAATAGTTTCTGTTGGAAGTAGCCAAGATTACTATTTAGTCATTAGGTCCTTATCACCTCTCGTAGAATGGGTTTAAAAATCGGAAAATGGCGTGAGAACTTTCAAAGTGAAATAAAAGCAAATTTCTTCATTATTTTCATTATGACATGCTAACGTGGTCATAATTACGAGCTTATGGGAGGCGTTTTAATTAAAACACTAATTCGAGTCCTTTTCCCATTGAAGATATCTCAGTAAATAGACGTCGAACTACAGATCCTCCCGTGAGGTTGGCGGAAAGGGAACAGAGGTGGGAGGCCCCTGACCCCCTAAGGGTGATCTCCCCAAAATTAGGGAGTAACAGAGTTAGATCGTTCTGTCACCTGTATGGTGCTCAAAGCTACGACTAAGGACAGACGTACATCTAACCCCTCGCCATGATGAATTTAGTGGGCCTCAATCTGACACCTCAGACAGGTGGCATTATCAACAACGCACAACATAACAAATGTATAGTGTAGTGTGGGGCTGGCACGCGTTAAATATGCTCGGGTTATAAGTCCTTACTTTGGCATGGTGTGGGTAAGAGGAGTTCAGGTGTCGATCTCGTTGTTTGGCCGTGTTTCAAAATATTGAAGCGCATTGGTTGTGTGTTGGGCAGAGGTAGGTAACTGGAAAAAGCATTTAGTCAACAAATACAGAAATTATCTTAACAGAAATAATGAGTTCACAAGCTAGGATTTTAAACCTTGGATATTTACAGAAATTCAAACAGTGAACAAATATACAAATCGATTTTTATAAACAAGTTTGAACTGTAATTCCGTACTTCGATTCCTTACATTTCTAAGACTGAAGAAATCTAAAAAAAAAAAGATTTTCTTACAGACAATGATCATTATTAGTTTATTTGTTAATTTCTTTTAAGAAAATTCCCCTTTCATTTCTTTGAAAAAGGAATAAATTATTGAAAAAACATCCTGTAGTTAACTATGACGTATAAATTTCCAAACATTATTTCCTCTTAATTAATAAATAAAAATTATAGTTTTCACAGAATGCAATAAAAAAATTCATTTCCTTAACAATATTTCTCTTTCTGTAAGGAAAGGCTAGGTTAGAAAAACAGAAAAAGGTTCATCGAACGATCAATGACTGAGCGTATTGTTTTATCAGTGGCGGGGTGAAATGACTTTTTCCACGTACTAGAAAAGACTATTATAATGCTCCTAGTTTAGAGAAAACACAATCTCATTCATCTTTTGTCTCTTCAACAACTCCTCTCTTTTGATGGTATCTTGTCTAATGTACCTTACACTTTATCGCATCGACATACTGACATCCAATGAAATACCATTTTTTATCATCGTGATACACATTTGTCCATTTGATTAATATACTTCTGACTTTCTTTGTTTTTAATGCGAATTGCTTAAGTAAAAAATAATATTGCCAGTCGTAAACTAAATAAATAAGATTTTCATGTTTGAATAATACAGTAACATGTTCAGTTAAGCATGAAACCATAAATCCTTGTCACTTTTAATCTCCAACATCCAAATTTTAAATTCCTAGTGGTAAAATTCATTAAATATATGTAGGGTATATACATATTTATAATAAAAATGTAACATGAATTATTCATATGCAAAGATAGTTTGAATAATTTAAGTTTCAATTTAAAAACTACATAAATTATTACACTTACAAACAACAAAAATAAGAGTTAGTCACTTGTATGATATAAATTTTAATGTTATTTTTATTTGTTTTGTTTTTTTGTGAACGTGGAACTTTTATTCTTATACTTAAAGTGCAATTACTTTTTGCATATATTATCTGCCTGACTCACGGTCAAAATAGCCATAGTTGCAAACAAGACCCGCCGTGTACAGGAGCTGACTTATCGACGATCAAATTCATCACGTTGGTATAGTGTGGAAATTTAGACCTAGACACGGACAACGGACATCAAGGAAAAACAATTTTGTCCCTATTGTCCCTTGGTATATAGCAGGGGTGGCGAACCTTTCTGGTTCAGCGTGCCATTTTTTCTAAAGAAATATTTAATGAGGTATGGAGACGTGCCGTCAAATAATTCTGACTCGTGATTATATATATATTGGAAAAATAATAAAAGTAAATACTATCAACTCTCTCTAAGCGCTTTATTTACTACGAAAAAATACCTTTTGCACTGTGTAGTTGTAAAGGTTTTAATTATGCGTGTAATTCAAATTGAAGTTACATTAGTGTGACTTCTGGTGTAAATTGGATGATAAATAACTTATATTAAGATTGTAAGATGCTACTTTTAGTAGAATACATGCTGAATCGGAGTCGTCTGCCAAATGATTTCTAAGCCATTTATAAGGTAACTGGGACGTTCTCGACAAGCAAAAATGGGCTTATTTTACATCAAATGTAAATTGTTCTCATTTACTTAAATTAAAAGCAATGGATGTAATATTATTACAATGAATTATCAGTACATTTATATACATGTTAATGTGAAGAAATCTCATTTTAAAATATAAATAATTCTTTATGAGCAGTTAATAACCAATAACTATTTTTTATTTTCGAGGTATGTGTTTACCTTTAGGTACACTTTGCATAAAATCTACTCAATATATAGCTTCAAAATTTTACATAGTGTTTGCAAATACAATAGTCTACAAAATAAATGAAATGGAATTTTAAAAAATTTAAAAAAATTTAAAATTGTGTGATTTAAATTCCCTTTAAATTTTGTACAAAAATGGTGCTGTATCTAAAATTTTTGAATGCTGAAAAAAAAATTCATTCACTTTATTGAAAATTTGTGTGAATTTTATAATATCCAAAATAACATAACTATAGGTAAAGATTTCGAGAAAAGCGTAGCCGAACTACCAAAAAATGCATTTTGAGAAAACTGCAAATAAAGATATTTTCCCCTATAATTTGTAAAATATTTTTTAATCCAATACGAAACAATACCATAATTAAGTGGATTATTCTGAATCAGTTTTCAGTTTTTAGTTCGAAAATTTTAAATTCTAGATTATTTAGAAGCTTTTTTAATCACTTTTTTTTTTCGTCGACACGTGTTACCAATGTGTGATTCACAACATCTTCCACTTAAAATATCAAAATTTATGACTATAAGCTTTAATATTTTTACTTCACTTTGAACATCATTATTACAGGATATTACACAATTCTTTATACATATTTTTATTGTTATAAAGATGCACAAAGAAAATGTCTTCGAAGAATTTAAAAATTTAATTTGATGTCTTATTTAAATGGAACCCTGTTTTTAAAAGTAATTACAAAAGAAGTTGTTTTTGTACTCATATATATGAATATTTATTTACTTTAAATTAAAAACAACATTTATAAACAAAGCATTATTTATGAATACTTAAATGGTACCAATAAGCAGTTAGGAATAACGAAATATTCCTCTTACAAGTCGTGCAATTTATTGAGGATTATCCTCAAGATTCACTTTGAGCTATTGGATTTATAATTTAAGAACTGCACACACTGAGTACTTAAATATAAAACTAGATATAGTTAATAATTTAAAATACAGAACTTAATTTTAAAATTTTGTAACTATACATTTAAATACTATTTAATTTTTGTGTTCAAAAATGTAGAATTTTCATAAACTTTGAAAATATAATTACAGAAAAATTACATTCCTTGAACAGGAAATATGAGTGTTTTATGATATTATATGCAAAACAAATTTTGAATAAAGTACATCTGAATTATAGTGTACTTACATAAAAATTCAATTCGAAAATGTACAATTTTGATTCACAATAATTTTTAAAATAGCCCAGCACTGTAATCTAATTGGTTTAGATTGCTCCAAATTTTTTTGTTTTGTTTTTCCCTTTTGTTTCTAATTCTAGCCTCTTTAGAAGCTTTATGGATAGCAATTTCTGCTTCACAAACCATTTTGTTATCTATAATTCGAAGTGCCTTTCTCATATAATGGCCTGGTTTTATACCAATTTCTTCCAATACCCTTATCCTACTCTGAGCACCATCATTGAAAGTTATCACGGCATCCATTACACTTATTTTCATTGATTCAATGCTCAGAAATGTGGTTTTCGGTAAACGTTCCCATATGCAGTGATTGAAACTTTCATTGGGCTTTTGAGTTTTCCCATGCGAGTACATAAGCTTCTCCCAACAATTTAGCTTTGTTAAACCCGCACCAAGTATCCGGACTAGTTGGGCGTAAACCAAATGCTGTGGGACAGAATCTGTTGAGAGCTTATGAAAATAAATTACCCATACAGCTTTAAACATATCAGACACGAAATTCATGTTTCGTCGAATAGCCAAGCCATAATATTGTTGCAACTTCGAAATTTCATTATCTGTAAGTCTTCCACGGCCAGATATGCCTTTACCGTCAGAAAGCTTACGAGATTTCATGCTATTTCTTAAGGCACGTAATCTACCCCCATTCGCTTTTGCACATGGGCTATGCATTCCAACTTTTTAACTTCAAAGTCATTTCCATAGACTTTTCCTTCAGATACAGTGTTAAATGCCTTGGAATCACCATCACCCAGATAATTGGCATATTTAACATAGCTGGAATTTTAAAAAATTTTCAACGCTCCGAAATTTCACGCAGATTCCATTCCTCCACCGAAACCTTCAAAAAAATTTTCGCACTTATGGACTTTATTGATTTTGTTTTTGCAAACAAAACAATATTTGCTCAGGCATTCAAAGTCTAGAACTTTACCGGTTTCTAGAGATGTCACAGATATGACTCCATTCAAAGATGTATGGCCTCGGTTCTGCCAACTACCATCAAATGCTACAGTGATATCTCTGTTGCTATTGTTCATCTCTACCGTTTCTTCCACAGCTTTCTTCATAGATGCATCACTGACCTTTGAAAGATTTTCCAAAAGTATTCCATTATAGCGCTGAAATTTTGCAGGTGGTGGTGGCAAATTCATTACAGCACAAAATATCTTAGCAGCACTGCTACCTTTACCAATACAGCGCAAGCCATACGCTAATCTAACGATTATGTCGTAAACTCCATTTGTTGAGTTAGATGACATTGAGGTAAAAGCTTGTCCCCAAAAAGTGCACTGCAGAGTTAAACTCACACATAATCTTCTGCGGCTTCTGGCATCTTCAGTAATGATACGTGAATCACACTTATTGCAATATTTACATCTTGCCATACTTTTTAGTAATTCAGAAATTATATTTAAACCAATAACAATATTTACAGAACTCTGATCATCAGCGGGAATATCATCCAGCATTTCTGAAGCCCTCTCTATTTTAAATTTTGAGGTACAAACCTTTTCATTGCTTTCATTGACTAATTGTTCAGCATTATTTTCATTTTGTCCATAAAAAAAGATCTTTGCTTTCCAAAAGCTTTCGTTTGAGGCATAATAAAAAGAAAATCAATTAAAAATTATGAATAAAAAAGATATTCAGATATGCAGCAGCTAGTATAAGTTGCAATAATATATCTAACAGAATGTAAAATACTATACTGTAAAGTGTAAACAAGCTAGTTTTAATTCAGTGAAAGATACAGTTAAGGAAACATGAAGTTAATCAACTAAAAGTTTTAAAAATGTTAAAAATAAAACAGAAAAATAAATTTCCAAATCAATGTGCCACGCCCCTTTAAGAAAAGGGTGTGGCACATTTGTTTAGAAATTTAAAATTCAATTTTCTAGCGTTCTAGTTATCGAAATCTCATAAATAATGCATCAATGGATGCAGCAAAGCGCCCTCTATTTTTAAAAGTAAAAAAAAATGCAAAAATGCATGAATTCCACGTCCCAGTTACCTTAATTATTTTTCCTACGATTCACTTTTGTAAACGAAATTGACTATGCTATATGCGTAGACAAATTTTGCATCATAAGCAACTGTAGTCCAAGACGTAACTAAGGCAATAACCAAGAGACAACAACAAACGAGTATGCTCCCCGCGACCGATCACTCGCGTTTGTTCGTAATATTTCATAATGAATTTTGTTATTTTGAAATAAATTGCTATCCATTTTGATCTCTGGCGTACCCAAAAGTGTCGCGTGCCATTGATGGCACGTGTGCCACTGGTTCGCCATCCCTGGTATATATGTTGAAAGAAATTTTTCGTAGAATATGTCTAGGAATTTTTTAACTCTGACGATTAAAATTATTCAGATCATGACCTAATAGAGGCTCATTCGAGAATGAGACAAAGCCCCCTATAGAGACCGAGGCTCTGGATCCGGGTCCAGTTGGCCCATGCCTCAAAATATCCCTGACCGTAGTCCGGTTTATCAGTTAGATTCTTAACTGAAGGGTCAGTTACATACACTGTTGGTTTCAGCTTTCAAAAGACATCCATGCGATTGTACCGGTGTGTGTAAAGTCCGCCGGGACTCAAAGTCTACAGGTTGATTTAACGTGTAAGTGAAGTTGCAACTTGGGTGTCATTCTCGTCAATTGACTATGATTTAAAATTACAATTACGGGTTTTGAGGCTTATGTCTCTCGCTTTACTTCTAGTCATATCTCGTATCGCTTTTAATAATCAGTCTCCAATCAAAGTAAATTAGAGTTCCCCCCAGGTAGTCGGTTGAATTGATTATTAACACCCAATTTCAAAGCAATGTGAGGGAGGGCTATTGGTGACGTTCCGCAATCAAGTGACGGGAACGATTCCTGACCTGGCACCCTAGTCTCAAAATTTCCCTTCAACGCCAATGGGAGGCCACTATTGGCTGCATATCGTGGTATTTAGCAACATTCTTTGATTTGACAAAATAGATTGACGGTATAATATGCAAGGTCCTCCTTTTTGGATAACTTAACAGAAATACTTCTATCTTTTAATATTTACTCTCTCTCTGTTTCTGTTGACTGAATATTTTATTCATACATTCTTCCCTGGGCAATTTTCTTCTGCAATTTTTAGTATTACAATACAGTGTCTACTTCATTTCCGCTATCAGAATATTTCGAATTATCTGTATCGTTCTAAATGTTCGATAATTGTATGTTCGATAATTGTATGTTCACTGCAAACTTATAACCATTTTCGTTTTGAATAATACAATACTTCCACCTAATAGCTTCGTATATAGCTACAAGGTCAGTTTGAAAAGAAATCTGTAATCTTCCTGATTAAACCAAAATGCATGCTTTAATACATACGAAAAGCTGCACCTTCTTTTCCATCTTCACAGATATATCTTTCATTTTCTTTTAGGGATATCCATATTACAAAAGTTCAGTGCTTCATTAATCTTGGAAGTGTCTACTCTCTTCATCCTATTGTTCCAGTTCTTCATCCTCCAACACACCTTTCTGTGTGCTTAACTTCTTATATTATTTTTGTAGGAATAATGTAATGTATTAAATTACACGTATAGTTATAGTGCTGGTTTTTTAAATTACCAGACCAATTTCCCATTGTATATGTACTGTCGGCACATTAATGTATTTTTTTAACTATTTTATTTCCGAAATATATATTCCACTAGTAAATGATCTAATTCTGCTATTTCTTCCTGTCAAAAAAGAAATTTTTTTCGCGTCAATAAAAATTTGTAAGAATGTTTGATTTGTTGTGCACGTTGTTAGCAAAAAATTCAATTCCTACATTAGTTCACTCTCTCCCTATACATAAATGTATTTACATGTATCTTGTTCAAATTTTTAATCGCGCGTTGATACAATACTTTCTATTCGTCCATTCAAGCTCAAATACATTTTTTTAAAATTGTAGTGGATGACACTTGATGTTAATACAGTTTTGCCAAATATTAATTCATTAATTAAATTTTATTTTTTAGTTTTAAATTTATTCTACTTTAATTCTGTCGAAGTTACAACTGGCAGCAACAGATGGAACCAGTACGTTTTTCTAACGAAGTAGGAGACTTTTAAAAAAAATTATATTACTTGTTTTCCTTTTTTAGTACAATACTTAATTTCGTATCAAAACATCCTGATCATTGGATAAAGCCAAAATCCTTAATGTACAAATTTAGTTAATTTTAAACGAATGGGAAATAAAACCTCGCCAAATAATGACTCGAATATTTCGATGAGATTTGCATCTAAGCGGCATCTCGTTCTTCATACCCACTAACATGAGGATTTTAAGTGCCGATATATTTAATGCAAAGCACCGTTAAGGAGCCCTCCATCAGTATTTCTTTTGGCTTGTGGACCCCTATATCCTAACTTTATGTAGACTCCTATATTCATGTATACAAATGTTATAATCAGGGACATCTTAAGGCATGAACCAACGGGGCCCGGGCCCAGGGCCTCACCCTCATTGGGGGCCTCATTTCTTTCTCGGATCTGTCTTAATAAGATCATGATCCGGATAATCTTAATGGTAAAATATTATTCCCGTACATATTCTATGAAAAACAGGGAATCTGAAATTGCTTGTCAACAGGCAAAAGTGGTAAGACTGTATTATATTATGATCGTTGTCCACATGTCTAGGCCAAAGCTTCATTCTCCATAAACAATCATTGAATTGATTTAGTCACGGTCATCGGTCGAGCCGGTTTGTGTCGAGGTTTTTGAGGTTGCGAGTCGTGCACCTTTATTTGTTTCAAATTATCGTTTGAGCGAGTATTCGACAATGCATTCTGTCTACTGTCTACTTTTAAAGACCTCGGGTAGGGTCTACTTTTGCATAGGGGACCAGGACCTCAAACAACCTTAAGATTTCTCTGACCAGGGCCTCAAACAGTCTTAAGATGTCCCTGGTTATAGTATTCCTAAATAAATATATATTTCTAGGGTAATATATATAAATAAATAATTTTAACTTGCCTGACAAGCCTTTTTGGATAAGTTGATGCTTGAATAATTTCCGTGGCAATTTTTTATGGATGGTATTCTTTAAAAACTTTCAATAACTAATGATGACTTCGGAAAATACAAGTATTTTCCAACCGTGAATTTCTAGATTGTTCTATGACATTAGTGTCTTTCATTATTAAAGTATTCTATTAATATTAATTTGCCTCGTAGAGTTCATAATACAGACATTGAAATACCGTTTTTTCTTATGGAATCTTTTAAAAATTTAAACTTTTAGAGGTCCATGCAAAATACTTCATGTTACATGTGACTATGCATATGGTTTTTGTGATGTGGATGAGATGGATTGCACTTTTCATGTGATGTGTTCTACCACAAAACGCACTCATGAGAATGTCTCCCAAACCATAATTCTGCTGCCACCAATGTTCACGTGAAGGATAAAACATGTCGAACTCTTCACCTGGAAGACAATAAAGGCGTATATAGCTATCAACATGACTTGGAAATTGTGATTCATCCTACCTGACAATTTGCTTCTCTTGTTCCCTGGTCTACTCACAGTGGTCCCCATTTGCGAAAAGTTGATCTATGGAATGTTCATATTATGGACCAGAGATGTTTTAAGACATGGCCCAAATGGACACGAGTATAGGGCCTCAGGTGAAGGGGACCTCCTCTCGTTCTTGACTCTGCCTCAATTAAATCATGATACAAATAATTTTAATCGTCAAGTGTTATTCTTGGATATATTCTTCGAAAAACTGGGAATTTCGAACTATATGACAACGGTGACAAGACTACGTTATTATGTCATGTCCGTTGTCAATGTTTAGGTACACCTATCTTTTTAAAACCATCATTACTCATTTGGTCGAAAGGCGATAGTCAAGTCGGTTTGTGTCTAGGTTAGTGACATTGTAAGTCACGCACATTTATTTGTTGTGGATTTCCACTTGTAGCGTTTTAAATAGACAGTACATAGCTTACGTCGTCAAACTCTCAAACAAGTGAGGTCTACATGTGTATTTGTAAAGGGTGTTTTTTTTAGAGGTATAGAACTTTAAATTGCAATAAAACAACGATGTATTATTCGATTGACATGAATTTTTTTTTATTCAAAAGATAATCTTGTGGCATTACATTTTAAATATGATTTCTGGCATAGGACTGCCACGGCTGGCTCGGATGTAGTCCAATCTGGACGTCCCATTTTCGATGACTTTTTTCAACATTTGTGGCCGTATATCGGCAATAACACGGCAAATGTTGTCTTCCAAAGAGTCAAGCTTTTGTGGCTTATCCGCATAGACCCATGACTTTACATAGCCCCACAGAAAATAGTCTAGCGGTGTTAAATCACAAGATCTTGGAGGCCAATTCACAGGTCCGAAACGTGAAATTAGACGGTCACCAAACGTGTCTTTCAATAAATCGATTGTGGCACGAGCTGTGTGACATGTTACGCCGTCTTGTTGGAACCACAGCTCCTGGACATCATGATTGTTCAATTCAGGAATGAAAAAGTTAGTAATCATGGCTCTATACCGATCACCATTGACTGTAACGTTGTGGCCTTCATCGTTTTTGAAGAAGGATTCCACCAGCCCATAAAGCGCACCAGTCAGTTTTTCTGGTTGTAACGGTGTTTCGACATACACTTGTGGATTTCCAAATGCGGCAGTTTTGTTTGTTGACGTAGCCATTCAACCAGAAGTGCGCTTCATCGCTAAACAAAATTCGCTTATGAAAATCGGGAACGGCAATCTCGTTTTGGGCCCATTCGACGAATCTACGCCTTGCTTGATCATATTTAAAATGTAATGCCACAAGATTATCTTTCGAATAAAAAAAAATTCATGTCAATCGAATAATACATCGTTGTTTTATTTCAATTTAAAGTTCTATACCTCTAAAAAAAACACCCTTTATAAACAGAAAAAGGGAAGGTTAGCTAGCCAGAAAATAGTTAAACCAGACTTTTATGTAAGTTTAAAAGCTGTTTTCAGTTTCCATTGTGCATAATAATGCAGCCACCATCTTTTTTTTTTTTTTTTTTTTGTAATATCTATATGATCCTTTTATCTTTCGCGTTTAAGTCAGTTTAGCTTCTTTAGCAAAGATTATTAAATCTATATAATATACAGTGGGGCACAAACACACACACAAACAGGAGTTTTTCAAGAGGGTGGGATTCCAGGATAGAGATGGATTTAGGTTCAATGGCGCCCAAGCTAATCGGACGCCTTTATATATAGTAATGCGAATAGTAATAATGAATTCGAATTAAATTTAGGTATTGAATTTAAGTATGAATTACGCCTTATATTACATAAAACTATTATTTTTTTTAATCTCGCATAAAATTTTTTAAAGTTTTTGTAACCGGACAAAGGTTTAATTAAATATGGTGAATTAATACTTTGTGTTATAATGTTGAGCAAACAAATGTTACATTTAGATTTTTTAAGAAAAATTTATGAAAACCCAACTCAGTATACTATTATTTTTAAAAAAATTCTACCCCTTTTAATATTGACATCTTGAGGTTGTCAAAGCAAGAAAAGAAGCTTTAAAATTTGGCCTTCCAGCCTTCCATGTTCCGCGTCCATACTTAAACATTTAAACTGTTTCGATGCTCAATCGATTAATGCATCGTTGTTTTATTGCAATTTAAAGTTCTATTCCTCTAAAAAAAAACACCCTTTACTTATGTGTATCAGTACTGTGCACAATGCATTTTATAAGTAATTTAACAATGCTAAGTTAAGAACAAGTTTGGTAATTACCAGTGACCCCACGACCTTGTCATGCATTATATTATATTCAAAAATTAACACTTTTATTAATAATTTGTACGGTTTGTAATTAATCCCTTAACTGCGGACTAATAGTTACGCTATCCGCTCCCCGATGCCACCGTTTTCCACGTAGAGGCGTGCCCATGATGTATGGGGAAGGAAAGAAAATTGAATAAGTAAGCAAATCCTTCGCAAGCACTGTTAAAATCCTTTTCCGAAGGTTTTGTTTGCTTTGGCTGAGTGAGACGTTTATATACGCTGGTGGCACTTCCGAAGTAAAATTCGTATTGTAGCTTTAACGTCAAAGTATAGTATTATTGAATCTAATATATTATTGCATGGAGGGGGGCGATGAAAACTATGATTGAATATTGGGTCGCAAATATTGAAAGTTTCAGAAGCACTATGCTAAACCATTCCTAGAAGATAATTCTGTGATAAGAAAAAAAATTCTGAATTAAAGATAACACATTATATCTTACACCCATTTGCTTCTTCGAGGAAGCAATAAAGACAGATGTTCGCACTCGATAGGAACAATCAAATGCAATCATAATCTGATAGTTAACTGACAATCGAAGACATCAAAAGAGGGAAAAAATTCATTAACCACTCAAAGTCCATTTGAGGGGGGGGGGGCGTTCTTTGACCGACAAGAGTCATTACTGTCAAGCCGAGAACCGAATGACCATTGTGTTGCCCATCAAAAACGTGCTTCTTCCTCCTATGGACAGGAAAATCCGTTCGGCGAACAAGAATGGACTCTCCCGTCGCTTGGTTCTTGACCATCGACGATGACGACAACATTCCAGACAAACGATCACGTAATTGAACTGTTTTAGTGAACTATCTCGAACCTAAGTGGTATTTGTGCTGTCAAAAGGGGTGAGTGATTAGGGCACCGCGGTAGGAACAGGTTTACACTTCTATTCATATTCATTAATCGATGCATCATCTCTTTTTGTTTTTCGAATTCCATGTTGAATAGATTGAGTGTGATGATGCGTTTGTTATGTTGTGCCGACTTGTTAAGTCGCTAGCGAACATCAACACCAGATTCGAATGGTAACTGTTTTCACCGGCATGAATTTGAATGCTCTAGGGTAATTTTTATTAAAAATAGCTCATCAATTGAAATCAGTCAGTGCCATTACGCAATCACATGATTGTTTTGTATTTATTTTCTTAAAGGCTGTCTCTTCGCGTAATGTTGAGGAATTGGACCCAAGCTCGGAAACTTTATCAGATGGGAAAAAGTTTCAGCATTAATGTCCTTTAGATTTTGGTGCATTAATAATTTACGTCATAATCTATTTTTTAGATCAAAATCAAAATCTTCCATGTTGCTATGCAAGATGGATTTTTAACTTTACTTTTTAAAGGAAAATATTACGTGTTTATAAATTTTTTTAAAAAAATTTCGAGATGTGGTATATTGAATTAATGCACGTGGTACAGCGTCACGGATACATAAGAAAATTAAATTCTTTTTTTCTTTTTTTTCTGAATGAAAATGAGTTAAGAATTTGGTTCGGGCTTTTTAATTTAAGGCAAGGCGATCTTCAGACAAAACAAAAAATTATATTGCAAACGTTTTACGAAGAACTGTTTTACCTATCAAGGGCTCTTTGTTCTCTTTCTTAAAAAAACGAATCATAATTTAAGCGATAGTTTATGTACTGCTCATCCGTTTTTAGTTGCATTGTGAATAATGTAGTATCTATCAATGAATATAATTTTTTAATTGAATAAACATTTTAAATACCACAAAATCCGGCGTATAACATGCACCTATATTTTAAAGCTGCATTTTTTTTTAATTTTTAAATATACTCGCCGTTTAATGCACATTTCCTTTTACTTACGAAGAAAACCTGAAATGTACGTGGGAAATGTTCTTACGTTCTCAAGTCCTTTATTCGAGGTATTATCCCAGACTTTTGAAAAATAGTATACTACTAGAATTACAACTCTTTAAGTTCATCAGATACGTCATTTCTTTTAAATATGAGTATTTCGATATACGTAGATATCGAATTCTTTTTATATTCATCTCTTTATTATTATTAAAGCCATCCTTTTTATACCCGGTGTATAACGTGCACTTTTAACACAAATAACACGTTATACCCCGGCCTATACGCTTTACGCGCAAAAGTAAATTGCAATATTGTTTTTTGTGTTAAAAGTGCGTGTTATACGCCGAATTACGTGGTAACTAAAGAATCTTATGTACGAAACGTTCAGAAAGAAGGGAATTTCCAAATAATTTCTCAATAGGTTCAACAATACTAAGCCTATTCACTTGTTCTATCCGTTTAAGGAACAATCATAAGTTTCTCTATTACGATTAAGGCCCAAAATTTATCGAAATAAGTTATAACAAAGTCGGCCAGTGGAGTGTATATAAGGGAGTCGTTTCGGGGTTCAACTCTCAAAATTACGAGGCCCGTCACCAAAAACCCTCGAGTAGCTGAACAGTGTGAGACGTTAATATTCATTCACTCAATCGGAGTTCAACTCTCCCATAGATTAATAGATTATTAATTTTTACCATAGATATTATCCCTGGATACTTATATTTACGTCTTCTTTAGAATGTAATCCCCCTCAATATACCTCCATTCTCTGTGTACGCTACTGAAGGCAGCATTTGAGCTGAATCTCCATTCTCCTTATTCACATTGGCATGAAGATTTATCTAACAATAAGTCGCATTTAACGTATGTGAAATCAGTGGCGTTCATAGGCTACGTTTATGGAGGGACATACATTTTAAGGAACATGTAGACGAGAGAGGGAGCACCGAGGCGTAATCTTCATGCTAAAAATTAAAAATATCTTGATGTGGGAAGGTATGAGCCTCCAAACCCCACCCTTGTGTACGTTACTGAGTGAAACTCCATTAAACTGAACTGCGTTCTTTTTTTCAAAGCAAATATTTTACTTTCTCTCTCTCTCTCTACTTGTTTTATTCTTATAGCAAAACAAAACAAAATATTATAGTTTTCAAGGTTTAAAATTCTAAAAAGTAATTTGATGTGATCAATTTATTAACATATAAGACAATCTCATAGTATCTAAAAAATTTTAAACACAGGAGTTTAATCGTCCGAACTGCTAGAGCTGATGAAAAGTACATACGTTGTCTTTCCCCATATTTATAACAAAATATAAAGGTATAGAGCAGTCTTTTAACAGCAGTCATAAAACTTCAGAAGGCTCATACGTCTAGGTATCAGAAAATCAATTGCATATCTTCACTTTCAATGATAACTAATCACAAATCTGTAGTGGCGTAAGGGAGAATAATTGGGTCCCTCTGAAAAGTCTGGTTTTGGGCCTGCAAGTTGGATTTTACAAAGGGCACTTAGCAGCAGTCAGACTTTGGGCCCCCTAGAAGCCTGCCCCCTCCTTTGCGATGCGGGGATTTTTTTTGGGGGGTGCGTTACGCCACTGCAAATCTGTCTTTTGTACTTTTGCAAATGCATACAGCATACATTGCACAACATTGCAAGACTCATCACCAAGGAATGTCTAGAAAGTGAAGAAAACAGGCAAATAAACAGCAGAAAAACAATAAGTGATTATTTTGAAATGATATTTGTTTCACAGAGCAAGACCAAAATAAGCACAAGAGGTAATAGGATCACCGTGAATAGGATACACGAAGCAACGCGTCCATGTACAGTATCTATAAGAGTAAAATGATTGTCCAAAAGGATGATCCTTCTCTCAACCATTTGCAAAAGTTCGTCTTCCGAAAGCTTTGGTGACAAAGCATGCAAGTGGCGTTCAATCATGTCACAGACGTGTTCGATTAGTAAGAGATCAATGAAGAATAGTGGCCACAGAGAAGCAACTGTACATCTTGCAGAGCACATTGGTTGATGCGCGTAGTGTGTGGTCGAGATTTTATCCTGCTGGTACAGAACATTGGGCTTGTTTCAACGAAAAGAGAGTAACACCGATCTCAACACGTCATCTCCGTTTTTTAGGGCTGTTTTAAAGACTTTAACACAAATCAGAGGCAAACTTCTAGCATACGCAAGGGCACACCAAGCCATGATGTGTTTCACAGATGTTGTCAGATTGTATCTGTCACCACGTTGGAGACACATTAGTACATGACGACTATACAGAGACATCTTAAGACTTCTTCAGGCCCTGGGCCCCTACGCAAATGTAGGTCCCACTTACGACACTTAAAAGTAGACAGTACAGTGCAAACGTTGTCAAATACTCATACAAACAATAAAAAGAAACAAATAAATGTGCATGACTTAAAATCGCACAAACTGGCTCGACCAACTGCCGCCTTTTGACTGCAGGAATAATGAAGGTATATTGTAGTAGGCAGTGGCACACACAAGGGGGGTCCTGGGGGTCCGCACCCCTCCAAAAGCTCTTGATTTTTTTTCCCGATTGATTATAATTCTAAGTATATAGTACGTAGAATTTAATTAAGTATTTGTTATTAATGATTAGTTTTATTAATTAATGCTATTTATTTATTCGAAAATTAGTTTTTTACTGCGTTTTGTTCCCGAAAATTGACAAAATCGAAAGGAGTACGATACAAGAATGGTGAACTTTCGACTCCTGACTCCCCCCCCCTTGAAAAATTCCCGTGTGCGCTACTGGTGGTAGGCCTAGGCCTGTACGTGGACAACGGTCATAACATGTATCCAGTTGGACAGATCATCCGAAATTCCCAGTTTTTCGGAGAATACAACCGGAAATAACACATTTGAATGCTGAAATTATTGGAATCGTCATCTTATTAAGGCTGAGTTGAGAACGAAACGAGTGTGGCCAAAAACGGACGCCATGAATACAGGCCACTAAAAGCAACTTGATAGGTAAAGATTATGGTCTTTATAAGAACATCAAGAGTGTCCTTCACATGCTGCAAAATGGCGGTAATATGGTTTGTAGCGCCCACTGTTTATTGAGGAATCTGTCGATCCACATGTGCTAATATCACTCTGACCGTCCTGCCCCCCTCAAGTTCTAGTTTTAACTATCTTTGCCGCAGCCGGTGGACTGTGGGTGCATCTAAGTAAATGTCGGATGAGATTTGACGGAATGACGTTTGAGATTTGACCATGCCTCTTGCGAAATTTTCTATTTGCTCGAACTGCTTCCATTAGTAGCGACCTGGCATTCATTGCTGTTACACGTGCCCTCTGATCAGGGACGTCTTAAGACTTTATGTGGCCTTGGGCCCAGAGAAGTTTTTTTTAGGTCTGGACACTTATGGGGGAAAAAGTAGGCCCTACCTGAGATATTTAACAGTTGACGGTATGTAACATGCATTGATAAATAATCACACAAATGATAATTTGAAACATATAAATGTGCACAATTCACAATCTCACAAACCTAATTACAAACCAGCTCGATCGATGGCTGCATTCCGACTAAATGAGTTGAATGGTTTATAGTGTTAGGCTTAGGCCTAGACATGAACAACGGTCATCACATTATAATGCAGTCTTTCCACTGTTGACATACAGTTTCAAATTCTCTGTATTTCGAAGAATATGTACGAGAATAATATTTGGCCAAAAATATCCGAATCATGACCTCATTAAAGCAGAGTCGAGAATGAAACGAGGCCCTGGAGCAGGTCCCTGTTGGCCCATGCCTTATGACGTCACTGTCTCCGAGATAAAAATAAATCCATGTTGATTTCCCTGGCAGAAATTAAGGGTAGGGAATGTGGCCCCTTCTGTAGGTTCCTTTCTTTATATCTTACTCGATGTGCACCAGAGAATTACACATTTCTCGGCATTTTCCTTACTCAGGAGGCTGTGCCTCCTCACCATTTGATCGTTGTCCAAAATTATAAGGTTTATCACACAAACAGGCGTCTATTGCTTCAGAATGCATTGTAGATAAACTATCCATCAATCAATTGTAACAAATCGCGACAGTCACGCGATTAATATGAGGATAGTAACTCAAAGTGAACTTATTACAAAGTACTCGTAATATAACTATGAATAATATTGTAACAATTAAAAACTTTTCACTCATAAAAGTATTTTTTTTTTTGGATTTTTGCTAATAATTGCTTTAAGAAAAATTTTACTTTTTCACAATGACGGCTGAAAATCTAGAAGTTGGTTATATCTACATACTGCACACACGCATACACACAGATTAAATTTTGATTTGTATATTGAGGTTATTATGAAATATTTGGCCTTAGTTGTTAACTTAAAGACCATTTTAAGTAGTAATTATTTAGTATTACTCAGAATATTTTTAGAAACTCATTTTTCAACACTATTTTTTTCTCTTCCTTTCAAAAGTAGTGTAGGGAATGGTTGTCTGGTCTTAAAACTATATATAACCCCACAATCTTAGAGTTAAGACTAAGAGTTTGCGATTACATTACTGTGGTCATTTGACTTTGAGTTACACTATCTTGTTATACTTCCATTTATAGTTTAGTTTTAAATGAGAAATATGGAAATTTAGTGCATGTGTGTGTGTGTGTGTGTTTAATGAGTTTATCTAGTAAAGGAAATGTTTGATGTTTGATGTTTGTGGTAGACTATGATAATCATTTTTACCTGCATTACTTCCGCTTCAAAAGTATGTTACGAATTATCGCTGTTAATCTGTGCTCTCCTATTAGCATAACACTACTGCGAAGAGACATTGAATAGTTCACTAGTTCCATTTCTAAAGAGAGGACTTTATAAACGGAGAATATAACAAATTTGAGACACTTCAGAATAGGTGCTTTTCTTTGGAACGATTTGTTTTTTGCAACATGCTGAGTTTATCTGTCATACACCTACACTGAGTATGGTATGAAAACGCGAAAACAGTAGATCAGACTCGAAAGTTAGTCGTTCTTATTATCTTCGTCCCAAATGAACAACCATTTTTAGATAGTTCGTCATTAATTTTTAGATAATAGTACGTACGCATAATCAAATAAACACATATTTCAAAAGTTTTTATGTATCAATGAAAAGAACAGAAGTGAGGGCGAAAAAATGAATTGTTTGTTTGTTCTATTTTTCAGAAGAATAAAGTGCATTTGCTTACTCCTAAGTATACAGGGTGAGTGCAAATGAAAATCCCGATTTTTAAAAATTACATTTTCAAAACTACTTCATATATTACAGTAAGTGATGCATGAACGTAAAGAAAAAATATACCAAGTTTTTTTTCTGTTACTAATGTTCGTTGTGTGACCCTCTTGTTACGCGACTATCCAACATCACTCAATCAATGGTTCGTAATGCTGCACAAATGCTTACTTGTCGTTTTCTGTTATTTGTTGAGTCAATTGCAAATGATCCAGCATGAAATTTAATTTTATTCGTAAAATTTTCCTTATCGTTTTCTGAGGTATTCACAGTTTACAAGCGGTAACTCTCATTGACTTCTGTGAACTTCGAACAAAATTCTGCTTCACCTTCTTCACTGCTTCTTCCGAGATGCTTGGCCGTCAGCTGCTTTACTTTTTATACAAGCAGACTGTTTTCTTAAAATCCTGATACCATCGCAGAATGATCTTGTTGGTTGGTGCGTCTTTTCCGCAGGGATTTCTAAATACACGTTGCACCGAAAATAACTGGAAAAAAAAATCTTGCGTACTCTAATACGCAAAGAGTCTTCTCTGCCATTGTCGCCATGTTCGGATTTCAGTCACAATGATCCTTCAATGTGCCGTTGATCATCGGTGAAAGAAAAACTTGGTATATATTCCCTTTACATTCATGTATCACTTCTGTAACATATGCGGTAGTTTCGAAAATATATTTTAAAATCGGGTGCATCCTTGTGCTTACCCTATTATTTGGTTTTCATTTCAAAGAAGGGAATTTTTCACACTGGAGATATGATTTACTTTGTTTTTTATCACTAAAATTACCTACGGATTTTTGACTAACTTTAACGAGTGAGAGTCCGGTTGACCTTCATCATCGCTTTTCTGGACACGACCAGTGGACTTTTTTTTATTTTGAAGGGAAAGAGAATTTTTTTTTCCTTTCCTGTTTATAAAAACGGGACATTTCGGTTATGTTTCAAAACAACCGATGGTTGACGTGGTACTAGGGTTTTTCAAAAGTTCGATGTGTAGAGTGATTCACGTTAAATCTATCTGGTTCTAAGTCCAAACGTTGGTGTGGTATGAAAGTTTGGACAGCTCAGGGATGACAATCTCGTCACTCTACCAGGGATCGGAATTGTGAGGTCCATCGCCAGTAGTTCTCGTGTTGTTTCACAGTTCAAGGTAAATTAAAATGAAGTAATAAATAGAAAAACACTGGGGGTCACGCTTCAGACTGACCACCTGATCGGGACATCTGCTCATGCACCTCAGCGCCCAATGGTCACGTATACTGGGATGAGCACAGTAGACTCTGGACCTCATGGGCTGTTGCGCCACTGAAAAAATAAATATATATATATAAAACAAATTGGAGCGGCTTCTAACTTTTCAAATGATTTATGAGAGTTTGAATTATGCTCTCTATTTGATATCAGCCTATTTCGAATAGGTTTAGTAAATTATAAGGGCCCAGTGGTTGAGAGGTAGCGTATCGCGCTTCCACACTACAGCTCCGGGTTCTATTCCCGCTCCGGGCTAGGTCGATCCAGCCTTTCATCCCTACTGCAGTGGGTCGATAGGACTGCGGTAGCCCAGTGGTCACGGTATTGGATCATGGCAGGCAAGTCATGAGTTCGAACCCAGTCCTACTAAAGACCCACCGTGTAGAGGAACGATGCAAGTTAGATTTGTCGAGAGCTCAAACGTCCACCCGTTGGTGTGGTATGGTAGTTAGAAGAGGGGGTTCCAACTCTGGTATCATCCTCATCACTTGACCATGGTTCAAAATTTCGAAGTCCGTCGTCAAAAGCCTTCGTGTAACTGAACATTGCGACATTAATACTCACTCGCAGTGGGTCGATAAATGAGTACCAGCTTGCTTGGAGACTTAAACACTGGGGTCTCGCTTCAGACTAACAACCAGATTGGGACATCTGCTCATGCACCTCAGCACCCAATGGTCGCGTATACTGGGATGGGCACAATAGGCCCTGGACCTCATGGGCTGTTGCGCCACTGAGTTTGAGTTAGTAAATTATAAAATCACTCTAAATTTCGAATGTGATCGTTCTATAAAACAGTTAAAATTGCAATGAATTTTTTTTTTCTAGACTCTATGAAATTTAAATTTGTCCAAAACATTAACTTTTTTTATTCTTTTAGAAGGAATAAAAATATTTTTAACCATTAGTTTTAAACCATGTGAGGAATTTGTGTTTATGAACCTTTTAACTGCGATTTGATCTCACGGATTTTATGCAAAGTATATTCAAATACATTGCTTTAAAACTAAATGATTGATAACTAATAATTCATGGATAACTAATTCTTATATAAGTATTTATAAATAACTACCACACAGAACTTCCGAAGCGTTATTTATAGAACTTTTTTTCCTCTAAACATTTTCACTCATTTTGTCTTTGAACAATGGCACTCTTAGTGCTTAAGATCAAAACGAAAAAGGAAACATTCTTACTCTGACAAACTAGAAAAGGAAATAATTTCACTGATTGAAGTGTCTCTTGAAACCTCCCCCCATGAATCAAATACAGAAAATTGAATTACAGTAGTAAACAATTACTCACATTACTTGAACTTTAAAAAGGTTCCTTAATTTTTTCCCTTTCACCTTTTTTTCCTTATACTCTCAACTCTCAGTCCCCCCTCCCATTTTCTAATCTTCGAAAAAAAAAATAAATGACCCACATTTTCTATTTTTAAAACATTCCGGTTTCGCTTCCTCTTCACCAAAATTTTCTATTACAGTTTTATCTGCCACCTTTAAAAAAACCCTTCCATTATGCTAGGTAAAAGAAAAGAAAGATAAAGAAAAAGAAAGATATATCTCTTCATTCTCCTACATCTCTTCACAACTTGCAACCGAAGTGGACGCTGCTTGACCCTAACGAGTCCATTCTTTTCTTTCACTCTCGCATTTCCAGACGGTTTTTCCAAACTCTCCCTCTCAGTGCAATCTCTTAATTCCACCCTGATCCCGGATCTTCCTTCTTGAGGAGAGATACTCGTGACGTCATTGCTACCTCTACCTGTACCTGAGAGGCGCCGTGACCTTGAGTTTAGTGAACCGCAGCCACGGAATCACCCTCCCCCCTCTTTTTCAAATAGCTTTGAGTGGATTGCTTCTTTTTTTCTGATTTTTTTTTTCTTTTTCTTTTTTCTTGGCTCCTTGCGTCCTCTCTTATCTATCTCCTTTTTTTTCCTTTCTGCTTTTTTTTATTCTTATTTTTTTCTCTCTATCTTATTGCGTGCTGCTTTCCAATGGACAGGCCGTCCAAGAGCGTTTATGAACGGGGGGAGGTTAGAAGGAAAAAGAAAAACGGTTTTTGTTTTAGCGTGTGACGCGTCACATACACAGAGGACCCGTTTTTCGCCCCGACTGCGGGTTAGAGTGGTCGAGAAGGTTGCCTTTTTTTTGTTATTGTTTTATGTTGTTTTTTTTTAATTAAACATTTCCGAGTTCGACGTTCGTGTTTTTATGGAAAGAACATTCTTGCTTAATGGAAGGGTTTGGCTGAAAATCGTTCGTATATCTCAGGATGTTTTCGCACATAGCGCCTTTTTGTTTGAAGAAAAAATTATTCCGTTAATTTTATGAGAATTATTTTTTAAAATTTGTGTTTTACCCCAGAACAGTGGTTTTCAAACTTTTTTTAACTCACGGAACCCTTTGAACTATAAGGTGTTTTCTTTTTCGTTTACCCCCCAAAACACACACACTTCCCGCTTAAAAGAATACATCTTTAAATATTCTTTTTCGTAGATCAACATGTTATATGTAATGTAAAAGAAATTTAAAAAATACTGTATTTGTTATTATAAATTTAAATCTAATTTTAGTATAATTCATTAATAATATTAATTGATATCAAAGTGGCTGCATTTTTTTTTGCTGCATTTTTTTTTTTACACAAACTGTCGAAGTCTAGGTCTATTGAAATTATCTGTAGACGCATTTCATACTGTGTTTTATTTCTTTTTATATTTTGCTTTCGTAGTCCCTCACATTGAGAAATTTTTTTATCTTAATACATTTTTCTGAATGTTATTAAAGTGTTTATAGCTGCTTGCGAAATCCTGTGTATTTTGGATGAATTGCAACCTAAAATTTAGGAGCTGTTCTTGCTTTAATTTTGATTTTAACATCGAATCTGTTAATAAGTGGATAAGTTCTCTTTCTTTCATTATAGGAGTTTTTTTTCCACAAATGAAAAAAAAAATTGCATTTCCTATTTTCCATTATTTCGTGGATCCCAGGATAGTAAATACAATAGAATATTCATAAAATACTGGGTAATACATATAAAGAGAAAACGCTTTAATATTCTTTTATTATATTATAATAGTATTAAATGTATTGTCAAATATAAAATTAGCAGTTTCTTAATGATTGAGATGAGCTTTATAGATAATTATGGTTATACAAACTTCCTAGAGAACGTGAATCCATTTTGAATACACATTTATAATTTTTTTTTCGATTTTGTATTGTCTCGTGGAACCCCAGGGTTCCGTGGAACACAGTTTGAATACCACTGCCTAAGAAGAATGAAATAAGAATGATGCTCTTTTCAGATTTTACTGGGTACCAGGATAAAGTTCATATGTTTAGAGTGCCGTTCACAAGGGGAAGGGTTCATCCCCTTAATGTGACCGTGGCAGCCTAGTGGTCAAGGTATCGGATAATGGCTCGCATGTTAAGAGTTCGTGCCCAGAACCACTAAAGACCCACCGCGTAGGGGAGCAATGCACGTTAAATTATTCAAGAGCTCAAACGTCCTCCCGTTGGTGTGGTGTGGTAGTTAAAAGAGGGGAATGCCAGCTCGGGTGTCGTCCTCGTCACCTGACCATGGTTCAAAATCTCTCGTGCAGCTGAACAATTCGACGTTAATATTCACGCACTCATCCCCCTAATAGACCAATAGATTCTTAATTTTGCTTCAGAGCCACCTTTTTGTCGCTTTGGCTAAGTGCCTTTTAGAATATAGCCGCATCACCGATCAGAGAGGTCTGTGTACGTCATTGTGTACTAATTCCATTACATTTTTAATCATTGCAATTTTTATTAGAGTAGAGGAAGTTTTAAATTTTTATTTTATTTTTTAAAAGGAACTCTCTTACTCAAAGTGACTGCTTTCATTTGAAACCCCGATTTTGTAAAAGCATATAAATGATTAATTTGTTTGATATTTAGTGTCAGTTGAATTAGAATATACATATAAAATTGTTTTAAGAATATTATTACAAGAAAAAAAATTTTAATGCACTTTAGCGAAAAATGAAGACAAAAAAAATGACATTTTTAAAACATTCTCCTTTTCTTTCAAAAAAATCTTTCTCTACAATATTTTGCCACTTCTATACCGGGATGGAACTAAAACTTTGAAATATACAATTTAAAAGGGGAATTATTTTGTTATATCAAAGTAGAGAGAAATTAAAAAAAAACAGCTATGATTTTAGTTGATTGTAACTCTAAGAAAGTGAAATTTTCAAAAAACTTAGTTCAATCCTGGTATTGAAGTCCTAGCTAGATATTAGTAAAATATTATTAAAGATGAATATTTTATAAAATAAAAATGTTTTGAAAATATATCATTCTTCATTTTCTATCCAAAAACTACATTTAAATAATTTTTTCAGAAAACTATTTCATATATATATTTTCTAATTCAACGAACAATAAATATAAAAAAAATTGATTTATACTCTGTTTTAAAATTACGGTTCATAACGCAGTCAGTCACCTTAAAAGGGAAAAAATTCTGTATTGAAATTATATTTCGCAAAATTATTTTTTTTGCTTAATATTGTTGGCTTTTATTGATGGCGAATAATTTTAAAATGCCTATTGTTATTTTCGATTCTTATTATTGCTGTTACAAGTTTAATTTTAATTTCCCATTATTTTTCTGAGGACTACGATTTTCGTTTTAACTTCTTTCATTGAGGGGGTTTTTTTAAAACAATTTTGATATGCAATTATTATTACTTTAAAAAGTTACTTTTTTTAAAAAAATTTTTAAACAATGAGCTATTATTTGGTCATTTTTACCCTTGCGATTTCCCCACTTTATTTTTGAAAAAATACTGTAACAGATGATAAATTTTTCTGCGAGAATTCATCAACATATTTGATTGCTATTTTGATATAGTATAAAGCGTTAAGAAAGAAAGCATTAATAGGAAGAAACGATTAAAATATCGCTTGAAAACAATTTTTTAAGAGTGTTGTTTCTTCACTATAAACAGTTAACATATTTTTTTATTTTTTCCAGTTAGAAAAAATACATTCAAATTGAAATAAAAATAAATTGAAAATAAATTTTGACAAAAATTATTACCCTTTAAAAACATTTTTCACTCTCGAAATCTTTTTCGCCTTAAAAAACATCTTTATTTGGTATTCAGAAGAAATTTCCATACAGTATTCGGTTATTTTATGACAATGTGTGGAATTTTTAATTTGTAACCGAAAATATCTTAAAGAAAATGTTTCCTTATAAAAATATATCGATTTTCAAGTCTCAATTTCATCTTCTAATTCGCTTGATAACACAATGATTTTTAACTTAGAATCATTTTCATAAATATCAATTTTCAGGCCTCCTTTTAAATTCAGAAACTATTGGCTGTAATAGTAAAAACTGCTGGAGTTTTTTAATGTACACAGTTATAAGCAAATATAATTTAATTTTTTAGTTATTGTACAAGTAAGCCTCCTCTTATATGTGAGATATTTTTCAATAGTGAATAAGAGGAATGTATATTCCCGTCCTCTAACAAACAGAATAATATTTTTAATTTTTGATAAACTTGGATTGCATTACATTGATTATTAACATCATACTTAAAGCTACACAAAAGCTACTGGCAACAGACATCATAATTTTTTACCGCTGGGAAATGACAAAGATGACACATCTGGGCTGCACTCTCCTTCTCTAACCCACGTGGGAACTTCGTATCAGTCGTCCTGTAAAGCTGTTTAAGTGGGGAAATCTCGAATGTATAGAAAATGTCTTTATATTTCCCATTTTCTTTTTTTTTTTTTTTTTTTTTTTTTTTTTTTTTTTTTTTTTTTTTTTTTTTGCCTTCACTTCTCAGGCAAATCAGGCTTTACGACCCCGAGATACTCGTCCCCCCCCCTGCTTTTTACCCGTGGAGGGATGGGGAGAGAACAGTCTTCGTTGAACACGGATAACTCGCCTACGGCAGTGCTGCCCAACCTTTTAATCGCCGCGAACCGATCTAAAGGGTGTTTTTTTTTTTTAGAGGTATAGAACTTTAAATTGCAATAAAACAACGATGTATTCGATTGACATGAATTCTTTTTTATTCGAAAGATAATCTTGTGGCATTACATTTTAAATATGATTTCTGGCATATGATTGCCACGGCTGGATCGGATGTAGTCCAATCTGGACGTCTAATTTTCGATGACTTTTTCCAACATTTGTGGCCGTATATCGGCAATAACACGGCGAATGTTGTCTTCCAAAGAGTCAAGCGTTTCTGGCTTATCCGCATGGACCCATGACTTTACATAGCCTCGCAGAAAATAGTCTAGCGGTGTTAAATCACAAGATCTTGGAGGCCAATTCACAGGTCCAAAACGTGAAATTAGGCGGTCACCAAACGTGTCTTTCAATAAATCAATTGTGGCACGAGCTGTGTGACATGTTGCGCCGTCTTGTTGGAACCACAGCTCCTGGACATCATGATTGTTCAATTCAGGAATAAAAAAAGTTAGTAATCATGGCTCTATACCGATCACCATTGACTGTAACGTTGTGGCCTTCATCGTTTTTGAAGGATTCCACCAGCCCATAAAGCGCACCAAAAAGTCAGTTTTTCTGGATGTAACGGTGTTTCGACATACACTTGTGGATTAGCTTCACTCCAAATGCGGCAGTTTTGTTTGTTGACGTAGCCATTCAAACAGAAGTGCGCTTCATCGCTAAACAAAATTCGCTTATGAAAATCGGGAACAATGGCAATCTCGTTTTGGGTCCATTCGACGAATCTACGCCTTGCTTCATCAAATTTAAAATGTAATGCCACAAGATTGACATGAATTTTTTTTATTCGAAAGATAATCGAATAATACATCGTTGTTTTATTGCAATTTAAAGTTCTATACCTCTAAAAAAAACACCCTATACATTTAATAATTTTACCGCGCTGTCCGATGAGGGGGAGGGGATGGAGAGTTGATTGTTTATATTTTAGATTGCTCTGATTTAATCATTTTAATTTAATTGCATTTAAATATGTCTTCAGAATCACACAAATACAGTTACAAATGTTGTGAAAAAAAATGTAGTGATTTCCATGCAAAGTCCCTTTAAGCCGAAAGAAGTACACCACCCTAAATAAAATGGAAATAATTTTATGTTCAATGGCCGGCTCTGTACCATTTGATCCACGGACCGGTACTGCTCCGCGGCTCGGGAGTTGGGAACCAATGGCAAACAGGATAATCATGAGATATATTTAAATTTTCCGTTTCTTTCCCTAACAATCCTATTTTCGATTCCTCCTGCTGTCTCCTTGCTTTTAGAAAGCTTTATCCAAAAGTTTAAGATCCCATACACATTTTCTCCTCGTAAATTGAGGAGTGCTTGAAGCAGGGTGATAAAATATGACACTTGCGACAATAAAACAAACCAGTTCCTATTTTATGATATTCTATAGAATTTTAAATCAAACTTAGGACAAACCAAGTCATTTTATACTACAGCCAGTTCCTTCCTAATTCAAAAACTGTATTTCGTGCCAATCCCCTTTTTTTTTTAATGAAATAAAAATATTCCTACCAGTTCCCTTTTACCAATAATATCTAGTAAATTTCATATCCGGAATATTTAAATACGCTATTTTGCTTATCGTTTCTTTGATAAATCAACGGCATGGCATCTGCGACTCGGCTGATGTAATTTCTTTCCATTCAGAAGCTTGTGTCTTGGTTCCATTGAAGAATTGCTGTATGGAAAGACTGATGCCCGTTAAATCTGTTGGATGCCCAAAGTACTTACGTTGGTCTGGTGTGAAAGTTTGGAGAATAGAATGTCGGTTCACGTGCTTTACTCATCAAAATTAACCGCAGTTCGAAATTAAGAGCCTCGTCACGTGTCCTCAGTAGCTTAATGGTTATGGTCACGAGCTCGTGGCCAGCGTGTCATGAGTTCGAGCCCTGGTGTCACTGATGTGTCACCCAAAGAGTGTCACGTCGTACAGGGGTTGAGGCACGTTAAATCAGTCGAAGTCAGAGTCCTTGGCTTGGTGTGGCAGTTTGGAGAAAGGGTGCCAATTCAGGTGGAGTCGTCCTCATCTTTTGACCATGGTTCAGAATTACGAGGACCCTCACGAATAGCCCTCGTGTTGCTTCATTTTTTCCTTTTCAAATGGGGCTGCGTATTAGCATCACCCTTGCAGACCTAGCTGGTATCACTTTTAAGAATGGATACCAATGCTCCAATGTAATTTTGATTCCCAGTTTCTACCCAGAGGAAGGCACCTGAGCTCTGACGATGTGAAATTGTGGAACTTTTAATTTTGCAGAGAGCACTTGATCCAAACAGGCACTCTATCGATCTTTAACATGCTGCATAATCATACAACATGGAAGCTGTCGATTTTTTCCATCTTGAAAATCCACTGACTTGAACCGGTGTAGAAACCCGCAATCTTGGACGTAAACCTAGCGAACTACGTCACGAAGCCGGCTCGTGTTGCTTCTTAGTACGACGTATATTAAAATCAAGATTAAGAGATGAATGATTAATAACTCTCCTATTGCTTACATTGGTGATAACGATAAACGATCAATAACTCAATGAAATGGAAAGTTCGTATAATCACAACCAATTTGATTCGTTATTTCGGGGCGGCCTAGTGGTCAAGGTATCGGATCATGTCTAGAGTATCATGAGTTCAGGCCCAGAACCACTAAAGACCCACCATGTAGGGGAGCGATGCACGCTAAATCTGTCGAGAGTTCAAACGTCCTCCCGTTGATCTGGTGGGGCAGTTAGGAGAGTGGGTGCCAGCTCAGGTGTCGTCCTCGTCACTTGACCATGGTTCAAAATTAGGTCCGTCGCCAAAAGTCCTCGTTTAGCTGAACAGTCTGACGTTTATATTCACTCACTCGTAATTTCAGACCACTGTCGGATATTCTTTTGCGTGAATAATATTAAATTTTAAAATATGTTATTTATAAAGAACTAGCTGTTAAACCCGTTCTTCGGGTGGGGGAATTGAAAATTAAACAATACAGATTGAAGGATAAAGAAGTTTTTAATGAGTTAATTTTACGTGAATTGCGAATTAAACAAAAAAAGCTTTTTGCATATTTCAACTGAACAACAAAAAAATCATGTTAGTTAAATTTTAAGTCTGTAGATCTAATAGCTGATAAAAAGGAATTTTTTTTATCTATAACTCCCCGTAACTCTCTTGTGGGTCGATTTTTGAAAACACCTTCCTAAGCTAATCTCTGCTCAGTAAGAATATCACATTGTTACACATTTTGTGTAATGAACGCTTAAAATAGTATAAATAATTTAGTGTAATGCGCTAATATTACTTTTTTTTGCATTTATTTTATGTAAAAATTGTAATCAGCCTCCCACTCCACCTGTTCAAGCTTTCGCAGTTCCTGTGACCTGGCGTAGACAAAACAAAATGCAAAGTTTTGCTTCACACATAAAAGATATGTGCTGTGTCGCGAGCTTTTTGCAGGTGGCCGAATTTTTTCCTACTTTCTTGACAATTATCGTTATATTTTGGACACCACACAATATCTTTATAAATTATAGCCTATGTGTTATTATGATGTATAAGATATATTATTGTAAAGTTTAATTAAAATCCCTTCAGTTTTTGCGTGAAAAAGAGTACCAAACATCCATTCAAACTTTCACGTACATCACGTAGCGAGATAAAGTATCATAACATATGTTTGAAAAATGGGACATTTTGAACTTTCTACTCTACTAGATGTCTTTAAAAGTTCAGATTGTTTCAGGTATCTGACTCATGGTTCAGATATCACAGCTACATTTTTTTCCCCCAAAGCTGCATTTTAGTCGTGCTGTCGTAAGTTCAGAATAATTTTTTTTGCACTTTTTTCTTCGTCCTCTTTCCTTCTGTCATAAAATTTCATCATGACATTTAAGGAAAAAAAAAGGAACATTTGAGGCGCCATCGAGTGACAGATCCGGTTTCTGTTTTTAGATGAATCGAAAATCCCACGGATACCTTCCGTATTACCTCATGCCTGCAAGCCGAGATTGATTATGGGTGGGTTTAAGAAAGGCCTTTAGAGCTTGGATCTTTATTACAAAAGGAAAGAGAATTAAAACGGAGTTCAGTCGAAAACAAAATAAACCCCGATATAAAGAATTCATTTCTTGTGATGTTGTCTGGATTGGTGGTTTTGTTTTATTTGCATAAATTATGGAATGAAATATTTTGATAAACGTTTCATTTGCGATTGTTAGGCTTGAGGAAGAGGCCGCGGGGTAGCCTGGTAGTCAAGGTAACGAACTCGGGGTTGGCGGGTCATGAGTTCGAGCCTAGCACCGCCGCGCAAAGGTAGCCGATGGACGTTAAATATATCCAGGCTGAAACGTGTTCCCGTTAGTACGGTACAGATATTAGGAAAGCGGAACGCCAGCTCAGCTATCGTCCCTGTCACTTGACCATGATTCAAAATTCCAAGCTTTGTCGCCAAAAGCCCACGTGTAACTGAGTAGTGGTGTGTGTGTGGTGTGGCATTAATATACCCTCACTCACACTAGACTTCGCTTGATGAAATTTATTTGCTGACCATGCGCGCGCTGGCGGTGATTATTTTCTGAGAGATTTTACAAAGCGACCCGCGTCTGCCAGATCTCCACTTAAAGCTTATATCTTTTTTCAATTCCTACTATTAGCTCACACTTCTATATATTTATTTATTTATCTTGGAGGAATTTTCAATTTGTAATAAAATACATTTTAAAGCGCTCAATTGAGCTGCGTTCATGACTATTTTGAATGACAATACAGTATCATATAACTACTTTTTTCTTATTATCTGTGTTTTCTTCAACATTCAAGATTTTTGAACTTTTACCCCTTTTCACCTTATTTGGTAACACTCTCTGTTTATTTATATATTTATTTATCTTGGAGGAATTTTCAATCGTTTATGAAATGCATTTTAAAGCGCTCAGTCTGAGGTCCCAACGAGAAGGAATAATCCACCAAAAATATGATATTGGCTGTTCAAAGCTGTTACTCCAGTGTTTCTCAAATTGTGGGGAGCGCCCCCTGGGGGGCGCGAGCATATCGAAGATAAAAGATTTAAAAATAATTAATTTACTGGAATGAATTAAAACAAAATACTTTCAGACATAATAAAAAATGCACTTTTACTCTGATATAATTTATAGGCGCGCGCACGATATTAAGTCAACAAAAATAAAAACTTCTTCAATACCTAATTATTTATCTTTGATCCTATAACCAAATAAAAAAACTTTTATTTGATTTGCTGTAATCCCAAGATGAGAGATTTTTTTACTACGCTTTCTATTTAAACCTAACATACAACTCTTTCAGAGAAAAAACAGATCCCAGACGCAGAATCGAAACAATTTAGGAACATAAAAAATTCATCACTGTCATTATTTTTGAAATACTGCACATTATAGCTGTAATCTGTTTAACCTTCTAAGTTATTGGTACAGTTAGTTATGACCCCTCTGTTATGTGTTTGTTTCTCATTTAGGGAAGTTGTAAGTAATGTATTTCTCTGTAATGTTTCTCTGTTCCATGCAAAAGAGTTTTGATATTTGGAAAACCACGAAGAGCACTTAGAAGAATTACTTGGCCAAGACTTATTTTTACGAGTATTCTATACATATAAAGCATAACGCGAAAAACATTTTACACAATTTCATATAATCATAATGAATACACTTTTTACGCGGAAGTGGTCTCGCGGGACGCACAGATTACGAAATCGTTAATTCTGGCAAAACTGTTTAATTGTTACCAAAGAAAAATTGAAAAGTCCTTGAAAGTAGGTAAGTAAACTTTCCCTTAATTAAAATATTCGCTGGAATCACGATTTGTATCGTGCACAATAAAATAATTATAAAAAAAAGATTAGGGTGACTCAATAACCCCACTCGACCGTATCGAGTGCGTGCCTGCTCCCGGGTTAAAACATGTTGAAGTCTTTTCGCTTTAAATATTAAAAATAATACAGTTATTCTACATCGGAATTTTATATTATTGTTCATTATTTAACATCAAATATAAATGCTAATTCTGTGAGGCTTAAAATTACCATTCGCTTAAAACTAATTATAATTTGAGCAACCATTTTTAAAAAATCATTTTACATTTTTGTAAACATTGTCGAGCATTTGGCTTTGCACTCCTTACAATTCAGCTATTATATCAATAATGTTTTATTTTCTTACAAATGAACTCGGGCAAAGAGCGGACACTTCAGCCGGTATACTTTTAATGTATCAGTGCTGCACAGAGTATTTTATAATTAATTAATTAATACTAAATTAAGAACAAGTTTAATAAGTATTAACGACTTCCATGGGCTTGTCTTTCAAAGCAAAGTTTTTTATAAGGGTGAGTGAGTAAGGTTTTATGGCGCAAGAGCCAATTTTGGCTAAGCTGCGCCAAACAACGTTTTAAATCTGTGGTCTAGACGGGAAAAGAAGTAAAGATGAATTGGAATGACAAGAAAGAGGGTCGAAAATAGAGAAAGATCACTAGGGCACCCCGGGTTCGTGAAGCCCGTGTTTACCAAAGATAGTAAACCCCTTGGGAAAATAGGAAAAGGATTGTGGCACCTCGGGATTGTGACACCCGTACTCACCTAAAGAAGGTGAGCCCCCTGAGGGTTTTTTTTATAAGAAATGCTTATGATTTAGAAATTCATCTTCTGAGTTATTTTTCTATATTTAGCAGATATCTATATTTTGTCTTCTAAGCAGCCACCGCATTTTGCAATATGTTCAATTTAAAAATTAGAGAAAGGAAAAATAAAATAATTATCCTATTATTTTCGTGCTACGAACGCGAGTAACGTTGGGCCCAAGACACAAAGTGTTCAATAAAAATGAACAGACCTGTTTTTTTCTACCGTTATAAAAACTCTCTAGTGCAGCATTTCTCAAACTGTGGGGCGCCCCCCCCCTTGAGGGGCGTGATAAATCTACGAGGGGGGCACGAGCCTATTGAACACATTTACACTGATATAATACATTTTTGAATAAATCAGTACTGATCAATGCATATTTTATTATTAATTTAACCATACTAAGTTAAGAACAAGTTTTTGATATTTATCAGTGGCCCCATGGGCTTGTATTAACACTTATCTTGATAATTTATACGGTTTATAATTAATTTCTCAACTGCTGATTAAAAGTTAAGCGATTTGCTCGCCAATACCACCATTTACTACATAGAAGAGCGTATTTTGATGTTTTTTGGAGGGGGGAGGGAAAAAGAAATAAATGAGCAAATCCTCTGAAATAAGTAAATCCTTCGCAAACACTGTCAGGGTCCTTTTATTGCATTTCAAAGCCTTCAGAATAATTTTATGGATAGCACTGCACAGAAAAATCGTACTTCGGAAAGACGTATATATACGTCCAAAAATTAATGCTTTGGCTGAGCGAGACGTTTATATACGTTGGTGGCACATGAGAGGTTTAAGTCGTATTGTAGCCTTAGTGTCAAAGTATAGTATTGAATTCAATACATTGCTTTTGTATGGAGGGGGGGAGTGCGATGAAAATGATGATTGAATAGTGGGTCGCGTGTATTGAAAGTTTGAGAAGCACTGCTCTAGTGTATACAAAAAGCTAACACTTTATTTTTTTTACATTTCCTTTTTGGATTTTCCCCCTCCAAATTGGTTTTGCTGAAATATGGTTTTCTTCTGGCTGCTCTAAATTTGTAGCCCAGTGCTTCTCAAACTGTGGGACACGCCCCTCTAAGGGAGCGCAAACATATTGAAAAGTCGGAAACAAAAGATTATTAAAAAAAATATTAGTTTATTGAAAGCAAAGAAAAAAATCATTCTGACGTAATAAAAAAAAAATTACAGTGATATAATACACCTATAAATTGTGACGTTCTCCTTTCGAAACGAGTTTCACTCTTTCAGGACAATACTATTTCACGACAATACTAGACAGAGTTTTAGGTGCACGTGTAGCTGGGGTACATTATCGCTTAATTAGCGTCTGGACTTTGGTGCCAGTTAGACTAGGCAAACAATTGTCTGACCATTCTACTGTGGACGAGATGGCTTCCGAGGCAGCTGACTGTCGCCATACATACACAATGGCGAATTGTCCTCAAAGGTGGTAAAACGACGACAGTGGGACGAAGGGGTTCGGCCGGCGGAGCATGTGTCGGACACCTGCTGGTTTGTGAAGAAACCGGGTGAGTGGACGATTGGCGGATTATGGACCAATGGGCTCTAATGAGTTGAGGTTCATGGATCGACTCATATGGGCCCCCCAATGAGAAAACGTGAGGGGGGAGAAATGGACTGCCCCTGATGTTTTAAAAGGCTGGGAAAACCGGGAGAAAGAGAAAAAAATGAAGGAGAACGAGAAAAAGAAAAAAGAGCTCAAAAAGACGAGGGCTGGTCGTTTTAGGAAGCGGAGAGGAGAATCCCAGAGTTTTGTTCCGTGATGCTGACCAGGAATCCAAAACGCGAATGAGAAACAACACCTTGCGGACTGGACCGAGACAAGCTGTGGAGTGAGCGACTTCAAAACGGGGATACCATACTGGCTAGGCACGGAAACTATTAACTTCACAATCTAACTTAAATCGATTATCCCATTGGAGAAAAAAAAATTAAAAGTATTTTTTTACTCCCACAACCTTGCTGTGATGTATTATTTTCACGCTACCTTCTGACGACGTTACAAAATATATCAGTACTGCGCGATGTATTTTATAATTAATTTAACAAAACTAATTTAAGAACAAGTTTAATAATTACCAGTGACCTCATGGGCTTGTTATATATAAAATTACATTCAAAAATTAACACTTATCTTGATAATTTGTACAGTTTATAATTAATTCCTTGACTGCCGTTTAAACGTTAAGCGATTTGCTCCCCAATGCCCCCGTTTTGCACGTGTATGTGGAGTTCTCTTATGGGGGGAGAGGGGACAACTAAGGAGTTCCACAGAAATAGGTAAATCCTTCGCAAACACTACCAAAGTCCTTTTTTTGCATTCCAAAGCCTTCTGAAAAATATTATGGATAGCAGTAACCCGAAAAGATCGTATTTTTGAAAGACGAATATATACGTCTGGAGCAATTAACGCTTTGGCTGAGCGAGACGTTTATATACGTCAGTGGTACTTGAGAGGTTAAAGTCGTTTTGTAGCTTTAGCATCAAAGTATCGTATTATCGAATTCAATACATTGTTATTGTATGGAGGGGGTGATGAAAATTATGATTGAATATTGGGGCGCAAGTATTGAAAGTTTGCGAACCACTGTTGTAGCCAGCTCGATGAAGAATTCTGCAGATACTCTTTGGACGAATCACTTTATTAAAGACGCCTCCTTGGGTTGTTATAGCAATAGTATTTGAAAAAAAATTGGGCTTATTTTAACAGTGTTGACAATTTTTCTTTCTTCAAGAGTCAGCTTTTTCAAACTGCCACATCTTGATGCATTTATCACACCACTAGACGATTGAAAAAATTTGTTTCATTGCTCTTATTGTATCGACTCCTATTCAATGTTTTGGTTTTTTTCCCAGTAATTTGTTATTATATAAGCGGATGATCATTTTTCTTTCTTCAATAGTAGACTCCACAAGCTTACTAGCCATTCCAAAATTTTGATGAACCAAGCAGAAATAGACTAGCTTTCCATGCTACCTTTATTGAATTCAAAACTGACACTAGCCTTGTACTTGTTGTTCTACTTGTAGAATTTGGGTAAAATTTCGGATTTGAGATGATTGGGTAAATATGTTCTAACATTAAGATTCCTCAAAAGTTTTCAAAATTAGAAAAAATTCTTATATTATTCATGTATTTTTAAATCCTGGGGCGTAGCTACCACCGTATTAATGATACGGGACCCCCAAGCCACTGGGGCCCCTACATCTACAATCTCACTAAAAGGACTCCCATATCTAAGACAGGGCCCTGAAGGAACTTTGATACGGAGCCCCCTCAGAGCTAGCTACACCAGGGTTTAAATCAATTGCACTTTGCTTAATTTCGTGCATTATTGTTGACGTGCTTTTTAAAAGAAATTTTTTACAAATTCAGAAGTCGGCTACAGCGAAGCACATGAACTGATTGGTTGGAAACGCGTGACTGCATTTATCATGTGACTATGACGTCATATAAATCTATAAACTGTTTAGTAGGTAACACGTGCTTATAGTTATGGGGCTATGACGTCACATGTTTTTAGCTTGTATGCTAAAACTCAACATCAAGCTTTTATTTTTGTCTTTCATTTTGATGATTTGAAAAGTTCTATTTACTGTTGCCAGTTTTTCAGCTTGAATTAAAAATTTTGCAATTATTTTTTATTTTTATAATAAAATCTATTTTGATAAAAAATAATGAAGTATAAAATGTTTTCCCAATTTTTTGAGAAAATGCAAAGGCAAAGTGGGCATTCCCGTATGTCCATCGCTCTTTGTTTATATACATATGCGGTCAAAATTTGTAAAACTTTTTTAGAAATTCGCTCTAGAATGACATTTATAAATTAAATAAGATAAAATCTGCTATAGTTTTTCTTTAAACCCAATTATGTGTGGTACATGATGTATAATACCTACTGCATCACAAAGTGAAATTAGTCATATTAAACACCTGAGCTAATGTTTTAAAATTGCTCTTTATCATCACCATTTTTTTAAATCAGAAATTTAAATATAACGTTCTTATACCAAAAAAAAAACGGATTCGATTCTCCAGGCTTTTAACAACTGTAACAGCAATTAATTACATTCGATCAATCCATCATAAAAATGGGAAAAAGAATGATTTTATATATAATACGCGAGATTACAATTATAGATTATGAGAGAAATTTATTTTGTTTTATTCTAATAATTTGACTTTTAATAAAAAAAATTTATCTCGATAGTATTTAATCGCAAAAAATAATTAACATTAAAAAAAAAAGATAAGAGTTGTTGATAGGTATCTTCTATTTATCAAACTGCATATTATTTTATATATGCAAACAGTTGTTTTTTTTTAAAGATTGATTACATTTTTAAAACAAAATTGATACCAGTAATTTAAATCTAATGGAACCTGAACTTAATTCCAATTACTTCCCATTCAAGAGGAAAAAATGAGCTTTCACTTCCATGACTAGTTCAATTAATTTTTTATAATTAAACTTTAATTGTTGGAACTTTTTTTATTCCTTATTAGTAAAAATAATTAAAAGATAATTCTCATGGAAATATATGAAGTAATTAGAACACCTTTCAAAGTGGGAGAGAAAAACTTAAGTCTTTTTATATTTGAAGCTTAAGTTTTCACAATGGTACATAGACCTGTGATGACACTTCAGAACAAAAGGTTAGCGATGCTGGAATCACGTGACACAATCACATGTTTCCCTTTGAGTTTGTAACGTCGTGTGAGAAGGTAGCGTACGAAAATAACAGCACAGCAAGGTTGTGGGAATAAAAAAAATCTTTTAATTGTTTCTCCTACAGGGTAATTTGATTAAATTAGATTTAGAATTTAATTGTCTCTGTGCCTAGCCAGTATGGTAACCCCTTTTTGAAGTCGCTCTCTCTACAGCTTGTCTCGGTACAGTCCGCAAGACGTTTTTTCTTATTCGCGTTCAGGATTCCTGGTCAGCATCACGGTCCAAAACTCCGGGATCCTCCGTGCTCCGCTTTCCAAAACGACCAGCCCTCGTCTTTTTCGAGTTTCTTTCGTTTTCTCTCTCTTTCGGTTTTCCCATACCTTTTAAAACATCAGGGGCAGTCCATTTCTCCCCCTCACGCTTTCTCATTGGTGGGCCCAAATGAGTAGATCCCTGATTCTCAACTCATTAGAGCCCATTGGAGCATAATCCGCTAATCGTCCTCACCCCTGATTTCTTCACAAACCTGCAGGTGTCCGACACATGCTCCGAATACCAAGCTCTTTCGGCCAACTGTCGCCATTTTACCGTCTTTGATGACAATTCGCCAATGCATATGTAAGGCGACAGTCAGCTGCCTCGGAAGCGATCTCGTTCACAGTAGTATGGCCAGACTATTGTTTGTCCAGTCTCACTGGCACCAAAGTCCAGACGCTAAATAAACGATAATGAACCTCGGCTGCACGTGCACCAAAACTCAGTCTAGTATTGGCCTGAAAGAGTGAAACTCGTTTAGAAAGGGGGACTTCACAAGTGTAGTTATAATATACCGGTTCTGGAACAGTGGAGCCGGTGGAGCCGCATGCAAACAAAAGTGGGTGGAAGTCCCCCCGATCTGAACCGGGAAGATGGTTTGTGATTGATAAGGGTTTCGGGGATCTGTACTGATAAGAAATGCACGCTTTTAGCGATAACGAGTTATATTCTGATATAGTTTTAATTAAATGATTATGATTTTTTTTAATTACGTCATTGAAAGCAAATTTTAATTGGGATAAAGAGACAAATTTTTCTGTACATATGATTATTTTTATATAATTCCGTATAAATCTATTTCTGAAAATCATGATATACGTGTTGAATGATTATTTGTTATATTTCAAATTTGATGCTTTGTGCTTGTGATTTCTGAAACAGAGGATTGAAAATTAGGCAAACGAAAGGGAGTGGAAATTCCCCCCCGGGTCTGAACCGGGAGGATGGTACCCCCTCCGCTCTGATAAGGGTTTCGGGGCTCTGTAAATGGGTGCTACAAATGCATGTTTTTAGAGATAACGAGTTATATTCTTATATAGTTTTAACTAAATGGGTATTCTGATTTTTTTAAGTACGTCATTGGAAGCAAATTTTAATTAGGATAAAGGGTCAAACTTTTCTGTACATATAAATATTTGTATATAATTCTGATAAAGTCTATTTCTGAAAATTATGATATACGTGTTGAATTATTGTTTATTACATTTCAAATTTGATACTTTGTGCATAACTAAAATATATTTTTCATTGATTTTGCATGTATTTTTTTATAATTCTGAGATAACTTAAAAAATACTATGCTTATATAAAGTAAAAGTTCTGCATATGTTTTTTCGTTTGCAAAGTAGTTTCCTTACATGAAACATCCCTTTCCTATGATAATATATGCGGACCTTGTAATTCTGGTAAAACTTTCTTTGTTAGACGAATCTTAGAAATAAAATTAATTAATTCTTTTTCCTCCCAAAATTATTTGGCGTTATGGAATTTATCCAAAATTGTTTGATAAGATGTCTGACATAGAATTTCATGAAGGCATGCCTTTCGATGTAGAAGATATTATACTAATGCTTTCGTAATAATAGATGACTTAATGAATGAAGTAGGAGATGACAAAAGAACTTTCAAACTTGTTCACGAAAAAGGAAGCCATCATAGAGATATTTCCGTAATATTTATTTTACAAAATATTTTTTGCAATGAAAAACAAATTATAGGAATATTTTTTTAAATACTTCCTACCTAAGTTGTTTTAAAAATGTTAGAGACAAGCAATAGATCTCTTGTCTAGCAAGACAAATGTATCCATCTCAATCGAAATTTATGATTGGAAAACTATACGAAATACAAATGCTGCAAATTTGACTATCCACTTTGTGAGAGATAGAAAAATAAAACCTTTCGTTCGAATCATTTAAGAATTTTTCAAAAGAAAAAAATTTTTCATAGAGTTTTGTTACGAATAAATATCTCAGAACAAAAACATTGTATGCAAAACCTTTGTCATGGATAGAATATTAAGTGTGGTTTGTGTTCTTCAACATTTGTTTTTAATTTTTAGTCTGTTTCCCTTCTTGTTCCTTACACTTAAATATATTAATATGAGTAAAGTAATTAAAAAAGTTGAAAAAATATTGAAAAAAAAGTTGAAAAGTATTGAAAAAAGATGAAAAATATTGAAATATTTAGAATATTGTTGGTGGACTTGAGTATTTAAGTTAAGAGCAATAGTGATAAAATTTCTTTTTTTCATATTAATCTTAAAATAATAATAACTTTATAAATTTAAATATATGGTAAACTTATAAAAATTCAAAGCAAAATCTTATTCATCTTATAATAATAATAATACAAACACAAAATATGAGAACAAAAAATATTGTATTTATTCACCTTCTAAAATTTATTCTTACATTATATCATTTCTTAAAATATTGATACAATCTGAAATCTTTCTGTTTGCTACGAACAAATTCATATAAAATATAATTCATTGAAAAGCCTTTACTGATTTTCAACAAGAAAAATATAAAATAATGACCACATAGAAATAAGGAATATCCCTTGGTTAATCCATTTCTCAATAAATAAAGTCCTTCAGATCTCAACAATTTTCCTTTTATAAAACAATGTGCTAACAGAAAACTTAATTTAATCTTATATTTTTTAAAATGTATTATATGAGAAGCATTGAAATAAGTAACATCATTCAATATGAATAATAAATACATTCGACAGGTATATGCATAAAATGAAGAGGAAACATTTACATTCTTAAACATGAAAGAATAAGATATATACAGAAATCAATATTTATAAAAGAAACTATTTAATTAAATTCTCATTTATATAAAATATTAGCTTTTCATTTATATGGCAGTTACCGAAAGCTAAAGTTGTAATACCATCTTCAAGAATATATCTTATCGAAGGGGCAAAGTGAATTTTTTTTTTTTTACTTTTTACAGAATGTATTTGATGTATAGAACTGTTAATGGGTTTAAACTCTTCACGACTTCTATACTTATTTATGAGGCAATTTTTATAGTCTTCATGAGAAATTTTACTTTTAAAATAGATCTATGTATCTCTTTTGCTGTATTTTTTTTCTAAAGTTAATGTTTTTATGCTGTACATTTTTGCATTGAGACCTACGAACTCAGTTGCTACCATACCATTTAACTCATCTGTCATTTTTCCGAGAACATTATTAGTTAAAGGATTATAAAGAAAATGATTTGGAAGCAAATATATGGGTCATTTCAATAAAAAAGAAGTGAGTTTTCTTTGAATAGATACAAGGTCGTTATTAATTATTTTATAAGCATGAAATGCTGGAGATGCTATGAATTTCTTAGCTCTTTTCTCTCTTTTCACTAGATAAATCTTAACTTTTTGCGTAAATTTTTCATTGTTTTACCAAACACGGCATTGTTTAAAAGTTTAAAGAGATCTTTTCAAAATTGTTGTTTGCTCGTTTTCGATGTTCAGTATTAAAATCTATATAATTTTTTAACCGAGGACTTTGTTTGAATTTTATAAATTGATGTATTTTTTTTTTTTAATTTTTAAACCTAATTGTACATATAATTTCAAATTTCTATAATGAACATATTTAGTTTTGTTTCTTAAGTTAGGAGCCAATTTTTCCACAGACTGAATAAAATACTGAATTCTTTAGCAATATTTTTAGTATAGAGAACATGTTAGTAATGGATAGCAGTTATGCAAATCGTAATTAAAATTATTTGTTCAACGTATATCCGTCTGTACATCCATGAAGTTAACGTATTCATCAAGGAATCGTTTTTGTGCGAAATATACAATCATATTTGGGAATTATATTGTATTCTAAAAGAAAAAAATAGGTTTATGGTAGCTGAAATAGGTTATAAATCCTTTTTTATTCAAAATGTTATTTAAATTTTTACAAAAAAAAAAAAAAAAACTCCTTCAAGCGTTATTCCGTACTTCCTCGTGCTTCATTTGGATCATTTGACATAATTAAATTGAATTTTGATTTTAAAAAATCAACTAAAAGTTTTGATTTCTTTTTTCAATGCATTCCCGACATAGTGAATTTTTTTTTTTTTTACTCTGAGGTCATTACGTTTCATTGACTCTTTTCAGTTTTTAAATACTTCTCTAGAGAAACTTGCCCAACTTTAAAGCCTTGTAAATTTCATCTTTGGGATAGGTATTTTGCAAGTAATGCACAATTTATAACTAGAAAGGGTTGCTATCCATATGAATATTTTGATTCCTTTTCTAAATTTTATGAAACGCAGCTCCCTCTTCAATCAGCCTTTTTCAACAGTCTAGCAAATAAAAATGTATCCAGAGAAGACTACGAATATGTCCACCATAGATGGAACATGTTTCAAATGCGCACATTGGGAGATTATCGTGATTTGTGTGTAACCGTAGACGTATTATTTTCAGACATATTTGAAAACTTTAGAACTCTGTGCCAGAATTACTACAAAATTGATCCATGTAATACATATACGGTTCCTGGTTTGGTATGGCAAGCATAAAATGACAAAAGTACGATTGGAGCTTTTAACGGATATAGACATGCCTTTATTCATCGAAAAAGGAATTCGCGGAGGTGTTGCGATGATTGGTCATCGCTACGCTAAGGCTAACAATGTGTATTTATCAACCTATGATTCAAGCCTACCTAGTAGTTACATTATATATTTAGATGCAAACAATCTATATGGTTGAGCAATGTCGCAAAATTTGTCTACACACGACTTTTCCTGGACTGATGAATACGTTAACTTCATGGATGTACCAGACGATTCGGATACTTTAAGTTAGAATATCCAGATTAATTGCACGATTTGCATAACTGCTATCCATTAGCTCTAAAAAAAGTTGAAGTGTCTCTGAAGGTTCCTCCTATACTAAAAATATTGCTAAAGAATTCAGTATTTTAGAATCGAAGTCTGTGGAAAAATTGGTTCCTGACTTAAGAAATAAAACTAAATATGTTCATTATAGAAATTTGAAATTATATGTACAATTAGGTTTAAAAATTAAAAAAAAAATACATCAATTTCTAAAATTCAAACAAAGTCCTCGGTTAAAAAATTATATAGATTTTAATACTGAACATCGAAAACGAAAAACAACAATTTTGAAAAAGATCTCTTTAAACTTTTAAACAATGCCGTGTTTGGTAAAACAATGAAAAATTTACGCAAAAAGTTAAGATTTATCTAGTGAATAGAGAGAAAAGAGCTAAGAAATTCATAGCATCTCCAGCATTTCATGCTTATAAAATAATTAATAACGACCTTGTATCTATTCAAAGAAAACTCACTTCTTTTTTATTGAAATGACCCATATATTTGCTTCCAAATCATTTTCTTTATAATCCTTTAACTAATAATGTTCTGGGAAAAATGACAGATGAGTTAAATGGTATGGTAGCAACTGAGTTCGTAGGTCTCAATGCAAAAATGTACAGCATAAAAACATTAACTTTAGAAAAAAAAAATACAGCAAAAGAGATACATAGATCTATTTTAAAAGTAAAATTTCTCATGAAGACTATAAAAATTGCCTCATAAATAAGTATAGAAGTCGTGAAGAGTTTAAACCCATTAACAGTTCTATACATCAAATACATTCTGTAAAAAGTAAAAAAATTCACTTTGCCCCTTCGATAAGATATATTCTTGAAGATGGTATTACAACTTTAGCTTTCGGTAACTGCCATATAAATGAAAGCTAATATTTTATATAAATGAGAATTTAATGAAATAGTTTCTTTTATAAATATTGATTTCTGTATATATCTTATTCTTTCATGTTTAAGAATGTAAATGTTTCCTCTTCATTTTTTGCATATACCTGTCGAATGTATTTATTATTGATATTGAATGATGTTACTTATTTCAATGCTTCTCATATAATACATTTTAAAAAATATAAGATTAAATTAAGTTTCCTGTTAGCACATTGTTTTATAAAAGGAAAATTGTTGAGATCTGAAGGACTTTATTTATTGAGAAATGGATTAACCAAGGGATATTCCTTATTTCTATGTGGTCATTATTTTATATTTTTCTTGTTGAAAATCAGTAAAGGCTTTTCAATGAACTATATTTTATATGAATTTGTTCGTAGCAAACAGAAAGATTTCAGATTGTATCAATATTTTAAGAAATGATATAATGTAAGAATAAATTTTAGAAGGTGAATAAATACAATACTGTTCTCATATTTTGTGTTTGTATTATTATTATTATTATAAGATGAATAAGATTTTGCTTTGAATTTTTTATAAGTTTACCATATATTTAAATTTATAAAGTTATTATTATTTTAAGATTAATATGAAAAAAAAGAAATTTTATCACTATTGCTCTTAACTTAAATACTCAAGTCCACCAACAATATTCTAAATATTTCAATATTTTTCATCTTTTTCAATACTTTTCAACTTTTTTTCAATATTTTTTCAACTTTTTTAATTACTTTACTCATATTAATATATTTAAAAGTAAGGAACAAGAAGGGAAACAGACTAAAAATTAAAAACAAATGTTGAAGAACACAAACCGCACTTAATATTCTATCCATGACAAAGGTTTTGCATACAATGTTTTTGTTCTGAGATATTTATTCGTAACAAAACTCTATGAAAATTTTTTCTTTTGAAAAATTCATTAAATGATTCGAACGAAAGGTTTTATTTTTCTATCTCTCACAAAGTGGATAGTCAAATTTGCAGCATTTGTATTTCGTATAGTTTTCCAATCATAAATTTCGATTGAGATGGATACATTTGTCTTGCTAGACAAGAGATCTATTGCTTGTCTCTAACATTTTTAAAACAACTTAGGTAGGAAGTATTTAAAAAATATTCCTATAATTTGTTTTTCATTGCAAAAAATATTTTGTAAAATAAATATTACGGAAATATCTCTATGATGGCTTCCTTTCGTGAACAAGTTTGAAAGTTCTTTTGTCATCTCCTACTTCATTCATTAAGTCATCTATTATTACGAAAGCATTAGTAATATCTTCAACATCGAAAGGCATGCCTTCATGAAATTCTATGTCAGACATCTTATCAAACAATTTTGGATAAATTCCATAACGCCAAATAATTTTGGGAGGAAAAGAATTAATTAATTTTATTTCTAAGATTCGTCTAACAAAGAAAGTTTTACCAGAATTACAAGGTCCGCATATATTATCATAGGAAAGGGATGTTTCATGTAAGGAAACTACTTTGCAAACGAAAAAACATATGCAGAACTTTTACTTTATATAAGCATAGTATTTTTAAGTTATCTCAGAATTATAAAAAAAATACATGCAAAATCAATGAAAAATATATTTTAGTTATGCACAAAGTATCAAATTTGAAATGTAATAAACAATAATTCAACACGTATATCATAATTTTCAGAAATAGACTTTATCAGAATTATATACAAATATTTATATGTACAGAAAAGTTTGACCCTTTATCCTAATTAAAATTTGCTTCCAATGACGTACTTAAAAAAATCAGAATTCTACCCATTTAGTTAAAACTATATAAGAATATAACTTGTTATCTCTAAAAACATGCATTTCTAACACCCATTTACAGAGCCCCGAAACCCTTATCAGAGCGGAGGGGGTACCATCCTCCCGGTTCAGACCCGGGGGGGAATTTCCACTCCCTTTCGTTTGCCTAATTTTCAATCCTCTGTTTCAGAAATCACAAGCATCAAATTTGAAATATAACAAATAATCATTCAACACGTATATCATGATTTTCAGAAATAGATGTATACGGAATTATATAAAAATAATCATATGTACAGAAAAATTTGACTCTTTATCCCAATTAAAATTTGCTTCAATGACGTAATTAAAAAAATCATAATCATTTAATTAAAACTATATCAGAATATAACTCGTTATCGCTAAAAGCGTGCATTTCTTATCAGTACAGATCCCCGAAACCCTTATCAATCACAAACCATCTTCCCGGTTCAGATCGGGGGGACTTCCACCCACTTTTGTTTGCATGCGGCTCCACCGGCTCCACTGTTCCAGAACCGGTATATTATAACTACATTGCTAATAAATGTGGGAGACAACAAGGGGTCCAATACGTTTCTCTTTCTTATGGTTTATTTAACATTAAACAAAAATTAATTAAAAAGGTAGATAAGTTTTTACAGATAAGTTTGACGATGATATTCAGAAGGTAACGCCTGCTCGCGCACCTCTCGCGTTCTCTTTTTTCTCTCTAATGTCCAAGAGTTTTTTGTTTCTCTTCCACTAATTCACAAGTTTCAGTTTCAATTCATTGCGCCTGCGCGCGAAGACTGCCTTGCTTTTGGCTGCATGCCATAACGGCCATTCTGACCGTACGCTGTCCGCAGCGGTATTTCCATGGAGACCAGAGGAGAATCTGAAACATACAAAAAAAAAAACGGAACAGACAAGGACTATACGACAAATATATAGAGATTAAACATATCATAATTTTGCTGAACTAGACAGTTTCTCCATCATGTGAAGGCACCTCTTCGACATCCGGAAGGTTCCACAGGAAAACACATTGTTTCACAGGCATAAGAACGTCTTTTTAACAAGTCGATCTTTGGTTGAACGCATCGATATTTTCCTCTGTAGAGTTCTGGACGTCTGTTCAAAACGATTTCTCTTTTTTCCTTCGTTTCCACTGCCAAGGCTCAAAAATTTTTCGGAGCAACACAAACCGTCGATGTTCACTCTTCATAGGTAAAGGGTTAGGTGAGTGGGAGATAAATTCCACGGAACTCGTTTTCATGGCACCATTGGCTTTCTTACACAATACTATATCAGAACATTTTTCTCTTACAATACTCAATTTTAACTTAGTACTCTTAATTTTATTACATTTATAATCCTTAATTAGAGAACTCGAATCATTTCTAGTATTAAAGTTCTTAACATGTGTCAAATCATAACTACAGTTTTCTATCACATTTGAAACGGAAACATTTGGAAAAGAAATAGCACTAGAATAAGCATAAGCATGAGCACCTAAAGAGGATTCACTTTCATTCAATAAAACATCGCTCTTTGCGGGCCTAGTTTTTTATTTCAGAATATACACTGGCATGTATAATAAATTCTTCGGTCAAGGTCGGTGATATTGCCGTTCTCACACTTAAGCTAGGAGAGTGTTGATTAAGAGAAATATTTATGGGTTTAACTTCTACCATACGCTGTTCGCCAAAACATGAACTTAATGTTATGATCTCTTCGGAAGGTGTTTGCAGTCTAATTAGTGAGGAATTTAAAACTGGGATCTGGCAACCTGAATCAATCAAAGCTGTTACGGGCTGATTTTCCACAAAAATGTTTACGTATTGAAGATTTGCGCATTCATCGCTATTTTGTTTTTCGCTCTCGACTTTCAAAGTATTCACGTTTATTTTATTATGGATGTGGTCGTTAGATTCTTTAAGCTTAAAACGCTTCTCACAGTCTCTTGCGTAATGAGATGAATCACCGCATATAAAGCAATTTTTATTTTCTCTTTCAAGATATTGGGGATAGTTCTCTTTAATCTTTGGTTTAAAGTTTTGTGATCTATTTTTAAAGGGGTCTTGGGTATATCCATAAGTAATAGGAGTTTCTTTATGTGATCCGCTTCTAGATGAAATATAAATATCACACTCTTTAGCTAAATCAATAGGCCTAAACCAATCTTCTGCTTCTCGAATGCCAATATGAGTTGCAGTTTCCTTATTTAAAGTTTCAAATAATTTATCAGAAATTATAAGATCACATAGAGATTCAAAGGAATTAACTTTTCTTAACGAACAATAATATTGGAAGTTTGCCGTCAATCTTGCAGCAAATTGGATGTATGTCTCGCCTGATGATTTTACAGCATTTTTAAATGAGTTTAAACACTCGCGAGGGGTTAATTGGAATTCTCTGAGTACTATAGATTTTAGTTTTTCATAGTCATTTAATTCCTCTTCTTTAATATACAGTAAGACGTTATGAGCTCTTTCGCCCAGAAGATTTATTAAAATTTCAGATTTATATTCGTCATTTATTTTCTTGGTTAAAAATGCGCGTTCTAATGATTGGAAGAACAGATTAAAATTTTCAGATCTGGTGGGAACAGGAAGAGATAAAGTTTTTATACTTTTTATCATATTTTCTATGTTAGTTTCGAACTGTTTTTCTTCGACTTTAGCTGCAGGATTTAAACTTAATGCTTTATTTTTAGCCAATTGAAGTTCGATTTCTTTTTCTAATTTTGCTAACTGAAGTTTCGCGAGCTCAATTTTTGTTCTGAGTTACCTCTCTTTCGTTTTGCGATACTCTCTCATCTATACAGTTTTGAATTAAAGTTTTAACGAAATCTGGATCACTTTCAAATGTACTATTGTTCTCAATTTTAGTCTTTAGTTTAACTATAGTGTCAGTACTTTCCACAGTACCGTCTAGCTCCTCAACAACTCTTATGAGATCCTCTTTAAGAGCGTTTTTATACATTTTAGAAAAATTTAGAAAGATCCTACCTTTTTTTTTCTGGCTCCCTTGTTGCTCGCACGTACGATGTATCCAATATTTGAAGAAAAATTTCGATTCCACTGATTTCACCTCTTCGCAGGTAATATAGTTGAAATTGTAGTTCCGGCCTCTACACAGGCGGATTATTCACACTGAGTTAGTTCCAACCTCTACACAGGCGGGATTTTGAGGGTTCGTTGACAAATACACCTCTACACAGGTTATTTTGTTATTTGTTCCGACCTCTACACAGGCGGAATGAAGTTGAAAATTCAACCTCTACACAGGTTGAACGAAGTTTCCGAAAATGGCGGCGCGTCTCCACGGACGGCTCTTTTTCACGTTCCAAATTTTGATCAAAATCGAAATTTTTTTTTTTTTTTTCAATCGCCTCTACACAGGCGGAATTTTTCATGCTGAGTTCAAACCTCTACACAGGTTGAACGAAGTTTTCGAAAATGGCGGAGCGTCTCCTTCACGGACGCTGTTGTTCATTGTCCAGACTTTGGTTCAAAATCGAAATTTTATAGATCCCGGCCGAGCCCCCATAATTTGTGGGAGACAACAAGGGGTCCAATACGTTTCTCTTTCTTATGGTTTATTTAACATTAAACAAAAATTAATTAAAAGGTAGATAAGTTTTTACAGATAAGTTTGACGATGATATTCAGAAGGTAACGCCTGCTCGCGCACCTCTCGCGTTCTCTTTTTCTCTCTCAATGTCCAAGAGTTTTTGTTTCTCTTCCACTAATTCACACAAGTTTCAGTTTCAATTCATTGCGCCTGCGCGCGAAGACTGCCTTGCTTTTGGCTGCATGCCATATAAATGAGTACCTAAAATAAAGTTTCTATAAAAAGCAAAAGTGAGGCTTATGAGCTGATTGGCTGGAAACACGTAATTGTAATTATCATGCGATTACGACATCACATGAATTTATCGCATACTAGGTGTTCTCTTAGGTTTAAATCCTCGATGAGAATAAGTGGAGTTTTTACATATTACATGGAAAAGAGGCTAAATGACCTCTATAATGTTGTGTGGGTGTAAGAAAATGAGATACTAGCCGGGGATGTCATCTTCGTCATTTGCCTGTGATTCAAAATTATATAATCCATCATCAATACCTTACGCACTGCTCTAAAACGAATTCCATTTACTCTTCCTCTCCCTCGCTAAAAAAGGCCGCTGCAGCCGAGTGGTCAAGGTATCGGATCGTGGCTGGCCTTGTCACGAGTTCGAGCCCAGTACCACTAAAGATCCGCCATGTAGGGGAGCGATGCACATTAAATCTGTCGAGAGCTCAAACGTCTCCCCGTTGGTGTGGTGTGGTAGTTAGGAGAGGGGGTGCAAGCTCAGGTGTCATCCACGACGTTAATATTCACTCACCCCGCTAAAAAAGCTCCACTTTGTATCGAAACATGATATATTTTACAGGCCTATCATTTAGAAAATGCTTTCTAATCATGATAGAAGTTAATACTACAAAAAACCGCAGAATAGATGCTCAATAACTATTTGTTAAACGAATGGAATAAAATTTTCAACTAATTTCAATCAAATAAAATTTTTAAACAATTTTTCGCGACATTTACATATTTATTTCAAACTGCATTTCTTTTACATCTGACATTTTTATGAAAATAACAGAAGAGGGTAGAAGCGCTTCATTATAATACAACCTCTTGTATAAAATTTTCTTTTTTAGTAACTTTCGCGGTAGTTTTTAATGATGGTGATGCTTTTTAATTATTGAGCATGCTTATAAAAAATATTTTAAATCCGAAAAAAGTATATTATATTGTATAGAGTGTTTTTTTTCCAGGTATAGAAGTTTAAGTTCGCATTACTTTCCAAGATGGCGACCGATTTAACAGCTGTCAAGTGCTTTATTCTCAGTTTGGTTTGGCAATTCATCAAAACGATCATCAAGCAAGGCGTAGATTCGTCGAATGGGCCCAAAACGAGATTGCTGTTGTTCCCGATTTTCATAAGCGAATTTTGTTTAGCGATGAAGCGCACTTCTGGTTGAATGGCTACGTCAACAAACAAAACTGCCGCATTTGGAGTGAAGCTAATCCACAAGTGTATGTCGAAACACCGTTACATCCAGAAAAACTGTTTGGTGCGCTTTATGGGCTGGTGGAATCCTTCAAAAACGATGAAGGCCACAACGTTACAGTCAATGGTGATCGGTATAGAGCCATGATTACTAACTTTTTTATCCCTGAATTGAACAATCTTGATGTCCAGGAGCTGTGGTTCCAACAAGACGGCGCAACATGTCACACAGCTCGTGCCACAATCGATTTATTGAAAGACAACGTTCGGTGACCGCCTCATTTCACGTTTTGGACCTGTGAATTGACCTATAAGATCTTGTGATTTAACACCGCTAAACTATTTTTTGTGGGGCTATGTAAAGTCATTGGTCTATACGGATTAGCCACAATTGTTTGACTATTTGGAAGACAACATTCGCCGTGTTATTGCCGACATACGTCCACAAATGTTGGAAAATTGACGTCCAGATTGACTACATCCGAGCCAGCCGTGGCAGTCATATGCCAGAAATCATATTTAAAATGTAATGCCACAAGATTATCTTTCGAATAAAAAATTCATGTCAATCGAATAATACATCGTTGTTTTATTGCAATTTAAAGTTCTATACCTCTAAAAAAAACACCCTTTATTTTCATACTTTTATTTCATCACACTCAGTGTTATCGAGCACTGCCGCAGCTAGTCCTGAATGGGCCCTGCATCAAAATTCCTTGGTGGGCCTCTTTTTTGGAGATGGTAACTTTGTTTATGGGACTATAGCAGGGTGTAGCTACTGCTGTATCAGCCATATCAATGATACGGGGCCCCCAAGCTACAGGGCTCCAACGTGTGTAACTATAGTCCACTAACAGGGCTCCCATATCTAAAAAAGGGCTCCTAAGGAATTTTGATACAGGGACCACTCAAAGCTAGCTACGCCAGTGGACTATACATAACTTTTACGAATTTTATTTACTAATTTTGGGGCTCCTGTATCTTGCGGGCCCCGTATCGTTGATAGGGCTGATGCGGTGGTAGCTACGCCCCTGTTTTCGAATCCAGATACCACTGAAAATCCCCCATGTAGAGAGAGGTTGATGCGAAATCTATCGTGGTTCAAAATATTCACTTTGGTGTGGTATGAAAATTTAGAGAGGAGGTCGGGAGGAACCCGATGGAATTCCTCGTTACGGATCAAGGTTCAATAGCTCTCGCGTAGCTTTTAAGTGTGATGTACTTAATCCATTCATTACATCCTGAAATGTCTTTCCCTGCAACCTTTTTTAAGTCATTATATTGCGTAAATATTTACTTACAAGAGATGTAATACACAGTAAGTATATTGTTGCGAACTTTGTGTAATTAATGCTTAAAATAGTGTAAATAATTTATAGCTGGAAGAGTAATACGTTAATATTACTTTCTGTTATATTAATTTTATGCTACAATTGTAATATTCGCAAGCAACACCGTTCCTTATATTATAATGGTGATTCAATGGAAAATTGACGATAGAGCCAAGTTGGCATTATTTTTGGTGAGTTGGTGACCATATAGATGCTTCTGGAAATTACTGGATAAGTCTATTAATATCACGATAGACACCGCAAGCGGATCTTTCTGGAAAGATCCATGCAGACTATAAATAGCAGCCCCTCTCTGAAGTTGAGTTAGTATTGTTTTAATCGTCGAAGAGTCGACTAGCGATTAGTTGTAACTGTCGAGCGAGTGCTTGCGAATAATCTTAAACATTACGTATTTGTATTTTTAGGCACTGATAGTTGTGTCTGAGAGCTGTAGAAGATGTGGAGACCTTCTTGGATTTATTAAGTGAATTCTACTGCTGTATCCTGTATTTCAAGGATTATACTTTCATCGCTTCTGAAGAACTGCCTTTCTCTTTGAGACTAATAGCATAAAATCCTTGAACCCCGATCTACATAACAATATTCTTATATTTTCATGCTAAAAAAATCAATTTAAAGATTATATTGTTTATCACATATTGTAACCTCTTGAAAAAAATCTAGATCTTGAAAGATAACTGATGCTTTCTTTTTGCTAGAGAAATGAACGTGTTTCTTTCCTCAATGATTCTGTACTGTACAAATAAATTTCACTGGAAGGAGAGAAAACGAAAATCAAAATATGTTTCCGTTTTCTCTTACATTGTTTTCTGACAAGTATTCAGGAAGAGATGAAATGTCTCGAGATAAACCGCTTGTTTCTCCTCCTCATCTAAGTCTAGTAAAAGTGCTCCAGTGACATATTTTCTAAGTTTCTAGAAAAATAATTCTTATTTTTAGCAAAAAATTCTTGTTGTTTTGTCCCATACCCCACATGGAACTACTATTTTCTGAATCTAGGAAAAAGAGGGGTGAGAATTTTTTAGGTCATATTAATTGAAAAAAAATTAAGCTAAGACTATAAAAAAACTTATTGTAGGTTTGTGATTGTAACACAAAGAGAGAGATTTCTTTTATTGTTCGCTTTCTGTAGAATTCGGATTCAAGGAAAAACAATTATACATTTTGTGGTAACATAGGAAAAAGTCTTTTTTTTTTTTTTTTTTTTTTAGAAAGCAAATAAAAACAGCATTTTTAGATAACAGCCCTCGTCATTGTTAAGGGAAATTTTCGCTGTATTAATTAAAATGTTATTTCGAAATAACTGAAAATATAAACAATGAAAAATTAAAATTAAAAATATCATAAAGCCAAGCAAAGTTATGAAAAAACAATTTATCGTGGAAATCATAGACAATTCATCTCGGGATGTATGAAAGCTATATAAAGCAAATAGATCAAAATTCTCAATGAATTTCAACAATCACTTTTTAGACAATGCTGGTCATTTTTAAAAATATTTTCTATTTGTTTACTTATTTTGTAAAAAAAAAGGTAAATGTCATGTAGATTTTTTTAAAAAGTATCTTGCAAAAAACTGGGAATGCATGCTTTTCAAAGCGCTAACAATCAACAACCCAGTTAATAAAGTCAAGCTATTTGGAACACAAACTCATTTTTTTTTCGCCTGGATTTTTCAGTTTTACTCTGTTTATGCCCTCGATAACACCTTATTGTTGCATGAATGTTTTTCCCAAACATTTTTTTCAAAGTTTTTTTAAACATAATTTTTAAATATCTCTTCTAACTAAAGGTGTTTATTTAAATTATTTTCATTTATATGCCTGAAAAAAAAATACTCTACTGGTGCATGAAACAAAACTAATTGCCACATTTATTGTTAATAATATTCAGGTAACGCACAGATTTTATTGATAACTAGAGTATTCAAATTTTAATTCTCTTTGATTGACATATCAAAATAACAATGCAAATACCGTAAAAAAAATACACGTACCTATACTTTCAAGTTGCATTTTTGAATTTTTTGGTATATTCGCCGTATAACACGCAGCCTCTTTTTTACGAAAAAGCCTGAAATGCATGCATACAATGCTGTTATGTTTTTAAGTCATTTATTCAAGACATTATCCCAGAGGCTTTTGAAAAAATAGTATATCTGTAGAACTACAACTCTAAGTTCATAAAGTACATAATTTCTTTTAAAGGTAACATTATTTCGATATATGTAGGTGTCTAATTTTTAAATGCTCATCTCGTTTTTTTATATATATTTAAGGCTATCATTTTTATAGCCGGCGTATAACGCGCGCCCGTAAATTTTGATCTTAATTTTCGTGCTAAAAGTGCGCGTTATACGCAAGATTTTACGGTAATTAAAATAACAAAGTCACAGGAAAAATAATTTAAACTAGAAGATTTTTCTTGGTAATTGTGATAACGCTTTGATACATTGCAGAACCCCCTCCCCCCTAAAATACATTTACTTCATACAACAAAAAGCAGAATAATATTATATTTGGAATATTATTTCAAACTCATAAACTCATTTACAAAATAATAATAATAATAATAATTTCAAATCGAATTAAATAGTTGAGTTACATTACTGATAAATAATAAAAGCAAACTATAATAAATCGAGAAACGAGACTTCAGCAAATCTGCTGCCTTAACATTCACCGCAAATCAGATTTTTACAAATCCTTACTAAATATACATTTCAGCTTTTATTTGAAAAACTTCTAAAAAAAAAAAAAAAAAACTGAAATTATGATTTTGTTTCTTTGAAAAGATTAGATAAATAAATAAGTCTTATTTTTTTCAGTTGAATTAGCTGACCAGTTTTATAAATCTAATATATTTTCTGTGTAATATGCCGCCCTTCAAGCACAATATAATAAATTCGTTGTCTTGTACATAACTCTTGAAAAGTACTTTAATGTCAGTTTCCGTATCTGAAAAGAGTTCAGGGAAGTATAAGAACTTCTGTGGAAGAAGTGTTCGGAAAATATAACTTGCGATACATGAATTAACAAAAATTCTAAAATATCTGAACACGTTGAAAATGATCAAATTCGGTCAATACGGATATTTTTGTTTTCTATTTTATTAAATAGAGCTATCTTTTGGCTTTACAAAACATACTTTGTTTTTACAATACCCAGAGGCCAAGCTACAATCAATTTTATTGTTAGAAAAACGGAAAGTAGGTCTTTGATCTACCAGAAGTGGGCATTTAAATTGTTCGAAATCTATCATGGCGAGTCTGATTACTCAAAATATCACAAATGTATTTCTATAAAACTTTTGAACATGATATTTATATATATGCTATTTCTAGAGAATGTACTAAAATATTTCTTATTGTGTGAATATTTTTTGAGTTAGGGCTTGTTATTTAAATAATGGTTTCATAAAGAATGTGATTTTTCTTATAATGTTTACTCAGCTTTAAAATTTTAGTACATTCTCTAGATAAATACATCTAGATTGTTTTGGTAATACTTTTACTAATATAAGTTTATTACTTTTTTCTGACTGCTTTGAAGTCTTACAAAAAAATATTGCTAAAATTTCACTTATAATTGCGATTTTTGTGAAATTTAGGCAATTTATTTTAAATATTGTTGGTTAAATATTAGTATTTATTGGTATTGAGTCCTAAAATAGCATTTATAATGTTTAAACATGTTATTTTGTCAAAAAGTACTCCGAACGCGTTCGAATACCTTGTATTTATTAGAATTTGGAGTAGAGCTTTCGTTATATAGCAAATTACACTAATATTTCTGAGTTGATTCACAGAACTTAATAAATAAATTTAGAAAACTTGGAACATACAAAAATGTAGGCTTATTTAGTAATAAAAATATTTTGGCGCTAAAATAATTTGATCGAACATCCCCCCCTCTTCTCCCTTTTTTTTTCAACCAATCCTTGTCTACAATGTGTGAAAGATTTTGTCACAGCTAAGATATATCCTAAGCCTAATTGAAGCATGACAATTCCAAGAATATATCATCGGATAACATATCTATAATCTCATGCTTCACATTTTAGGATATGACCAAAACATAATTAAGATTCAGCAAATTCCTGAATTATCTTACCAGATGTCAATGTTTGGGAGTGAGAATCAAAGGATTTCCGTTTGACTCGCTTGAAAAGAATCGTTTGCTTTCTCATTATAGAGCAAAATACCAAATGACTAATCGCAGAACCCCTGTACTCTTGGAGAGTGTAATAAATCATCTAGTCGCAGAAGCGATAATAGTATTCAGATGGTCAAAGTATATTATTTATCTACTCCGTAAGGGGAGGGAAGTGTTTTTGACCATATTCATCTCGCATGTGGTTCGTTTCCGTTGAAATAGTTGTAAATTGGTGTCTCGCAGACATCGTGGGAGTTCGTCTCATTTTGAATTACGCTTGTTCCGATTTTGTTTTGGTTAAACAGTTTCTTAACTACTGCATCTTTTCGTGTATAAGCAAACAATTTCTGGAACATTTTTCAAGTGAGAATGAGGTCATTTCATATATGAATCCCGTAATCTCAAAAAATACAATTCAGGAAGTCTTTTTTTGCATTTTCAGTTAGCCGTGCGCAAGCGATATCAATCTCTTGACTTTTGGGGTGTTCTAAATTGAATTTTTGTTCCAAAAGAAAGTGTCGCATAAATTCTTCAAAGTCAGTGTCTGAATGAGAGTTTTCGAACAGAGTTCGTAAAATTCACATTCACTCAGTTGGATGTCTGATATGTTTGTGGATAAATGCTTTCTATTTTGAACATAGAATCAAAATTAGCTGGTATGCACCAAAAACAACTTAATGTTATCAGCATTTTGAAAGGCTAATCCTAATATAGATGACTTGGTAAAAAAAAAATTACTAATTCAAAAGCCTATTAAGAACTGACTGTATAATAATTAAATTCTTCTAGGTACTCATTTTTATGTTACACCTAAATTAACTAATTGAACCTGTAAAAAGTTGATTAACAATAAAACCAAAGTTTGTACTTTTGTCTTATATATATATAATATTATTTTTAAATTTCCACTACTTAGATTCTACTAAAAAAAATGTACTATTTGCGAAAAATTTCCATAATAAGCTTATATGTAACATTTTTTCACTTTTTCATTCTATTTCTTTTATTGGTTAGAAAAGTTAAAGGGGGCATACACACTTTTTTCCCCATCAGATAGAGGTACTCTTTCTAAAAAGGTTGCTCCCGCTCTACATGGAGAGATCTTCAGTGGAAATAAGAACCTATTACTCGCCGACCGCGAGTTCGTGACCATGTGATCACTAGTCTACCACGGCCAAAACTAGAAAGAAAGAAATCGAGATATTGAAATTTATCTTATAAGGAAATCGAACGTTTTAATATTTTCAATTATTTTTTGAAAATTTAATCTTTGCAATAATTACCGGTAGTTAAATATATCAATACATTCACCGCTTATTTGCAAAAAAGTATTAAATGATTTTTTTTAAACCTTTTGTGTTTTTTTTTATTTATGGGAATTTTAAAATATAATTGGAGTGTATTTATTTTTATTTAATTTTTTGAATTCTCTTACCTTTCAAAAATGAATGGAATGGCTAAAAAATAAATACATATTTTTTTTTACTTAATTTATCCATGGCCATCGTGCAGTTTGCTTTAACTATAATGACTAACTCTTTCAATTCAGAGCACATACTTTATAATAAGGACGTAAAATCTTTTTCTCACCGAACTCTTTCAATACGTCAAACGGCATTTAACGATATTCGCGGAACAAGTTGTATTACAGCAACAGAAAAAGCGACATTAATTATATTCAGGAATTAATTGATAATGAATAAGTATATTTTTATTGTCAAACAACATTGTTTGCGTGTGATAGAAACTGAAATGATCAAAAGAAGTATATCGAAAGAACAAGAAAAATTTTGAAATTTCTGATTCAAGTGGATGAATCAACTGTCATAACCCCCACCAATCATGCATGTGTCAAATAATGATGTTTAAAACAATGAAGGCAACTTTAATTGGACGCATGAGATACCTTGAAACAGTTTTTAAATGCGTAGTACAATAATTTTTCAATGAAGTGTTTATTTTAAGGAAAAACAACTTTGTGCAACATTATTTCTAAGACAATGACGAAAAGATTTTGAAGAGAAAATTAATGACAATGAAATTTTTTTCTTTGATTGTTCACGTGACGTCATTGAGAAGCATTTTTAATTACTTTATCCCTCTAATTTTGCACCAGGAAGAAAATACAGTCGGAACTTCTTATAACAAAGTCTCCAAATCCCGGAAAAATGTTCGTTATATAGAGGTTCTTCTTTTAATATACTTTATAAACCCCGTAAAACAAACTTTAAACTCATAAATACTATATATAAATAAAAGGAATTATTCACACCTTTTTTTAAAAAATTAGTATGTTTATTTTATATATCTTACCCAGCAAAAAAAGAAACTGCAAAAATAAATAAAACCAAGAAAAAAAGAATGTCGAAGAATTTAATGTATTTTCAATATTAAGAAAATAATTTTATACTAAAATTAATTAATTTTAAGGACATTTTCTAATTTAAAGCATAAAAGTAACATTAAGCATACATTATTTTATAATTAGAACACGGGACAACTCCTTTGAGTGTAAAAGGGTATATCGAAGATGTTTCTAGTGAACTGGACAGTGGGGGTTAAAGTTGGATGAAACTCCCAGAACTCTATTGTTCTCGATGAGTTAGGTTCTAATAAAACTAATTCACAAGATTTATGACCACCATATAATGTGTTAAAGAGTGAATAACTTGAAATGTTCAGAAATATTTTAAAAATAGGGAGAACAAAAAATTTTATCACAGCAGAAAAAGTTCGTTATATAGAAAATACCCTTCACTATAGAGGTTATTTTACGAAGAAAATCGTGAAACGTTCAAGATTCCAGGTTCCAGGAAAAAGTTCGCATTATTGAGGTTTGACTGTAGTTCAGGAATCGGGTTGAAGCAATATTTAATCCGTTCAGTCCCACACTATTTTTCCTGTATAGCCTAACTTTATTTAAGAATTCATATAAAATTATTTTTGTAATAAAATACTCCAAAATTTATAGGTAATAATCATTCCATTCCATAAATTCCAAATTAAGATCACACCGGAGGGATCACGGACTTTAGAACTGGCAAAACACGACCTCTTGCTTATGATACCGTGTTCCCCGAAGTGATCTCATGTGATCATGGTTCTGAACGGGTTAAGAATCACGGAACAAAATGCTCAAAAACTTTAATTTTTGGAGGATTCTTAATGAATTTAGTTCGAATAATCTTTAGTATGAGTTTATATAATTAACAAACTATATTTTCTTTGTTACATAATCGTAATTTTTTAATTTATGAAGCCTTTAAGACAGTTTTTTTAAATCTTGAATCCAAACATTCCTGTGATTTAAAATATTATTCTCCTTTAAGTTCACTTCCTATATTTATGTATTAAGAACTTGACACGGTTATTTTTCCAGCTGAAACATTCATTAAGTGGGGAGGGAGGATTACATTTTGATGTAACATTGTTGTCTAAAAAGAACTTTCCAAATGTTTACTTATTTAGTTGCAGGATCTTGAGGTTTTTAAAAGATTATCAAGATATTTAAGGCTGTCTTCGGTAAAAGTACGAGAGCGCTAACTAAACGCGAAGCACATTTTCAGACAAAAAAATGACCCAATTTCCATGGAAATTTGCCATATTATATAGCTCGTACCTTTGTTAACGATAGTGTTTTTAAAAATTTCAAAATATTCCGTGAATACTTTCTTTTTTGTTTTAACACGGGAAAGCAAAGACCATTTAACATTGCGGTATACGATAAAAAATGCGAAACACATTTTATACGAGAAAAAATGAATCAACTCGGTTAAAAATGGGAAGCATGATAAAAAAAATGCTGCTCTCTATAAAGGATAGTGAAGCCAGAATATCACATTAATTTTTCATTTCTTTTATATCTGAAAAAATGTTCCGAATTCGAGTCCTATTCTTTAACATTAACCGAAAACAGCCTTAAAGTGTCCTCGGCCGATTATTTATCAATGAAAAATGGAATTTCAAAACTCAGTTTCTCGATAATTTTAATTCGAAATGGTCGAAATTTCGAGCGCAAAATTTTTCTCGCAAGAAAATAAATACAAAAGAGCTGTTAAAAAAACACTTTTTAAATCCACTTTATTATAAATCTATTTCGCAAAACTAACATCTTTAATCCCACAGAGAAGTACGGGTAGAGGGGACCGATGCACGTTAAATCTGTCGAAGCTCTATGTCCTCCTGTTGATGTGATAGTTTGAAAAGGGGGTGCTAGTTCTTGCTTCGTCCCCGTCACTTGACCAATGTTCAAAATTATACGGTCCATTGCCATTAGCCCTCATGTTATTTTATAGTGCGACGTCAACATAATTCTCACTCTCACTCTCCCACAAAGTGACCGTGACTACCATGAGGTCACGATCATGAATTTGTGGCCAGAGGGTCTTGAGTCCGAGCTCTAGCACCTCTGAAGATACGCGATGTAATCGAAGTTCTCACATTGATCTGGTGTGAAAGTTCGAAGGGAGAGGGCCAGCTGAAGAGCTGACCATGGCTCAAAATTACGAGGTCTGTCGCCAATGGTCCTTGATAATGCAACGTTAATAAAACACTCATTAAGACTCACTCTGAGCTAGTATATAAATTTCTGTAAAAAGAATATTTTTGCTTAATTAAAGCTACATGAAGGGATGGTTGTTACACCCGAGGAGCCGGTTTGTAGCTGTAGATCCTTTTGTGTGTGCTTGGTCCCTTGTGTAGTGATCCCAGGGGCGGCTCTAGGGCCGGACAAACCGGACCCCTGCTCGGGCTGGCAAATTTTAAGGGCGGCATTTGGATGAAATTTGAAATTATATATTGTGTTACGAAAATTTATATTGTTTGAAATATTGTGTGTGAATTTGGTATTTCATTAACCGTATCTTATTTTTTTTATTTTGTACTCTGTATATTTTTCTTTTATGTTGAAACTTGAAGGGTTCGAGGAGGGAGTATATGTTAAAGCATGAAATTTTATATGTTTACACATCTTTTACTAGTAACTTACTCCCTATTCCAGAGTGAGGTCACAACGGACATTCCTTTCACTCTTAAGATGTCAGGTTTCAGCTACTCAAAAAGCGACAAGAGTAATAAGAGATTAGGGTAGATAGAGTCACAGAAAATGCTTTGTTTTAGTCTTGACTGTAGTTTATTATAAGTTAAAAAAACGCTTGTGATCACCATTAGTAGACTATTTTCCGAAGACATTGGCCTGCTTAAGTAGACAATTCCTTCTCATTCATTTCACTCATTTGAAATTATAACAAGTAATTATATCCTTAATTTAGAATTGTTTTGAATTTTTTAAGACCTTAAATAATATATAGAGAGTGGGGAGGCAAAACTGCTAGAGACGGCTCTGGTGATCCCTAACTCCCGGGCCGCGGACCGGTACTGATCCGTGGATCAAATAGTTAGTACCAGATCATTCAAGGAACATTAAATTATTTCCTTTTTATTGATTGTGGTGTATTTCTCTCGGGTTTGTGCGGTCTCCATGGAAACTACTTTATATTCTATGTGAAAATCACTTTTGGTGACTTTCGGTGGGTTTATTTTTTTTCGTAATTGTCTTTTATTTTGAAGGCATTACACTAAGATTATTAAATAAAAACTATCTAAAATATAGATAATCGACCCCCCCTCAGATGCGGGTCGTCATAAAATTATCAAACGTTGACCGGTCCGCGGCGATAAAAAAAGTTGGGAAACACTGCTCTTGCGTATTCCGCCAATAGTTTGTGTCTTGCTTCTAAGTGCGAGACGTTAAGAACCGACTAATTAGTATATATAATCTCAAATCATTTCCATTAACTTTCTTGTACTTTTTTTAATTCGTTTTAAGAAACCTATATATATATATATTTTTCTTAGACCTTCCAAAATTTTTCTCCCCTTTCGTATTATAGAAATGTAAAAACTTTTAACAGTGTACAAAAAATGACAGTAATTGGCATCGTATTTAAATAATAAAATCTCTTTCATGATATAGAAGTGAATAAGGAACCGTAACGTCTTTTAAAAAAGGACATTTTTTTGAAAAAGGAAAGAATTTCGCAAGTCACCGAAACGGATGATTTTCCGTAAGAAATCAGACATGAGCCCGATTGCTTCATTTACCGGCAATGTTTTATTCCTTGTAACATTTTCCCCATCTATTAGAGTGAAATTTTCGAGACGTTTTGATAGTCCGAAGTCAAAATACAACATTCGGAGCTGACAAGACATAAAGAGAAAATAAAATGTTTTTTTAGTCATAAATTTTTTTCATTCTCCTCTATTAGAATTTTTGTTTTTAACATTTTGTATTCAGGTGCAACTCAGGCTCTCGCAGAGAACAGCAACAATTTATTGTCCATTCTGCAACTTCTGTAGAATAAAGCAATTTTTTTTCAATGAATTCTTTTTGTTCCAAACGAACTGAAGGGAAGAAATTTTTTCTAAATTTTCCCCGCCGTTTTGCTTGAAGGGAAAGAAAAGGTCCCATAATAAATGATCCGAATAACATGAATCATTCCTTTTATTTCTCGTGCTTCGAAATAAGTTTTAACTGCAACTGTATTTCTCGAAGTTCACTCAGAATGCGTGATAAGTATTGTTTTTCGGAACTTTTGTTCTTCTCGTAAGAGCAATCATGAGAAAAGAGAAAGACAGTACATTTAAAGCAAAACGTGTGTCTAATATAAAATATGCTGAAGATTTCTCTATTCAAAATTTTGCTACTTCTGTTTACAATACTTTCGTTTTGACGCTGGAGATGGTTATAACAAGATAAAAAGTTGAGTGTTAATTACGCATAAAAAACATATTACGCGTGAATGGTAACATTGTTGATGAGAATAATTAACTAAGATGTTCTATTCTTGTTGGAATGTGTATTTATATCACTTTTAAGAATGTAAACAACATTAGAGATTTTAGCCCAAATAATAAGCAAATATTCCCATCATTTAAAAGTCCATGTTTTAAGACTGGCTTCGGTTAATGTTAAAGAATAGGACTCGAATTTAGAACATTCTTTCAGATATAAAAAAATGAAACATTAATATATTCTGGCTCCTCCATCCTTAAGAGAGCAGCATTTTTTTCATACTTCCCCTTTTTACCCAGTTGATTCATTTTTTCTGCTATAAAATGTGTTTCGCGTTTTTTCTCCAATACCATAATGTTAAATGGGCTATGCCTTCACGTATTAAAATGAAAAAGAAAGTATTCATGGAATATTTTGAAATTTTTTAAAGCCCTATATTTTGTTAACAGAGATATGAATTATAATATTGAAAATTTCCATAACAATTGAGGCCGGTTCTATCTGAAAATGTGCTTCGCATTTATCTCAAGCTCTCGAACTTTTACCGAAGACAGCCTTAACCAAAAATGTTTACGTATAGATAAATCGAACGTAAATAATACGAGAAACAAACTAGCTCTTAAAAATGACTTGAAACAGATAGTCGTATATGTGTTACTAAAAGTTTTCTAGATGAATTTGTAAATTATCTGGTTCTAAATAAAAAATTTAAGCTTATATATATATATATATATATATATATATATATATATATATATATATATATATATATATATATAAAGCAAATAATTCAATAAGCTTCTCGCGAGAACAAAAAAAATTCCAAAACTTTCACTTTTTTTTATAGCTCGAAATATTTTCTTAAATAATCAGCGCGAGGGAACTTTGTGTCATGATTTCAAAGAAATTAAAAAACTTCGTTAAAGTAATTCTTCTACGAACGGAAGAAGCACTGGTGTGTAAAATGCTCCTTTTTCTCAACTATGATAATGTTAAAACATATCTGATATTTTAATTTAAAAAAAAATAAAATAATCTAAAAGTTGTAGAAGCATGTATAAAGTATAAAGCAAATTTGATTCGTATTGGTAATTTTTTTAAAAATTACTTTTGCTGAATTCCGATTACTATCTTCAAATCCCATTTAGAATTCCACGTGTAATTAGATACTGATTGAATTGTATAAATTCTTTACTTTGATATAAGTACAGCAATGAAGAATATTAAAAACAAAAATAAATACACACACTTACATGTAAGTATTTTTACTCATTCGCGCTTGACACAGTATTTCATTATGTTGTATGCCTATATATCACTATTAAGTTATTGATATTTATGTCCTAGCACTAAGCTTTCGGTTTGTATTGAAAAACGTTTTTATAGTCCTCTTCACTTGATTTAAAAATATGACAGGAGTTGAATTTCTTATATAAGTGGAAGTATATGTATATTTAATCTCTCCGTAACCCTTTTAGAAGACGATTTCCACAAATACTTAGCGAATCTCTATAGCAGAAGAAACAAGGCTGTCAAGTTTCAAATCTGTATTTCTGACAGTTCTGGAGATCTCGTGATGACTCGTGAGTCACTTTTCTCCCATTTATATAAATGTGTGTGCGTACCAATTCATTTTGATATTATTCTTATCAACTAATAGAAGAAATTATGTATGCATAATTTTCTAATCATCGCATCACTTATTATGAGAATTATCTATGCTTTTTAAATTCAGTGGGGCTTTTTATATGAGAAGTGGATGAAATGTTTTTTTGGAATTATAAAATCTCTGTAGTAAATTTAATATAAAAATTCGCTGAAGTTATTTTAATGGGGAAATTCTAGTTGTCATTTAAAACGAATTTTAACTAAATTGAAAGTTAAATTCTCAAATTTTGAAATATTTTTTTAACTTATGGTGGATATTTTTAGGAAGAATATCACACACGGACATAAATTTTGTTACTTACTTGTTAGAATGTTGACCATATTCGCCAAACCAAAAAAAAAAAAAAAAACATCGCAAAATTCTGTTTTATTGAGCCATTAAAGAAGTATGTTTCCTTTATAATGGAGCACAATATAACCTTACATATAATCGTTGTCTTGCATTCCTCCACGGCAGAGGTATTTAACCTTTTTTCCGCAAATGCATGATAGATATTTCACACGTGCCACAACATGAGGATTATGGAAGAAACGCTCAATAAGATCAAAGACACCATCAGACAAAGCAAAATTGATCAAAATATTAAAACTCATTTTTGGCTTAGACCTTAATCTTAATATTATATTAACCTTTCTATCAAACATACACAAAATATTTGTTTTTGTGCACATTTCACTCTGAGTTATGGGATAATTTTCATTTTCTTTCATCTATGACCAAGCCTCTTGCTTGCATTCCTCTATCCAAAAAAGCAAATTGATTGCAAAATTGATATATCTGATTGCTTGATTGATAGAATTTCTCGCTAAATTTTGAGTACATTGTTTCATCCAATAATTGAACTGCTTAGTACAGTGTTTCTCAAACTATAGGGCGCGCCCCCCTAGATGGGCGTAATAACCTTACGACGGGCGCGCGAGCATATTGAAAAGTAGAAGACTAAAGATTATTTAAAAAAATGATTAATTTACTGGCAGTAAATAAATAAAATACATTCTCGCAAAATAAAATACGAGATACATATTTGCACTGATATAATACATTTATACACTGGTGTACAAAAATTAAGGACGAAGTCGAAAAATTAGCATATCAGCTGAACGAAGAGGCAGAGCGGACAGAAAGACCAATCGGGAGATTAAGTGAGGTGATGTACGGTAGCAGCACATGCGCAGATATGCAGGTAGACGTAATGGGGGAGTGTCTGAGTAGTATAAAGCATGTTGTCGGTGTAAGATCAGTATTTCTAGCAAAGAGATTGCACGCCGTATAGCAGTTAAAATCACACCGAGTTGCTGCCTCAGCGAGAAATGGCGAATAATCAATCTGTTAGACGACATCTGGATGCTTTTACCCGAGGTCGAATCATTGGGAAGTTGGAGGAAGGCCGCAGAGTGACAAGTGTGGCTGCAGAGTTCGGAATTGCTCACAGCATCGTTTCACGACTTTGGAGACAATTTCAAACTACAGGAACAGCTATCCGGGGGTTCAGTAGTGGTCGTCCACGAGGAACCTTTAACGCCTGCCCATCGGAGAAGGCGTTCTCTGTGGTGCCGGGAACACCGGAATTGGAGAGACAATGAATGGGGACGAGTACTCTTTACAGATGAGAGCAGATTCAGTTTGAGTAGCGATTCTCATCGCATACTCATCTGGAGAGAGCGGGGAAGCCGCAATCATCCCTCGAACATCATTGAAAGGGACAGGTATGGAGGTCGCGGTGTTCTCGTTTGGGGAGGCATCATGCTTGGTAGTCGTACAGACCTTCACATCTTCGACGCAGGTTCAGTCAACGGGACCCGTTATTGTAACGAGATTCTTCTTCCATATGTGCGTCTTTTTAGAGGCGCTATGGGTCTGCAGTTCCTTTTCATGGACGACAATGCACCATGTCATCGCACAGTAGCTGCCGAACAGCTCTTAGAGAGTGAGGATATTGAACGTATGGATTGGCCGGCACGATCTCCGGATCTCAATCCCATCGAGCATGTATGGGATTTTCTAGGCAGACGCTTGGCAGCTCGTACCTTACCACCAGTAACGATTCGGGAGCTTCGATTGGCGCTGCAAGACGAATGGGCAGCAATGCCTCAACAACTCATTGACACCCTCGTTCTGAGCATGGGCAGACGCTGTGAAACCTGCCTAGCAGTCAGGGGAGATCATATCCCCTACTAAAGACCGGATGTTTCTTGCTGGACACCCATCACAGGGATGTTTCGGCCTTCAGTCGCATTGCGCTCCATGCTACTTTTTCAATCAAGCTTCTTTCTATCCCTCTGATTTCTCTTTTAGTTAAGTGTTGCTTACATTACACATGTCCTTACGTATTGGGGATCTTACGGTACTAAATGTGTTGATTTGGAAAGCTTTTGTACAAAGTTATATTGAAAAAACCGTCTCGTCCTTAATTTTTGCACACCAGTGTATACGTCGGTGGAACTTAAGAGATTGTAGCTTTAGTGTCAAAGTATAGTATTATTGAATTCAATACATGGTTGCTTTATGGAGGGGGGCGCGATGAAAATTATGATTGAATATTTGATCGCAAGTATTGAAAGTTTGAGAAGCACTGGCTTAGTGCAATGGGCTATTATCGAGTTACTCATAAAAGGCCGAAATGCTTTTACAAGCACAATATGTATACTTATTTCAAAGCAAAAAGCCATCACCTTTTAATATAGTTGTTATTTCGTTTAATTAAGAGGACTTGGTATCCCTAAAATCAAAAACCTATCGTTTTTTTTATTTTCATTTAATCTTATTCTTTGCATTATTATCTTTCGATTGATGTATCACTTGTGCATGTCGGAAAGTTAGGAGTTGAATAAAACTTCATTTGAAAACAAATTAGGCGATTCAGCCACGCCTCCTTTTTAGAAAAAAAAGCTAAAAGAAGCGTTTTGATAAAAAAAATCTAATTTATAAAGAGAAATAATAACATTAAAAAAAGAATGTGCAATATATAAAGCAGAATATTTCCGAGGCAATGCATACAATCATTTTTTTTTCTTTGTGAAATGTGTGCATGTAAAATTTTTAAATTAAGGCATTTTATATTAAAAGTGTTATACTTTTAGTTCTTATTCCTGATATATTTTTCATACAAATGTAATACTTTAATATTATAAGGAAAAAAACGCATAAAATTTCTGTCGTGACAGAAAAAATTTTTTTTAACGTTTTTCTTGAATTTTCTTGTGCAATTAGTACTCTCTAAAAGTTGATCATTTATAAAAATGTGTGGGTTGAAAACATATGAAAATGCAATTATTTTAAAGAAAAACGTATAAGTAATATCTTAAAGTGGTATTTTAAGTTTAATTAAGCTTATAATAATTATTTTTTCAGAATTATAAACTTTAAACTGGTTTTTCTCAGTTTGTGTTTTTCGAAACCTTAGTGCATTCAAAATGCTACTCCTTCGACAATTATTTACCAATCACTTCAATTTTTTTCCTGCGTGTTAAAAATAAAGCATGTAATAAAATTAGGGATCCGTTTTGCTATAAACTGAATACTTTAAAAAAAATTAAATGTAAGACATGTTGACTTTTTCGTTGATTTTTAGCCTGTATATCAACATTTTATTTTTTTTCTCGAAAACGAATGAAGTTATTCTAAAATCGATCCCTAAAGTTGTTGAGAACATCCATAAGAATATTATAAAAAAATTTCAGGTCAAAAAATTAATTTTTACAAAAGGAGTAGGATTTTAAAATTTTCCGAATTTTCTTCAAAAAATTTAAATTTTTAAAATTGTGTAAATAATATATGAAAATTTTCATCTGGTATCATTTTCTTGAATAGAAACATTGTATAAAATGCTAAAATATAATTTTTAAATACGTAAATAAAGAAATTTGCTCAAAGGGTGGCAAGTCCCCTTAAATTGCAACTTTTTTTTTTTTTTTTTTTTTTGCTGTTTAAGATATCCGACTACCTTAAAATCATGATTTTTTTTTCAAAAACTAACAAATTTTTCTCATGATTTTATTTTATATGCCATCTTATTAGCTTAATAAAAATACCAAATTTTTTATTTTCCATTCTCTAGAACAAAAACTACAAGTGTTTTAGTAAAAGCAGATGCCATAACTTTACACAAGATGTCAAACTTTAAAACGCATTTTACTCGAAATGTATTTTTTTCTTCCGAAAAACTCAAACGGGGACAGCGATTGCTCAAAAAGTTTTGAAAATAATTTACTGAAATTTTCTGTGTATGTTCTGTATAACAGTAAAAGTGTTTTGACGTTCAATTTTATCCATCATTGTTTTATTTCAAAATTTACAGTCCTTTATGTGAATATAATCATTTTTTTAAGCAATTTCATATAATCACTAAGATCAAGTGCTCTAGTTTTTGTAAAAATGAAAATATCTTTTACCCTGAAGGTCATTTAAAACAGGAAAAACAAAGTAACACATTAAAATTTAAAAATTCAGAATTTGTTCATAAAACTGTTGTGCAGAGCGGGCCCCGTTTAAGTAATTTTTTGTACATTTTCATCCATGTTTTCCCATTTTAATAATAAATTCTGTTTTCAATTTTAGGATTTTTTTCCATAAAATATACTAAATAAATCTAAAAATCACAAAAAAATCCTCATATCTCTATTTTATCAAAAAAAAGTTGTCGCAAGTAGTCGGATACCTTAAGTAATGAAAAATAATCTAAATCAATGAATTGTCACAATATTTAAATTAACTGGAGCATAAATGATTCAAAATATTAGATAATTCATTGGTCGTTAAGATAATAAATATCCTTTTAATAAAGCTATTTGAAACAGAATGTGCCTATAGGGCTTTATTTTATTCAGTGTTCGTGGAAAACACGAAAAGTCATGCGACTCTGTCCGGAAAATTGCAGTTGAAATTAATTTCCTCGTGGAAAAACCGCAAATAAATTAATGAATTACTTGTATTTTGAATGTTCCAACACCTACAGTAGTGATAAGAATATCAATATGTCTTCTTTACTAAATGATTCCTTTAAAAGAGCCTCTGTAAAAAAAAAAATTATAAAAAAAAAAATTTGCTGTCGAGCTGGCGAAGAACCTTGAAAGTTGAGAATATGAAACACTAACTAGAATTTAAATTTACAATTTGAATAATTAAATCGAAGTATGACGCAACATATTGTTTAACAATTTTATCTTGAGCCAGTTTTTCTCAAACTGTAGGGCGCGCCTCCCAGGGGGGCATGATAACCCTACAAGGGGGCGCGAGTGTATAGAAAAGTCGAAAACAAGAGATTATTTAAAAAAATCATTAATTTACTGAAGGGAAGCAAAACAAAAGACATTCCGATGTAATAAAATACACATTTACACTAATATAGTACACATTTACACTAATATAGTACACATTTACACTAATATAGTATACATTTACACTAATATAGTATACATTTACACTAATATAGTATACATTTACACTAATATAGTATACATTTACACTAATATAGTATACATTTACACTAATATAGTATACATTTACACTAATATAGTATACATTTACACTAATATAGTATACATTTACACTAATATAGTATACATTTATACACTAATATAGTACACTTATAAATGAATGAGTAGTGCATAATTTGTTTCCTAATTAATTTAAGAGTACTGAGTTAAAAACAAGTTTTTATTAATTACCAGTGACCCTATGGGTTTGTCATATATATAATTTATAACAAAATTTAACACTTTTCTTGATAATTTGTATGGTTTATAATTAAGATTAAATTATAAACCGGCGCGATGAAAATTAAGATTAAAAAGGGTCGCAAGTATAGAAAGTTTGAGAAGCATTGTCTGAAGCCATGGCCTCACGAATGGAACGATTTGGTTGTCATTTACGTAACATTAAAGCTGTCTTCGGTAAAAGTACGAGAGCTTGAACTAAACGCGAAGCACATTTTCAGGCTGAAAAATGCCTCAATTTCCATGGGAATTTGCAATATTATAACTCATATCTCTGTTAACAGTATAGGGTTTTTAAAAATTTCAAAATATTCCATGAATACTTTCTTTTTCATTTTAATACGCGAGGGCATATCCCATTTAACATTATGGTATTGGAGAAAAAAACGCGAAACACATTTTTATACCAGAAAAAATGAATCAACTCTGTTAAAAAGGGGAAGCATGATAAAAAATGCTGCTCTAAAGCCGGGGGCATTACGTCGATCGCGATCGACCGGTGGACCGCCAAGACAATTTGGGGTGACCGCCTGAAGATTAGCAGTTGGAAATTATTTTCGGAAATATTCAAGATTGGCTGACAGTACGCAGACTGTCCTCTAGACTACAGGTATAATTACGAGAACTAACTTTAGATGAAAATGCTTTATTTTTTTAATATATTTTGAATTGTTTGATAATAAATGCATCATTAGATCTTATTATATTTGTGGCTATCTTTATTACGTTTGTGTGTGTATTTTGCGTTTTGCTTTTAACGCGCTTTAAAAAGTGAGTTTTTTTATTTTATTTATGTAGGTAAGTACATATTCCGCATTTATTATTAAGTTCTAATAAATATTGTTGACCGTTTGCTTACCTCACCACAACTACGACTCTGGGAAGTGGGCACACAGATGAATTTTTCAAAGGGGGCTCGGCGTGGCGGTCTAGGGTCGAATGTCTACCCTTTTTATATCATACCTCAATACGCAGCCGAAAATTTTTTAATTTTCATTTTGTAGATTGTCAGGAACAAAGAACAGTAAGAAATAAATTATTGATTAAATAATTAGCATTAATTAATACAAAAATCAGTAATAACAAATACTTAGTTAAATTTTATATATATATAGGTACAAAATATACATGGGATTATAAATCAATCGGGGAAAAAATCATGGGCTATAGAGGAGGGTCCAGACCCATGGAGCCCCCCCACACACACACACTTTGTGTGTGCCACTCATACTGGGTGGACCGAAACACCTTGAAAAAATTAGAAGTAGCCCGCACCCTGGAAAAGTCTGCCCACCCCTGCTCTAAAGGATAGAGAAGCCAGAATATCATACTAACTTTTCATTTCTTTTATATCTGAAAAATTGTTCCGAATTCGGGTCCTTTTCTTTAACATTAACCGAAGACAGCCTTAATATATCTGTACACGTAATGTTTTATTACATAGATATTATACTTATATAAATTATTTCACGAATCCTAAAATAATGATTTAACATCAAACTGTATCACAGAAATATTCTTCTAGATACGATTCTTCTGGAATAGGACATTCTTCTAGAAAGAAGGGGGGATTGGGAAATTAGTCTCATTCGAAAACTTCGTAGTGTGTCAGGACTGTTGTATTATTTCGTGTTAACCGTTATTTCGTCTTAAGCGTTTTCGCGTTAAACTTATTTCACTGTATGTTTCAAAATTATGGGAACAAAACATTCTCTCTCTTTTTGATTCTGAATTTCGACAATGGTTTCACAAAGAATTCTACTCTACCTTTTTTTTTTTTTTTTTTAAACATTTATCAATTTTCAAATCGAAAGTTTTTTTAAAAAATGCGCGTTGAGCTTTGTTTTTATTATTCTGAAAGTCCATGGGATCTAATCAAAATAAAGGAAAGTTACTTATCCTCCAATGGAGGCCTTTATTATAAGATACAATGGAAAATTATTGATCCTGTACGAGTCAAGCTTTAACAAAATGTCCGACTGCCACTTGTCCATTTTTATAACTATTTAAGTCGAAATTAGGTTTCTGTATAAGGCAGAGCTGCTCAAACTTTCTATATTCACGACCCAATTTTCAAACAGAATTTTCATCGCATTAATTACTATATAATGCACAAGTATATATTAAAACTGACAATTAAGTCAAACATCCTCTGTGAAATGAACTTAATTAAAAATGAAATGCTAAGCAAAAGAAAAGAGAGGAAAAAAAAAAGCTCTAACTTATTTTACTTATGTTCAGTGTACCTTACTCACATTTCTCGGATTATATTTCAGGCATCCCACAACTTGGCCCCTTTCTAAGGGGGAGGGCTGAAACACAGAAAACGATAATGAGGCAGGGAGAGTAGAATGAGGTCAATTGCCTGAAGGGGCTCAGACAATGTGCCTTTTCCCCCACCTGACCCGACGCCACCTGTGTGCGAGAACATCCCCCCCTTTTGATGCAAACAATTGGGAGAGACAGAGGCAATCTACATCACATTTATTGACACCCACTTTTTCTCATTGATATTTAATCATTTAACGTCCCACACAAATATGTAAGGATCTTTGTTAAAGTGTTCTGTTCTTATTATAACGTTCATTTACTTGAAGAAAATAACTACATGTATGTTAATAAATATATATATATATTATTCTTTTTTTGAAAACGGCTCTTTTACAGAAAACTACAGAGGGATAAAGTTTACCTCGTGAAATATTATTATATTCAAATTTTTTTGCCACTTTCTTTTTGAGGAAAAGCATTCACTTCGATGTTCACATTTAAGTGAATCTTAAAACTATCTTATTTATTTTCTTGCGTTTGCAATCCTGCAAAGCCCAGTGGTCAAGGTATCGGATCATGGTAGGCATGTCATGAGTTCGAGCCCAATACCACTAAAGACCCGCCGTGTAGGGCAGCGATGCACGTTAAATCTATCGAGAGCTGAAATGTCCTCCCGTTGGCGTGGTGTGGTAGTTAGGAGAGGGAGTACCAGCTCAGGTGTCATCCACTTCACTTGAATATGGCTCAAAATTACGTGATCCGTCGCCAAAAGCCCTCGTGTAGCTAAACAATGCTACGTTAATATTCACTCACTCGCAATCCTGCAAATTTGGACAGAAAAACACGTGTTGGAATAATGATTTTGTGATGACCTTTTGAACTGATATGGCAAGGCTCCTCTAAATGACCATAATAGCCGAGTGGTCATAGCCACAAACTCATGGCCGGTGATGTTGAATGCGGGTTCGAGACCAAATGACATAGAAATGACCAAATGACACATCACTGACACAGAAGTGCTAATGCGCATTAAATATCTTCAAAATATTCACAGCGTATGTTGTGGAATTTTGAAGTGGTCAAGGTCACTAAATCATGGTCGGCGTGTCATGAGTTCGAGCCTGGTGCAGCTAAAGATCCGCCGTGTAGAGGGGTTGATGCACGTTATTCTGTCGAGGCTCAAACATCCACCCATTCGTGAGGTGTGGAAGTTTGGAAAGGGATTTGTCTTCCTCGTCAGTTGACCATGGTTCAAAATTATGAGGTCGGTCGCCAAAAGCCCTCGAGTAGCTGAATTGGGCGACGTTAATATTCTCTCGGGGAATTTTGAAGAGAGTGCCAGCTCAAATGTCATCCTCGTCACTCGGCCTCGGTTCCAAATTATAAGGTCCGTCACCAATAGACTTCACAAAGTTTTGTAATTCGATATATTAGATAATCGATCTCAGTAGCGCACACAGAAATTTTTCAAGGGTGTGTGTCCAGGGTCGTAAGTCTACCATTCTTGTATCATGCTCTTTTTGATTTTGTCGATTTTCAGATACAAACAGTAAAAAAACAAATTATGGAATAAATAATTAGCATTAATAAAATTGATCATTAATAACAAATACTTAATTAAATTTTACATACTATAATCAATCGGAAAAATAATCATGGACTTTGGGAGGGGTCCGGACCCCTAGTACGCCACTGATCGATCTAATATATTGCCGTATCAATAAAAAATATTCCATCTTAAAAGTATTGCAATATTTACCGATTATTATAATATATTTGTCTTATGCTACTGTTCAGGTTTTCGGACATTATAGAACAATATTTCATTTCTATAAAAAATAGTAGCTTTTTGAAAAATTCCTAAATTTCGGCTTTTTAAATAGCATTAATTTTATTTCTAAGACGATTACAGATAGTTATATGCATCGAAAAAAAAAACGAAAAGTAAGCATAATAATAAAAATTGGATAAATACGTATTTGAGTTCGTTCACAACTAACCAATAATGGCAAAATGAAAAGAATATTTTCTCTCGGAAGCATTATTCGAACTTTTCCATGTGAATGACTAAAAAGGAAAGGTTAGTAAAAATATAGTTTTGGGATATAGTTTTTGAAAATCTGTTGTACCAGTTCTGTTGTGATTAAAAGAATTAAAAAATATGCTTTTAACTTAAAATCTTTATTTCATGTAAATTTTCTGGATACTTGAGATGTAATTTATTAATAATTATTTTAATTCTATTATAAAATTTTGGAAAAACCTATTACATTTGTGTACATATCCAATATTGTAGAGTATATTTATACAGATATATATTCATTTACACTCTAAGAATATTTTTATGGTGTAGTTATTTTCCAACTTGTGATCGAATATTTTAAAAATAATTTTGAAAAAAGATGTTGAAAATCATATCGGACATCTCTTCAAACAATTATAATTTTTTTAACACGTTTTTATAAGTCTCACTTGTATGTAATGGAATCTTTTTTTGAACTCGATTTTTACCCACTTTAAAAGGCCAGACTAATTCGAAATTTCGCACACTTGTCAAGGACCCATGACAATACAATAATTTCATAATTTTGTTTCATTATCCTGATCAGGATTTTAATAATTAAGGATTTTAAGGATTTACGAGATTTGGCGACTAATTCATTATATCGTTTCTAGATTTGGCGACTAATTGCATGCACCATTTTAAGTTTGGGGACTGATTCCATATGCCATTTCTAGATTTGGCGACTAATTCCAGATTTAGCAACTAAAAGATTAAGGTACAACCCTAAAATAGCAAAAAATGGTTCTGGTTAATAAAAAATAAAACAAAAAAAAGTGTTTTTTATGGGAAAAAGATAGGGTGGGTGCGTAGTTTTTCGGAAAATAGAAATAAAAAAAGACTCGTGCATGTGAATAAAAATAGTTTATGTTCTAACTGCTAAATATTTTTTATTTTTATAAAGCAATACGTTTAGAAGTGATGATACGAATTAACATTATAGCAATCTAAGGCCTCATTAAAGGAGAGAATAAATACCCTTCAAATGCATTAATTAATATCCATTGAAGAGCAAAACTAATTCCAGCAGCCACATAATTTTGGCCCCAAATATCAAACTCAAGGATAAAAATTCAACAAAGGATAAATGATAGTTTTAAAAATTAGAAAAACAGGCTTCTCCATTGTTAAGGCTACACAGTACCCTAAACATTTCATTTTTACCGAAAAAAAATTTTTTTTTGCGTGTTTTGGTGGCCCATATCATTGAGATGCTTGCCACGAAATTTCAGATCTGTTAGCAAATTAGTTTTTAAGATATTTGAAGTTTTATGAGCTATGGTCTTGGTTTCGGTTTCCTTTTAAAGCATTTTTTTCACACTTAAATTGAATTAATTAAAAATATTTTTGAGCTTTTAGTTTGAAATTGTTATTAATTCCAATTTTCATTACTAAAATCATTTCTGCTTGATTATGTTTTGAGTTCTCATAATTAATTAATAAATATTAATTTCATGGCCAATTTTTGCTTTAAAAATAGTTTATATAACTTAAAAGCTTTATCATTAATTTTTTCCTGTAGAGAAAATGGCAAATGCGTTCTTGGTTTCTGTGAGAAACAATATTTCGAAGAGATGGACTGCGCTACTGAAAATGATGTATCTAAAAATCAGTCCTCAGCTGATTCTACAATTAGACTTCCGAATACAAGTATTGAATTCAAATGCTGCAGATATAACTGAATATTCCCTTGATGTGTGTAATACCAAACTACATTATACTAAGCATATTGTAGTACTGTATTTTAGTATTTTAAAGTCGAACGACAAGAGCTAAAACTTCTTAAACTGCCCCAATTTAAATTGAAAAAGATTAAATTTTATGAGCAAACCTGACTATTTTTAGCTTAAGTTAGTATCATTGTTATTTTGTACATAAATGCTTCGTGTTTCAAAACTTTTGTGAAATATTAGGTTAAGATAAAGCTGAATAAACTGAAGTCTTAACAAATGCTATCAATGTCATGCAAAAATATATTTTGAATTAAAAATATAATTTTCAATCCTATTTCATAAAAATAGTGTTTTAATGAAGAACATACATTGGAAAATAACACATTAAAAAATTAGTTTTACAGGCATCATAAGTTTTTGTTTTATGACTGTACAAACTTTAATTGCGTTTTTCTCAGGCTTTTAATTTTTAAGGTATAAGTGTTTTCTAATCCCTAAGGCTTTTTTCCTGTTCAAGATAGAGCCTTGAAGTTTTTTGTATATACTCCCAAATGTATGCTCTATAAAAGTTAGTATGGATTTAGGGCTGAGGACTCTAGTTATTTTACTAAAAAATGCTAAAGTTGATATTTTAAAAATTTTCGTGTTTTTTCCAGGTTTTTCTAGAAAAATAATTATTAAAAATCAACAAGGGAATAGATTTTCAAATCCATACTAAATATTGTTTGTAATAATCTAAGAATCACAAATAACGTAAAATTAATAAAAAAATTTAAAAATTGAGTATTTTGAGTTTGAAAAAACTTCAAAAATTCCTAATTTTTTAAAATTGTAAAATAATGGCTGGCCAAACTGACTTTTTGCTTACAGAATCAGCTTAATAATATAATCTAAATATAAAACATCAATTATTTTTACTGTAACTGTCTCCAAAAAATTTTTTTGAAAAAGGGTACCGTGTAGTCTTAATTAAAGCATTACATTAATATTTTCGTTAATAATTTTATTCTTATATTAAGAATTATTTTATTCTTGTAAAGAATTGTATTCTGCTGGGGTAGTTTTTTAAGATCTAATAGATTTTAAGACTTGTAAGATTTTTATTGCATCAAACAAAAACATCTAATTGGTCTTATCAGGGGAAAAACGAATATTGTTTTCCGCAAACCTTTCGAAAATTAAAAATAAAAACGTTACTGGAAAATCTCGAGGAATTGAACTTTTGCTCCAAATTGTTTTGAATAACCAAAACATCATGAGTCAAAATTAATTTGGATTAAAATTCAATTGAAAAATATTTTCTTAAATATTCTTTAAAAAGTTCTTTTAAAGAGAAAGAAATGATAGAGAGCATTCCGGTTTCTTAAATTGTTCACTGTTGTGTATGAACATTCATTTTCCATCGAGCATTTTGAAAGCACAATAACCTTCAAATTCTTAATTAACTGAAAATAAATCTAGAATCCCTTTCTTATGTGTGTATATTTAGTTTAAAAAATAAAATGATTTAAAAGGGAACAGTCATTATTCGTGGAAACCATATATAGCTGCATTTTAATTAATTTAAATAATTCGCGCGATCTTAGTTCTTCAGGGAGAAAATTAAAATACTAAAACACGTTTCATCAATTTTGCTTTTCAAAGTTAAAAAGTCGTGTACAGTGAATGTGCCCGTTCATACTTCTATCTCGCCATTATGTATAACAGGACAACATTCAATAAATACGAAGGTATTTTTTTATTATATATTTATAAAAATAAGCATTATAGGTATATATTGCTTTCAGAAGAATATTTTTTTTTTTCAATTCCTACTATTAGCTCACACACTCTATATTTATTTATCTTGGTGGAATTTTCAATCGTTAATAAAATACATTTTAAAGCGCTCAATTGAGCTGAAAGTTTATATACAAAATTTTTTTAATGACAATACAGTAATTTAATTAAATTAATAAAAATTAATTGATTAAAGCTAATTATTCAAAGAATTATAAATACAGCCACGTTGGCATCCTTCTTGGCGACTTGTGTCAAAACTTGAAAAGGTTTTTTTTTTCTCACATTTTAAAGCGCTCATTTAAGCTGAAATTTTCTATACACTATTGTTTTGGGTAAAAATGACAATTTAATTATAATTAAAATTAATTGACTGAAACTAATTATTTAAAGAATTTCAGATAAAGCCACCTTGGTTTCATTTTTAGCGACTTGGGTCAAACTTTTAAAAGATTTTTTTTTCTCACGTTTTAAAGTATTCAGTTGAACTGAAGTTTTATATACATGATTGTTTTGGATGACAATACGATACTCTTAAATGATAATTAATAAAAACTAATTACTACTTAATGTTGCGATTCTGTCACATGTATATACATATTTATATATTAATTGTAACTATTTAATAAAAAGTAGCTAAAATAAAAATTTTCTTTGTTGATCCAAGTAGGAATTGACTTAATTTTTTTTATTATTATTTCTTGTTTTTCAATATATTTTTGTAATTTTGGGAATTGCATAAACTCTTCAGGTGCTTTAAAATAAGTTATCACAAATTGAAAATTCTACTGTGTAAAGTTCCTATCATGCTTGTAAGTAAAGAATTAAAATCAAGTAAGAAATTAAAGAGCATGAAGGGTGAGTGAGTTAATATTAACGTCGCACTGTTCAGCTACACGAGGGCTTTTGGCGACGGACCACGTAATTTTGAACCATGGTCAAGTGACGAAAGAGCATGAAGGACGAAAATATGGCGTATAGATAAGGCAGAGCATTTTTACACGCTCTGCTCTATTTTATATTCTGCAGCATGTTCACCATATATAAATATTAATTGTCGTAAATGAAGAATTCCAGCCTGAAGGAAGGAACAAAATTTTAAATTTATTAGTCTATATTGTAAGAAATGAAATAGAGAATCAAAAATATGGATACTAAGCAGTTCAGAATGTAAATTTAGGCTTAGGGCCGAAGAGTGGGGTCAAACCAGTTTTGGGCTTATCTTAAGTAATTCATTCTAAACTTTAATTTCATTCATTTATTGTAATTCTCATTCAAAAATTCCATTTCCTCCCTGAGAAAGAATTAGAATTTTAATTAAAACAATACACAACGATTATAAATATTAATATTTGCTATGTGCGAATTCGTTATACAGAATGTAGATGAGTATTGTTGGGCTACTCTCATATTGTTAAGGCTGTTTTCACCATATGTACCAGAGCGTGAACTTGACGCGGAGCACATTTTCAGACAGAGAAAAAAAACCTCAATATTTTTATAAAAAATGTGACATTGTAACTCATGCATTTGTTTGTAATATAGTGTTTTTAAAACTTCAAAATATTTCATAAATAATTAGTTTTTCCTTTTAACAAGTGAAAGGATAGCTCATTTAACATTACGGTATAGGGGAAAAAGTCTGGATCAACTCAGATAAAAATGAGTAGAATGATAAAATAAGCGGTTTTCTACAGGATAGTATAGCCAGAATATAATAATGTTTGAGTATATATACTTTTATATCTGAAAAAATATTCTCAATTCGGCTCCTATTTAACATTAGCCCAGTGCTTCTCAAATTATCCATATTGGCGACCCAATATTCAATCATTATTTTCATCGCCCCCTACAATAACGATGCATTGAATTCAATAATACTATGTTTTGAAGCTAAACCTACAGTACGACTTTCACCTCTTTAATCCACCGGCGTATATAAACATCTCGCTCAGCCAGTGTGTTAATTGTCCCGGACGTATATATACTTTCCGAAGTACGATGTTTTAAGTGCACTGTTATCCGTAAATTTATTCCGAAGGCTTTGGAATGCAATAAAAGGACCTTGATTGTCTTTGCGAAGGATTTACTTATTTAAGATTATTTGTTTCTTTATTCCTTTAACCCCCTACCCCTCCCCAATACACCAGATACGCTCGTTTACGTGTTAAACGGTGGCATTAGGGAGAGAATCACGTAATTTTTAATTGGCATTTAAGAGATTAATTATGAACCGTACACACAAATTATCAAGATAATTGTTATTTTTTGTTTTAATTTTATATGTGACAAGCCTATGGGGACACTGAAAACTATTAAACTTGTTCTTAACGAAGTATTTTTTAAAATAATTATAAAATTCATTGCTCAGTACTGATATATTTATAAGTGTAAATGTGCATTTGTGTGTGATTTTTTATTTGTTTCCTTTTAGTATATTAATAATTTTTGTAAACAATCTTTTGTTTTCGACTTTTCAATATGCTCGCGCCCCCCTCGTAGGGTTATCACGACCCCAGTTTGAGAAACACTGCGTTAGCCGAAGATAGCCTTAATAAATAGGACCAGAATCGGAAAATTTCTTCGGGTACAGAAGTGTTCCAAAATTAATATTACATTCTAAATTTGGTTATCCTATACATAAAGTATCGCGCGCGTATTTTATTATACTTCTCATTTTATTCTGAGCTGATCTTTTTTTTTCCCCCACTTACAATTTTTCATATTTCGTCTTCTGTTTCTCAGTGTTAAACGCATTTTCACTTTATACGTTCAAGGGGAAGGGGAAACTTTTACTAATGTGCGTGTAAAATGTTTTTCCATTTTTTTCTTTCTTAAATCAAGTATATGAACTGCAACGAAGGAACTACCATGAAAAGCTGAAATATTTTTCTATTTGAAAATGTATTTCGAGTTTATATAGTTCATTACTATTGGCTAAGACGTTGTAACCTTAAAACGTTAACTCTTTTTTCATTTGATTTTCGTTTTTATCTTTCTCCAAGGATTAATCCTGCAGAAGAAGTCGATGCACGTTAAATCTGTCGAGAGCTCAAACGTCCTCCCGTTGGTGTGGTAGTTAGGAGAGGGGGATGCCAGCTCAGGTGTCGTCCACGTCACTTGACCATGGTTCAAAATCACGTGATCCGTCGCCAAAAGCCCTCGTGTAGCTAAACAGGGCAACGTTAACATTCACTCACTCACCTAAGTTAGTAGGGTGGCCGCGGTAGCCTGGTGGTCAAGTTATCGGATCGTGGCTGGCTTGTCTCGAGTTCGAGCCCAGTACCACTAAAAACCCGCCGTGTAGGAGAGCGATGCATGTTAAATCTGTTGAGAGCTTAAACATCTTCCCGTTGGTGTTGTGTGGTGAAGTAGTTAGGAGAGGGGGGGTGCTAGGTTAGGTGTCGTCCACGTCAATTGACCACGGTTCAAAATTACGAGGTCCGTGGCTAAAAGCCCTCGTGTAGCTAAACAGTGCTACGTTAATATTCACTCACCCGAAAAAGTGGGGATTTCGATCTACAAGTCAACTGGCAACAGTGGCAAAATTGCGTTATTAGGTGATTGCCGTTGTCCTTCTCTGGACATAGGCCTATTACTATAAACCATTACCCATTCAATTGATCTGCGGCAGTTAGTCGAGATGATTTTTGCTTAGGTTTGTGAGACTGAGTCATGCACCTTTATTTGTTTCAGATAACAGTTTGTACGAGTATTTTACAATGTATTCTACAACTGTGCCTACTTTTAAGGGCTACAAATAGGGCCTACTTTAGCATCTGGGCCAAGGGCCACAACAATTTGTAAGATGTCTCTGGACCCAGGGTCTCAAGAATTCTTAAGACGTCCCTGCCTTTACATGCTGCCAAATGTGTGATTGCATTTAATAGCAGATGTGATTAATTTCGTGAATTCAGTGGTATAGCTGGTCCTGAGTGGGCCCTGTATCGAAGTTTCCTTGAGGTGCCCTCTTTTGAGCTTCTTAATAGTTTGCGAATTTTTGCTTGCATGTGTTGGGCCCCCTGTAGCTTGGGGGCCCGTATTGCTGATAGGTGGTAGCTACGCCTCTTGGTGAATTGCAAGTCCCCTTCAATGTTGAAAATATTGCGAACTAATACGTCTAGTGAAAATTTGTCGAATGTAAAGTTTATTTTTCTTTGGTTTTAATTTACGTCGTGCTCTGAATATTGCCCTATCGTAATCAATTAAATGTGATTACTTACAATTCTCTCTTTTAATTTTACGTATTGTATTTCTTTTAAATTATTAAAGATCCCTGCCTATTTCGTAATCTTATGGAAACGATTAATACAAGCGATATACTTGTATTTCTCAAAAAGGATATTCCGTTAGCGAAATATATCGCAAAACATGAAAAGAAATGTAACCCCTTAATGCAGGGTTTCTTAACCTTCCCCATCTGGGAACATCTTACAAAAAAAGAAATTGCTTGCAGGCGCAATTAAAAAATAGCATAACGATTCTTAATATAATTTTATCTTAGCGCAATCATAAGCATTATAAACAATATCCTAACTAAAAAGGTGACAAAAAAATTCAAAATTGAAACATTTAATACAATTTTTGGCATTGCATGTCCACTAATTTTTTGAAGACAGGCGTACAAAATGTTATTCCCAATCTTATAGCATTTTCAAGATTGCTATCATTGTCGATTTAATTGTGTTCATTGTTGAAAACAACGATTCACATAAAAATGTGGAACCGAAACAGGATTTTAATTTGTAAGCTCCTTTTTTCAAAAGGGGATATATATTTTTTTTTATCTTCGGCTAGATTTCAAACATTTTCATTAAGTCTGCACGATTTTAATACAATATTAGTCTAAATATTTAAAATATTATCTTCTTTTCTAAATGAACAACAGATTTAACGCGAGGGTCTTCAATGGCAATAACAACAAAGAGACTAGAGAGACAAAGATAAATAGTATTATCAGTACTAGTTGTAATAAAACAGTATTGTATCTGCAATAATTTTACGGCTTATATTGTATTTCTAAAAGCGAGATGAATCATGGCGGGTTGTGGGTTGGCCAAGGTTGATTTTGAAAAAGTACATAGCGGGCAGTCACGGGTGCACAAAAATAGATCCGCGGGCACATTGGCACCCGCGGGTACGAGGTTAAAAACCCACCTTAATGCATTTGCCCGTGTCTGACACGGGTGAAAGTTACCGGCAAATTTACACATCTGTCTCAAAAATGTAAATCACTTGTGCAAATTTGCTCAAGTGATTGTAACCAAATGGGATTGTGATGGGTTGCAAATTTGTTTGCAAACAAGTGGTAGCAAGTAAATTTGTACGCACCCGTATCTCATGATTGCAATCACTTGTGCAAATTTGTGCAAGGAATTGTAACCAAATGGGACTGTGATTGGTTGCAAATTTGCTTGCAAACAAGTGATAAAAAGCAAATTTGCACAAGCCCGAGGTACAAGATAACTCGGGCTATCTTATATCTCGCGATATTTTTTATTTCTAATGCACGTCTGAAATCCACTCTAGTAAAAACAGATTGGCTAGATAATAATTAAACTTATTTACTTACTTTAATAATTTAATTTATAAAATATATTATTTTAATTTATAAAAATAATAATTGTTTGCCATTCTTATGGTTGTAAGTGTGGCAATTTGATTTAATGTGATTTTAATACTTTGTGAAATTCAAAACAAACATGTAATCAAATCGCTTACACTTTGTTTGCATAATGATTTTTTTAAACTTTACCCCACCCCGATCACGACTGAAATTGCAACAAAAAATAACTTACACTACACTTATAAATTCATTTTCTGTTAAAAAAACAAACCTTTTTATTAGTTCTTTCGGGGAAAAAACTCGTGCATGTGTCCGGTTAAAAACTTTTGGGAAGAATGCCTCCATTTGATAAAAAAAATTATTATGCATGCCCTTTCCAACTTCTCCAACAAGTATAGAAAAGTGAAAAAATATTACTTATAGGCTTATTATGGGATTTTACGCGAAAAAGCGCATTTTTTAATGCAAGTCTATGTAGTCGAAATTTAAAAATAAGACGAAAGTACAAGTTAAGTTTTTACAAGTTCAATCAGTTAGATTAGGTATTAAAAAAAAAGGAAAATTTGAGAATCATTTAGTTCAAAATAATTATTAAATGCTTAGTATTTACTTAATGTGGCTTTGGAATTGCTACTTTTTTTAAACCGAGGATTAGCTCTTGCCAACAAAATTAGAATTAGATTATTATAGGTGCATATGAGCTAGTTTTGAGTTATATTTATTTTATTACGTTCGAAACTAAAAATATTTATTCATAAACATATTTTGATCCAAATTTTGAGGATTTTTGTCTGAGACAATCCTACTTCAACGGAATGTAAAAAATGATTATTTATTTTTATCTTCAATTTTTAAACAAATTTTCAGTGAGTCTTCATGTGCCACTGTTATAACTCCACGGTGGCACGCGTGCCTCGGGTTGACCACCCCTTGGTTAAAACGTACAAAGTCCACCTTCAACTAAAATGGAGGAAAACATTTTGTTTTCTTTTGCACTTCTTAACTAAGTCGAATTGCACCGAATGCGCAGTATATAACAAGAAATGCTAGAGATAATCTTTACAACTTCCATTTCTAAGAATTGGGGCTGGGACTTGAGCTGATGGGCTCGGCCAGCATTCCTGAGCTTCCGCTCTTTTGGAAAGATCATAAAACTGTTCAAGCCCTCCAGCGCACAGCACCTGCAGTGGGCTATTCAAACAGGAGAGCCCCCACCCCGCCCCTTGTTAGTCTTTAATATTTGAAAATGACAGAGATTTCGGACCCCTATATTTCAAGCAGTTATAAGACGGGCGTATAGGAAAATAATAGAAAAGAGTGTGTGTTTTTTTTACCGTACCTTTCTTTTTTAATCAAAGTTACAGTAATTTAAAATTTAAATTATTCGTAAATCTGAAATTTCTACCGCAGTTTTTACTAATCATTCTACACGATAATTGTTTTTAATTTTTAAGTGTACTGAAAATTGTATTTAAACACTTGGGTAAATATTTTTATATTCTAGAAGTACACAACTGACAGTAAAACAACAAATTCGAATTTTAGTTAAAAATTAGGCAAGTATATACTTAAGGTAGGGGTTTTCGACCTTTCACACTTGAGGGCCAATTAATTTACAATGATCCGCGGGCTACATCAATAAATTCACAGTGTCAGATGACAGGAAATTTATGAGTAAAAAGGGGAGGTTTGTATTACAACTGATTCTAAGGGAAGAGATGGTGTTTACAGATTTGTACATAAATGTTCTACATCGAATGCAAAAAATTTCAATGAAATTCGAATTAAAATACTTTGCCAACCTGTTCAAGATAAGAATCTACCTTTTTTGCCGAAAATTTCTGAGATTTTATGCATAAATATATCGTTGATTTTTTTTAATTTAAAATTATTTAAGATACAGTGAAATTCTTGAAAAATTCTTATTTTTCAGAGAGTTTTATCTCAAACATATCAGTCAAATGTTTTAAATTTGAAGAATAATAGAAAAAATGGCGTTTCTTACGACAAAAATCAGACAAGGAATTTTTTTAAAAAATTGCTTCAAATTCCAATGAAGGGCCACTAAAATGCCCTCAGCGGGCCACGGGTTGAAGACCCCTACCTCAAACATATGTTTATGCATAATGTACTCAGCTATTTAGTTTATTGTTGAAAATTTCTCAATTAAAATAGCATTTGCAGTATTTCTTCAGGAAAAAAGTTGCTTAGCGAATTCCGTCTAGTAATGATGATCCTCTTAAAAAAATTCACGTGTTATGTTTTTCAATTCCTACTATTAATTCACTCTCTATTTATTTATTTATCTTGGTGGAATTTTCAATCGTTAATAAAATACATTTTAAAGCGCTCAATTCAGCTGAAATTTTATGTACATGATTATTTTGAATGACAATAGAATAATTTAATTATAATTAATAAAAATTAATTGATTAAAACTAATTATTTTCAATAATTACAAATACAGCTACGTTGGCATCATTTTTGGCGACTTGTGTCAAAACTTGAAAAGGTTTTTTTTTTTCCCTCACGTTTTAAAGCATTCAGTTGAACTGAAATTTTATATACACGATTATTTTGGATGGGAATGCGGTACTTTAATGATAATTAATAAATATTAATTATCACTTAATATTGTGATTCTGTCCTATATGTGTATACATATTTATAGTAATTGTAACTATTTAATAAAAAGTAGCTAAAATAAAATTTTTCTTCGTTGATCTAAGTAGGAATTCACTTAAATTTGTTTTCATATTACTTGTTTAACTCATAATTAAATAAGTAGAAATTTCCCAAAAATATTAAATTTAATTTTAAATCACAAGGCAGCCTTTTAAAAATACAAATGACGAAAAATCTTAGTTGATAAATTATTTCCCATGAAACACATTGTGCACACACACATATCAAGACATTTGTATCGAATATATACCGTATTTTATCATGTTCAACATGGCATTGTCGTGCAATTTCTTTTGTTCAATAAAGATTACAGATTTTACAGTACTTTATAGTGTAAAGATGTATAATCTAGCTTCCCTTTTTTTTTCAAAATGATGTATTTTTTATTTAGTATAATTTTTGTTGAATTACTATACTTAGTGCCACTTTATTTTCTTAACTGGCTTGAGACGACGATTTTCATATCACTATGTTGGTATGTCACTACCATCCCTACATCCAATCCCATACCTGCTACATCCCAGGATGCAAAACAAACTTCAAAACCCCGTAGGAAAAAAAAGCCCTAAAACACATCTAACACTATAAAACCAAAAATAGAAATTAAGATGGCTCCTCATAAACCTAGAAAATCAGCATCTGTCGAATACACAACGGATGAAGTAGATATGATAGTATATGACGTGTGGAAGATGAGCTTGAATCAAATCCAAATTATGTGAAAAAAGATGGTAAAATCTATTACTAGGGAGAGTTAGTTATAACACACTAAATATAAAAAATAACTTTTTTCAATACTTATTTGAACAACATCCTGATCTTGTTGAAAAAGGCGGGAAAAAATATTGGAAAGGATCATTACTTTTAAAACCGACCAGACATAGAAAATAACTTTTCTCGATAATACCTATCAAACTTGTTGGGAGAAATAACCCACCAATATTTGTTTTTTAAATCTTTTATAATTGAATTTTATATAAAATTTACGATTTTACCTTTTTTTAACTAAAATGTAGCTAAATTTTTTAATGATTTTATACTTTTAATGCTTCAACAAATGTTTGGCGCAGTTTGGCCAAAACTGGCTCTTGCGCCAATAACTCCAACACTCACTGTTGGAATAAAATAATATTTGCTTCTTCTCATTGAAAAGGTATAGCACAGCAATATACTAAATTTATCTCAATCACATCTTCATTACTTATCTGTGCTGTGCATAATCAATTACTTTTTTCAATTATTCCATGCAGTAGAAATAAAGCATCACGCTACGCGCAGTTAGCAAACAAAACTCAGCACGGCATTTTTTCCAGAATTCTCTATTTCCAGGATCTGCCCTGTAGACCACAGCAGACTTTGTGTCTGGATTCTTTCTTCACAGAAATCCTTTCAGTCAACCTTACAGAATACATCATAAACGTAGTCTGGCGGCTTGCAAACATCTCACGCTTTTTTATTTAATTCAAGCAGTTTGCAGAAAGGGCCGTTCATTCTTAGAAGGAGGGAAGGGCTGCTCTGTTTTCTGATAATAGAAAGGGGAGAGGGTCAAGAATACCCCTTCAGTAGAAAAGGAGAAAGCGGACAGGCATGTGATGTCTGCAACACCTGGATCAGTTTCGAGTATTTTAAAAGTTTAGTAAAAACTCCAAATGAGTTATTAAAAAAGTTTGGGGCTGTTTTTGCAAGATTGCATATAGGGCACAAGCTGGAAGACCTCTCTCAAAATGAATGATGCTCAAAGGTAACATTCTATTTTTTTTTCTTCAGTTTAGTATGGTCTTATAGCAGGGGTCAGCAAACTTTGCCACGTGGTATAATTTTTTAATGGCATTCTGCAACTCTGTACAAATTAGTCAGTTTTCGAGTGATGTTGATAATTTTGAAGTAGAGAATTTTGAACTAACACCTTCAGAAATATGGAAAGAAAAATTTACGGAGTTCTATGCGAAGAAATCTTTTTTCAACTCAGCTTTTAGAATCGTGTCAAAGTAAAATTCACAGATTATACCCCTGCTATTGCGATGTAAAATAGAGAGGTGAAGGAAAAAAGGGTTTGAATTGAAATACTTTTTTTTATTTAACTATATTGAGAAGGAATACTTATACTTTATGCGTGTTGTTTATTTCTTATTTTAATAAATTAAGTTTAAAAGATACATAATACAGAATATATGTACAATGCCTCATTTTTTACTCATGTCGAAAGAACTTTTATATTTTAGGTTTATAAATAATTTTAAATGTTGCATAGAGTTAATATATAATTAAACTCTAAATCTGTATTCTTGACCTATATCCCTTAACTCCGTATGCATTGCCATAAGAATAGAATTGTTTCAAATATTTCCTGATGGGCTGTATTTTGAATCGTATGGGTAGATTGCTTTGACGTACCCCACACACAGCAACATGGTTGCCGACCCCTGGTGTGTAGTACGTATTATCATGCTATATCCTTTCACTGTTTAAATCAGTTATTGTTTATTTTTGGTATGAAATGTATTCTGTAACAATGCTGCATGCATTTAATGGATTTAGAACGTAAGGGACAAATTGTGTGCTTTAATAAATTGCATCAAAATTTTAAAGAATATAGTGTGAATTAGGAACGGATATACAATGCCGGTTTATTCATTGGCATCCAGGAGCGTGGAAGGGCCCGGATAAGAGCTGGACGTAACCAGATTCTCTGGTTATAAAGTTCGATCCGACAGTGTCAAAGGGGTCTGTAGATAGATCTTCTGTGCCCAGGGCCCGAAAATGAGCTTAAATCGGCACTGACTGCGGATATATATTTATTTAATATGTTCTATCTAATTTGATATGTCTTAAGTCTAGTTTAAAGCGATACCAAAAACAAGACAATACAGGAAGTAAAATAGCTTCAGAAAGATTTTAGCGAGCTCCGAGGCTTAAGAAGGAGTGTTAAACATAGTTTTAAGACACCGACTGTGCCTATATTACTGGGTTGAAATTAAATTTGAAAGAGTATATTTATACTTGTTATCCGCATTAGGAAATACAGATAGTTATCTGTATTAGGAATAACTATCTTAAATTCCTATTTGCAAATCAATAAGTTATCTATTTATAAAGACTTTAGTGTAAATGTTTATATTTTCATTATCATCTACATTTAATTGTCTACATATTCAATTCATTGATGACGTTACAGTAACTCTTAAAATTAATATAAACCAAAAATTTTCATTTTTAACTATAGTATTAGAGTGCAAGCAAATATAAAATAGTTTTTATACTTCATTAAAAATTTATTTAACTTAAATAATTACAAACTAAGAATATTAAGTAAAAATTTTATACCTATTGCTTGCTATATGGTACAGTCCGGTCTGGCCGTGGTAGCCTAGTGGTCAAGGAATCGGATCGTGGCTGGCGTGTCATAAGTTCGAGCTCAGTACCACTAAAGACTCGCCGTGTAGGGGAACTATGCACGTTAAATCTGCCGAAGGCTCAAACGTCCTCCCATTGGTGTGGTAGTTAAGGGAAAAGGGTTCCAGCTCAGGTTTCGTTCTCGTCACTTGACCATGGTTCAAAATTACGAGGTCGGTCGCCAAAAGCCCTCGTGTAGCGCTGAACAGAGTGAGTGAGTGAATATTAACGTCGCTCTGTTCAGCTAAACGAGGGCTTTTGGCGATGAACCACGTAATTTTTTGATCATGGTCAAGTGGCGTGAACGACACCTGAGCTGGCACCCCCTCTCCTAACTACCACACCACACCAACAGGAAGACGTTTCAGCTCTCGACAGATTTAACGTGCATCGCTACCCTACACGGCGTGTCTTTAGTGGTACTCGGCTCGAACTCATGACATGCCTGTCATGATCCGATACCTTGACCACTGGGCTTCCGCAGCCCTGTAGCTGAACAGAAAGTGCGATGTTAATATTCACTCTCTCACGCTACAATCGAATCTGTATTATCATAGTTTTGAATATGGATATTGAATCTGACGATAATTATTTTTTATTAATTCATTATGAACTAAGTTATTTTTGAATACATCTTTAGGTAAGTTTCGGTCAGTACTAAAGGGTGTGTTTTTTTAGAGGTATAGAACTTTAAATTGCAATAAAACAACGATGTATTATTCGATTGACATGAATTTTTTTTATTCGAAAGATAATCTTGTGGCATTACATTTTAAATATGATTTCTGGCATATGGCTCTAACTCGGATGTAGTCCAATCTGGACGTCCAATTTTCGATGACTTTTTCCAACATTTGTGGCCGTATATCGGCAATAACACAGCGAATGTTGTCGTCCAAGTGGTCAAGCGTTTGTGGCTTATCCGCATAGACCAATAACTTTACATAGCCCCACAGAAAATAGTCTAGCGGTGTTAAATCACAAGATCTTGGAGGCCAATTCACAGGTCCAAAACGTGAAATTAGGCGGTCACCCAACGTGTCTTTCAATAAATCGATTGTGGCACGAGCTGTGTGACATGTTGCGCCGTCTTGTTGGAACCACAGCTCCTGGACATCATGATTGTTCAATTCAGGAATGAAAAAGTTAGTAATCATGGCTCTATACGGATCACCATTGACTGTAACGTTGTGGCCTTCATCGTTTTAGAAGGATTCCACCAGCCCATAAAGCGCACCAAACAGTCAGTTTTTCTGGATGTAACGGTGTTTCGACATACACTTGTGGATTAGCTTCACTGCAAATGCGGCAGTTTTGTTTGTTGACGTAGCCATTCAGCCAGAAGTGCGCTTCATCGCTAAACAAAATTCGCTTATGAAAATCGGGAACAACGGCAATCTCGTTTTGGGCCCATTCGACGAATCTACGCCTTGCTTGATCATATTTAAAATGTAATGCCACAAGATTATCTTTCGAATAAAAAAATTCATGTCAATCGAATAATACATCGTTGTTTTATTTCAATTTAAAGTTCTATACCTCTAAAAAAACACCCTTTATAAACAGAAAAAGGGAAGGTTAGCTAGCCAGAAAATAGTTAAACCAGACTTTTATGTAAGTTTAAAAGCTGTTCTCAGTTTCCATTGTGTATAATAATGCAGCCACACACCATCTTTTTTTTTCTTTTTTTTTTTTTGTAATATCTGTATGATCCTTTTATCTTTCGCGTTTTAGTCAGTTTAGCTTCTTTAGCAAAGATTATTAAATCTATATAATATACAGTGGGGCACAAACACACACACAGGAGTTTTTCAAGAGGGTGGGATTCCAGTATAGAGATGGATTTAGGTTCAATGGCGCCCAAGCTAATCTGACGCCTTTATATATAGTAATGCGAATAGTAATAATGAATTCGAATTAAATTTAGGTATTGAATTTAAGTATGAATTACGCCTTACATTACATAAAACTATTATTTTTTTAATCTCGCATAAAATTTTTTAAAGTTTTTGTAACCGGACAAAGGTTTAATTAAATATGGTGAATTAATACTTTGTGTTATAATGTTGAGCAAACAAATGTTACATTTAGATTTTTTAAGAAAAATTTATGAAAAATCTAACGTTAGTAGATAAATGCCATACATAACGAAATTTTTTTAGTACCTATTTGTTGGATATTTTAAATTTTATTACTTACACGGTTAACTTAACTCAGTGGCGCAATAGCCCATGAAGGCCAAGGCCTAATGTGCCCAACTCAGTATGCTATTATTTTTAAAAAAATTCTACCCCTTTTAATATTGACATCTTGAGGTTGTCAAAGCAAGAAAAGAAGCTTTAAAATTTGGCCTTCCAGTTGATAAAAAACAAAATCGATTTAAAATTTTTGCCGCCTCGAAAATTTTGGCGCCCCTAAAAATTTGCCGCACTAGGCCCGGACTTAAGTCTAAGCCCGTCACTGGCCGATGGTCCAGGCCTTTCTCATATCATACCACAATACGCTGCGAAACATATTCTTTTTATTTTGTCGATTGTAGGGAACAAAAAGAAAAAATAAATTATAGAATAAATAATTAGCCTTAATTAATAAAATTAATTAACAACAAATACTTAATTAAATTTTATGTACTATAGAGCTACACATAGTATTATAATCAATTGAAAAAAAAAATTCAGAGGCCTATGGGGGTCCGGACAAGGTGCGCCCTGTACATCGGAACTTTACTAAGCTTTATAACAAATTGGGACACACATTTCTGTGGTTTAGGAAAATATGTTCCGCGTCCATACTTAAAAATTTAAGGTATCCGACTACTTGCGACAACTGTTTTTTGAAAAAATGGAGATATGAGGATTTTTTTGTGATTTTTAGATTTATTTAGTTTATTTTAAGGAAAAAATCTTAAAATTGAAAGCAGAAAAAAATTTTATTATTATTAAAATGGGAAAAAACTAGTAAAAATGTACTAAAAATTACATAAACGGGGCCCGCTCTGTACAAAATTTTTATGAGAAAATTCTTAATTTTTCAATTTTGATGTGTTACTTTATTATTCGTGTTTGAAATGACCTTCAGGATAAGAGATATTTCAATTTTTACAAAACCTAGAGCATTTTATCTTAGTGATTATACGAAATTGCTTAAAAAGAAAGTGATTATATCCACATAAAGGACTGTAAGTTTTAAAATAAAGCAGCGATTGATAAATCTGAAGATCAAAACACTTCTACTGTTATACATAACATGCACAAAAAATTTCAGCAAATTATTTTCAAAACTTTTTGATCAATCGCTTTCCCCGTTTGAACTTTTCGCAAAAAACACATTTCGAGTAAAACGCATTTTAAAGTTTGTCATCTTGTGTAAAGTTACGGCATCTGCTTTTACTAAAACACTTGTAATTTTTGTTCTAATGATTGGAAAATAAAAAAACTTGGTATTTTTATTAAGCTTATATGTGGCCTATAAAATAAAATCATAAAAAAATTTGTCAATTTTTGAAAAAAATCATTATTTTAGGGTAGTCGGATACTCAAACTGTTTCAATGCTCATCGACCTTCTTTAAGCAGTTAATTATTTAGGAAAAAAAATTAATTAGTATGAATTCTTCACGAGCTTTTTTTTTTTTTTGCCAATAGTAAGAATGACATTTCAAGAAAGACTATAAAATATTCCAAAATGGTAGCATGAAAAATAATAATGTACCTATGAAAAAGATTTTTCAACAATTGAAAGTTCTTCTTTCCCGAATGCTCAAGTTCTAGGAAATTCGTTTTCTCAATATCAAGGGTGCCGCTTGAATATCTATCGGCAACCCTTTATGTGAACTAATTCTCAGAACATCTTCACATGGACGACTGCTGATTGGTCTAAAGGGAGAATTAAAAAACCGTTCTCTGAGAGATTATTTTAACGACCATTTCTTTTTCCTTATCTAAGTCAGTCGATTAACTTGAAATAAAAGGGGGAGGGATTTAATTTCTAAGATGATACAGTAATACCTCGACTTTCACGAATTTTAAATCTAGTCTATTCTGTTTTTGTTTTTTTTTTATCACTGAAACTCAGGCAGATTTAGGGCCAGAGCCTGATGAAATTGTTAATTTGACTGAAAAAGTTGGCTATTTTGCCAGGCAAATACATTTAGAAGTGGATAGTGATGACATTCAAGAACTGCTGGATTCCAATGGATGAGCTCATAGAAATGTATGATCAAGAGCTAGACATTGTAGAACTTAAGTCTTTAGACGCAGTTCAACCAGAAGATCGAATCATGGTAGGTAATTTGACAGAGGCCTCAGTTTAATTGAAAAAAGGGTCAAAAATTTTAGAAAACACTTACTCCAACAAGGAGTATTTTTCAATTCCTACTATTAGCTCGCACTCACTATATTTTTATTTATCTTGGTGGAATTTTCAATCTATACATATAAATAAAAATGAAGTGTCTGTTTGTAATTTGAAATTAACAGCTTTTTACTAAATGCATTTAAAACTATGTACGGTACTTACATGAAAAAACCAATTTAAAAATTTTTTTATCTGTCTATCTGTCCGTCTGTTTGTTCCGGCTAATCTCTGAAACGGCTGGACCAATTTTGACGAAACTTTCACTGGCAGATAGCTAATGTTATAAGGAATAACTTAGGCTACTTTTATTTAAAAAAAATTAGGATTCCGGGAAAATAAAATTAAAACCAATGAGATAGTGAGCAATATCCGATTCAAATAGGGATCATTTATTTCAATAGGGACTATTTTTATTCAATAGGGATTCTTTTTATTTAATAGGAATTATTTTATTTCGAGAGCCTTCTGTCTCAACGATTGCTAGCAGTTATATCAAACTTTTTCTTTGATTAGGTTGCTGCCATTCACACCGCATTTCCCATTCATGTCTTGATCCTAATGATTTTACAGTCCTTAACTGCATTGTCAAAGGTCATGCGTCCCTTTCACCCCCTTCCTTGCGGCTTCGTTTGTGTTCGCGTTTCACCCTACTTGCTACTTAGACCTATTTTGATCCTAAAGATTTTAGTCCTCACCCATCGACAGTGTCAAAGGTCATGCGTAGCTTTCACCCCTTGCTCAACAAAAAAGCAAAGAAAAAAAATAAAACAAAAAAGAAACATGGATTCACAAAGTAGAAGAAAAGTTTTCGTAAACTCTGCGAAGTGAATAAACACTTTTTTTGTGTTAAATTCCACGTGACGAAGTCGCGGGTAACAGCTATTTAACATAAAATAAATGCATCAGAAAGTAATATTAACGTATTACACATCCAGATAAAAAATTATTTACACTATTTTTAACGTTTATTACACAAAATTTGTAACAATGTGTTACTTTTGCTGAGCAGGTAGGTGTTTTTAAAATCGACCCACAAGAAAGTTATGGGGCGTCATAAATAATAATAACAATAAAAAAAATCAGCAATTATATCTAAAGACTTAAAATTTGGCAAACATGGTTTTTTCGTTCAGCCGAGTTATGTAAAAAGCTTTTTTTTTTTGTTTAATTCATACAATTCACGTAAAATTAACTCATTAAAAACTTTATCCTTCAGTCTGTATTTTTTAATTTTTAAATTCACCCGTGCGAAGAACGGGTATACCAGCTAGTCGTTAATAAAATAAGCATTGAATTGAGCTGAAATTTTATATACATGATTATTTTGGATATGACAATGCAGTAATTTAATTATAATTAATAAAAATTACTTGATTAAAACTAATTAAAGAATTACAAACACAGCCACGTTGGCATCATTTTTGGCGACTTGTGTCAAAACTTGAAAAAGTTTTTTTCTCACATTTTAAAGCGCTCATTTGAGCAGAAATTCTCTGTACACTATTGTTTGGAGAAACAAAACAGTAATTTAATTATAATTATTTTTTTTTTTGACTGAAATTAAATATTTAAAGAATTACAGATACAGAGCCATGCTGGCTTCATTTTTAGCGATCTGGGTCAAAACTTAAAAGTATTTTTCTCGCTTTTTAAAGCATTCAGTTGAATTGAAATTTTATAGACACGATTGTTTTGGATGGCAATACGATATTTTAATTATAATTAATAAAAATTAATTACCACTTAATGTTGTGATTCTGTCACACGTATATACATCTTCCTATTAGTTGTAACTATTTAATAAAAAATAGCTAAAATAAAAATTTTCTTTGTTGATCTAAGTAAGAATTGACTTAAGAAAAACTTTTTTATATTACTTGTTGTCAACAACACAAAGGTGGCCGCGGTAGCCGAGTGGTATAGGTATCGGATCGTGGCTTTCCTTGTCACGAGTTCGAGCCCAGTACCAATAAAGACCCGCCGTGTAGGGCAGCGATGCACGTTGAATCTGTCGAGAGCTGAAGCGTCCTCCCGTTGGTGTGGTAGTTAGGAGAGGGGGATGCCAGCTCAGGTGTCGTCCTCGTCACTTGACCATGGTTCAAAATTACGTGGTCCATCGCCAAAAGCCCTCGTGTAGCTGAACAGTGCGACGTTAATATTCAATCAATCAACAACACAAGGAAATGAAAATTATTAGCATGCTACGAGGAAATTTTGTGGAAGAAAAAAAAAATCTTTAAGCTGGCAGACTATTTGTTAGATTTTATGAAACCCTCTGCATCAAAATAACTTAAGTTTGCGATTTTGTGTATTTGTGTTATCTAAGATTTAATTATACTTTGTTTTGTTCTAAATTATTGTCTTTTGTCTCCGGTCTCAACTAAAAATAATTTATAAGAGAAATTATACCCCGATTTATGCGATTATCTCTCACACACACAGTCCCACCTATCGCTTAAGTTCGGAGTCTTACTGTACTTGCAATTTGTATTACAGTGAAAATTAATATCTTTTAAATTGAATTTTCTTCTGCTTAATCGGTGGATTGCGGTTGTTAATTCGTTGTTCTTGTTACTAATGCCTCCTGATCGGCAAAGGCCAGATCAAAGCCCTCGAAATTCATAATTTCAAAGGAGCTAAGTGACGCCTGTCATTAGCCGTAGCTTTGAGCACCATGCAGATGATAGAATGATTTAGCTCGGTTTTACCCCAATTTTGAGGGAGGAGACTCTGGGGGTTGTCAGGGGTTTCCTACCTCTCTTCCCTTCTACCAATCTCACGAGAAGACATTCAGCTCGACGGCTATTTAAAGTACCCCCATGCCGCGAAGACACTGTACATTTACAAACATCCATGTCTTCTCCGGGATTCGAACCAAGGCCCAACAGCACAGCAGTCAGAATCGCTAACCACTATACCGGATGGGTGACTGTTGATTCCTAACTGTCAATATTCAAATCAAACCACGATAACACCAAGGGAGAATCATTAATTTCACATATTTGAACAGCACCAGGACTATGGGTAACGGACATCGTTATTTCGAACAAGGTCGAAGTGACGAGAAAAACATTTGAGCTTACACCCCACTCTTCAAACTTCCACACTATGCATGTGGCTGTAGTATCCTAGTGTTCCTATCTCGTGGCTGGAGAGTTACAGCTTCAAATCCTGGAGTCTTTGAAGACCCACCATGTAGAGGGGATAGATGCACTTAAAATATGTCGAGGTTCAATGTTCGCCCATGGCATGGTAGTTAGGAGAGTGAATACCAGCTCGGGTGTCGTCCTCGCCACTTAACTGAGTCTCAAAATTACGAGGTCCATCGCCAAAAGCACTCGTTCAGCTGTATAAAGCGACGTTTTTCACTCTTATTCACTCCACACCACGCCAATGCAAAAACTTTCAACCTCGAAAGATTTAACGTGCATCAGATACTCTGCACAGCAAATTTTTAGTGGCACCAGGACTCGAACTCACGACTCTGCAGATGCACTGGCCACGAGCTCCTAATATTGATCAATCGGCATCCGCGATCCCATTGGAAATTAGGAGTTTTGTGAAACTAATAAGCAACCGTCTCTTAAATAAATAGTTCTTTTGTTTCCTCAATGACAAAGTGAGCTATAAAAAGGAAATAAAATTCCTGCTTGACAAATATAATGATAATTTCGATCCATTTTGATGATATCCTGGACCAGGCATTAAAATGGATCGAAGACCTAAATTGTTCCTTGTACCGAAATTGTTCCAACCTTGTAATTTTAAGCCTTAAAATTACAAGGTTGCCAACAGTTCTCATGTTGCTTCTAATTGCAACGCTAACAAAAGTTTAATCCAGTGATCCTAAAGTCCCGTACCGGTACTGGTATGTGGATCAAATGGTACCGACAGCCCAAGGAACATTTAATTACAGTCGGACCTCTATATAACGAAGTCGCTAAATCCCGATAAAAAGTTCGTTATATGGAGTTTCCCCTTTCAATATACTTCATAGACCACATAAAACAAATTTTAAGTTCGTAAACACAATATATTAAAAAAGGTAATTATTATCTTTTTGTAAATTAATACATAATTATTTTATACATCTTAACAATAAAAAAAAGAAAAAAAGTTTCTTGAGACATTTATCCATTACCTGAAGAATTAAATGTATTTCTTTGATGCTGAAGCACTTACGTTTTAGCATTTTCAAGGCACAAGAAACAAAGTTACCGGTACGTCTGATCAACACTACAAATGAACGGAGACTAGTTCAAGAACACGAGACATTTCCACTGAGGGAGAAAGGGGATATAGAAGATGTTTACAGTGAACTGTACAATGGGGGTCAAAGGTTGCGCTTTTTGGATGAAACGCCCAGAATTACATTGCTCTCGGTAAATTAGGCAAAAAAAAAAAACCGGTTCAAAATTTATGACCACCATAAAATGTGTTAAAAAGAGAATAACTTGAAATGTCGAGAAATACTTTAAAAATATTGAGAAAAAGAATTGAATCACAAGAGAAAAAGTACGTTATATAGAAAACGCACTTCGCTGTAGAGAGGTTATTTTACGAAAAAAAATCGTGAAATGTTCTTGGTTCCAGGAAATAGTTCGCTATATAGAAAAATTCGCAATATAGAGGTTCGACTGTATTTCCATTTTATTGAATATGGTGTATTTCTCTCGTGTTAGTGCAGCTTTTTATGGAAATTATATTCATATTTTGGAGTAATGGTATTCTAGTCTGAAGACATATTTAAATACAATTAAATTAAAATTATTAAATCAAAACAATTTAAAATATAAACAATCAACGTCCCCACTCTCTCAGTGGCTAGCGGTCAAAATAATTGACCATTAAAAGGTTGGGGAGTACTGGTTTACTCCATTCCTCTTAACTCAGTGATACCCATCCTGCAGTTCACCGGGCCTTTTTAAGTGGCCCGGTCATGGCCCATTGCTCTGAGAAATTCATTTAGTTATGAAAATTTGGTGGGAAATTCTTTGTTAAAAAATCAAATGTATCAATTTTGTTATTTGTAGTCGATGTCCCAAAAATATCAATTCGACAAAATTGATTTTTTTTTCTGAATAGTGATAATAGACAACAGTGAAGTAGCGACCATTTTATGAGTGGAACTAATTTTTAACAATCCGTCATATCTTGCAAGCGAACAATATTCGAAGAAAATAGATTGTTTAAAAAAATACCAATAAACACGCACAGAATTCGTTCAGTGACACTCTTTTCCTCGGAGATCTCTTTTAAGAGTTGATAAATAGGCTTTCTTGAATAATCTTGACATCAGCAACAAAGTGTTTTGTCAGTGGTAACGTCACAGCGACAACAAAAGCACCCTATGAAATCTGTTATATCACTGGTAATCATATAAAACCGCTTACTGTTGCAGAAATTGCGCAAGAGGGATTTTTAAATGCTTCCAATTTAGAAAAATTCAATGACAAAAATATAAAAAATAATAATTAAAAACAGCAAAATAGGAATTTTAATACTTTGATCCTTTTCCACATTTTAAATTTTCTATGTTATCTTGGTCTTAAAGCATCCCCCCACTCCCTCAATTAGATTTTATGTTGCGGCCCGCGCCAAATAGCTAACATGTGTATGCGGACTGGCAGAAAAAAAAGGTTGAGTACCCCTGTCTTATCCCCCTTCCTTTCCAGCTAAAGAAACCATTGGCCAAAAATTCATTCTCGAACATCTCATTTAACTCCACAATTACCCACCGAAACTATTTTCTGCGTCTCCAATACCTACAGAGGCGGAGGATTAAAAAAAAAACACCCATCATTTGATCCCAGACAACTTTTTTCGATTCTGCTCCCGGTTGATATCGAGAAACCCCACTTTTTGCTGCTTAAAAAGAAAAGTGCCAAACGTCTTCGATGACACGTGAAACAGTGACATTTGCAGCTCCTGAAAAGAAAGAAAGAAAGAAAAAAACCTTTGTTTTTGAAGCGACAAGAGTAAAAGTTGTATGCATTCACACTTTTTTCCCCCTACTTTCTATATCTGAGAAGAAAGTAGGAGATCGCTCTTCGTCCTGCTTGACCGATTCCCAACAGAGGCTCCAAACAGCAACCAAGCGAAATGTTATCCTCCTCCTTTATTTTTTTTATTATTTATCTCCCCCCTCCCCCTTCTTTCTACCTGTTCAGTTTGTGGGGAATTGAGGTGGATTCCAGAAAAGTGAGTTTGGAGTTTCTTCTTCCAAGGCAGTATTTTTTTTTTTTTTTTTTTTGAAAGTAAGAATGAATGTTTTTTCGGTGCGGTATCTTCTAGTATGTATTAGAAGGCAAGGAGTCAGTGGAGATATGTAACAACTAAAGCTGGGTCTTCAGAACACGAAAGATTGGTCAGATATTTCATCCGGTCCTTTTTGCATCTTTGATCCAGATTTTTACCTGTAAAATATTTATAATTTATTAGAACACAAGTAATATAAAAAAAAATTAAGTCATTTCCTACTTAGTTCAACAAAGAATAATTTTACTTTAGTTACTTTTTATTAAATAGTTACAACTAATATAAACATGTATATACATGTGACAGAATTACAATATTAAATAACAAAATAAAAAGCGGTTTTTATTTATTTATTTTTTTTGCAATTTTCCATTTCCTACAATGAAAATTTTTATTTTGGTCACTTTTTATTAAATAGTTATAATTAATATAAATATGTATATACATGTGACAGAATCTCAACATTAAGTGACAAAATAGAAAGTAATTTTCCATTTTCTTTTCTATATATGATGTTGGACTATTTTTTTTATTTAACATTTATTCATTAATTATAAATTTAACTCTAATAAAATAGTATAATAAAAAAGAAATCTCTCTCTGAAATTCAGCCATTCCAGGTGGGAATTCGAAACCACGAACTTTGGATTTGAAGCCCAACGCGCTACCCATTGCGCTACAGGGACAGAAAGAACGATTTTCTTTTCTATATATGCTGTTGGACTATTATTTTTGTTTGTTACTATTTATTCATTTTTTTAAATTTAATTAATGAATAAAAATTTGAAAAAACTATTAACAAGTGTCATCCACTACAATTCTTAAAAAATGTATTTGTACTTGAATGAATGAATGAATAAAAAGTATTTTTATTAACGATTGAAAATTTGAATAAGATATATATAATATAGGGAGAGAGTGAACTATTATTAGGAATTAAATAATGACAAATGTTGGGCTTCAAGTCGGCTTTTGAAATATGTGAGGTGCTTTTTGCTCAAAAGTTTTCCACTTAGAAGTTTTAAGCTGAGAAAAGAGCACTTCATTTTACAAAATTGTGGCGAAATTTTTACTTGAAGTTTACTTTTTGTGTAAGTACCCCTTATTAAAAAGAACTTTCGTATAATATTTCAAAAAGATATCTATATTCACTTTTACGAAAAGTATTTTAATTTATTGATTACTAAATTTACCTTTAAAATGCTTTATTGCAACAATTAAGCTATATATATATGGCATCTAAACTAATTAAGGTTAAGTTTGTATACTTCGTCATGGATTGAATACTAGAATGAGAAATAAGGAAAAGGAATGAAATTTGCTTGTTATTTAAAATTTACGAGAACCATGCGATTTTCTAATCAAATTATGAAATGTTAATGACGATTGATAAGCCAAAAGAGGAATCTTAAACTCCAATGAGAAATTTGGGAATATAAATTTCCTTACATCTTTTCTTTTTATTCGAAACAATTACCTTTTTCATCAACAAAATAATGTCATTAAAGATTGCAAAATAACTATTAGGAAAATATTTCCTCCATTTTACTTTGATAAAATCAATAGCTACCTAAAATGAAGAAAATTATTTTTAATAAAATTAAATAAATTTTTAGATGTATAAGTGAAAAATTTTTGAAAAATATATATAATGAAAAATAATTCTTGAAATTTTAGTGAAATCCAGAAGGCACGTAATTCTAGTAAAATAGCGCAAATAAGCTACGTTTTTTAACTTTCACGAAACGGGAAAAAATGAAGGAAAAATAAAATTGTTCAGAAAAAACAAATTATATATGAAATGAAAAATATCTAATGATAATAATAAACATGGAATTATTAATATTTTTGAAAATAATACGGGAAAATACAATTGTTTTATTTTTATTTTGTAAATAGCTCATTCCTTTCGATATAATAATATAGATAAATATTTGGGTAAATCTAAGAAAAACATCAGCCTATCCCTATACTATATCAGCTTTCAGTTATCTTTTATTATGTAATTCAAAAATTTCCCTAATTCAAAATTCTACAAAAAGCAGATCAAACATTTAGATGAAATGAAATGAATTAACTTCTTTCATGTTGTTCCCTAAACAAACATTTAATTAATACATTTCATTTCGAAATCTTGGATGTAAAATTCTTGATGTATATTTGTCAGCTTCGGCAATCAGTTTGCAAGGACCTCGTATTTATAAGACTCTTAAACAATAGAAGGAATGTAAGTTTTCAAGGCTTTTGAACAGTTCATGATCCCTTTTAATGAACTGGTTAGTTTTTAAACAAACAAACCAATCTCTTTGTGATTGGAACAAATCTTGTTGAGAAGTTAGATGAAGGAAACAACGTCTCCATTGTTCTTTTGGATCAATCTATTGTATTAAATTTAGCATATTTCAATGCTTATTAATAGAGTGAAAACATTTATTATTCTTTGTTTAAAATATTTTTTGATTAGTAACAAGCAATTTCTTTCTCCGTCGCATTGTCTCTTAAGTTTAGAAAAATATGTGGATTTCTTAAAATCCAAGATGTGTTTAGAAATGTATTTGGTTTTTTTTTATTTTTAATAACATGCGTTGTTTTTTTCAAAAGGGAAGTTTTTCAATCATTAAAAACAATCTCGAATAATTTATATTTTTTTTAATAAAAAGAGTACTTTTTCTGAAAGTCCTTGACTGTTCTACAAATGTTGTTGTTCTCTTTGCAATAATTAAATGGCAAGAACCACATCACATTGGAAAAAAATATTGTAGAATAAAATATAATGAGAAATTCAAAATCTTAGAATTCAAGATTCACATTTCTTTTTAAAGATAAAATTTTAAAAAAGCGTGTTTTTAGCCATTCGTAATTTTTTTTTAATTATGGAAAGATAAATGTGAATACTGAAATGTAATGAAGTTTAAAAAAAAAATGTTGGATTCAGAATTTAAAATAATATATATATATATATATGTATAATTTTTATCTCATATTTTTTCGTATAGGAATTTTAAATATCTACATAGAGAATTATAATGAAATTTCCACAAATGATTAAACTTGAGTATAAAAACAATTTAAAATTTTAGCAAACAAGGCAAAAAACAAATATTGCGGATAATTTCTTTTTTTTAAAAAAAAAGTAGATATAAATGTTTACAAATACACTTGAGAGCAATAGCTAACATTTCCTTAACTATCTGTCGCTACAATGAACTGCAACATTTTAAGATATTTTTAAGAGCATCAAAAACAACTTTTATAAAAGTACAAACTTTTAAAGATAAATAAAAAGCAATTACCAAAACTTTTTTTTTAAAAAAAAAAATTCAAAAATGAAAATATTAACTCCGAATTATGTGTAAATTGCATGTAAATTAAAAATTAGTAATTTAATTTGAGAAAAGGGAAAATTGCTAACTAATTTTAGAAACGAAAATTAAAAAATTTTCATTATAGTATTAAGAATCAAAGAAATAAGTTTGGAAGCGAAATACCAATTCATTACTAAATAATAAAAAAACATGTATGGGGAATAAATGAAAAAAAAATATATAAATCAAAGTTTTCGACAATCTAACGTTGATAATCCAAAAGGCGTCTTTTTATCAGTTTCGAATATAAAACCTTATCCGCAAGCGAGAGCGACGCCAAAAAGTTTCTTCAAAGTGATCAAATTGTTTCTCATATAAATTAATCCGAGAGGCCAGTAGGTGATCAAAAATGCCAGTACATCATTCTATTGCAGCAGCGCATTATCTTCCCTCCCTCTTCCTGCGGCCTCAGAGAATTTCCCAGCAGGCCCTCAGGGGATATTCCGAGGGGTGGGCCGACACTCCATTCACTCACCTGCACACAGCATACCTCCTCCCCAGGCACACATCCACTCACTTTTTCCTTCTCCGTGATTTGATGACCTTGTACTGTCTTGGTGGGACGGTCCCGTAGCCGTGGCAACCGCGGGAAGCAACCACTGCCGACTGCGGAGGGGTGTTCGCCTTTCTACCTGTTGGAATCGCCGATTGAACCAGCCACGTCATACATGCTAGCAACCATCATCAGCTTGAGTTTCAACGCCAATCCAGTGAGTCGCTGAGCGAAGTTGCCGAGTTCTTTGACTTCTCACCATCCAGAAAACACTGAGCAGTGAGAACGTTTTCCCACTTTGCACTGGAATACCATGAGGTGATTCAACCCTTTTTGTTCTGGAACGATAAGGATTTGCACACTGCTTCTCGCTGGTCATTTTCGGCGCCATTTTTTTTTGAAAGCTCTACTCTCGGACAGTGGTGTTGTCGGGCCCTAGCGTGCGTGTCCGAAGTGCTGTGATCTGGCGGGGTGTTTTGGACAGGAGAGAAGCTGGTTGCACAGCAAACAGGGAGGACTGGTTCTGGACCCAACAGTGGCCATGGAAGCAGATCAGACAGGTTTTTCGGGTTCACCGCCGGGTAGCGTAGCAGGTGTATCGGCAGCAGCCTCTACCTGTAGCGACGATGCCAACAACGGGGAATCGACGCCCCCGAACCCAGGAGGAGTCAACAGGTGAGCTAGCTTTCCCGATGTGGGACGATTTATTATTATTATTTTTTATTTACTTTCGATTGTTGGGTCCTCACCCGCGTGATCATTGATTTGCGTCGACATTGGACCCTCTTCCTTGTCCAGAATCTTCTTGCTTGTCATTCACCAGTTTGGATGCCTATGCTGTGATATGTGTATTTTAAAACATCCTTTTCATACTGTTTTGGATTTAAAAGTTTTAAATATTGCTTGTTGTACAATGTAACGATTTGTGTCATCTACCGCTACTATAGTAAGTAGATATTTTAGTTGGTATCGTTCTCTCAAAAATGTCATTAAATGCATTGACAGTTTTTTTTTTTTAAAGAAGTTAAAATATCTGTCAGTTTTTTTTTTTTTTTTTTTTTTTTTGATCCTGTTTGACTTTTAATCGATTATGTTACTTGGATCAATTGTCACACTGTGTTTGTTAAAAGTGACAGGTGATGACAAATTATGTATTTCAAATGTACCTGATTACGTAATTCAAAACATTAATATTTTTTTTCTATCAATATCTGAGTATTGAGTTATTGGTAAATTATAAGAAACGCTTATATTTGATTTTAATCCCGAAACTCATCAAAGCAGTTGGTTTGACTCATTTTTTTAATGAAATTTATCATGTGTGATCAATTGAAATTTTAGCTTACAAAAAACTCGCCAAACTTATCTTTATATCAAAGGATCACAAAAAATTATTTCTACATCAATGCCAGGTAAACAACAAGTATCTGGATTGTTTTGCCTGTCATTTTTATGTAGCTTACTGGATATTCCTGCAACAGTCAATAGTCGTTACGAACATCTTCTAAACTGATTTGTGAAACTGAAAAAGTAAGCATTGAATCACAAAAGCTGAATTTCCTTCATAACATCTAGTTTCATAGCATAACACGAATTTTCAAAAATTAAAATTTCTTAATTATTACGCATTTAAATTTTCTTATATTCAAAGGGTGAACTTTTAGATCTGTACTATTTTTTGTAAATGCTATGAATGCTTTAATACAAGTGCAAATATTTATGAAGTGTTCACCAGATTTGTTGAATTAAAAAATTTTATTATTTATTAAAATTATTAGATTTATGGTCAATTGAATTTTATTTCATTGGAATATAGTTTTAGTGAAAAAATACCAAGTTTTTTAAGCTAAACAACTTGGATACTGTTAAAAAAGGATATTTGTTTCACGTTCAACATAAAATATGATCAAAAAAGCTTTGAACAACCATGCATGTTTTGAATACTGGACGAAAGACAACTTATAACCTAGCATATTATTATTAGTTAACAAAAATTAACGTAAATGAACAATCACATGGCATTTTATTTACCCATAAATCATCGAAAAATCGTTGATTTAAAAATTGATTCGCTTTAATACTGTTTAACGTTTTCTTATCTTTTTTCTTCACATTATGTCAGTTAAAAACAACGCTGATTTTCCGATGAAAAGTTTATAAGCATTATAACTGGAAATTTTAGGTAGCGAACTACTGAAATGCATTCGATAAAATATCCCAAGTAATTAAATATTGAAATATTTCATCCTTTCAAGATTTTTTTAAAATTCAGAATGCAAGTACCAAATACCTACTTCCACGATTTAGGTTAAAAATGGTTGAATTATAATCGTAATTCACCAGAAGTACACAGAACACGTACAGACAATTTTATTTTTTTCCGCGTTATTCAAAAAAAAAAAATTGCAACGATTATCTTGGTAATATATTCAAACTGCAACTGATTCTGCGATATTAAACCTTTTACCCTTCCCGATTCAAAATGTGTTCTAATAAATTATGTAGTCGGTAGATTTTTTTTTCTTTCCCTTTTGCTCGTTGTACTATTGCTGTTTTTCAATGGATTTACCGCTGAAACAAGGGAGAAAAACTCAGCGTTAACCGAAGTATGAATAAAATGATTAATCACTGTAGAAAAGAAAAATGAAAAAGATGAATTAATATGGATTTCGCAATCAAATTCGCATACAATCTTTTGTGTATCTGCTCCAAGTTATATAAACATTGTGAATGTGTGTGTGTGTGCCTTTTTATATATTCGTGTTTTTCGATTTAATCATCATGTGTTACATATTTACTATAATTTAATCGAGAAAAGAAATATTTAATCATTGTTGTACGAAAATATGAATTAGGTTATTTTTGTGTTCTTTTTTGGAAATCGCAATAAATATTAATTTGTTTTCGTGAAATGAAAACTGTTCGAAAGGATGCAACATTAACAAACAAGTTGTAGATTTTTTAAAAAACTATCTTAAAATTGTTTTGCAACAAATTTATATTTGTATGTATTTGACACAGTGGCGTACACGAGGAGGGGGGTCCTGGGGGTCTGGACCCCCCAAAACCCTTGATTTTTTTTCAAGATTGACTATAATTCTAAGCATATAGTACGTAAAATTTAATTTCGTATTTGTTATTAATTATTAATTATATTAATTAATACTAATTATTTATTCAATAATTAGTTTTTTACTGTGTTTTGTTCCCGAAAATCGACAAAATCAAAAGGAGCATGATACATGATACTTTCGACCCCCCTTTGAAAAATTCCTGTGTGCGCTACTAATCTGACATATCTGAAAATTCCTCGAAATTTTTTTTTTAAATTGATTCTCGGTATCTAAAATAGGGTAAAAAGTGCGAAGTTAGGAAACTTCGAAAGATTCTAAATTGGCATATATTGTATAATCACGAACTACCTAACGCTAAAACCCTCCTTCTCAAACTTACAATACAAGTACGGATTAGCACTTTTAAGGTACATAATTTTAATTCATCAAGTACAAGTTGGTAATAGTAGAGTTTAAATAGCTTGAGGCATGAATGTCCAGATTCTCAAGTTCGAGTTAAAGTTTATAAAGCTTAAAACGAAGTAATTAAAAATTCGCAGTTATTACAGAAGGAACAACATGAAAAGTTTGGATACAATACCTATACATGATTTTCTGCTTTATTAAGACAGTTCAGTTCACAATACAGTAGACATTGACTCATTTCTTTAAATATTCTTTGGTAAATTCGATAGTCCCAGTTAAGCCTGATCTATTGAGCTACAATTTCCAACTATACTTCAGAGGAGACTTAATACATTGCATTTACTTTATTAAGTTCAATATGAAAAATTCATGCTAAGTCATAGTCGCATAACAGTTACGTGTTTCAAGCCAATCAGTTCATGCACTTCACTGTTGCCAGCTTTTGCTTTTTACAGAAACTTTCTTTTTTTAAAATACATATATGATAAGAATAATAACGCGCATAGGTTGTCAAGTGTGTAGACCATGATTTCGTGGAATTTTTTGGGAGTTAAATCTACATCTTTTGCCTTTGATCATCAAATCTATTCATATATGGCAATCAGAAGGAATCAATCATTTCAATAAATTTTACAATGAAAGATTGACAGTTAAGCCATTACAAAGCTGTTCTGGTTTATACTACTTGTCACCAATCTGAATGACACTGCTGAAAAGTTGAATAGAAAGTCATGTGTAAAGGATAATTATCTTCTGTGGAATTTCAAATGACCCTAGCAAAAAAAAACATTTCTTTTCGTAGTTTGTAAGATGTTATAAAGTATTCTGTATTGTTCTCTTATTAAGGACTATTCTGATAGATGCTTTCCATCTGGAATAGAACTGAGAAATTGTCGCCATTTACAAATCTTACATGTTCTATTGAACCTAAAAGGCGCGAATTTTTTTTTTTTCGAAGAGTGTTTGACAATAGAGTGGTGATAGTTATAACATTCATTCTAAATCCGGCTATCTGAAAAATTTCTGGTATGTTTGGCATTTGGAAAAAAAAAATTATTTTTTTTTGTCAAGAACTACATGCATTTGTTTAAGAAGTTTTGTTACTTTCAAACATTATTTCACTTGATGCGTTTATAGTATATGAATTTTGAATCTGATTCAACAAGTCCTTAGCAGTTTTGAAATCTTTGAAAAGATAAACCCATTCAAAATAATTTTAGATAAATTCATCTTTTTTTTTTATTGCTATTTAAATTATTTTTGGAATAGTGCTGAATATCTATTTTAATAAGTAAAAAAAAAATGCGTATACCAGTTTTTTTTTCTAAAAAAGGAAAAGGCGGTCATTTTACACTTATGTTTTTAATTGTTGAATTTTTCATTTCGATTGAAAAGAATGAATCAAAACAACTGTAGATTTTTTTCAATTTTATTAAAAATATTGTTCAGATTGCAATAACTGCACTGATTTTATAGTAAATGTAAGCAAATTTTTTTTTTAATTCTCTTTTGAACACAAAATTGATGTTTAGATCAGAATTCCCAACAATGGATTGATTTATAAATTCTCAACACACAAATTAACTTAAAAGGAAACCAAAAGAAACACGCACTTTATTTCTAATTATTTCACATGGCAGTGACATACACACCAATGAAGTTCAGCAAAAAGTAAAAGAAAATATCTCAGTTCAATTATATGTTCACGATACGCCTGGATAACCTTCACCCCTTGTCATCTTTTGACAAGTAAGGAAAAGGTATGAACAGAGAAACTAAAAATCGATGCATCATGTTTTTAGTACAAGTCACAATATGAAGACTTAGAATTTCGAGAATGCTATCAATTCGTTCTATGAAGCAAAATGACCGTTGATTTCTAAAGTACGAAAAATCTTTTGGGTTTTTTTTTTTTTTTTAAGTTCAGACTTGCAAAGGTAAAGGATATAACATTAAGGTTTAACTTGCTTATAGTGATTGTAGCATCTTTTGAATGGGAAGTCGTATTTCCTGTCCATCAAACAACTTGATTTTTGTTCATTTTTTAGCTGTGTTTGATTGTTTGAAATCCTCAATAGTTACTGAAAAATGAATAAGGTTGATTTTATTTTAATCGGAGCTCGTTGGAGACAGGTTTGGAGAACACTGCCTTTATATAGAATGGCACTTTGCAAGCTTTTTTTATTGTTGCTGTTAATTTGTGCTGTAATTGTTTGATTACAAAAGGATTGGTAGACTTTTTACACCACATAGAAAAAAAAAATATCTTAGAAAAAGTTTTTATTACTCGTAACTGAAAGATATGAAATCTTTCTACTCCAGGTTTATTTCTTTTTATAAAATGTGCATTTTCTTGATATAAGTGGAATTTATTTTTAAATTTTGATATTCCGCTCTATTTATTAGAACATGTACTGAATGTCTCTGTATAAACAGCTTGTTTCACAACGTACGATTTGGCTAAAATTTCCAAGCTATTGAATTTTAATAATTTACTTATTTTTTTTTTAAGTTCTTTTTATTTAATTATACAAAGCATGCTCGAGATATCTGTGCTCTTGAATTAAGTTAATGCATATAATTTTATTATATCTAGCTATCATTGAATTGAAATACAATCAAGAAAAATTAATATATTTCTTTACAGTAGTGTACTGATAATATTTGCGTAATTAGTTGATTAATCGCTTTTCAAAATAAACATTAATGTCCTGTAATTTATTTCTTGTAAAACACTTTGTACTTTCAGAACGAATAGGATTTATTTTTAGCCATTGTTGTGACGGGAAAGATTTTGGAATAATAAACTAAAATCATCTTTACGTAATGTTAAATATCAGGACTCGATTCGAAATAGTTCATTCTTGTTCGAATAGAGAAATGCGTCAATATTAAAACCAAATTCTAGCTATTTTAAAGAGAATAACATTTTATTTGATTCAATGTTTTATGTTTTCTTTTTCCTCCTAAATTTTGTTTCTCATTTCGTTTCCCATACTGCAATGCTGAACGGATTTTTGATTTTATATGTTAAGAAAGAATTGTTTACTAATGGAGTGTTTTTAAATTATATATATAATTAACAGATGTGTATGCATTACGTTGTTGCGAATTTGTATTGGAATCGGGACATTTTTTCCTACCAGAAAACGTGCTCAACGTTTTGGTACAGTTACTCTGCATAATTCGAAAGCTGCCGTGAATAAAAACTGATCAAAAGCCACAAATACCTTCACAGGAAATCAATTACAATTAAATTCATTTCAATATTATAATTTCAACGAAAAACCTCAGATAAAATCAATTTATATCATTTATATATATATACATAAGCCTTCAAATAATCGGGTCTGTAAGTCACATTAAGCCTCGGACAATTATTTTAGGAATTGATCAGCTATTTCAACAATTCCCAGCTACTAGCTTAAAGAAACTAATTATCTTTTAATTATTTCAATAATATTGAAACGAATTCCCTTATCCAGTTCATGACATTTTTGTTACATATTGCTATAGTATGTAACCGAAGGCTGCATTTTTAATTTCGCCCTCAGAGGAACATAACGGGCTTCATGACAGAACTCTTTATGCGCAACATACCACAAGCAGGACGTAAATCCCTTGCGGCTTAGGGCAACGTTGTATCAGTATTTGTACCGACTTTGGTACCTGTATTCCTCTGGGCTTTTGTTCCCACAGGAATCACACCTGGCATCACCTGACTTCCCCACAGGACATCCAAAGCGATGCATGACCAGGTTCCGCCGCCAACCAGTTCGCCAAATCGGAAAGGAATCGGACGAAACCGAATATTCCATCCTGCCATTCCGAAGAAGCGTGCTTACATAATGAAGGGATGCCCAAAATTTAAACTACCTTCCGGCTTTTGTTTCGAGTTAGAAGTGGCAACAGTTACGTGGTTTGATGTTAATATTTCAATTTTTGTTGAATCGTTTTTTGTTCAGGCAATGCATGGTATTAGTCCGTAAATCTTGTTTTTCCGGTCATTTTTTTGTTATCATTGATACATTAATTGCTCTGTTTGATTGAAAACGCTGAGATTCTTTTTAACCGTGTTTGGATAATGAAATGTAATCAGGTACTTTTCTGTCTAACTTTTAGCACTATTCCAAATAACATTTTCTGTGATTCAACTGAAATTATTGTGAATCATTTCGTGTTTGACTTATCTATCCTGTTTTTGGTTGAATTTGGGCTTGAATTATCTACACTTAAGCCATTTATTTCCAATTCAATCTCGACTCAAAACCATCTTTAAAGCAATGACGTACATATAAGAGAGAAGGGCTTATATCCCCGTAGACCAAAATATTTTCCTTTTTACTTTAGAGCAGTGGTCTTCAAACTTTTCAACTCACGATACCCCTAGAACCAGAAAGTACTTTCATGGAACCCTGTTCAACACACACACTTAGAATATATTTTTAAATAATTAAAGATTAGATCACATGTTTTAGGTGCTTTATGTAAAGGCAATTAAAATAAGTATTGCATTTATTCTTCAAGAATTTTAATCTACTTTATAAAATTTACTCATTAATAATAATCTGTAATCCAAGTATCTCTTACCCGTGCATTATGTTTAGTAACTGGGATATGTGCTTGTGTATTTTTCCACACAAATTGTTGAAGTCTATGTCTATTGAAATTAACTGCAATCGATTTACGTATTCTGAGTTCAATTTGTTTTTGTACCACTCAAGTTGATAAATATTTTTCACTTATACACATTGTTCTGAATGGCATGAAAAGCTTTATAGTTGTGTGAGAAATACTGTGTATTTTCCTTGAATTTGCAACATAAAATTTAGGAGCTGTTCTTGCTTAAATTTAGATTTTTAACATCGAATCTGTTATGTCGATAAGTTGTTCCTTCTCCTTTATTGTAAGTTTTTTCTACAAATACAAAAAAGGTGCCTTTTTCATTTGAAAACTATGTAGTTTTACACGAGTATGAAATTATTTCGTGGAACCCGGAATAGTAAACAAAATTTTTTTCACAATCTAGTAGGTAATACATATAAAGATAAAATGTTTTGATATTCTTTTATTATATTCTAATAATAGTTTTAAAAGTATTTCAAAATATAAACTTATTATTTATAAATAAAATTTTCAGTTTTTTAGTTATAGGGAGGAATTCTTATGGGTGTACTAACTTCACACGGAACGTCAATCTTATTTTGCAAAGACCTTTATGAGTTTCTTTTTGATTTTTTTTTATTATGTCTCGTAGAACTCTTAGACATGCCACGTGGAATTCTAGGGTTCCGTGGAACACAATTTGAAGATCACTGCCTAAGAGGTTACACCTCGCCTCTTTCACCTGCGTATTTTTTAGAATATACACCCCCATAAAAAAGGTTTATACATCATTTAATTGAAGGGTAATGGCTTAAAAAAAGATGGTTGGATAATTTATTTATAAATAATTTTTGAGTTATACAGTAGAACGTCGTTTATCCGAATCAATTGGGACCAGACACCGTTCGGATACGCGATTGTTCGGATAACCGAATGCGATCCATGCAGTATATGAAATCGGACTCAATACGAATATTGAAAATCATCACATGCGGGAAACGTACTTGAAGAAAAAGCAAACTTGGTGCAAAATATCGCAATTTACTTTGATTGTGGAAAATAATCACCTATTTCTGAATGTACCATTGTACACCTTCTTTGTTTCGCTGCAAGGTCTCTGAAAAAACTCTGGTTTAGATATTTTACGCTCCGGATAATTAACGTTCGGATAAACGACGTTCTACTGCATCAATAAGTATTTTTAATAGTAATATTTCTTCTAAATCTGCATTTAGTAAGTAATATTTTAATTCTAATTTACAAATATGAGACTTGATGCTAATGTAGCTGTTCTTGATGACATTGGGTTCATTATTTGATCCCGATTAAGAGCCAGATCAAGCTAATCAGATTCTAAGAAATATAAGTATCTGTTCAGGGTGGCGTAGTAGGTAAGGCGCTATGCTTGTTCGGCCAAGTGTGCTGATTCGACGCTGGCCCAAGTCGATGGATTTTCATGATGCAAAAAAAAAAAAAAATCAATAGCGTTCAATGTCGTATGATTATGCGGCATGTTAAAGATCCCTAGAATGCCTGTTCCACTTGGGTGTTGTCTGCAAAATTAAAACTCCTTGTACAATTTCACATCGCCTAAGTTTAGGAGCCTTTCTTCTGGGGAGGAAACTGGGTGTCAAAATAAAATTGTGGTAACTGGTATCTACCTCCATCCGGTATAGTGGTTAGCGACGCTCACTGCGGTGTCGGTAAGGTTTGGGCTCTAATCCCGGAGAAGGCATGGATGTTTGTAAATGTATAGTGCCTTCGCAGCAGGGGGGAACTCTATAACCGTCGAGCCTAACTCCTCTTGTGAGTTTGGTGGAAGGGGAAGAGAGATGGGAGACCCTGACCATCCTCAGGGTGTTCTCCCTCAAAATTGGGGTGAAACTGAGCAAAATCGCACTGTCACCTGCATGGTGCTCTAAGCTAAGGCTAACGATAAGCGTAAAATTCTATCCCTTAGCCATGATGAATTTCATGGATCTCGATCTGATGTTACTGTCGATCAGGTGGCATAAGCAACAATAAAAGTGATACCAGCTTCCGGGGAATGTAATAAGTCTGCAATAGCAATTACCAATTCGCAGCCCCATTTTGAAAGAGAAAAATTATTTGTACCTCATAAAGATTGCATACCCCTTTGCGAATTCAAGGGAGGATAGATGAATAACAAATGTTACCATATATCAAAGTAAAAAAACTTAATTTTGGCATGAATTAACTTTAAAAAACATTCCTACTTATTAAATATTAAACAACTGATATTTAAACTTTTACAAAATTTATCTCATTAAATTTCTTTCCACTTTAAGTAATCGAATTGTATCTTCTCAACCAATTCCAAGGGCAGTTTCAACCACACAAGACATAGCACAATGGGTTTTAATTGCATTCTCTAACACGCTTTCCATTGTTTTACAACAGACTTAATGCACAATGCCCCTTCTAGTGAGTTAAGAATAAAATTGTCTACGAAAACTCTTTGTGCTTATTGTGTGATACTTTGCATAATATTTTTAAAACCCTGTGTAACAAACTCTGAGTAACAACAGCGACCACCCTTTTCAAAGATACTCGAAAATTGCGTAACATAAAAGGATTGCGGAAATTCTTTTCACGAAGTCTTAATTGTCTATATTCTTTTTTCCCAACATTTTTTCTTTCCTTCTGTCTTTTATTTACGGTACGAACTCTATGGATTGCTCGTTGATCAACAATGACGAGAAATAAAAGAAAATTCTTGCGCCTTGTTAGTTTTCAAGAACACTGCTGTTGATCAGCGAGATGTCAAAGCCACATGACGAAGGAAATTGGAAATGGCTTACTTGAAAAGATTCGTAACGTTGGTTATATAAGTGATCTGTGGGGATTTGTTGTATAAGAATTTCCTTTTCTTTTGTACAGGTACAGTTTTGGAAATACATGAGTTGGCATAAATGTGTTTTTAGAATGAAATTTTTTGAGTGAATAATGCAATAAAAATGATCAAATTCAGAGTTAGAATTCCAATAGTTCTCTTAATTATTTATTAATTATAATTTCTTTAATATTGTATTACTAATCTGATTTGTATGAAATTTTTTTGAACAGTGATAAAAAAATGATTAATTTTCTTCCTTTTTTAAAAAAAAATAAGCAATGTCATAAGCAATATCATTGAAACTTAAATTAAATTTCTTGTTATTTAAGTTTAATTTTTCGCTTTTTTCGAAATTGTTTTTGGCTTCAAGTGTTAAATCGTTGCACACGAAAAACTGATTATTGAACATTCAGATTTCGCAGTTTTTAGTTAGTTAAATTTTTTTTACCTAAATTTGTTTTGTATTGTCGGATTCTTAAAAACAAAAATTAAACTAATCTAAATAATAATAAAAATTAGTTTTATTTTAAAAAAGTATGAATTTGTACATGGTTACGGCTCTTTTCGCTTATTGTTAAAGAATATTACTTGAATTTAGAATATTTTTTTCACGTATAAAAAAAAAACCTGAAATATTAATTTAATATTTTTTGGCTTCCCAATCTTAGAGAGAGACAGCAAATTGCACCATATTTCTCATTTTTTTTTTCTGATTTGATCCATTTTTTCTGGTATGAAATATGTTGCATTTTTTCTCCTATATACCGTAATGTTAAATGAACTATCCGTTTACGTGTTAAAATGAAAAAATAAGTGTTTATATGGAATATTTTGAAAATTATACATATATATATATATATTAAAAGAGATATATGAATTATAAAGTTTCAATTTTTAAGAAAATTTGCGACGTTTTTCTGTCAGAAAATGGTCTGAGCATTTTTTAGTTTGGGTTCTCGTACATTTGGCGAAAGCATGCACCAGCATGACTTTGAGGAATACTCACACATTAATTTTATTTATTATACTATTATTATTTTAACTGTTATACCCTTTTCATGTTTCAAAAGTGTGCTCCTAAAGCGTACCAATTCCGAATCATAAGTAACAACTTCATATCCTTACTTTCATGTATGCTGACTAAATATTTCACTGCTCACAATATTTCGAGATATGAAAGGAATGTGACATACCTGCATATAGACATGAAATCCGTAGAGATCTACAGATTTCATGTCTGTACTTGAAATAACATCAATGCTTTTCAATCGATCAAGTTACTGCAATATTTGCTTCTGAAGTTTGCTTACCTGTGATTTGTGTATGTATTCAGTCATTCATTCACAGGTGTTTTGTCAATAGTGGTCAAGTAGGCATATCAGTCAAACTGCCTATTTCGGATCCAACTGCAGAAATTCCAGGTCATAAAAGTGTTCGTTTCAGAACTATAGGGGGAGTTGAAAATGGAGACTTCTGACTCCCCAAGAGGACATACAAGGTCACACAAGGGTTTGTTCATCATTAGCCAATCTCGTCAAACTATGCGAGGCGCTTAGGATAAGTGTTCAATATTTTACATATGGCACATTTATATATGGCCACCACGACGCTTTTAAAAGCTTCTACCTCTGAGTCAGTGGTTCTTAATCAAAGTCTATGAAACTGTTTTATTGAGATTTACTGGAGATGTAATTAACTGATTTTTATTTTTATTAACATTTGATTTCATCCAGAGCGTTTCCATTTTTTAATGATAGAAACAGGTTATAATAATATATACACCAGTGAAATAACCACACACAAAAAAAAGTTTTCAATTTCATAATTAAGTTGCTAAAAGGACATTTCTTAAATTTAGGTGAAATTTTTCTGAAATTTCATTCTGGCGAATTTATATTAGCATTGATATAAATTTAAGACATTAATAATTGTTGCCGATATTTATTATTTATACATTGTTATATTTAGTATATCATTTGATGCAATTTTCCGCATCAAAGTTTCTTGTATAAATTTTCTATTAGCGTAACTGGTATCATAATTTTATTTAATGCACATTTGTTTATTATAATTGCACATAAAAAGGGGTTTGTGTAGCCTCCAGCATTAGTCACATAGGTTCGTTAATTAGAAAAGTATCATAACTGTCTAAACCAGGGGTATCCAACCCATATGACCTTGCGGAGCTACTTCGGAAAAACATAATCACGCGGACCACACATAAAAATATGTACCTTTATATCAGATTTGGAAACAAAAAAACATTTATGGAGTGAAAATTTAAAACAGAATGAATTATTTTCATTATTCCTCATGTATACAGACATAGATAATATAACATAATAATGCAACGATCAAATAATGTTTAAAATATTACAGTGTTGCCATTTTTTTAAAAATTACGGTGTTCCTTTGGAATTTAATCCTCCGCGTTACTAATTGTTGAAATTTAATAGTGCTGACATTCGCAAACGATTAAGTATACGATGCCCTTTATTTTAACCGTCCTGAATATTTTTTTAAACTTTAAAAAACATCTCTTGTGTGTGTGTGACTGTTTCTTGCTTTTTGGGCACTCCAAACAGAAAAGGAGGAGGAATGAAAGTTGCACGATCAGAGAATCATGTACCATCCATAGTAAAGGATATGCATAAAATGCAAATCGGAATTAATTAAAAAAGTAATTTATTATAAAAAAATCAAATATAACTGTTTAGATTAAAATAGATTCATATTTTATCAAAGGACGTTTTTTTTTATTATCAAAAGGAATTTATTTTAAAACAAGAACAGGTAACAGGTAAATACATTGTAGATTTATATATATAAATTTCCCCTCAAATAAATTTCAAAATGAAAAAACTTTAAATACCTGATATTTTTAAAAAAAATTTCAAAAGAGTCGGCGTGCCGCGTGTCGGACACCTCTGGTCTAAGCAATATTTTTACATAATCTGCAACTTTCGAAAATCTAGTCAGTTTCTAAAGTTAGATTTCTGAGATTTTGGAGACAAACTTCGCTTTGTGAAATTCCACAGTTGCTCTATTTCAGTAGTTCTCTTAGCGTTTTACTCCTCATACGGCTTGGACAACATTTGAAGTGTTTATGTACCTGTAGTAGCGTACACAGAGGTGTTCTTACTGAGGGAGGGTTGCATTCTTAAAAAAAAAAACGCAGTCGAAATTGCCAAGGGGGTAATCTCTGGTAAAAATTAAAAATATTTTGTGTACCTCACCTTTGTGTACGCCACTGTGTACCCGAAATAAATTTTTTCTAAAGAAGTTATTTTCCTTTCTTGGAAGTGATTCTTGCCACAAAAAATGTTGTGAACGCGGCATATCTAAGGAAACTTGAGCCCGTGTTTTGTGATGTATCACAGTAATAATAACCTAATGTGAAAATGTTTTTGTGATGTTTGGAAAATAATCTGAGGAAATGTATATTGCACAATGAGAGAATTTTGTGTGACACTTTCAAAAATTGTACTCCACAATCCAAAAAAATTCTTTTCAAATAATTTTAAATTTCTTTTATTAGCTAAATTTAAATTTCTTTATAGCTTTAGTAGATGTAAGCTTAAGTATCAATGTTCAAATAAGTTTTTAAGTATAGAATACTTTTTATTTAATAATTTGATTCAGTAATAAATGTATAGCTTTTCTTTGCGCTGCATTGAAATTAAATATTACTCAACACTTTTTTTTTACTTGTAAAAATTCGAGAAATAAATTACAACCATCTCCAATTCCTTATTTTCTTTTTAAATGGCTGAAATAATGATGCTTCTTGATAAGAACATGGATCTAGTTTGGAAAAAAAAAAAAAAAAATATATGAATTTTAAGCAATTTTTTTATAGTATTCGATTTTTTCTTTCCTTTGAGGAAATGTTATTTTCTTCGTTACTGCAAAATGAAAATAAGATCTTAATCTGCTTTACCATTCCAGTCCTCTTTGTCTGAAAAATATTTGGAAAATGTTTTTATTCATGTTTTACAAATTTTACAAATGAAATAATTTAAAACACTCCCCCACCACACCATAAGTATAAATGAATGAAATGGCTTTTTATGCTGCAAGAACCATTTCTGACTATATTGCGGCCAACATTCCCATTCCCCATGAGTGTGGAGTCAATCGTAAAACTTTTAAATACACATCTATTTATTACAGATGAACTGTAACCAAGCTGTTATTTTTGTTTTCCTTCGAAAACCTCCACGAAGTAATAACATTCTAAAAACACGTGCTTTTTTCACAATGCTATCTCCAGGCCCTTCTATCCAAGGGAACGGAAGACCCCCCATTGTAAAAGAGAGGGAAATAATTAAGTTAAGGAAAAGAATCCCGGAGGGCTGTGAGAGGATTGTTCATCACGTTCTATCACACGTGGGCGGGGAAACGGCTGGAGGGCGGTCGAACCCAAAAGGTATGCCCAGCAGGAAGCAAGCGGGAAAACCCAAATGGAAGATGCCACTATTGTTCGAGTATGGGGGAGCTCGGGAATGTGACACTGAGCGTCGGTGTCACATTCTTGAATGATCAATGGTATCAGGTGGCTTTGTTGTTATCGTGGGTTTGTTGTAATAGAGGTTGGGTTTTATGTGTGCTCAACTGATGTGGAAAAAGATAAATGTTTGCTCCACAAATTATTTTCTTAATTATTTGCAGAGCTAAATAAAAATATTACAGGCAAAGCTTAAGATGCATTTACGTTGTGTACGATTCCGCGGTATGTGAATATTTTGAGGAAAAGTAATAGCTTGTCGAATAATTTAAATTGTCACTTTTGTTATAAAAAGTATTTCCTTTGTAGGTGATATTTTATTCGTTGTATATTAATAATACATTCAAAAATCGAAAACTCCTCTTATTTTTCTTGTTATATAGTTATCTTATTACTTCATTAAACTTTTGATTTAAAGTGAATTTCAAAATTTAAATTAACGTAACTGTAAATTTTCACTCGTGAATATAAACTTAAGGATTGGAACGGAATTGCATAATAAAGAACGTGAAATTAACAAAAGCCTTAACATTCGAAAATTATGTGTAGTTCATCTTATGAAAAAACACGATTCTGTCTAACCAATTTGACAAATTAGTCACAAAATTTGTAATATTACTCGCTATCTCGTTAGAAATAATCAAATAGTTCAATAGTATTTTTATTTATATTACCTTAAGATTTGAGTTTTTAAAATGATTTTCTTAGAGCTGAAATTACCAATTTTCTTTCTCATTTAATGTTATAATATTTCTTTCTTTAAACTCTATAATTTAAAGGTAAGCAATGCAATTTAAAAGCATTAATAGTTTTCACAATATTATAATGCCTATAAATTAGTCTTTCTTTAAAAGAAAAAGTGTGAAAGAGACCGTTTAAGATTTTTAAAAATTTATTACACAATCGAAAAATCAATGAATGATTCCAGAAGAAAATAATGACAATTAAAGTGAAATGGGGATTAACATTAAATGAGAGTAAATGGAAATTTCGAATTTTTTCTTGATTCCTTTTAAAATAAATTGTAGTTTCAACTGAAAACAATGACAATCTAAAATAATTTTTTTTTTTAGTTTCATTTAAATGAAAAAGCTAGGAACATGTCTGATATTTATCATTAAAACTCAATTGTGTTATTTGAAAATAATTTTTTTAAACTGATTCCCCCCGATTTTTAAAGAAATTTGAGCTAAAAAAACATATCAAAAACCAGTTTGCTTATCATTAATAATTTAGGTCAATCAGTTTTTCAGTAGGCATGATTGAAAATATTAATTACTGCAGTTAAAGGAATTTTTACTTTTAAGTTGAATAATAAAGAGACACTATTAACCTCGATTCTGGCAAATATTCTTACTTTAAATTTCAAACGTTAAAAAAATATTTTTTTTTAAACCAATGTTTTGCTTCCCAGTACATAAAAAAAAGTAATTGTTGTTGCTGTGTTGCAGAAATATGGTTGCTGCAATATCTCGGTCGAATTCTTTTCTGTGAAAAATTTCAATTGTAAATGACGCAAAAATACTTCTTTTTAAAGCAAAAGTTCAAGGAAAAAGTTCATATATTTCTTTAAAATACCTTTCATTATCCTTACATATTTGCAGTAACAGCCGATACGTAATTTCTAAATTAAGGAAGAGTTTATTTTTAGCAAATAATATAAACTGAATCGCATAAATAACGGCATTTTAGAATTGTAATTTGAGTAAAACGACATTTTGTAATTTTTTTTTTTTTTTTTTTGCAACATTGGAATATGAATTGAATATTGAATTCTGTGGAATATGAATTCAGATAAATTAAATGGCGTTAATAAATCTAATTAAAAAATTAATTCTGTTTTACCTTTGTGTAAAAATAAAATATAATTTGAATAATAAATAACTTTTTGTTAAATGATGTTTGTACTGTGAAGGAACATTAACAAAATTTAAAAAAATAGTAAGCTGTATTTTTTTTTTTTTTTTTTTTTTTTTTTGCAACATTGGAATATGAATTCTATGGAATATCATTTCTGATTGAATTCTATGGAATATTAATTCTGGGAAATTCAAATGGGTTATATATCTACTTAAAAAAATTGTTTTACATTTTTGTGAAATAAGAGGAAAATAAACGATATTCTTACCGTAAGAACATTAACAAATGGGTAAAACCATGTGAGCTTTTTGCGACAATGGAAAATGAATTCTGATAAATTCGAATGGAATAATAAGTCTAATTAAAAATTAATTCCTGTTTCTTAAATTTTTGTAAAACAAGGGGAAAATAAACGTTTTCTCTCTTTTACAGTTAAAATAAATAACGTTTATTTTCCCCTTATAAGAAATATCTTGAAATGTAGCAAAAAATATCTTGGGAAAAATAATTCTTTTGTTAATGTTCTTAATTAACAAATAATTATTTTCCCCAAGATATATATATATATATCTTTCTTTCGCTTCACTTCGAATACCTGCACTAATCGTCTGCGTAATCAACTGGCTATTCCGGGTATTAAGAATTCTAATAATGACTTAAGCGTCGTATCATGTTTCTTTGAGAATAATTTATCTGTCGCGATATATATTCATGAATAAAAGATTGTCGCTAATCTGATTTTCACCCGTCAGCACAGATTCTCATTAGGCGGGCTTATGCGAATCCTGGGAATTCCCGAAAGAACAATCTCGATCTCAGATTGAATCTGTGTGGGTTTCAGAGCGTGGGTTTTTGCAGACACTTCTTCGAGAGTTAATTCATTTTGAAAAGAGGAAGTTACCACTCCCAGTTCATGACATTCAAATTAACCATAGCGTGTGGCCATAAATATGATGGTATTTTTCGGCCTTTCCCTCCCCCTGTCTAGAAGAGTTTCCATTAACGAGCTAATGAACCTCGTGCCAGTTAATTAAAAAATAGAATAAAGAAAAAGTTTAGTCCTTTTCAAACCTACTGTATAGAAACGGTCGAAATTTTCAACTTAATAGTAAATTTATTCGGTTGTGTTAAAAGAAAAACCCGAAGTTTTGTCTTTAGGAGATTAGCTTATAGAAAGTAAAATTTTTTTAAAGTTAATTTTTTTAATGCTTTATACCATGTCTGCAAATGAAATATTATTTGTACTCTCACTCTCACTCTCTCTCTCTCTCTCTCACACACACACACACATTAAAATTTTAATTTGTTGTACAGTTAAGAGTTCTATAGTTAAGATTAACCTTTGAACTTTCGTCAATGTTCTAGGGTAGCATTAAAGGGAAAAATTCGAATATAAAAAAAAAAGTTTTACAAAGCAATATCTGTGAAGAATTGACCCACTTACAGAAAAGTAGTGAAAATTACATTGCTACCCGCAGGACGACGGTAAAATGTCAATGGATTGTTTCAGAAACTTTAAATAAGGCTATCAAAAGGTGAATTTATCTGGAATGGTTTTGAGACAACCGATAACCATTTTCTGAGCCAAAAATTTATTTTTCATCAATTTACCTGAGTGAAAATCGCGATTCTCTTATATCCTAACTAAAATTTATTCAGTTTTAGAAAACCGAACATTTATGAAATATTATAATAGAACATTAATAATACAATAATATAACGTTTTCTAAAGGATAGTTAGGTCAATATTAATGTTCAATCTTTTTTCAGAAGTAGGACTAAGTTCAAAATTGAGGCCCTATTTTTTAAAGCTATCTTCCGTAGTAACAGCCTAAATTTGGAATATTTTTTTCCTATATATGAGTGTTATAACAATAATATATTCCAGCTTCGCTATTCTATAAACAGCATGTTTTGTGAGTTTATTCATTTTTTCTGGTATAAAATATATTTCGCATTATTTTTCTTCTATACCATAATGAAAATCATGTTTTCCTTTACATGTTAAGACGAAAAATAAAATATTTATGGAATATTTTGAAATTTTAAAAACGCTATATTTTAAACAGGAGTGTGAATTATAATGTTGCAAGATTTTTCAAAAATTGAGACGTTTTTCTGTCTGAAAAGCTTTTTCGCGTTTGATCTAGGCTTTCGTACATTGTGCAAAATCAGCCTTAATCGTGCGAGAAGACAGCCTTAATCGTGCCTAAACACGAAGCACATTTTCAGATAGAAAAATGCCTCAATTTCCATAGAAATTTGCAATATTATAACTCGTACCTCTGTTAACAATATAGTGTTTTTAAAAAAATTTCAGAATATTCCATGAATACTTCCTTTTTCGTTTTAATACGTGAAGGTATATAGCCCAATTAACATGACGGTATAGAAGAAGAAACACAAAACACATTTTATACCAGAAAAAACGAATAAACTCGGTTAAAAATGGGAAGTATGACAAAAAATGCTGCTCTCTAAAGGATAGTGAAGCTAGAGAATATCATTAATTTTTTATTTCTTTTATATCTGAAAAATGTTACAAATTCGGGTCCTATTCTTTAACATTAACCGAAGACAGCTACACATTTGTAAGGTTTTTTTTTTGCCCCCTTTTAAACTTGAGGATATTTATTTTTTCGCAAAGAAAATTTCAGACAGATTACACTTTCGGATTACGACAAAATCTTGGAATCCATAGCGGCCACCTGAAAAGAACAGTGTCCTATTGAAAATCTTACGGAAAAGAACAATGAGCTTTGACGTGCATATCCCTCTTCTAGATAAGAGATTTCTTGAAGTGGCATTCGTTGAGTCTTATGAATCGGAGTCACTCGATTCTTAATCCATGATTTTGTTGTTGCGAAGGAGAGTTGAATGATCTCCAGGATATTCGAACAATAGAACTCCAACCACTGCCACCTAGATTAGAAGAATTCTATTTTTATATCTCATACGCGCATCATTTTGAGGTTGCCAGACAGCTTATACAAAAGATTTTTGTTTAATGATTTCGCGCGCCTTTTATTTTAAGTTCTAAACTTCTTTATAAGATGCTGGATCATGTGTGATTCTTTCCATAATTCCTATTATCGTTCTGAGAATGTTTTCATTTGTGGATTGTATTTTCGAATGCGTAGAATCAATATTTATTGTTATTTCATATTAATTGTTGCCACGGATATTTTCAAATATCGTGCCGAATTTGAATTAGTTTATTTTCTCAGCGTATCGGTAAACTCTAGCGATTCATTTTATATTGTTTATCTTGATTGTTCTAGTTGTTTTTGAACGCTTTTTAAACAATGATAATGTGGGAATATACAGTTTATACAGCGAAGGAAAAAGGTAATTTAGTAAATTATATTTTATGCATTAATATTCTTCCGTGTTTTTCTCAGTTTGATTTCATTTAAAAGGGTCACTTCACGCAGAAACCAGTCAGAGTGTTTTTTTTTCTTTCAATTTTTAGTAGAAGGAAATCGTAAATATTATTGCTTCTAATGCGTCAATATTTTTGCTTCTATGGAAATAGTCCTTTCACAATCAAAATTTATGGTGCAGGTAGGCCTTACTTAGGATAAAATTTTATTTTAGATCTTTAGCAATTTTTCATAGGTATAAATTTTAACACAGAGTATTTCCAAAACTACTTATCTTATAAATTTAAAATTACACTCACACATCAATATTATGTTTATGAATTGTCAATGTTTTGAAACTTTTCACTTGTTATTCAAGCTACAAAAGGGATTTTACGAAAATCAGACTGAGAGATTAAGGAGCGTCATGGATAAATAAAGGGTGTTTTTTTCAGAGATATAGAACTTTAAATTGCAATAAAACAACGATGTATTATTCGATTGACATGAATTTTTTTTTTTTATTCGAAAGATAATCTTGTGGCATTACATTTTAAATATGATCAAGCAAGGCGTAGATTCGTCGAATGGGCCCAAAACGAGATGGCCGTTGTTCCCGATTTTCATAAGCGAATTTTGTTTAGCGATGAAGCGCACTTCTGGTTGAATGGCTACGTCAACAAACAAAACTGCCGCATTTGGAGTGAAGCTAATCCACAAGTGTATGTTGAAACACCGTTACATCCAGAAAAACTGACTGTTTGGTGCGCTTTATGGGCTGGTGGAATCCTTCTTCGAAAACGATGAAGGCCACAACGTTACAGTCAATGGTGATCGGTATAGAGCCATGATTACTAACTTTTTCATTCCTGAATTGAACAATCATGATCTCCAGGAGCTGTAGTTCCAACAAGACGGCGCAACATGTCACACAGCTCGTGCCACAATCGATTTATTGAAAGACACGTTTGGTGACCGCCTAATTTCACGTTTTGGACCTGTGAATTGGCCTCCAAGATCTTGTGATTTAACACCGCTAGACTATTTTCTGTGGGGCTATGTAAAGTCATTGGTCTATGCGGATAAGCCACAAACGCTTGACCATTTGGAAGACAACATCCGCCGTGTTATTGCCGATATACGGCCACAAATGTTGGAAAAAGTCATCGAAAATTGGACGTCCAGATTGGACTACATCCGAGCCAGCCGTGGCAGTCCTATGCCAGAAATCATATTTAAAATGTAATGCCACAAGATTTTCTTTCGAATAAAAAAAAATTCATGTCAATCGAATAATACATCGTTGTTTTATTGCAATTTAAAGTTCTATACCTCTAAAAAAAACACCCTTTATATTCCGGTTTTTCAACTATTAGATCCACATACTGCAAATTTGGTAAGCCTGTTCTTCTGTTGAATAGTAATCCGCTAAGTACGGATTTTACAGAAATCGATTGCTATGGGGGGGAGCTGTGGAGAGTTACTAGGGTGTGTATAGATAAAAAAAAAGTCCCGTGTTTTTGAACTTCTAGACTTACAGTAGTGAAATTTGTTATGCATGTTTTCTTTGTTGAGTTGAAATCCACCAAGAACGGGTCTTACGGAAATCGACTCTCGAGGTTGGAGGGGAAGGGGTTACGAAGCATATTGGTAAGAAAAATTTCCCTTTTTTAGCTATTAGGCTTAGACTTGAAATTTGGCAAGTGTTTTTTATTGATTAAAGAACTAAAAATGAATTTCGTGGAAAAATCGATTTGGGGCTAGGGGGTACTGGAGGGTCAAAGGTAATTCTGCTTCAATTTTAGATTATCAAGCCCTGTCCTTTTTAAATCAAGAGACGTGGGTTATAAGAATGTTTCAAAGCAATCGAACATTTAATGCTAGGACTTGGATATCAATTTATAAAAAGTATGTATTCATACACCAGGATATACCTAGCGAAAAGGGCGGTAGTACAGTAAATGTTCAAGAACAAATTGGTAACTACAATCAGACAATATTTTTTTTTTAAAGAAAAAAAGTTTCTTTTTAATATTTACGGAGATAGGGAGAATGTGTGATGTGATCCCCTCCCCTCCTTAAATGAATCTTTTGCTATTGTGTTTCAATAAATGTGACGTGACAGCTTCGCTTAAATTTTAAAAAGAATTATCTATTTTATATATTTCAAAACAAAGCCTCCGATGCTCACATTTTTTGGAATTAATAATACATTTTGAGTATTCTCGGTATTCTTTAAGAGTGTTAAATTCTAACAAAAGATTAGCAGTTTAAAAAAACACATTCGAAGTCGCGAATATGAACAGGAAAAACATTGTTTCTTTTTTAAATACTTGACTTTATATCTAGTAGTTCTTCATCAGTTGTTTTATTTTCGTGTGAAAATTCAATCTATTCATTTTTTCCCACGTGAGATGGAATTCAGGAGCAGGTAAAAATGGCGTTCACTTTCAGCCATACCTGTCGCACTAAATCACTTCCATCGGGTCGAGAGCTCACGGACGGTTGGAGGGGGAAAGGAAGTGTCAAAAGGCGACTAGCGTGAAGCGTTATGTTGCAAAAAATAGCTCCTCGTCTTCTATAATAAGAAATAATTTAATTCCGTGGAATACAAGCGGAAATGGGACAGTGCGAAAATGTTGGGAGTTTGTATACATCCATTCAAGTTATTTTTGATACATTTTGATAGAGGTTATGAGTTTTTTTAAAATCATCTTTGAGTATAAATTTATTCTTTAAAATTTCCGTTGTCTTTGAATTTTAAGATGAAAACAACTTCATTGCAAAAATCAAAATGTAGATGTATTTTGAGATTTTTATGACGTTATCAACCATGTTGATTATTATCGGCAATATTTATAGTTAAGGGTTGTTTGATGTAGATCGGTGGTTGGTTTAGGGGCATCTTACGGTCTAGGCCACCCGGGCACAGGACCTCGTTCACAATGGAGGCCTCGTCTCGTTCTTGACTCAACCTAAATAAAATCATAATGTGAATAATTTCAACGGTCAAATGTTATAAACGGTCGTATTCTCTGGAAATCTGGGAATTTCGGACGATATGTCAACTTATATTACATGTGATGACCGTTGTCCATGTATAAGTCTAGGCCATACACCACCATTGCTCATGCACATTTATTTGTTTGGGGCTATTGTTTGCACGCACATTTGACGACGTATACTATATGTACTGTCTACTTCTAAGTGTTATAGGATGTGGGGGGGCGAGGTCTACTTTTACATAGGTGCCCCAGGGCCTCGAGAAATCTTAAGACTTTCATGGGTTGGCAATCTATGGCGTGCGGTACAATTCTCAGTGGCACTCTACACTACTTTACAGATCTGTAAATTTTTGAGAGGATGGAAGTTGATATTTGTGTGACACAAATATATCTGTGCATGAATTTTAAATTCAGAATAAAATTTAATGAAAAAATATGAATTTTCGAAACTATATGAAATAATTTATCAATTATCACCCATTCAAGGTATTCAAAACAACACACATTAAGATCCATTAAATATTTTAGAAAACTAATGCACAAATTTCTGAATTATATCATCCTTCATAAGCTGTGAAATTTTAAGAGATATGACGTAACTTGAAACGCAAGGAGCATTTTACATAACAATGGAAAGGGATAAGAACTAAGAAAAGTGTATTTTAAACATTTATTTGAGTAAAAAAAAAATAATTCAGTAATTATTAATCAAGATGACAAAATTCTTTGACAGAATTATTCTATGAAATATAAGGACGATTATTAGTATACAAAATCGCAATCGCGCGACCTAAATTTGACATTGTAAAGGTCCACCATACCCTTAACAGTATTGAAGGAAAATATTTGTATTATATACTGTTTATTTCTTATTTTAATAAATATGCTTAAAAGATGCCTAATATATGTATAATTTAATTTTTTAAATTTATATTAAAGGAATAGTATTTTGTTTATTTTTTTGTTAATAAATAACTTGAAATGATGCAAAATTAAAATAAAATGAGGCTATTATTGACCTCTATTTTCTAATTCCGCATGCATTATCGCGGGAATCGAATTATTTCAAATGTGTCCCACTGTGTGGCTCGCTGAATCCTGTTGGCAGATTGGTTTGGCACGTCATAGCTTAAAGGATGCCGACCCCTTATATCAGTGCTTCTCAAAGTTTCAGTATTAGCGACCCAATATTCAATCATAATTTTCATCGCGCCCGCCTCTATGCAATAACAATGTATTTAATTCAACAATAATGCACTTCGACGCGAAAGCTACAATGCGATTTATACCTCTTAAGTGGAACTGGCGTATATAAACGTCTCGCTCACCGAAAGCACCAATTACCCCGGACGTATATATACGTCTCTCCGAAGCAGAATGTTTTCTATGCACTATTATCCATAAAATTATTCCGAAGGCTTTGGAATGCAATAAAAGGACCTTGACAATGTTATTTATTCCTTTTTTTTCCATCCCCTCAATACGTCACATACGCGCATCTACGTGGAAAAGGGTGGCATTGGGGAGCGAATCGCATAACTTTTAACCGGCATCTAAGGGATTCATTATAAACTGTACAAGTTATCAAGATAAGAGTTTCTTTTTGTATATAATTTTATGTACACTGCTGGACAATTGCTAAGGACGGATAACACTATCATCCATAGCAACCACAAAATGAAAGGAAGCAAAATGTGGAAAATTAGAATAAGTGCGGGATATTAGTAAGAAGTATGAGTATGCAAATTTTTTTTCCACGTCTGTTCATGGCGTGATAGCGTTCATAAGAGCTTTAAAGGTTTTGACGCGTGTGGACAGTTGTTGTTTCAAGTCAGAGTTTTACAGGAAAGATTTAATAGACGAACTTAAAATTTTTGGCATGTCTTCCCGACATCACATAGAAGATTTTATGCGTGGCTGAATTATTGGAAAGATCGAAGAAGGGTGAAAAATAACAGGTGTTGCCAGGGAGTTCTACATCGCTCACAGCGTTGTTTCATGGCTGTGGAAGTCATTTAAAACTACTGGAATGTGTAGTAGACGGCACGGGAGAGGTCGTGTTAGAAGTACGACGCCTGCAGAAGAGAGATATATCGTCCTATATCAGCAAAAAGGAACAGGCGCACCACAGCTCAGCAGGTGGCAAATCAGTTTCTTGCTGCCTCAGGAAAGCAGATCTCCCAAAAAACTGTTGCCAGACGTTTGAGGGGAGGAGGACTATACGCACGCAGACCTGTTGTGTGTGTCCCATTGACCAGACAGCACCGTACTGCCCGTTTGCAATGGTGTCGTGAGCATCACAATTGGACTGAACAGGACTGGGCATGCGTACTATTCTCAGATGAGAGTAGGTTCAGTCTGTCATCGGATTGTAGACGCCAACTGATCTGGCGCGAGAGTGGTACTGCTTATCGTCCAGAAAATATCCAGGAAAAGAACCGATATCCGACATGCAGTATCATGGTGTGGGCCGGCATCATGATCAATGCCCGCACGCGCCTACATGTGGTTGCGAATGGGACTGACGAGCCAACGATACATTGATGAAGTTCTACTTCCTCATGTTCGTCTTTTCCGTGGTGCTGTCGGTGATAAATTTGTTTTTATGGACGACAACGCAACATGTCATCGAACACTCGCTGTTCAGGATTGTCCAGGCAGCGAGGGTATTCAACGTCTCGTATGGCCAGCACGTTCTCCAGATCTAAACCCCATTGAAAATGTGTGGGATGTTTTGGGGAGGCAAGTTGCTGGTCGAAACTATCCTCCGACAAACAAGAACACCCTCATCCGTGCACTTACAGAGGAATGGGATAAATTGCCTCAACAGCTGCTGGATAATGTTGTGCAAAGTATGGTACGACATGTGGAATGTTGCGTCACACTCCACGGTGGACATATCCCGTACTGATACCTTTCTTTAAGGTGCCTGCTGACTTTTAGATGCATTGTTCCATTTCTCCGTACGCAGATCAAATGAACATTTTTTTCTTTCAGATGTTTCACAGCTTTTGTACTTTCCAGAACAATAAATATTCTTTATTCTAATGTCTGAACAGTGTGGCAACTCTATTTTATCCTACTAGGCCTCATGTCTCGCTTAATGTTATGCTACATAGCAATTTGTGATCCGTCCTTAGCAATTGTCCAGCAGTGTATGACAAGCTTGTGGTTCATTGGTAAATTAATTATAAAATACACATTGTGTAGTACTGATACATTTATAGGTGTATTATATTAGTGTAAATGTGTATTTTTTTTTTGTTGAGAGAATGTATTTTGTTATTTATACTTTCAGTAAATTAAGAATTTTTTAAAATAAACTTTTGTTTTCGACTTTTCAATATGCTCGCGCCCCCCTAGGGGGTGCGCCCCACAGTTTCAGAAACGCTGCCTTATATAGATTAATGTATTTTTGGGGAGAGGGTGCCAGCTCAGGCGTCGTCTTCGTCATTTAACCACGAGGTTCAAAAATACCTGGTCCGTCGCCAATATCCCTCGTGTTGCCCCAGACTGCAACGTAAATTACAATCAAATCAAATTCTTAATTATTTTTTTAAAAACCGGCATAATTTTTTTTTTGATGAATATGTGCACTAAAAATTTCTTTGGAAAAAACCATGAGTATTTTCGCAGATCTGACAGTCTCGATTAACGAGAAAGAATGCCCACAACAAGTTGCTGGATGTGGCAACAGAATAATTAATATATATATATATATTTTTTAACTAAGATGTATTTTTGAATGAAATGTGAAATGTCAATGATCTCATGTCGTCTAGATTTTAAATATCCTTCTTTATTTCATTGCAGAAATCAAACCTTCTACAATCATAGTGCCAATGAGTAAGTAAACTTTTTAAACATTATTTCTATTTAGTTTGCTTCCAACTGATATTTTATGTAAAAAATGCTTTTTACCCCCAAAAGGAATTTTATTAAACAACCATTTCGAGCATTCTATTTCACAAAGTTAACACTTTGGAGGGGGCTTTAGCTTACAGGGGTTTCTTTATTTGACCGTGAAATGTGGTTGTAGGGGCCGAGTGGTCAAGGTCGATATCTCAAACAGGCATTTTTCGATTCGTCAGCTTGAGTCTCGGCGCCACTAAAGAACGACCACCCAGAAGGGTTGAGGCCAGTGGTGCAACGGAGAAATAATAAGGTCCCTCTGCGAAGTCTGGTTTTGGGTCCTAAGCCGTATCTAACAAAGGATCGCAAAACCATGGCATGTCATAAGCTTTGAGCCCCCTGGAAACCTATCCCTCGCGTGATACAGGGGTTGTGGGGATGTACGTTACGCCACTGGCTAATGCCCAATAAATTCATCTGGCCTCAAATACCTTATATGGTGTAGAAGTTTGCAGAACCTCATGTTAAGTGAGGTGTGCCTCGAACTAAGTGACAAAGGTGCCATCCTCGTCGAGTGACGAGGATGGCACCGGGGTCTTAACCTCGGTGTCCTTCTTATCACTTCTGTAGTTCAAAATTATGGGACCCATAGCCAATAATCTTCGTGTAGATCAAAATTGGATGTTAACAAACAGTGAATCTAAAAAATTATGTAGCGAGTATAACATTAAAAAAATTCTTATTTAAACAAACTAGGGGGAGTATTCCCTGTCCGCCTAATGGTGAACCAACCCCCATTGTACAAATTATACAACTATTCATGCACTTTGCTTTAATTGTAAAACTATAATTTACATGTAAAGGATGTTTTTTTAGAGGTATAGAACTTTAAATTGCAATAAAAGAACGATGTATTATTCGATTGACATGAATTTTTTTTTATTCGAAAGATAATCTAGTGGCATTACATTTTAAATATGATTTCTGGCATATGGCTGGCTCGGATGTAGTCCAATCTGGACGTCCAATTTTCGATGACTTTTTCCAACATTTGTGGCCGTATATCGGCAATAACACGGCAAATGTTGTCTTCCAAATGGTCAAGCGTTTGTGGCTTATCCGCATAGACCAATGACTTTACATAGCCCCACAGAAAATAGTCTAGCGGTGTTAAATCACAAGATTTTGGAGGCCAATTCACAGGTCCAAAACGTGAAATTAGGCGGTCACCGAACGTGTCTTTCAATAAATCGATTGTGGCACGAGCTGTGTGACATGTTGCGCCGTCTTGTTGGAACCACAGCTCCTGGACATCATGATTGTTCAATTCAGGAATGAAAAAGCTAGTAATCATGGCTCTATACCGATCACCATTGACTGTAACGTTGTGGCCTTCATCGTTTTTGAAGAAGGATTCCACCAACCCATAAAGCGCACCAAACAGTCAGTTTTTCTGGATGTAACGGTGTTTCGACATACACTTGTGGATTAGCTTCACTCCAAATGCGGCAGTTTTGTTTGTTGACGTAGCCATTCAACCAGAAGTGCGCTTCATCGCTAAATAAAATTTGCTTATGAAAATCGAGAACAACGGCAATCTCGTTTTGGGCCCATTCGACGAATCTACGCCTTGCTTTATCATATTTAAAATGTAATGCCACAAGATTATCTTTCGAATAAAAAAAAATTCATGTCAATCGAACGTTTGACATCGTTGTTTTATTGCAATTTAAAGTTCTATACCTCTTAAAAAACACCCTTTATTATGTAGTTATGTATTTTTCCCAATGTATTGAAAGCATGGAAAAAATAACCTAATGTATAAATAAATTTATGACATCATGTGTGTGTGTGAAATTTGTTTAATATATATATATATATCAGTGGCGCACACAAGGGGGTCCTGGGGGTCCGGACCCCCCAAGCCCTTGATTTTTCCTTGATTGATTATAATTCTAAGTATATAATACGTAAAATTTAATTAAGTATTTGTTATTAGTGATTAATTTTATTAATTAATGCTAATTATTTATTCAATAATTAGTTTTTTTTACTGTGTTTTGTTCCCAAAAATCGACAAAATCAAAAGGAGCATGATACAAGAATGGCGATCTTTCGACCCCGGGCTCCCACTCCTGAAAAATACCTGTGTGCGCTACTGTATATATATAGTTTAATGTGTAGCCATTTTTTTGATTTTCTAAAAAAATTATTTTTACTAATAAAAAAAATAAAATGTTTTTTAAGAAATAATTTTCATTTATTGGAAATTACTATAGTTTAATTCATACAAATATAAATTTTACAAACCCAAAATAATAGGAATAAGAAATAAATTTTCAAAGAAATCTATGAACTTAAAAATATTTTCTTACTACGTATGCATATTTTTATACATTTTTTTAAAATAATTCTGTTTTAAACTGTGAATTGTGCTTCATATTTAAAGAATACAATATATTTGAGTAAGAATTTTCGAGTCTGAGAGTATAAATGCCATTTATTCGATAAACTAATTTTAATTTTTTTTATCCTTTAAGAATTATGAAAACACATTCGATAAGTTCTTAAAATACACACAGTCAATTTGCTTTTAAATTGATGACTATCATGGAAACAAACAAAAAAAAAATGACTCATCTTAAAAAACAAGGACTGTAATCATAATTTATGCACATGTTATCAATGTCTGTAATAATGGATTGCATACTATGATTCTCTTGTAAGTTTAAACAGTTAAGCGGTTTATAGTTAATGGAATATCTTACTTTGGAGTGCTATGTTCCGATTAAGTCTGGAGCTAACCGTGGTCGGGTTAGCAATAACAAACTACTTAATGCATTTCAGACAAACATTTTCCTTGCAACAAATAGCACAGTACCAAAATAGCAGCGCGAGATCTTAGTTTTTCGAATTCGGGTCATAAATCGCATATTTATACTTCAATGTACTGACTGCAGGAAAAAAAAGTACCTGGATTTAATCAGTGCAAGCATACTTTTTTGTATTAAATTATAAATCATTTCCTTGTTTCCGAATCACGAACATTCATTTTTTTTTAATGACGAAACAATATTGAATTTATGGAATTAAAGAAATTGATTTTCTTGATTGAGGAAAAAGGAACATAGATTATTGTGAGAATATATCACTGAAAACCTAACTCAGCTTTCAAAAAGCTATATCATTTTTTCAAAATCAAAATTAGGATGCGCCTCAATGTTAAACTTTTATAACAAATATTTATTACTTTAATAAAAATGTCTTGCCGATAAGAACGAAATATAGATATTCCAAGATCAATTTTGGTTACGCTGTTTTTTAAGAATTGCTGCCATACATATTTTATAAAATTCTAAAATTTTATTTAGGGAAATAAGCATTTTGCCACATTTCATTTAAATTTAGAATTGTTTATATATATATATATATATATATATATATATATATATATATATATATATATATATATATATATATATAAAGATTAATGTATTTTAACTTGTTCTATAGAGGCAAGAAAATATCTAAAGTAGTCCAAATTTTTTTGGTTTATGTTCCATATTTTCTCTTTTGTAATTTTAAATTAGTATTTAACTCTACTTGTTAGATTAAAAATGACGTATATATAAATTGTAAAATTTGTGAAGAACTTGGTTATGAATACTTACATATGTTGTAATTACGCTAGCTTTCATTAATGTCAGGGGATATTTTTTTTATGCAGAAATTTATTCTAAGCTTGTGGAATGCTGCTTGATTTTAGGCTAAGATTGGATCAAATATGTATATTTAAGACCCAGAAAAGTATAATCCATATATTTTTCAAAATAAAAGGGGGGGGGAGGAAAAGAAAACGCAATTCATTTATTTTTATTAGATTGTATTTATTTAAAGGAAATAACAGTTAAAGGTAATTCCTAATTTAATCAAAACTTCATTTGCAGTTAGTTCTTTTGTTACTTTTTTACTTTCTTTTATAAATCTGTATAACAATGCTTAAACTCTTTCTTGATTATATGTGTGATATGGTCTAGTTATTATAAGTTCGCGATTTTTTTTTTCAAGCTAAGCAATAGGAAATACGGTTTTACTTATACTTTATACGCACTTTCCTGATTTGCAATATTATTTTGCCAGTATACATTCAATAATAAAATATATATTCCATAACCATAAATTAATTGGGTCTGGCCATGACTGTTGATTCTAGAAAGTGATTACTTAGTAGCCCCGCCCTGTCTGCCCTTTGAGTCTTAGCTAACGCCGAGTGAACTATCATATTTTTATTAATGTGTTAATTGTTATTTTCATAATGGTTTTTAACATTTTTCATAATTTGTTAATATAAATTGCTATTGTTTTTTTCTTTTAAAGTACTGATCCATAAATGAAATTCAAATTTTATTTTTTTCTTAAGACAAATATGCTCCTTTAAAAAAACAAAATGCTTGATAGACTTACCATATTTTGGGGGTCTAACCCAGAACCTTTTTTTTCGAAATTAGAAGCCTCAATGGTTTACTGAAACATTAAAAATTTATTAACATTCGTATTTTCATAAGACAGGACATTTTCAGAAATTGTTTGCTTTAATTGTATCATACAATTCAGAACAAGGAAGTTCTGAATTAATTTTAGCATTTAGCAGATGTTTGATAGCAGATACTGAAAGTCTACCTCTTTGTGCAGGCCAAATGTTTCCCATAACTGAAAAAAAAACTCACCTGGAGCAGATGTCCCAGCCAAGGACATCGCAAACTCAATCGTTTTAGAAATATTGAAACAAATAACATTCTTTTAAAACACTAAAAATAGCTTTATCGTTATTTTCAATAGTATCTTGCACTTTTTCAGTACTTTTAACTACAACCAACCCCATGGTTTTTGAATTAATTGGTTCAACAGTTGTATGTTCATCAAATAGAATATCAATACTTACGAAATATTTTTTTAATTTCGATAACAACTTGTGGCAACTGCAGTTCGTAAATTTATTCATCAAAACTCTAACTTTATTAAAACTGGTTCTCCACAACTCTGAGTATTGGATACTAGAATTAGAAAAACAGTCTGCGACTGAGTGTTTTTGTTCCTGTGTGAGAACATCATTGTTTTTTTTTTCTAAAATTCACAGCACTTCTTTGTTAAAAGATGGCATAAATTTACGGATTTGTCTTTCTTGAAGGTGATGGATTAATTCGGTTACTTCTGTTGCTGTGATAGAATTACCTTCCAATTTCAGAGCTACTATATTAAATATGCACAGCCGTATGAGCATGTTTAAAAATGTGATGTCGAACTCACAGGTTGAAAATTAAAATCTCCTGCCTGTCATAACGTTCTCAAAATCCCTGACATTTTTGCCACTCCCGATAGCACTAAAAACCAGGACTGTCCGGGTTAGTCCTAAACCGTATGGTTAGCCTATTCATGAATTAACTTTAACATCCCGAAGAGGGCCTTGCAAATGAATATACAAATATATTGTTCATGTGTATGCATAACTATAAAATAAATTATGTTTTGTTAAAAATATGCTTGGGTAATTTTTTTAATGAATAGCCACTATCTTTCGTAATGTATTTAGAAATCATATTTTGCTTGATAAGAATTTATGTGGAAGACTTTTTTTTACAAATGCAGTATTTTTATCTTTGTCTTTTACTACAAAAATATTTTCAGAGCATAATTCTTTATTTCATGCTTTCCTGAACAACGATAGATCAACTTTTTTTTTCTAAAAGCTTATTTAATATTTCCACAATTGTTGAAGAAAGAAATGCATTACACATTTGTCAGCATTGATTTCACATTCTTTATTTTATTATATATATATATATATTTTACACGTGAAAACAATTGCCTTTTTTGATGCAAGATCTTTTTCACGATCTATCTCAAAACACTTTTTGTTTACTTTGCGAGCAGAACCTGGCAGTGGACGGCAGAGCTTTTGGCCGAAGCTGCACGGATAAAAAAGTAAGCAAGAACTGGTTTTTATATCTCCGGGGCATTTTTGTTTATGCCGTTCTACAACACTGTTCGAGAATAATTTTATATTTCTTTTATTTTTAATAGCAATAACAAAACCTATTCTCTTACCTTTACTGTTGCAATGGTGGTCTGTTTCTCTCAGCGATTTCTTTTATTGCATTTTTTTTTAAAAAAAAAACTTTTACAGCCGATAGGTTAAATTTTTCGCATGACTTTTTGCAATCGAATCTGATTGTTCCGCTTTCTTCTCGCATTTAAAAAAAGGTCAATAAGAAAGTCGTGTCGTGGATTATCATCACTTTAAACAAACCGTAGAAGTTAATGTCGAAGTTCTAAAGAGGATAAATGAGTTTCGATGCACAAACGTGAATCGATAAGATAAGAGGGTGGTTAAGTCTTATTATTTCAAATTGCTCTTGTAAGTGGTTTTGGTTAAAAGAAAATAAGCACCTATGTGTGTATAGTTTGGATTTTATTTGCTTGAATCAGTGATGGGAAAACTTACTTATTTAGGGGTGGCCCAAAGTAAAAGAAAGCACAGAAAAAGTAATACATATATATATATATATATAAAAAATTGAAGTAAATTCCTACTTAGGTCAACAAAGCAAAATTTTATTTTAGTTACTTTTTATTAAATAATTACAATTAATATAAATATGTATATACATATGACAGAGAATCACAATATTAAGTGGCAAAATAGAAAAGGACTTTCCCTACAATTTTCCATTTTCCTTTCTATATATGGTGTTGAACTATTGTTTTGGTTTGTTACTATTTATTCATTAATTAAATTTCATTCATGAATTAATATTTGAAAAAAAAACTGTATTAACATCAGGTGGCATCCACTACAAATTGAAAAAAAAATGCATTTGAACTTGAGTGGATGAATAGAAAGTATTTTATTAACAATTGAAAATTTGAACAAGATATATATATTGCTTTGAATCTGCATTAGGGTCCAGAATCTGGCAATAACTTATTTATTGCACTCAGATTTAGCGCGGGCTCTGCATTTTTAATTACAATTTTTAGGTAAGTTACCTCTATCTTCTAATGGATTAAGATGCTCCTTTCCATTACTTTCAATAGGTTTTTGCTCAGTATTATTTATATAAAGGGGGAAGGTTGGCTGGCCAAAAAACATGTTCAAACCCACCTTTATATAAATTATTTAATATATTAGCTGTCCTAAGTCAGCAATGTTTATAATACTGCAGCATCCATTTTATAATTTTTCATATCGGTTGCTCATGTGTCCTTCATTGTGTGATTTTCCTACTGTATATGTGTTTTTCGAATGTGATTGATGAATGTTTGAATCTCTCGTTTGTAGAGAATTAGACTATATTATATTTAGGGATAGAGTGAACTAATATAGTTGGAATTGAATGAAACAGTTTTTATGGCAAAATGGGGGGGGGAAGGCATAAAAAAATACTTTATTTGCAAAGTTTTATAATACTAATATGATGAATGGAGCTGTAATTATACATGAATTACTTTTTCGATTTTTAAACTTAAAACAAAATAACATTTTAATAATTTTATACATGTTTGTTAAAATAGGTTTCAATCCTTGCACATGAGTTTTTAAATTTAATTTAGGAATAATTTTTTTTCTGATTATATTTTAAATGTGTAAAAAATATTAATTTCTTTGGAGTTTTTGGCATTTATTGGAATTGGAACTCGTCCCCAAATGAGGTGTTTGAAAACATTGAAATTAAAAATATCACGTGTGATATAGTAATTAAAGTAGTCTTGCATCATATATTAAAACAATCAATACTATTTTTGTGGTGTAGAAGTCTATTCGTGCATTTCGCATTATTTTGTGTGAATATAGTTAATTTTTAGATGGAATTTAAAAAATATATATTAAAGTTCTATAAATAAAATGTTATGCATATATATAAAAATAGTAAAATTGGAAGATTATTAATTTGCGAAATTAATTATTTAAAGAGAACTAATACTTATAATGTAAAATTTTATTTAGAATATAGTAGAAAACAAAATCGACTTTTATGTGAAAAATATATAGTATTTTGGTGTAATTAATTTGGTAGTAATTAAATACTGATAATATTTTAAAAAATTAAAGTAAGAAACTACTGAAAATTTGCACTTGGTTGCATTTCCGGCCTGTTAATCGAACACATAAAAATCATTACATTTTTCGGTAGGAGTTATTTTTTTTTAAAATATAAATTTAGAGTTACACTAATTCGAATAATTTTTTTAATCATAAATATTCATGGGATTATCGAATATGCATTTAAAGTCATTTTTAAAGCAAATAATTTATTTTAAAGTATTGCTGCTTAAACTTTCTATGTTATCAAGTTTAACTATTCATTGTTCTCATTTTTTTTATGACCTAAAAGTTTTTGGATGTTAAGAATTAAAAATATTTATCACATAATTGTAGCTTTCGGAAGATCTAACTGAAGTGTGTGATTTTTGGAATCCTTTATGCATTTATTTTAAATAATAAATATTAACTTTACAATCTAAGTTGAATCTTAATGTGAAAAAATTGCTATATAACTATTTCTTAGGTATCCTCGCACAAACTTATTAAAAAAAACATTTATTTTATTTAAGTGGTTTTTTCCCGTTTAAAGTGGCAGCTACTATTAAACACGCATTTTTCTATTTATTTGATTATTAATATTTAAAAGAATGATTTAATATGCCATGCCATAAATATATTTTTCTCATTATCTCGTATGAAGTTATTTTCTAATCGAAAAATATTTTTTCCATAAAATTATGATAAATATTCCATTTATAATAACATCCATATATAAATATAAAAAAAATTAATTGCATTCTAAGATATGCATTTTTATTGTACTTTTTCTTTTTTGTTCTTGGTTTCCTCTTTATTTTTCCTTACAATCGAAAATATTTTTCATTATTCAAGGTATTTTAAAGTAAAACATTATTTTTTTTTTCTTCCCTTTAATGCAACTGTGTAAGAATGGGGAAGAATAAACTGTCTTCTTTTTCAATCTTTAATTCTTTTTTTTTATGATTGCACTCTTACGAAATCTGGCAATGGCAGCAAAACTTTCCATTGCCATCTTCTATTCCCAAAGAGAAATAAAAAACGAAAATGGAAGGAGAAGGTTCTAGTTCTTTTAACGTTGTGTACTTTTTACGTGTTGTGCGTATTTGCCATTAAGTGCCTTTTATTGCGTCTTGTGAGAACAAGAAAGTAAAATTGTCTAAAATGTTTTGACGTGCGGCCCCTCATGCGTAAAATGAACAGTTCGCAAGGACTTTCCTGAAGAGCAATTATAAGAACCTGGCCATTGTCTTCGCTCGAAGTTGGATGTTCTTTTGTTGTTTGGCAACGAATAAGATTCACTAGAAAAAAGAAAATGGCGGGAAAGTGTCTTCATTTCACTTTGTTCTTTGTGTACTTGTATTATAAGAGATTGAGTTGTGGGAAAGTAGATTAAATATTTAAATTTGATTCTTTTTTTGTAATTAAAAATATTTTAATTTCGTACAATTTATAAATAGAATCATTATTGTCTTTGAATTAAAGTGTTTTCTGTAAGAACATTTTGGAATATTTTAGTGAATTCTGCATCTTCAAAATTAATATTTTTTTCTAATTTAAAAAAAAACTAACCCCACTTTATATGCGAGAAGAATTCAGCATTTTTTTTTTTTGTCAAATCTTTGTTAAATTGTGGTTTGTATTTACAAGGAATCCAATAAAAAAAGCTTGACGTTCAAATTTTTAAAATTAATATTACCTTTGAAAACTTTTGTAAATTTTATTTATCGAGATAATGGAAACAAAAATTCGTCGTGGAAATTCCAACTTGCTTGTATGAGAACTGTTAAATAAAATTCTTTGAACCAAGAATTTCTTTATAATTTGAATAATAAGAGGCTTTGCCACACATCCATTTCATTTATCTCACAAACGTTAAACAACTTTTTGTCAAGGATTTTATGCTTTCCATTTCTTTTTCTTTTCTAAAGTTCTTTTGAATCCATTCGAAAGTAGGTTGTCATTTCATCTCAAAATTCTTCTTTTTCGGCCTGATTTCACAAAAGTTTTAAATCTGTTTGTGTTGTTGGCTGCCTTGGAATCGAAAAATTAATAACCGTAATGGAACTTTACTTTCAAATCAGTGACACCCGATCTAATAGAAAAAGAATTTCAAACACTCCCAAAGTTTTTCTGTAAACAGACACGCCTTTGTTCTTCCACATTTGACTAATGGTTTCATTAAATAGTTGAAAACATTTTAATTTATTCTGAAATCGGAATCAAAAGTTAGTGAACTGTGAACTTTTCACATTGCTTTTTCAAAAATTTAAATGTTAATGGCATTTCGCCAATGCAGTTGACCTTACGCTATCTTAATGAAAAAAATGGGCTTTGTGAGCTTTCTTATCAACAATATTTTGTTATATTTTTCTGAATCATTCTTTAATATTGAAGATATATACATTGCAATAGCTTGAACTTTTCAGTATTTAGCAAATGGGTGTTTCTCAATAAAAATCAAGGAGGAATAAAACAGTGCTATTAAATGTTTGATTAAACTCTAAGTATAAGATCATAAAAAAAAAAGTTATTTCGGTAATCGTATTATTTGTCACGGGTTAAAAATGTTAATTTTTCAAATTTAATTAAAGCTTGTAATGATGTCCAACATTAAAACTTTCAAATCCCAAGTTATACATTTTAGAATTTTTCATTCAGTGGCAATACTACAACGCGAGTTTAATTAGTGCCTTATTAATTGTCATAAATTTCTCAAAGGTTATGCAGAAAATCCAAATTTGTAAGCATATAATATACAATATTATTATAATCAATTTAATAGTGAACCAGCAGCACTGAAGGGGCTGTTTAAACAAACCATGCTTTTAAAATTTAATTTCCTGAAGGCTAGGAAATTTTAAAATCAAAAACGAACTATTTAAAATTTTAAAGTAGGATAATGCAGTAAAATATCGCGCCATGGAAAAATTCGTAAAATGCTGTTTATGTTAAATTTACGACACGTGTTTGACGTTCAACACTTCCATTTGTCTTTTTTGTTTTTTTTTTCCCTTTAATTACATCGTACCAGAAATATTGAAAAAAAAGAGGAGGGTGGAAGAGAGAGAAAAGGTTTTTGCTTACTCGGGGAAACCTCCCACATCTCCCATTCATTTTACGTGCATTATGAGATACATAAAAGTATCAACAAAATTATCAATTCATTATTTTCTAGTATGTGATGTTCCTGATTGACAAGAGCATTCTCAATAGATTTAGTTACAGAAGTTTTTTTTTTCTTTTACAAAATAGCGAATGATTATTAATCTGCTCACGTGTTCGTATTATTAAGCGATGGTGTGCATCAGCTGTTCCACTAAAGGTCAGTTTTCTGCTCAGAATATTCTAATTTCTGGACGCATAGGGATTTGGGATTGAGCTGAGTTTGAGAATTTTGTTTACTGTGGGGGCCAAACCTGGCCATGCAGAGCCAAATAAGATTTAAAAAAGTATGATAATTTCCGGACAAAATATTTTTAAAAGAAAAATTCTCGCAAAAAAAGTGAGCGAGGAAATGACAAGAAAGAGGGTCAAAAATAGAGAAGGGTCACTAGAGTATCCCAGGGACACGTTATCTGTGTTTACCAAAGACAGTAATCCCCATGAGGAAAGAAAAGATCTCGAGTTTGTGCGTGTGTGGGATATCCGTACTTACTTAAAAAAGATACAATGAAGGATTTGAAAAATTAATGATCAGAGAGGAGAGAAAAATACTTTTATTTAATTAAATAATTACATCGAACACTTTAAGAAAGCATTTTTCTCTTCTGCTTTATTCAGGTCTTTCATATACGAATACATACAAGTGAAGTTCTCGAAAGCACACATTTTGTGTCCCTCTTTTTCAATTCCTACTATTAGCTCACTCTATATATTTATCTTGGTGGAATTTTCAATCGTTAATAAAATACATTTTAAAGCGCTCAATTGAGCTGAGATTTTATATACATTATTATTTTGGATGATAATACAGTAATTTAATTATAATTAATGAAAATTAATTGATTAAAACTAATTATTCAAAGAATTACAAATACAGCCACGTTGGCATTATTTTTGGCGACTTGTGTCAAAACTTGAAAATGTTTTTTTCTTACGTTTTTTAAAGCATTCAGTTGGAACTGAAATTTTATAGACACGATTTTTTTGGATGACAATACGATACTTTACTGATAATTAATAAAAATTAATTACCACTTAATGTTGTGATTCTGTCATATGTATATACGTATTTATATTAATTGTAACTATTTAATAAAAAGTAGCTAAAATAAAATTTTTCTTTGTTGATCTAAATAGGAATTGACTTAATTTTTTTTTATGTTACTTGTTAAGACATGACTCCATAAAAATCTAGCTCCTTCACTTTTATCCTTTTTCAAATACAAATAATATAAATATTTTTACGAAAAAATATTTGTTATAATATTTCAAGAATTTTTGTGTAATAGTCTTAGGGGTGAAAAACTTATACTTTCGCAAACTCCAGTTTTGATGATCGTTTAAGCGGTCGTTAGATTGTGGCCAGTTTTTCCATTTAGTTGTTGTCTCGAAACCTGATAACTTATGTTCTACTTGTAGAACGCTGATGCATGTTAAATTGGTGTAGGTTCAAAGTTTTCCCGCTCGCTTGATGTGAGAGTTTGGAGAGTTGCGTACCTAATGTCCTCATCACTTACCATGATTCAAAATTATGTACATCACCAATCACCCACTAGTTGCTTCAAAGTGTGATGTTGACTAACAATAAAAGATTGTTTTTCTTTCGAGGTTAAGCATTCAGTAACAATTAAATTAATGCGTTATATACCATCATGAAATTCTGGGTAAATTTGATTTTTTAAACCACAAGTGAATTATAAGGACATATCTAAAAGCAATTTAGAGACTCTTGTCAGAAGGTCTATCCAAGCCAATACCTGCCTACTGTAAAACAAGTCACTGTTGTTTATAAGGAATAATCAGATCATTTCTGTGAATCGTGTTCTGTTGGCTTTTATCAAAGAAGCATTAGTAAATACATATACACATGAGAAACTTTGCCTTGTGTGAGAATAATTTATCGGTGAGAAATGCGCATAAAATAGATTGTTTTTCGCATCGTTTTAAATTATCCTATTTAATTATAGTTTAATTGAACGAACCTAGGGAGTATTGATGGTATTTAAACTTTCGTGTTCAATAAAAAGAGGAAGCTACAGGTTAAATTCTACTCGACTTCAAAGCCCTCGCTTGCCAAAATGAGAACTTGAGGAATGGTTGATTTGAAATTAACACTGAGGTTACTGACGTCTGATCTTGTTTAGAACTTTCCTGTCAAGTGCTGGGACATTTGAAAGCATGGACCAACTGAGCCCGAACCTTGAGCCACGTATCCTTTCCAACTCAGACTCAATATAGTCATAATCCGAATAATTTTAACTGTCAAATATTATTCCCGGACATGTTCTCCGAAACACTGGGAATTTCGAACTATATGCCTACAGACAACAGTAGCAAAACTGCATTATTACGTCATGTCCGTGTCTGTATAGCCCTAAATCTACCGCCTAGATTTGTGCCTAGGGTTATGAGTCATATACATTTATTTGTTGTGTTATTATATGTAGGAGTATTTGACAACATAAGCTACATACTAACTCCTTAAAAGGCTCACAAGTGGGGGCTCAAGAAATACTAAGTCGCCATTGGTCAAGTGATATGAACGTACCTGTATCCTGGTTAAGTGTCGTCTTGTTATCTAGCCTTGACATGAAACTACCTGGTTCATTGCCTTTGATTCATTGTCTTTTTAGTAAGGGCATTACTTACGCACAAAGCATTGAATTTGTTTTTTAATGTTCTGGTAGCAATTAAAATAAACCAACAGCCGTGACTCATTGGTGTTAAGGTAATAGAAAATAAGAACACGGCGATTTTGCCCCTATCAAGTTTTTAAATCTCTACATGTCTCAAAAATCGGAAGATTCTTTCCAATTCCGAAGGCCAGCAACTACACTAAACCTTATCAGTGATCTATTAGATACTGGAAAACGTATTTATATTCCAAATATCTTTATAATTTACCTGAGAAAACCGTACGTATTTTCGATGATTAAGATATCCGACTACGTTCGGAACCACGATTTTGCAAAGCGTATAAATGGATATTTATGATGTTTAGTATCACTTAGATTAGAAAATGTATATAAAATTGTTTTAAGAATAGTATTACAATAAAAAAAATTACTTAAGTACAATATTTTGACAAAAAATGAACATAGAATGATCCATTTTCAAAATATTCTCCTTTTGTGAAAAATGCTTCTATTATAATAATATTTTGCCTGTATATAGCTCAGATCTCTCTACGGAGACCCAACTAGAGTTTTTGAAATATATAACTTAGAAGTGGTTTTATCCATGTTTTACGACAACAGAGGGGAGGAATTTTAAGAAAAAATGCCGATAATTATTTCAAAAGGTTGTAACTCTGAAAATGTGAATTTTTCAAAAGTCCTAGTTCAGAATCTCTTCTTTTTAGAGAGAGAAGTCTTTACTTTATCTAAGCAAAATATTATTTTAGAAGCATTTTTCACGAAAGGAGAACATTTTGAAAAAAGGTTATTCTAAGTTAATTTTTTGTCAAAATATTATATTTAAATATTTTTTGTCAAAATGTCCTTAAAACAATTTTATACATGTATTCTAATCTAAATGACACTAAATATCATGAAAGTTGTCCATTTATGCGCTTTTTTAAAATCTCGGTTCCGAACGTAGTCGGATACCTTAAGGCATTTGCACCAGAGTTAAGTTTAGAAAATTTTAATTGAGTATTTTTAAAACTATATATATATATATATATATATATATATATATATATATATATATATATATATATATATATATATATATATATATATATATATATATATATATAACCATCTTTAAAATTCAATTGGCTTTAACGGGCAAAAATGTGTATGGTTTGAAGATTTAAAATTTTTTATCGGGGTTAAAAATTCAACACTGCTACTGACCGGTACAATCCCGCATTAAATAGCGAGCCAAAAATTGCTAGTATCGAGAAAATAACAGACACGCGCATGGCGCCCATCGGCGTCTCACAAGATGAAAGAGAGGAGGACGGTACAAGTGGTATGGAAGTATCTTTCTACAAAGATAATTGAACATAACCTTACAAAAGAACTTTTTATTCGAAGAAAGGGCTTTAAATATAACTTTTTGCTTTGATTTGTCGTTTTTATTTTTCAACAAACAAAATGTGAATAAATTATACACTTTATTTCATATTTTGTTAACACTTTTACTTTATTTCAAGCACTACAAACTTTCATATACATTTGTAGTCATTTCTGCAACTTTGGAACTATAAAAATTTAAACTGAAGGTTATATATAGGCTGCATTTAAATTGAAAATCTGACACAGCAATCCACACAAATTAAAAAAAAATCCAAATATGCCCTCGTAAAAATCAAGTGGTTGCCGAGCAATCATGGGTCAGTTAAAAACTTGCGTTGGTCAGTGTCTGACCTACGGGTCATAGGTTCGCCATCACTACCTTAAGGTAATAGAAAATAAGAACACAGCGCTATTTTGCCCTTATCATATCTCAAAAATCGGAAGATTCTTTCCAATTCCGAAGGCCAGCAACTACACCAAACATTATATGTGATCTATTAGATCCTGGGAAACGTATTTATATGTTCCAAATATCTTTATAATTTACCTGAGAAAACCATACATATTTCCGATGATTAAGAGAAATATCCTCCTTGTATTGCAAAGAAAAAGAGCAATATTAATATCTCCAGAGCTTTTTCTTATTGTGTTTTTCAGCCTCAAGGCCTGTTTCTTATGCTGGACCTCTCTGACCTCTCTTGCGTGCGGAGGCTCTTGAAGGACAATCTTTCGATCAGTCATAGAGGGGGAGGGGGGAGAGACTTGCGGCGCAATTAAACCAGATAAAAAGTGAAACAACAAAACGCTATTAGCCTGGGAAGGAGCAACTTGCGTCCGGAAGGAGTTTTGCATATTAAGTTTTCGAAAATGGGACGATGTCAAGGTTTGAGTCGTGTTTTCTCTTCTGGACTGTCTTCGCAGTGATTTAAGAGATTTCTCTTTTTCGGCAGACTCGTCATACACGTCGGCAGAATTCAGAACACTTTTTAAGGAATGTTGTATGGGAATGCATTGCAGGTTTTGTTATTGAGGAATATTACTCAGAATATTACTGAGGAATAAGACTCAATACAAAATGGCAACAGACAAAGCTTTCTTTGTTTTTCACGTTAAACTGTTGCTTAGTGCAATATAAATCTTTATGTATCTGTAAATTTGAGCTTTCTTTTTTTTATTTTTAAATCAAATGATAGCAGATTATTTATTTCTTCTTGGTCAAAACAAGCTTAAATTTCTATTGCATAATCAGCAGACCTTGACACAATTTGAAAATACACAATGCTTAAGCAAATGAGGATTGAGTTTTCATATAATTAGATTCCTATCTAAATTACTTCTTTGCTTTTATATAAGGAGCAATACTAAATCATCTACAGAATTGCAGTAATTTTTAGTGATCGAATCATGGGTTGGCAGATTCCAGTCTTAATTTCATCACTGATCACCTAGAGGAATAATGATATCTATTAAATAAATAATGTTTACTAAATTCAACTGGACATTCGAAATCTCATATGATTAAATGGTGAAGCTTCGGGTTTATCCCATTTACTCGATTGAGGTTTGAAATTACATTAATTGTGACTAGTAATCTTTTGCATATACCTCTAATACAGCGCTTCGCCTAATAAAAAGAACGTTTTTGTTTGTTAATGTAAATAACCCAACAAGCCAATTTCGCATCCTTATCGCATCTAGGTATCAATGAATGGTTGAGTGACCAAATCGTAGTTTGTAAGCAGTTACGACAGCATTTTATTTCACCAGGTTTTGCAGAACATTCTCGATCTTCCAGAATAAGGCCCCTCTTTGGCTTTCAGGGTCAGGCTCGAAAATTTGTGGAATTATCGTTGACACCAGTTTATGTTTGTCTATTCCCCAAATTACTTGCATTTTCCAATGGAATTTGCTATGTTATAACCCCTTTCGTTATAGATTAACACCATTGACATCGAATTTCAATCTTCAAAATTTGCATGAAGAACCGGGCAAATTTATTACTTGTTTTTATAGCAAGTTAATGAAGATAGTTTTATACCTTTGCTTGTGACATTTAGTTCAAGCAAATGAAAAAATTATTTAAGGGACAACCTAATAATTTAAATTTTAGGTAATATTTAAGGTAGTAACCAATACTGAAGATACGAATCAACATTTAAATTTCTTACAATATTAACATACAGAACGATATATATATATGTATATTTTGTAAATTAAATTCAACCATGTCATTAAAAGCTTTCTTATGGTGGGATCAGGTGTGTAGCTTCCACCGTATCAATGATACGGGACCCCAAAATGTGTCGTAAAATGTTAAGGAGCTTCAAAAACGGACACTTAAGGAGTTTTGATGTAGGCCCCACTAAAGACTAGCTACGCCAGTGGGTGCGATGTAGAAATTAGAAGAGATAGGAAACCGCCATCACTCCTATAATCTTATTGCGTCTAAATATTCAGAGGCTCGTTGCCAATAGTCATCGCATAACTCTAGAACAGTAACATTTGTCCACTCATCGTACAGTTTGGCGTATTCTGAAGATAGAGCATATATCCATGAAGAATATTCGAAAATTAAGGGTTGTCCTTTGGGTATTGTTAGAGAGAGTTCTTTTTTAGTTGCTCATATTTACCTGGGGTAAGTTTTTTGAGATTTGAAAACTTGTTCAAATATTACCTAGCAGTAGAGATACACTGCTCAAAACAATTAGGGGAGCAAGCAAAAAAGTGAAGAAAACCGTGTGAGACAGCCACGTATTGGCATACAATGCATAGTACACGCATATCAATGCGTAATATAGAAAAAAGGCGTAAAAAATTTTGGAATTAAGTTTGAAAATATGGAAAAAACATGAAAAGATGATTTAGGGCAACAAATTGGTTACATGTAAACGATAAAAAAAGGTACTGCTTAGACATGATGCATAAGTTTTAATAGGGCGTGTGGTCTCCTCGAACAGCTAAGACTGCTGCACACCTGTTTGCCATGTATGCGATGAGGTTATGGATCAGACTTTGGGGAATACTGTTCCACTCCTCAAGAAGTGCAATCTCCAAGTCTCGGACAGGAGCAGGTGGCCTTGGTCACGCAGCAATGCGTCGTCCGAGTATGTCCCAAACATGTTCAATTGGATTCAGGTCAGGAGAGCAAGCTGGCCATTCCATACGCTGTATTGTTTCAGCTTCAAGCATGTTCTCCACCAGACGAGCTCTATGCGGTCGGGCATTATCATCCTGGAAAACAAAGGAATCTCCAATGGCTCTAGCGTAAGGGATGACATGAGGTCGAAGTATCTCGTCTGCATACCTTCGGCCTGTCAAAGTGCCATTCCGAATGACATGCAGAACCTTACGTCCACCTATGCTGATTCCACCCCATACCATCCAACCAGCTCTTCTGTATTGTGGCCTTTCACGAACGAATGCGGGGTTATTTCGAGTGCCCCTGTCCCTCCATACAAGAACACTTCGGGTGTCACACTCTAGACTGAATCGGGACTCGTCTGTAAACAGCACTTGGCTCCAATCATGTTGCTCCTAATCTCGATGTTCAGCAGCCCATCTTCTTCGAGCCGCACGGTGGTGTGGGGTCAACGGAATGCAGACCATTGGCCTACGTGCATAGAGCCCTCCCTCATGAAACCCATTACGTACTGTTTGGCTGGACACCCTTCGTCCTGTTGCCAAGAGTAACTGTCTTTGCAGCTGCGTAGCATTGTCTGTTCTGTTTCGACGGGCTGTTAACTGTATATACCGGTCATCATTTGATGTAGTGGCGCGTGGCCGACCTGCCCCTGGTCGATGTCTAACATTTCCTGTTTATTGGAATCGATTCCGCAGCCTTGCAACAACACTTCTGGCGACTCCAACAGCGTCCGCGACACTACGTTGTGTTTGCCCGGATTCTAGTCAGCCTATAAAACAACATGCCATGGATTCCGGTAAATCACGTTGTTGAGACATTCTCAAGTAGCCTTGTCTCAAAAAAAAAATACTGCGCAATCGAATTTCACAGTTACGGCAATAAAACAGACGTTTCTGCAACATCCCGATTTCTGCCCTTATCTCCTTTTTCTGGTTTTTGACGTCATGAACTTTGATTTGCATATAAAGTTTTCTTCTTCCGTTTCCTGGTAGGCTTTACATTATGGATGATTCATTTTATGTTACTTATTGGTATACATCTTTGCTTATTTTTGTTAAAATCATGTGCTCCCCTAATTGTTTTGAGCAGTATAATTTTATTCTGCAGCCAATCTGTAATCAGTTCTTCAACATAGAACATGCGAATACTCGAGTTTTTTCGCTTTATCTTACTTAAGTACCCATTTCTAAAGAGAAGTGTTTCATTTAATGTCCGTATCTCTTAATAACTGAAGGGTTGATGCAATTTTTAAATTACTTGTTTTCAGATGGTCAGAATTTGTCCGACGAGTTTTTATATTAATGTTTATGTGAATAAGTATATAAATTATGTACATTTTATATATAGTTCAAATTTATTATTTTCGTTCTATATATATGTCTGTCTCAAAATTGGATTTCTTCAAAAGAGTTGCAGTTAAGCATTATAAAGCTCTATAAAGCATTAAGCAAATTGTTGGCGTCAAAAGTATTAATTTAATAAAGACATGCCATTAATTGTTCATTGTAGTACTATATCATGGAAATTAAAATTAAACATTGATTATGACCTAATTGAAAAGTACGCAACATTCTGTACTGTTAAGAATGTAAGTTTCTCAAATTTTCTCCCGTTATGGTCTTATGATTCGAATATTAATTAAAAAGGTGGAAGTTTTATGAGTAATCTCATTGTTACAAAAATTATTTGTAGAAGTGTGGGTAATTGATGTCTTTTTTGACAACGGTTGCTACATTATAGCAGTTCTTTTTTTTAATTAACCTCTGGCTCATGCATGTCCTTAAAAAACCCTTTACAAAAGATTCTTTCGTCATAACTCTTTTTTTCAATGACCTCAAATCGATGTCAATGACTCTTCGAGTCAATAATTGTCTTTATCCTACTCATTGCAATAGAATAATTATTTTTTACTTTCTTTTTATTTGTAGAATGGCTTTGAAAATATAAACAGCTTTTGAGCTGTTTAATTTTTTTTTTCAAAATGTATTAAAGTGAATACTCGTATTTTTTTATTTATTAAAATAAACCCCGTTTAGTTGGGGAATAAATATACAATTTAAATAGAATTAAATTTAATTAAAAAAAACTTAATATATATATTATTTTCCTTGTGAAATATCTCCAACCAAAGCAAATTCAATTAACAAAATTCATGATGGTTTCGTAATAGAGACAATCACGGGTTCTCTATTGAATTTAAAACTGACATTAAACTTGTACTTGCAGTTCTGCTTGTAAAATTTAGATAAAATTTCAAATTTCGTAATTGAGAAAAGATGTTCAGAAAAAAAAATCATCAAAGTTTTTAGGATTAAAACAAATTCTTCTATTATACGTAAGCTTTTAAATCAAACATAATTTGCTTACTTATGGGTGTTATAATTATTGACAAATATGTACTTTTTAAAAGAAAGTTTCTGCAAGAAGCAAAAGTTGGCAACAATGAAGCGTTTGAACTGAATGGTTGAATTCATCATGTGACTATGACGTCACAAGAATTTATGAACTGACTAGATGAAGACACGTGATTGTAGTTTAATATGACTATGACGTCACGTGAGTTTAGCTTATTTGGAAAAAATTAATAATTCAATTATTCTTAAGATTCAATACTCAAAAATAAACACAAGCTTTAGGTTAATTTAAATACTTTGTTACTTGTTTTAATTAATTTTATTCAAAGCGTTATGCATCCGTTTATAGAATGCGTGTTATCAGAAATAATATTTTAATATGAATTCATAAGTGGGTGTTTTAAATAAAGAAAAGTTACATTTTTCAAATCTTTTAATATAAATGAACATGCGATGGATAAAATATGTATTTCTCCCACGTATTTTCCTTAATCATAAATTTATTTTGAAATTTCAATTCAATTCTATTAGAATAAAACGAACACTTCTGAATTTCCTCTTCAGTCAGTGAAGAAGAAATAGGAATTATTTTAATACACTCACACTTTTTGAGCATTAATTAACAGCTATGTCGAACTGATAAAAATTTCGCTTAGTGATAATAACTCTTTCTTTTCCAAGAAGGGCGCGAATTTTACGTTCCGAGACCTAATTTTATATTCGCGGCGCTCCTCCGCTCTATTGTATCCATTGTTTCTTGACGAAATTGGGCGTATGCCGCTTATAACTGCCGAATCTAGATTGAGGCTATGGCTTCGACGCCTAGCTTTGAGGTTTTGCCAATCAGGACTCTGGTTTTTATTTTAATCCCTCCGACCACGTGATCGAAGTTTTTTACTTCATACTTGCCATCAATTTAAGGGTGTGGAGATTTTCGAAGGCAAGTAACCTTTATCCGTCACAAAAGACAAACGATGCATTAAAATTTATTTCTTGTTAAATTGTTACAACGTGAGTTCTTAACTGGCTATGCTTTCTCGAGGCTCCATTGGAATATGTCGTGAGTGAAATTTAAATAATTCTTTTTTTCCCCTCCTGCTCGTTTGTTTGTTCTGTTCATAGAACAAGATAAGTGCTCTGAAAATAAGGCCCTCGCTGTTTCCTTTTGATCAAGAGGCCAAGAAAAGTAATGCGCGTTATCAAATCCTTACCAGAATCCAAAGTGATTAATGGTGGTGTGAGCGAGAGATCAAAAATTAATTCGAGATTAGTTGTTGACGAGGGGAAAAAACTGACATGGGTGTTTCCGGTTCAATTATCGATTTCGGTGAACCGGGTCATCAACCTTTGTTTTCAAAATCAGGCATGTCCAGTTCAAATTTGACGTTCCAAGTCCCCGACCACGCCTTGTGCAAAGTTCTGAAGATCAAGATCAAGATTCGCCTCTTCCTTCGAGGCACAAAAACCTGAAAGTTGCCACTCCGTCCTGAAATTCGAGGAGACGTCTATGTGCTGTCGAAATCGCACCTAATTAATTCCTCCATTTATTAGTAACTTTTTGCTACTTATGGACGGAGATTTCAAAGTCGGGTCTTTTCAACATGCTGAAAAAAGTAAAGTAGCGGAATGAAAGTGGAGAAATGTATCTGAATGTTACAATGATCTGACTGGATTTTGACGTATTAAATGGCAATTTCATTTTAAGTATGATAAATGGTGTTCATTTTTGGTAGTTAGGGCAGTTTCTTTTACCTTCCATTTGAATCTTTAACTGATGCTTTGTGAGCCTATTTAACCAGGTATTAATTAAATAATTCAAGATAATTACGGAATGTCTTTGATGCTTAGTTATTGGCAAAATGTTTCATAAGCACTCCTTCTTCTCGGTTTTCATTTTAAATTAGCGAAGTATATTCTCTTTTTTTTTTTTTTTTTTTTTTGTAAGTTTTGCAATATATACTTTCCCAGATCTAAGAAAATATTGTAGTGGATCATGCACCATTAGAATTTTTTAGTACATTCATTAAGCAAAAAAGCTTTTTTTTTCTTTTTCTATCAAGTATAAGAACAATAGCAACTAAAGAAGACCAAACTAATATTTAAATCGCTAGATATACACAAATCATGACCGAGGCTCAAAATTACGAGGACCGTCGTCAATAGCCCTAGTGTTGTTTTATAGCGCGTCGTTAATTTAATTCTCTCACTTTATATACAAACCATTTAAAGAAAGCATACTCATTTGTTCTAAGCAAATAAATCTGAATACTTCAATCGGTGCGGTGTGCAGATTGGGGTGCCTGTTCAAATGTCGTCTTCGTCACTTGATCGAGTTTCAAAATTACTAGGTCCGTTGGTATCAAAACGTGACGTTAATGAATAACCAATCAGTCTAATACTTCTAAGCCTTTTCTTCAAAATATTGAAATATATACGTAACAAGATCGCCAGCAAATGAATGATTTTCAACGAGTTTTTTTATTATTTTGATTATTACAGTTATTATTCTAGTTCAGGTATGGCAAACTTTTTTGAGGCGTGGGTCAAATTTCGTTCATATTTTTTTTAGTACTAGCGCGGGGGTCAATAATGCCCATTTGCACCAGAGCTAAGTTTAAAAATTTTTTTAACTGGGTATTTTTAAAACACTTAACATCTTCAAAATTCAATTTGCTTAACGGGTAAAAAAGTAGGCAATGGAAGCCTCTTTCTACAAACATAACTGAATATAATCTTACAAAAGTGCATTTTATCCGAAGAAAGTGCTTTAAATATAGTTATTTGCTTTGGTTTTCGATATTTTTTTCAACAAACAAAATGTGAGTAAGTTGTACACTTTATTTGATAATTGGCAAACACTCTTGCTTTATTTCAAATCCTACATACTTTCATATACAATCGTTGTCATTTGCGTAACTTTGGGACTGTAATGAACAAACTGAAGGTTTATAGACAGCATTTAAATTACTTTTGTGTAAATGCTGTGCTTGAAAAAATTCAAATAGAATATAAATAATCTACACTTATTAGAAAATATAAATAAACTCGCGTAAACAAACAAGTGGTTTTCTAGTAATCGTGGGTCAGTTAAGAAGCTTGCATGGTCACATAGGTTCGCCCTCATTGTTCTAATTAGTAAAAAAAAAATTATTTCTGATGTTTAATTTCTCCTTTATGCTTTATGGAGATTACAATAAATTTATAATTATATTTATATTATCATTTTACGTTAATTTTCATGCAGTACTTAGAACCGAAACGTTTTGCATAGAATAGGAAATCAGTCATTTTTTTTATTTCAGAGGGGAATTTATCGCCGTAAATATATCTAGGTTTCACCATGATGAGACATAAATAAACAAGTGGGAATACTCACTAGATTGTATTGTTTCTTAACTGGTACACTTTCATAGGCCGAAATAAAATCACTAATCAGTTATATTTAGTTATACAGTACTTGATGATACTTGAAGTAACGTAATCCGGCTCTAAAATCTTTAAATGAGAAGGAAAGTAGAGGTTTTTACTATACTTCTTAATCTCATTAACCTTAAGAACCAATATTACTCATTTGTATTGCTGCATTGAGCAAAGGAATGTCATTAGTGATAAACGGTTTCAGGTAGTTAAATAACTACTTTACTTAAAAGTACACGTGTATCAGATTGCAAACACATCCTGACGGGGTTGTATCCAAACAATTAAGCGTCCATACTTTTTCAATCAGACCTTGACCTGAGGACCTTATAAGAAGAAAACGTAGATTCTGCGCAGATGCATATAAGAAAGAAATTCTAGACTTTTCGTCCTGTGGCTGAATTAAGTTAGTGCATTTTCTGGTAATTATCATTACATCCGAGAACTTCGTGTGATTGTTATCCTTTTTTCCATCTCTACACTGGTTATTTTAATGGGTTGAAAACACATTTATTAAAAGAAAGGAATGGTTATTTTTCTCTGAATATGATTTTCAAAAGTTTTTGTCTTCGACAGTGATTCTGAGACTCATTTTTCTCAATTTAATCCATTATAATGATAACTGGATTCTGAAACCATCATTTCAAGACCACCATGCCTTCTTGAAGTAAAGTAAATTGACTATTAATAATTATAGATATGTTTTTTGTTGTTGAGTCTGGCAACTTTGTCGTATCTATTTAAATGGAGTATTCGATAGGATCCGGATCATTTTTTTTCTTGCGGCTTGAGATTTTAAACCTGCTTTTTGTTTTTATGTATGTTTTACAAATACCGTCAAGCTAATAAACTAAATTTAAGAGGAAACCCTGGATTTTTAATTTAACTTTTAGATAATATTGATTGTTTGTACAAATCGAATCTTTTAACAAGTGATCCTAATATCTAATAATTATTCTCCTCGGTCGTGATGAAGCCAGTATACATCCACAAATCCGACACCTCATTTGGAAATTATATTGGGACGATTTAGCTGTGAATATATTAAAAAAAACACACACACAAGTAATATAAAAAAAAAATTTAAGTCAATTCCTACTTAGATCAACAAAGAAAAATTTTACTTTAGCTACTTTTTATTAAATAGTCACAATTAATATAAATATGTATATACATAGGACAGAATCACAACATTAAGTGGCAATTGATTTTTATTCATTATCATTAAAGTATCATATTGTCATCCAAAACAATCGTGTGTATAAAATTTCAGTTCAACTGAATGGAAAAGGTTTTTTTTCTCACGTTTTAAAAGTTTTGACACAAGTCGCCAAAAGGGTCGCTCCAAAAATGATGCCAACGTGGCTGTATTTGTAATTCTTTAAATAATTAGCTTTAATAAATTTTTATTAATTATAATTAAATTATTGTACTGTCATCCAAAATAATCATCTACAAAAAATTTCAGCTCAATTGAGCGCTTTAAAATGTATTTTATTAACGATTGAAAATTCCACCAAGATAAATAAATAGAGAGTGTAAGCTAATAGAGTATGAAAGGAAAATAGTAAAAATTTCAGCTCGATTGTCAGTGGCTTCATTTCGTTACACGTTATTATACTGCATCTTTAGGTATTTTTCACAAAATTAGGATTAGGTGTTTGGAAATTTCAATATAAACTTTCATAGAATTTTCGCCACCATGGAACTACTGTTTTATCTACCAATAAAGTGTAATACTTGATCTACATCTGTATATTTGATCTGTCGAATATTTGTATTGATCAAAAACGAAATTAATTCTCAAAATTATATTGTAGGAATTACTAATTTCTCTTATTAATCGCATTGGATTGAAGTAGAATCATCTTAAAATTAAGCAATATCGCTATAATTCAACGATGGATTTATAAATCCATCGTTGAATTATAGCGATTTATATGTACTCACGAATATTAAATAATTGAAATAGTATCAGATTGTTATGAATTTTACGATATTTGTGTGGCTGCCATGTTCATCCAGGGGAACAGTTGATATTCTTTTTGTACCAAACGATTTTCCCTCTTAAAATTTTTGCATCCGATAAAATGGACTTGGCGCAACTTATTTGCCGTGATCGCCAATATAGTAACCCTTAACAATGGAAATACAATCGTACAGGGTTATCATGTGTGATTAGAGCACGAAAAATAAATACGTTCGTTTGGCGTCCAAAATGAATTAAAATTTAATATCTTTCAAAATTCTATCGCAAAAAAGTTGATTCTTTTTATATAATTTAGAAAAATTAACAAAATGCTTTTACATTGAAATAAGTAATACTCTTAATGCGAATGAATTTTAAAGGAATAAAATACTAGCGAAAAAAGCATATTTATCCTCATTCGTAAAATATTACTTTTATATGAGTCAGACCGAAACTAAATTCATTTTTCCCCTTCTGCAACTGGGCATGCAAAGGTAAAAGGAAAACACATGCTTATTCACTGCAGCTAATACGTTTAAGCATTGTTTAAAACTTCGCCAAAGCTGTTAATTAAAGGATCAACAAGAATCACATGCCTTGATTCTTGGTCACGGGGCTTAGGCAGGCAGGCAGGCATTATTCATTGGGTTATAAAATCACTTCTTTTGTGTTTTGAATAACAGCTAATCTCACCGTTTCCTTCATTTTGATTTTGTTCTGTCAGTTCTTGCTGCAACCAAACTGATCTTTGGGAACATCCAAACAATGTTCTGTGTTAATCCGTCCCTGCAGAATTTATTTTTCAATTTCTACTATTAACTTACGCTCTCTATTTATTTATTTATCTTGGTAGAATTTTCAATCGTTAATAAAATACATTTTAAAGCGCTCAATTGAGCTGAAATTTTGTATACATGATTATTTTGGATGACAATACAATAATTTAATTATAATTAAGAAAAATTAATTGATTAAAACTTAATTTTTTGAAGAATTACAAATACAGCCACGTTGGCATCAATTTTGGCGACTTGGAAATGTTTTTCTCTCTCACGTGTTAAAGCATTCAGTTGAACTGAAATTTTATAGCACGATTGTTTTGAATGATAATACGATACTTTAATAATAATGAATAAAAATTAATTACCACTTAATGTTGTGATTCTGTCCTATGTATATACATATTTATATTAATTGTAACTATTTAATAAAAAGTTGCTAAAATAAAATTTTCTTTGTTGATAGGAAGTAGGAATTGACTTAAATTTTTTTTTTATATTACTTAATTACTGTATGTTTTGTTATATTTAATCCATTCAATTTTCAAAGATACTTGTTGCTTGCAAACTTATAAGCTTTTTGGTTATTGATTATAAAAATTCTGTTTTTCCAAAATAATTTTTGCTTACTTAATATGTTATTAAGCTATATATATATATATATATATATATATATATATATATATATATATATAATATATATATATATATATATATATATATAAGTTACGGGCATTTTTTTATTACCAGCTTTCTTCTTGTGGTGGACAAGAACTCACAAACAACATTGGATCCTATCTTTATTCTGAATAATGAAACATTAATATTTTTATGAATTGGTGATTATGAATAATGCTTATTACACAGGCATCTTTCTATGGCATTTAAGATATGCCATGGAATAAAGTTTACTATATGCATATTTTTTTAAGGATGTTTTAAGAAAATTTATCCACCACATTTTTATTTCTTCTCTTCTTTTTTTTAAAGGTTTCTCTTTTATATAACAAGTACAGATGTATAATTTTATTGTGGTCTATCGCCAGTGGCACCCACAAGGGGGGGTTCTAGGGGTCCAACCCCCCCCTAAAGCCCTTGATTTTTTTTCCGTTTGATTATAATTCTAAGTATATAGTACGTAAAATTTAATTAAGTATTTGTTATTAATGATTAATTTTGTCAATTAATGCTAATTATTTATTCAATAATTAGTTTTTACTGTTTTTTTGTTCCCGAAAATCGACAAAATCAAAAGGAGCATGATACAAGAATGGTGGACTTTCGACCTTGGAAAAATTCCTGTGCTTGCTACTGTCTCTCACATTTATATTACAATGAATTTTTATAAGTTGCGTACGCAAGTGTGTGGTTTGGGGGTTCAAAGATCTCCCATAGACCAACAGATTTTTAATTTTTAGCGTAAAGCAGTGGTGGGCAACTATATTTTGACTCAAGGGTCACGTTGTGAAAGTGGAAGATATTGGAAGGCCGCACCTTTTAAAAATGCTTGCATCTATTAGTCAACTTTGCATCTCAGAAAAAATAAAAAATTTTATCAGAAAAGTCAATAAATATGAGTTGATGGCAGTTTTATTCTATTTATTGTCTAATTTCATATCTATAGCTGCAAACACATTTAATTTTAGAATCAGACAAGTGTACCCTATATCGTACTTTCCTACAATTTTTTTAAAAATAAAGAGTGAGATTGCTTGTTGAAATTCTCATCGCAATCAGCAAGTTTTTGTCACCCAACTTGCATCTATATTTACACTTGTAGATTTTCATGCAAGATAAACTTTTCTCACAAATATAAGTAAAACCAAAATTTTTCTGTCTGCTTGGTTTCCTCACTTGTCTTGGCGGGCCGCCATTCGCTCACCACTGGCATAAGGGTTACTTTTCTGCTTTCGTCAACGTTTTTTAAACTATATAAACCATCCTGTGAAAAAATCTGTGTGCACCACTCACTGGCGTAGCTAGCTCTCAGGAGGCCCTGTATCAAAATCCCTTCGGGCCTCTTTTTTTAGATACGGGAGACCTGTTAGTGGGACTGTAATTGCACTTGTTGGGGCCCCGTATCATTGATACGGCGGTAGCTACGCTCCTGGCGCCATTGTTGCTGTTAAGATTTCCCATTCTAAATTGAATTGATTATTTTCTGGAAGGATAAGCTTTAACACACACTAATTGATTTATCAAAGAAAAATAACGCTAAAGCGATGATTTCTTTTCTTACACAAAAGATAAACAAAACCAGTGGTGCATACAGGAAATTCCTGAAAAGTCTTTAATTTTTTAAATGCCCCCTTGCCTCTGTTATGCACTGTAGACGTATTTTTAAACTACCTTTACAGTAATGGACTCTTTGAATGTCAAATAATAAAATCATTGGCTAAACTAAACTGCAAGACTCTGTGTAAGAAATACTGTGTGAGCCATTGACTCAGAGTGGCATCTACAAGACTACACATGTTCTCTTAAACAAAACCGAACATCTAACAAAAACGTACTAGATAAGAAACAAATTCTTGGCAAGAGTAGTGTTGCGCAAATCATACTGTTACTTAAAAAGATATATTGGTTAGGAGGATATCAGCAATACTAAAAGTTCACGAAAAAAAATGCTCTGTAAATTTGTTTCGAAATATATACATGATGCAAGAGTAAAATCGACTATACAGAAACGGTACCTAGCGTTTTTCAAACTGTGGGGGGCTCCTCTAGGAGAGCGTAAGACTCTGGGAGGGGGGGCGAGCATATTAAAAGTCGGAAATAAAGGATTATTTTTTAAAAATATTATTTTACTGAAAGTAAACAAAATACACATTTTGACAATAAAAGGGTAAAATACACATTTACACCGATATAATGCACTTATAAATGTATCAGTACTGCACAATGTATTTCATAATTAATTTAACAGTACCAAGTTAGGAAAAAGTTTAATAATTAAAAGCAACTCCATAGGCATGTCATATATAAACATATATGCAAAAATTATATTAATTTTATATACAAAAATTAACACTTATCTCGATAACTTGTAGGGTCCCTTAATTGTCGATTTAAAGTTACGCGATTCGCTCCCCAGTGCCAAAGTTTTCAACGTATGCACGTTGGTGTGGTGTGGTAGTTAGGAGAGGGGGGTGCCAGCTCAGGTGTCGCCCACGTCACTTGACCATGGTTCAAAATTACGTGGTCCGTCGCCAAAAGCCCTCGTGTAGCTGAACAGTGCGACGTTAATCTTCAATCAATCAATCAACGTATGCACGCGTATGTAATGTATTAGAGGGAGGGAAGAAAATGAATATATATATATATATATATATATATATATATATATATATATATATATATATAAGATCCTCTGAAATCAATCCTTCGCAAACCCTGCCAAGGTCCTTTCATTACATTCCGAGGCGTTTGGATTAATTTTATGGATCAGTGCACAGAAAAGACCGTACTTCGGAAAGACGTATACATACGTCCGGGGAAATTAACGCTTTGGATGAGCGAGACGTTTATACACCCCGGTGGCTCTAAAGAGGACAAAGTCGTATTGTAGCTTTAGCGCTAAAGTATAGTATTATTGAATTAAATGCATTATTGTATGGAAGGGGGCTATGAAAATTATGATTGAATATTGGGTAGCAAATATTGAAAGTTTCAGAAGCACTGCAGTAACCTGCAATATAAATAAACTCTGCTTGTCACAAACTTATTCTCAAAGATAACTGCACTTCGCGGACAGTATAGACCTCTAGTAATCGATGAGGCACTGAACTCTCAGCAATTTCTTGCGCAGTGCAAAGTACTCCTCACCTCTTGAAGAGTTCGTGAGAAAAGAGATTCACGAAATGCACAAACAAGGGAAGGATGCGTCAACGCGCGTCGTGTGGGCGACTCGTTGAATCACCTCACGCGTCACAGTCGTGCATGGTTATTTACGGAGAAAAATTCCTCGAATGGTGGGGCGTTCTTCATGAGTCAAGTTCACCCATAAAATTCGTCTACAACTGGAATTAATAATAGCGTCAAACCTTTCCTGGTTGGCAGCATTTCAAAATAGTTTTTTTTTTTTTTATCGATTATTCCGACAAACAGGTTTTCGTTTGTTTGTATATATAATCGTACACACGTATTTTTTCTCTTCGAAATAGAATAGTGTGCTGAGACAAAGAAATCTATTTCGCTTCCTCCTGTAGAGATTTGATCTCAGGAATGTTTATTCAACCGATGCAGACCCCCCACACACACACTCTAATCCAAAACGGAAAGATCATTGGTTGATTCGTATTCTGAGATAATTTTAAGAGATTTTTTTTTATCGAGTTTTCCGATTCCGCATATACTTTAGATATGTAGCTACAGTTTGGGAGATTTTTTTTTTTGTACATTGCTTTTGTATTAACCATTTTTTTTTATGGAAGAGATAATTCACAGGTAAATGAAAAATATTTTTATATAACCTTTTAAAATTTTATTGCTAGTTTTTTAGTCACTAATACGTTATTCATCGCGCTTCCACGTCACAGGTTCGGGGGGTTCAAATCCCGGGCTTGGCAAAATCGACTGAGGTTTTCCTCCCTTTAGTGGATCAATAAATGAGTACCAAGCTGGCTTGGGAACTAAACGCTGAGGATTTCGAGTCAGACTGACCACTTGACCGAAACATCTACACATGCACCCCAGTGCCCAAGGTCACGTAAACTGAGATAGCCACAGCAGGCCTTGGCCCTCATGGGCTGTTCCGCCACTGAGTTCAGTTCAATACTCTATTCGCTGACGGTGCTTGTCCTGAGTTCCTTTTTTGGAACCTCTTAACATTTATAGTTATTTTTTGCTTACATATGTTGGGGCTTCTGTGGTTTGGAAAGGTGGGGGGCGTATCATAGATGTAGCTGATACGGCGGTAGCTATGCTTTTGACATTATTATTTTGGCTATCAATAATTTATACCTGACACTTTTCAAATGTCTGCTTTTAACTTTGAGATTAATAAGTTTATAACAGTGATAGATTTCATTTGTAATTTGTTTTAAAAAAAGAAAAGATGCTAAAATATTTTCTAAACTTTGCTACGTAGCTATCATGTATCAGATGTGTTGTGAATTTTCACAGTACCATTTCCATACGAAACACTTAACAAGTATTCGAGTAATATTTAATTTAGTTTTCCTTATTAATTTTCACTGTTATGGGAGATTAGTGTAAGACGACGAATCGGGTCATCGATATGTCAAATTTTAGTCGAATTGAAGTCTTAATTCGTTCAGTGAGATAAAAAAGAGGGGTTATTGAACTTATTTAACCTTAATACATAAATAAGACATTAATTACAGATTGAAAGTTAACACAATTACTGAAACAATAAAAAATTTTAATATATATATATATATATATATATATATATATATATATATATATATATATATATATGTGTGTGTGTGTGTGCGAATGTCTTACGTATTCCTTGCACTCACGTTGAACGTAATTCTTTACAATTTCATTTTTACTTTAGAATACATTTAACAAATGTTAGTGTTTATCTTTGTCTTTATTATTCATATGCTCTTCTAGATCGATATTTTTACTGGATGATTTATTTATTTATGGTATAAAATCAATTAAAGTAGCAATATTATTATTTTTTGACTCTAAAATAATCGAACACTGCCAAATTTCCAGATAATATGGTTTATTAACTCCTTAACTGCCACCGTGTCTTGCTCTACCAGTGCGTTGAGTGCCCAGACGTATATGATTCTTCTCTTTGCGTAGCTATCAGTAAAACTATTCCGAAGGCTATGAAATGCAATAAAATGACTCTGACAGTCTTTTGGATTGATTAACTTATATCAGAAAAATTTATTTCTGTCTTTTCTTTCCCCTTTAATACACTGCATATGCACCTTGTGAGAATCCCCCTGGATTCCACCTTGGACACCAAGATTGATTTGAGGCAAAGAACGACCTGAAGACATTTTTACAATAACAAATTGTATTTATTCACTTGAATCAATTATCAACCTTCTAATTACAGAGATTAATAGATATGTCTACGTCAATATGACTGAACCTTACTATTAAATTAAATCACGAAATATGATAGTCATCAACTATTAACTCAATATCGAACGGGATTACCGGAATAAGAGGATCGAGAAATACACGCAATTTGAATTATTAGCATTCATTAAATTACCACTAACTTTATTATATATTTATTTTTATAAACCGATAATCTAGATTTAAACCTCACCTTCCTTTTTCTATCTCACTTTCCAATTGCAGACCACTGCCAAATGATCAACAAGCTGCTAATCGCACAATCAACTTGAATCGCTTTAGAACACTTTCAACCTATCTATTGGTGTAATAGCCTGTTGTTAACTTACAACATTCTCCTTAAATACTTTAACTAGTTTGCATATTCCGGTTTCTTCTTTTAGAGCTGATTGGAAATTTTCGCTAATTTATAATCCCCAAAGACGCCTAAGAGTATTAGTGATAAAGTGCCGTACAGATTCGTCACAACCTCTCTGGGAGAAAGGGGGCAATGGGAAACGAATCATGTAACTTTCAATAGATTAAGTATACTGATGTGTCGAAATAGAGAACAAAAAACTAACTGAACTTTTTTTTTCTTTACAGCGTCACAATCAAAGACGAACCCGACGATGATCCTCCCACAGTCGTGGTCACATCTAATCACACACCCCTACCCTCGATCTCGGAGGAGAACTGGAGGGCCTATTACCAGAACCCTCACCTGGTGGTCCTCAATGGCACCGCTGACGATGCCCTCTACGAGGCTACCTATAAATTGCCCTCTCTAGCCAAATTTGGAAAAAGTTTTATTGGAAAACTTCCTGGAGTATGGAGGTATGTGTTACAACATTGTTCTTACTTGTAATGTAAATTGTCTCGCTTAAACAGATGTACACAAGGGTGGGGTTTGAGGGTTAAATCTCTCTCCTTTTTTCCACATATCAATAGATCTTAATTTTAAGCATAAAGGTTACGTTTCGGTGATTTCGTCTATTTTTTTAAATACGAGCCCTCCTCTGAAAGTAGTACGCATGCGCCACTGCTTAAATGTGCCCATACATTGACAGTTGCACACACAAGGGTGAGATTTGTGGTTCAAAGCTCTTCCATATACCAAGAGATTTTTAACTTTTAACATAAAGATTATGTCCTGGTGCTTTCATCTACGTGTCTTTTAAAATGTAAACCCCTCCTATGAAAGTAGTCTGTGTGCGTCACTGTGCTTAAATGTATTCATACGTTGACAGTGGCGTACACAAAGGTGGGAGTGGGGTTGAATTTCCTCACCCCATACACCAATAGATTATTAATTTTCAGATTAAAGGTTATGGTTCGGCGTTTTTATCAACTTATTTTTTAAAATATAAATCCCGTCCATAAAAGTAGTATGTACGCCACTGTGCATTGATATCAGTGGCGTAACGGAGATTATTACTTCTCCCTGCAAAGACAGGTTTTGAGCCCCAAGCCGGATCTTACAAAGGGTACATACTTGGTATCAGTCAGGTTTTGTGTAGCCCCTGCAATGCGGGGGTGTATGTTACGCCACTGATTGATGTTAATTACCGAAAGAAGTGAATAGAAAAAAATTCTGTAAATAAATCGTGAGTTTAAAAATTCTACTACAGCACCTTATGCTGAAAGAAAAAAAGTCGAAGGTAAAGAATTAGTATTAAAAATTCAAGCTTAGACAGAACTTCGTCCTTGTATATTATACATTTATGTATATGCAGTCGAACGACTCTATTTAACGAAGTCACCAAATCCTGAAAAAAAGTTCGTTATGTGGAAAATTCGTTAGAGATTCATCTATGAATATACGCCATTCTTATTTCCAGGAAAAAGTTCGTAAACTGGAGGTTCAACTGTAATTAACTTTTTTTTTTCAGCAGGAGTATTTATCTAATTTGTGTATTGTCAATTTTGGACTAATACATTGCATTTGTCAATTGTGGACCAATGCATTGGATTTGTCAATTGTGGACCAATGCATTGGATTTGTCAATTGTGGACCAATGCATTGGATTTGTCAATTGTGGACCAATGCATTGGATTTGTCAATTGTGGACCAATGCATTGGATTTGTCAATTGTGTCAATTTTGGACCAATGCATTGGATTTGTCAATTTTGGACCAATGCATTGGATTTGTCAATTTTGGACCAATGCATTGGATTTGTCAATTTTGGACCAATGCATTGGATTTGTCAATTTTGGACCAATGCATTGGATTTGTCAATTTTGGACTAATACAGGTGCTTTTAAAAGTCAATACAATTAAAGTCAATATCCATAGTGCTATTTTTTTGGAGGGGAACAAAAAAAACCCCTTCATTAAACAAACCTAATAAGCGCAACAATGGCTAAGATGTTTTTTTACGAAATGTTGACAATTCAAATGCCATTTTCTTTTTTCCCTATTACTGGAAAACTTACCAAAAAAAAGAAGAAAGAAAATTGAAATCTTGTACGGTCTTGTATAGATGTTTTCTTGAAACTTAACAGTAATTGTTTTGTTGACCGTAAAGAAAATAGAAGAAAGTTAAAAAGCCTTTCATGTGTTTGAAAACCTATTACCAGAATAATAGTTTTTATAAATACAACTCATTTCGAGTAGACTAGACAGTTTAATTTTTCTTTGAACATTTACAAAAAGCAAAACTTGAAATGCGTAAAGTATGCAAATTTTAATACTAGCAAACTGAACTGAACTTTTTTTTCTCTTATTTCGCAAGACCAAAATCGTGTCTCGTTCTACTCATGTTCCAGCATTATCTCTTCTTTCATTCAGTTTCATTATTATTGTTTAAGATAACTTTTTTCTTTCTGAACGAGTAATTGAACTATTTTCCTTGGAAAAAAATGATGTCATAAATGCTTTGTGCATGACGCCAATCTCTAGATCCAACACCGAGATAATCTAGACTGAGGAACATGTCATCCTGCGGAGTGACCATCACCTTTCCCTACGTAATTGCGACTGACCGCTGCAACGGAGTGGCCATGAGTTCAAATGCAAATTAAAATCTAATCGATTTCTGGATTGGATTAATTTCTTTTTCTTGGTTCCTGCCATGAAATGGACGCGTGATCTGATCATGAGTGGGACAAGGTCTTCCTCGTGCTGCCAAACACGTAGACTCTAATTTAAGTATTTTTCTCTACGTTTTAATTAAGTAGTTGTGGGTTTTCTGGAAGAAAAACTATGATCCACTATTTTCTGCTGGAGTAAAAATGCGCAACTGTTTTCCCGAATTATTTCAAAATGACAGTTATTTGGTAAATATTTGTGCCTTGCGGGCAAGTGGAATTGGATATCTTTTGGCGTTGTTATTTTGGCTTTATTTGTGTGATTTGTTTTGATGTCTGTATAAAGGAATAGTACATATATTTCTTCAGAGATAATTTTGCGATAAATGTGAGCTGTTCATAGTCAATGAAATTCAAAGCAGGTTTTACTTCTAACCGTAACGATATGCATTGAACTATGTATATATAACAGAGGTCGGCAACGCGGCGCCCGCGGGCGCCACTGCGCCCTTCAATAAATTTTAGTGCACCCTTAAACTATTGTTAATTTAGACAAGAAATTCAAAACGTAAATTTTAAAATTCCTAGAATCTACTGTACGTCAACGGTGACGCGCTTACGCGTTGAACTGAAATGAGCTGAGCAATCCTGTCAGTAGTAGTCACAAGAGAGCATAGATCAAGAGAGTTTGTCACAGGTTTATGCCGTCCCTATTATGAACTCATCGAAAAGAAAACGTACTTATTATATTTCAATGCCGAGTGGGAAGAAGAGTTTTTTTTTCATCGAATACAACGCTAAATGCGTATGTTTACTATGTAATAAGAGCGTTGCGTTGTGCTTAAAAAAAGTAACATAGAAAGACATTTTAAGAGTTAACATGGCAAATTTAATTCTGAGTATCCATTGAAATCAGAACTACACACGTAAAAGGAAAATGCTATCCTTAAAATCGTCAATTACAAAGCAATAAAGTACTTTTACAAAACCCAAACAACAATCGAAAGCAGCAACCGTAGCATCGTTTAAAGTTGCACATTTACTGGCAAAGAAGAAAAACCCTTTTATTGACGCGAAAATAATGAAAGAAGCCATGCTAGTAGCGGCTGATTCTCTTTTTGACGACTTCAAAAACAAGACTGAAATATTGGGAGCTATTAACATGTTACAATTATCAGCTAGAACAACAACAAGAAGAATCGAATTGATAGCAAGCAATTTGGAAGCAAAATTAGCAAATGATGTGAAGACCTGTGAATTTTTTTCAATACAATTGGATGAATCAACTGATGCAGTCGGTACAGCACAATTGGCAATATCCGTTAAAATGGTGTTTGATGACTTCTCTACAAAAGAAGAATTTTTGAAAATTTTCTTCCGTTAACAGCACGTACCCAAGGAAAGGACATGTTTTCATTGTTCAAAAATTTTGCAATTGAAAATAAGTTATCATTACAAAAATTATCATCAATTACTAGGGATGATGCACGAGCAATGACTGGAAAGGAAAACGGTTTTATTGGTTTATGTAGAAAAGATCCTTTATTTCCTAAATTTATTGCGTATCATTGTCTTATTCACCAAGAAATGTTATTTGCAAAAACAATTAATTTTAACCACATATTATGTCAATTGTTACCAAAATTATTAATTCTATTAAAGCTAAAGCGACACAACACAGGTTGTTCAAATTATTTTTAGAGAACGAAGACACTGAATTTAAAGACTTACTTCTTCATACTGAAGTGAGGTGATTCACTCGCGGTAAAGTTCTTGAACGCTTCATTAACCTGACTAGCGTAGTTAAGTCTTTCAAATGTAAGTTGGAATTGTTAAAAGCGCATTTGTTGAAAAATTCCTTGTCTCACTTTCAAAATGTCAAACGAATAATTGAAAATTTAAATCTGAGTGTTGATGATTTTGACACTACATCGTACATAAAAACCATTAATACATTAATAATCGAATTTTCGTCGAGATTTCAAGATTTTCTACCGTTAGAATCAGTAATTCCATTTTTCGTTAATCCATTCAATGTTCATGAACCTGATTTGCCTTCCAAAATTTCAAATTATTTCGATGTTACTAACATGCAGGACTTAGAAATGGAAATAATTAATTTGCAAAATGATAGTTTTAAAATCACATTATGTTGATAAATCAATTTGGAAATTAGTTACTGAGGAAAGTTTTCCTATTTTGAGAAAATGCTCTCTAAAAATATTTTCATACTGTGGAACTACCTATAATTGTGAAGCCCTTTTTTCAAATATGACATATTTAAAATCTAAATATCGATCACAGCTTACGGATGCACATTTAGATAACTGTTTAAGAGCGGGTAATTCGTCGTATATGATCGATTATGAAAAAATTGCAGATGATATGGCAACCCAAATATCCCATTAAAATAATTTTATATAAAAAATACGTCATTGCTCTTGCCACCATCATTAATATACTTACAAACATTCTTCTGTATTTATGTAAGATTAATAATAACCTTGTTCTGTATGTAATTAAATTTATAAATTATAAAATTAATAAAAATGAACATGTTTTATAAATATGAATATTATTTTTATATATTTGTTAGGTCAAAAAAAAAATAGTTGGCGCCCGCCATGAATTTTTAATTTAGTATTTCACTCTTTACATTAAAAACGTTGCCGACCTCTGATATATAACTTAAAAAATTTTAAAAATATATCCTTATTTATAATGGATTAAAATACAAATGTAAATGTGTGTGTTTAAAGGTAATGAAAATTTTTCATTCTTAAGGTATCCGACTACCCTAAAACCATGATTTTTTTCAAAAATCGGCAAAATTTTTTATGATTTTATTTTATAGACCATTTTATTAACTTAATAATAATACCAAGTACTTTATTTTCCCTCCACTAGAACAAAAACTACAAGCGTTTTAGTAAAAGCAAAGGCCATAACTTTACACAAGATGTCAAACTTTGAAATGCGTTTTACGCGAAACGTGTTTTTTTCGAAAAACTCAAACGGGGACCGCGATTGCTCAAAAAGTTTTGAAAATAATTAGCTGAAATTTTTTGCTTATGTTCTGCATAACAGTAGAAGTGTTTTGATCTTCATATTTATCAATAACTGTTTTATTTCAAAATTTGCAGCTCTTTATGTGAATATAGTCAATGTTTTTTTAAGCAATTTCGTATAATGACTTAGATAAAGTGCTCTAGTTTTTGTAAAAATTAAAATATTTCTTATCGTGAAGATCACTTCAAACAGGAATAACAAAGTAACACATCAAAATTGAAAAATTGAGAATTTGTTCATAAAATCTTTGTAGAGAGCGGGCCCCGTTTATGTAATTTTCGTACATTTTTACTAGTTTTTCCCATTTTAATAATAATTTTTTTTTCTTTTACCAATTTTAGGATTTTTTCCTTAAAATATACTATATAAATATAAAAATCACAAAGATCTCCATATTTCCTTTTTTTCAAAAAAAAGTTGTCGCAAGTAGTCGGATACCTTAAACAAATGCTATGAAACAAATGAAATAGTTTAAATCGGTGGTTCTTGAGCTTTGCCCCCTTTTTATATGAGTGTGATATCGCGGAACCCTCAAGATTTTGATCATCCCTCTCCTACTTAATATTCTTAATCAAAATAAATTATAGTAGTTTCTTCATTGGGGACTATTTAGTAATCTAGTCTAGTTAGGCACATCTTTCAATTTTTCCACGAGGCTTTTCAGGGTCTGTAAAAGAGGAAAATCTAAACATTAAATGAGAGATTCCGCGGACCCCCTAGAAAGGCACTGCGGACCTCAATTTAAGAACCGTTGGTTTAAATCAAGGGTACTCAACCTTTTTTCTGCCGGGCCGCATACATATGATGGCCTTTTTCACGCGGGCCGCAACAGGAGAATTAATGGAGGGGGAGCGAAAAATGTGCTTTTAAGAAAATTTAAAATGTGAAAATTAAAATATTAAAGCTCCAATTTTGATTTTTTTAATTATTTTTTGTTTTTTTACTTTTGTCACTAAATTTTTCTAAATTGGAATCATTTAAAAATCATTTTTTCACGATTTCTGCATCAGTAAATGGTTTCATATGATTACCAATAATAAAGGGTGTTTTTTTAGAGGTATAGAACTTTAAATTGCAATAAAACAACGATGTATTATTCGATTGACATGAATTTTTTTTTTATTCGAAAGATAATCTTGTGGCATTACATTTTAAATATGATTTCTGGCATAGGACTGCCACGGCTGGCTCGGATGTAGTCCAGTCTCGACGTCCAATTTTCGATGACTTTTTCCAACATTTGTGGCCGTATATCGGCAATAACACGACGAATGTTGTCTTCCAAAGGGTCAAGCGTTTGTGGCTTATCCACATAGACCAATGCCTTACATAGCCCCACAGAAAATAGACTAGCGGTGTTAAATCACAAGATCTTGGAGACCAATTCACAGGTCCAAAACGTGAAATTAGGCGGTCACCAAACGTGTCTTTCAATAAATCGATTGCGGCACGAGCTGTGTGACACGTTGCGCCATCTTGTTGGAACCACAGCTCCTGGACATCATGATTGTTCAATTCAAGAATGAAAAAGTTAGTAATCATGGCTCTATACCGATCACCATTGACTGTAACATTGTGGCCTTCATCGTTTTTGAAGAAGGATTCCACCAGCCCATAAAGCGCACCAAACAGTCAGTTTTTCTGGATGTAACGGTGTTTCGGCATACACTTGTGGATTAGCTTCACTCCAAATGCGGCAGTTTTGTTTGTTGACGTAGCCATTCAACCAGAAGTGCTCTTCATCGCCAAACAAAATTCGCTTATGAAAATCGGGAACAACGGCAATCTCGTTTTGGGCTCATTCGACGAATCTACGCCTTGCTTGATGATCGTTTTGATGAATTGCCAAAGCAAACTGGGAATAAATCACTTGACAGCTGTTAAATCGGTCGCCATCTTGGAAAGTAATGCCAACTTAAACTTCTATACCTGGAAAAAAAACACTCTTTATAACAAATTTCATAGTGCCTTTGTTACCTCTGTGATATTACCACTGACAAAACACTTTTTTTTTGCTGTTGTAAAGATAATTCAAGAAAGCCTATTTATCACCTCTTGAAAGAGATCTTCAAAGTAAAGTGTTATTGAATGGGGGTGGGGTGGTGGGATCCCTGTTTATTGGTATTTTTTAAATACAACACTTTCGTGACAAATCAATTACTGAACCGTGCTTGTTTTTCACTACAAAATAGTCAACTTCCTAAACGCCTTGAAACACAATCTATTTACTTCGAATATTTTTCGCTTACAAGATATGAAAGGTAGTTAAAAATTAATTCCACTTATAAAATGGTCGTTACTCTATTGTTGTCTCTTATCACTAATCGGGAAAAAATATATCATTTCGCACCCATACGACATCGACAGTAAAAAGCCAAATTGACATTTTTGATTTTTTATCAAAAATTTCCCATCGAATGTCTATAAATAAATGAATTTCTCAGAGTAATAGGCTATGACCGGGCCACTTAAAAAGGCTCGGGGGCCACAGGTTGAGTACCGCTGGTTTAAATGAAGTCATTCTGCAAAAACTTTTTATGTTAATGGAATTTCAAATACATTATGCACGTATATATAAAAGGGTTTTTTTCTATATGTAAATGATTTTTTTTTAAATTTGCGGTGTATGTATGGTGGTTGTGACAGGGCTGTTTAAATTCCGAGATCAACAAGTAATTCATTTAGATATATATGTAATTCTTTACCATGATTGGGAGAATAAAGAGCATAATTTAAAATCGTGTACTTGGTTTTTAATAATTAATAAAAGAATAATTGCTAAAGTGGTATTTTTTGGACTGTTGTTGCTGATTTAAATACTTCTGATTTTTACTTTAACACTTTTCGACTTGTTCTTGATGAATACTCGGAATGTGTTTCTTGTTATCTTTAGAAAATGTTTAGTTTTATGAGTAACTATTATCTGTAGTAAGTTTATGTAGATGAGACAAAATGCTGCAAGTATTTCATAACCTGGTTATCAGAGATATTTTCAACTTCTTTTTGACAGTTTTTTAAATTATCGGAGGAAAAGATAAGAGACAGACTACATACTTAAACAGAAATTACACAAACCCAGTCTCTGTTTCTTCTGAGCCAAAACAAAGTAACACAAATTTATTTGCCCTATAATACACATGTGCACAGTTTTCTTTATACTCATTCTAGACTTGCCTTCAAATAGTTATTTTGCATTTCAAAATGTATTTCGTAATTTTTATGAAGGGTTTTTTTTTTACGTTGCTCTTTGTTGCTTATTATTATAATTAGTGATATTGTTGATAAATATATTTAATTAGATATATATTGTAATTTTCCAACGTTTCGGAAGTTCACCCCAATTTAACTGTCCAAATAATTCGCCATTTTGACAATTTTGACAACGAATGCTATGTTCTGTTCGATAAATATGAAGATCATTGGACATCTTGACACTAGATATGGATATAAATAGATTAATATTCAGATACCCTTCAGATTGACGCATGTCGAAATGGAAACACTGCCATTTTTGCTGTCTCGTGTTCGACTGATGGAACGAATTTATTAATGAAGTTGCCCGATAAAAATCGCAGTCGAATTGTTTCTGGAAAAATGAATATGCAGGTGTTTGGAAATCATCCGTGGTTGAAAGACTTTAGAATGCATGTGAGAGATCTTTCCGTGAAGCGATAGGCTACATGAATTGGAAAAATCTTCCATTCTGCAGGGTTCAACAATTCTTTCTGGAAAAATATTCGGTATACCGGATGAATTGTTTCGATCGTTAAATGCTGTCTTTTTATAGTTTCTGCCTTTTTTTCAAGAAGTAAAGGAAATGCCATTATTTTCTCCTTCATATCGTTTTTTTAAAAGAAATAAACACCTTTCTCTTTTACCAAAGGAAATATCTTTCATATTTAGGCTTAATTTTAGGAACCACAGAGGTTTTCGATGGTGTTTGTTAGCCTGAATTCTAAGCAAGACACAATTATACTTTCGAAAACTAATTTGTATCCTTTCAAGTTGTAGTTATTATTTTCCTTTTTTAGCTATTTTATTCGAAACTAATAAAAATAATAAAATTAAGAATGGTGTAATTACAAATTTGTATCATATATTTGTATCGGGAATTTCAGAATTGACTGTTTTTCCCTCGCACATTCTTGACTTTGCTTACAAATTTTTCGAATTTCCTGAATTATATTTTACTTATCTTTTTATTGATAAAAATTTCAATTATTTCCTTATAAACAGTAATCAACTCATTTACTTTTATTTTTGTCCTTTTCTGATAAAATAAAACTGAAAATAATTAACATTAAATTGTCTATTCAGCCATTCGGAATTTGTTTTTCATTCTTAAGACGCATTTACAGTATTTGTTCCTCCACGCACAGTAAATGTAGATAATAAAAGTTATGATGATCAAGATCACAAGAACAATTGGAAACATTTAAAGACAGGAGCAGAAAAGGAATAAACATTATGGCTAATTTATATTTCAATTTACAGAACGATAGAAAATAGTTTTCTACCTTTTCTTTTTACCAACATCCTAGAATTTACTAAAGTGTAAATCATTTCGTAATTTTCAATGGTGTGAACCAAGGACAAACACCATAATGACCATAGATTAAGATTGTTTGTAGCAAATAACAAAATGCGCGATTAGATCTGAAGAGCTAAGTACCTTCGGGGAAGCTTCTGAATCGAACGAAATGCCCTATTATCATTTCATTGATTTTTTTTACTGCTTATTTAATCTCATAATCAAGCGTCAGAATTTTCATCATCCATACCGGGGCGGTCAGCGTTTTTAATTACAGCCCTGCAGCAATTCCTTCCAGAGAAGTTCACACGGAAATTCTACAGCGATAAATTGTCACTCGACCTTGAAAACATTTGACAAATAGCCGCGAACACAAGAATCTGAAGGGAGGGAGAAAAAAATCCCTTTTGAGTTTTATAAGGGGAAAAATGGATCTGTGATTAGGAGTCGTTTCATCATATATTCAATGTGGCAACAGTTACTCTCGAAAAGTTTTGCAACACCATAGTTAAGAGTGTTTTTTAGTGTCATACTTTGCTTCCTCTCCAGTTTCGTGCAGGTCTTCCCTTTCATTGGCTGTAGCAATCTCTTTTTCAAAAAAGTATGTCTTCGAACGGACTACTTTTCTTTGCCCTTTTATTACCTTTGGACAGCTCCCCCTTTCCTCTTGTCCTTTGACACGTAAAATTATTTTGAGGGATTATTAGGATTGCTGTGTCGGAACAGAACAAGCCTGCACGCACACTTACTCGACCCCCTTTTCTCCCCCCCAAAGCATTCCTGTGAATCTTTTTCCCTAACGCTCCTCGATGGAGCCGAATTCTTCAATAAGTGTCTTTAATGGTCAAACTGTTATCTCGAAACCTTATAAATAAATCATCATGGGCATTGAAAAAACATTATTATTATTATTATTATTATTATTCTGGTATCATGTATACTCAGAGAGTCTGACTTCGAGTGCTGGAGGAAACAATAGGGCTTTCTTTCATTAAAAGGGACAACCCCTGAATTGCAATGAAGAGTTTTAACATTTTCCCAGCCACTTGTTTTTTATATTATTCACCACAACTGAGTTTTAATGAGGTGTTTGTGTTGTCAACTCTTTGCCTAGAATCAAATCGAAATGGTGACTTTTCCCCTTTTGATTTCTCTGACAGAATTTTTGCGGTTTCAGATTATACATGATAAAGAATACGTCCTTGTTTATCTAATTGGGTCCTTCGGTCACCATTCGATACTTAAATTGCCATTATGTTAATCAGTCATACCTATAGATATATTGACAAACTGAAATGTATGTTTTCTCGGTTAATGTGTTTTTTAAATAAAATATTAAAAACCTTTTAGTAGAGATTGGTAACAAAAATAATACTATAAATTTCAGTGATAACTAATTGTATCCTTCCGTTTTTGGGTTTTCCAGTTTTGGGGAAAGAAGAAAAAAAAAGTCGTTCTTTTCAAAATTATTTAATTGTTAATTTCCGGTATATTAAAAAATCATATAGAAAAATTTGAGGGTTTGAACACTTATTTTAACAATTCCGAGTGAACTTATTAAAAATAATGCAATATTTAAACGTTAAGGTATCAGACTACGTTCGGAACCGTGATTTTAAAAAAAAAACGCATAAATGGATAATTTTCATGATATTTAGTGTCACTTAGATTCGAATACATGTATAAAATTGTTTTAAGGACATTTTGATAAAAAAAAATTATTTAAATGCAATATTTTGGCAAAAAATCAACTTAGAATAACCTTTTTTCAAAATGTTCTTCTTTTGTGAAAAATGCTTCTAAAATAATATTTTGCCTATATATAGCTCAGACCTATGTGCAGGGGCTCAACTATGATTTTTGAAAAATACACAATTTTCAGAGTTACAACCCATTGAAATAATTATCTGCGTTTTTTTCTTAAAATTTCTCCCCTCTGCTGTCGTAAAACATGGATAAACCCACTTCTAAGCTATATATTTCAAAAATTCTAGTTGAGTCTCTGTACACAGGTCTGAGCTATAAACAGGCAAAATATTATTATAATAGAATCATTTTTCACAAAAGGAGAATATTTTGAAAATGGGCCATTCTATGTTCATTTTTTGTCAAAATATTGTACTTAAATAATTTTTTATTGTAATTCTATTCTTAAAAGAATTTTATATACATTTTCTAATCTAAGTGACACTAAATATCATAAGTATTATCCATACCTTAAAGAAATATTTGAGCACCGAATTTTCTAATATATCTTGTACAGCATGGATCTCCAATTACTTCAGCACCTGTTTATTATGTTAATTCTTGGATTTCTGGGGAAAATGTTACTTTTTTCACAATGCCCTATCGATAAAAATAATCTATGTTGTGAAAAATTGGTTCTTTATTAAGTTTTATAATGAAAGAAGTCCTTAGGGTCAAAAAGATTTTCAAAAAGTCTTTACTTAATAGTAATAATTCTTGATTCTGTAATATGGAAATCGTGTAAATTATTTTTAATAAAGAGTTAATAACATTTGTATTGTACGCTTTATGTAATCTTTATGTAGTATTTAGTCGTATATAGTGCTAATAAAAATGTTTGTAAAAAAGAGACGGATTAGAGCTATATTAGGGTGCCCGCTGTGGCCTTGTGACCATGGTTAAGTACTTGTCATCTGTGTGTCATTTGTTAGAGCCCTAGTGCCACTGGAGACTCGTCGAGTAGAGGGGCTGATGCACGTTAAATATGTTGAGGCTCAACGACCTTCTGTTTACGTGGTGCAGGAAGTTCAAAAAGGGTGGTGTCAACTCAGGTGTCGTATTTGTCACTTGACAATTATTCAAAATTACAAGTTCCGTCGCCAACAAGCCCTTGTGTCGCCTTATAGTAGGGCGCTAATAAACACATTCGCTCCCTCTCTAGAACCTTAGTAAATTTATTCATTCTTTTTACTATGACCCGAATCAGACGTGCTGGCACACAGTATCGTGCCAGCTGCATGATAAAATGTGATAAATATTTTTAAAGCTCTGAAGTGTTTTCTAATTTTGATCGATTTGAAGGAGATTTGATGAACTGGGATACTTTTTTTCTCATACAATAATACTCGTGAATCGTTCAGTAGCGTTCACAGACCTCTATTAGGAGGAGTAATATTCTGAAAAAATACATGGATGAAAACACTGAAGGGTAATTTCTATGGTAAATTAAAAATGTTATGTTCTATAGGGGAGGGGTTGAACCCCCAAACCACACCCTTGTGTACGCCCCTGGCCCCCAATAGATAAGCTCAGATTATCAAAAAAATCGAGCTTTGGCGTTATCTGTTGATTCGAAGAGCATGTTAAGATTTAGATTGATACATGTTGATTTGCTAAATACACAAATGTACTTACATTGCTTCGGTGTGACATTTCGCATTCATTTATATCCTGTAAACTTCAATTATTTGTTTGTTTTTCTGAGTCTAATGTTTCTGTATAAATTTCATCACAGTAGCAAGAAACATTAGCGCACCCCAACGACCTTCGTGTGTCCCCTTTCCACTATTACTTTTATGCGCCCACCGACCGTCCAAAATCAATCATGTGCCCCTCACCACAATCACAACCATTCTCTCTTTCCCCTCTTTCCCCTCCATTTAATGCACCTTGCATCCAGAACCACCCCATTGTTCATCAGGTGCATTCGTCGTCAGGTGCAGAATCCCATTCGCATGCGAATTATTTTGCACGCCTGGCTGACCCAGAGAACCGCCGCTAACGAAGGCACCAGCCATCTATTTTCAGTAACAATATAGTATCCATGCCTTCTGGCAGCTGATCAAAGTCGTGAAATCAATGGTGCCTTTCACACAGCGCGGAGGCACTAAATAAATTGTTAACTTTGTTCGTAGTTGTGTCTCGTCCATTGTCCTGGGGGAGCGCATCCCAGGAAGTGACTAATTACTGCGCAGGTATGACCTTGCCGTTTCCTGGTGTGGGAGCCCGCATTGTGCGCTGCTACGGACAGCACCGTTTTGAGGATGACTAACGTTGGATGGTCAATTGAAATAACAGACCTTGGCAACTGTAATCTTCCTCAAGGTCTCTTTTTCTCGAAAGGTCAATGCGGATAAATGGCAATTCCCTCTCGATTACCCCACGTGTTTCCTGATGGGCTTATTATATATACTGTTGCGTGGATGGTAAGTGGAACCTAAATTTGTTTAAGGTACAGCTTAGGCAGTGACGTATGCTGGTGTTTTCATTCTTGTTATGGTTGGGCAAGGCCCTTTTGGATAGAAAAGTTCTCAATGTGCCTTATTGTACTCGGTCATTTAGTACTAGAATTGTTAAAACATTTTCCATACTTCGTGAAAAAAAATTTCGAAGTCTTTTCCCGAGTTTTATTTTTCAATCAATGTTGTTGGGATTTTCAATCTAAATTTGATTTTCGATAGCGTGAAGTATTCCAAAATGTGAATTTTTGTAATGAGTGTTTCGGTTTGATTGTTATGGAAATAGTTATTTGAAAAACGGATATTTTCATCATCATCCAAGGCGTGGCAGTCCAGGATATACCTAGATATTCATAGCCAGAAGTTACCAACCACCTTCTACTTGCAGCCAAACTCGTGGCAGCGGATACCTAGAGACTATGGCCATGAATTTGTTACCAGCGTGTCATGAGTTCGAGACCAAGTGCCATTGAACATCCGCCGTGTAGATGGAATGATGCACTTTAAATCAGTCGAAGCTCTAATTCCTTCCGTGTAGTTTGAAGATAGAAGTGCCAGCTCAGGGGTCGTTCTCGTCACTTGACCAAGGCTCAAAATTACGAGATCCATCGCCAATAGCCCTCGTGTTGCTCTGTAGTGCTACGTTAATAAACACTCACTCATGCGGAATTAAAAAAGAAAATCAAGAATTGATGAAATCTAAAAGAATTATCTGATAGATACATAAAATTATTTACTATTAATATGCGGGAAAATATTGATTTTGTATCATCTTTCACTTCACATTTGCTTAAAATACATATAATTTCGGTAGGGTTTTTTTTTTAATGAAAGGATGCCTCTATCTTTTAAATAAAAATTTTGGCTTGGGCTTAGAATTTGCCACGAACATTTTTCAATTCCAACTATTAGCTCACACTCTCTATATATTTATTTTATTTATCTTGGTGGAATTTTCAATCGTTAATAAAGTACATTTTAAAGCGCTCAGTTAAACTGAAATTTTATATAAATGATTATTTTGGATGACAATACAGTAATTTAATTATAATTAATACAAATTAATTGATTAAAACTTAATTATTTAAATAATTACAAATACAGCCACGTTGACATCATTTTTGGTGGCTTAGCTACGACCCTTTTGGCGACTTGTGTCAAAACTTAAAAAGGTTTTTTTCTCACGTTTTAAAACATTCAGTTGAACAGAAATTTTATATATAGGATTGTTTTGGATGACAATACGGTACTTTAATGATAATTAATAAAAATTAATTGCCACTTAATGTTGTGATTCTGTCCTATGTATATACATATTTATATTAATTGTAACTATTAATAAAAAATAGCTGAAATAAAAATTTTCTTTGTCGATCTAATTAGGAATTGGCTTAAAATTTTTTGTTTATATTACTTGTTTGTATAAAGCAGATAAAAAAAACGGGTTTGATCCTGGCTGGAGTCTATACATTTTCTGGATACGAAAATCGTAGGCACGCATATCATATGATTATGTGGCATGTAAAAGATCCCTTGAGTATCAATTTGGCTCTGGTGTTCTCGGCTGAATTAAATAACGACAATATTTAGCATAGCTTAAAAAAAAACTGTGTTTGAATTAAAGAAAAATTCATTCGAGCGTCCAAATTTGGTTGCGAGGTCGCCACTAGATGGTGCCACGATGAAATGACTCTCATATTTGGGGACTTGTGCCGTATCTGCGAAAGCCTAGTTGCTAAAATGCAACCCCATTTGGGAAAAAAAAAATCTTTTTTTTTGGCTTGTGTTTTGAAAAAAGAACCCAACACATTTTTAGAATCTCCTCATTAATTTCCAGTGAGTCAATTATTTCGTCTCTGACGTCATTAAGACTTCTTTTTTTGGGAAGGATATTCCACATTACACTTTTAACAAGCAAAAAAGGAAAATTGATTTAAAAAAAAAAGCTTTCAAAATGGGAGAAGATAGGAAAAGAAGGGAATTGAAACTGATATTCGGTCTACCAGATTCAACGCAGCAGATCATTACTTTACAAATATGCATTTTACTTTATTTTTTTTATATTATTATTATTATTATTATTTTTTTGCATTTACGCATGAGTGCCTGCAGGCAACAAGTGCTATGGACCAAGACGGAACGCGTACGTATTTGTCCCAGCAACATACTGAAAATCCCCTAGTTCCCCCCCCATATTTAAAAAAACCACTAGGGAAAGTGCTCTGTTGAAATCACTTGAAAGGAAAGGGGAGGGGGGCAGGTACTCACCTATACGTGTCATCGCTATTTGTCTGGATATTGAAATGTGCATCCTGCGTTTTTGCTCGCAAATTGCTTGCGTGTTTGTGATTGCTTTGTTTTTTCCTCTCGATTTTAAATTGTAACTGAACCGAGACTCTTCGGTGTTAAAGAGAAGGTTTTAATTCCATCCCCCCTCGACACTTTACCTGTGGCAACCTAGTTGCATATGGTACATTAGTTTTTTGCTTTTCAGTGCGGGAGGGCACGGAGTGTGTTGATAACTTTTACAAAAAAATATTTAGATTTATCGCATGAAACTATCTCGATTCGGCTTTCATTTCCACATTCTAGTTGAAACATATTTTATTTCTTGCAGATATTTTTATTTCTTTTCATATTTATATGCGTGGAATTCGTAGATTTTTTTTTTATTTTTTGATAACTTCAATAATACGGATCATGGCTTTTTCCAGTACTAGATTTTTTTAAGAAACCTTTTTTTTTTAGAACACATTCCACTTTTTATAAAAATGATTGTTTTTTAAGGTATCCGACTACGTTCGGAACCGTGATTTTAAAGAAGCGCATAAATGGATAACTTTCTTGATATTACGTGTCAGATTAGAATACATGTATATATTTGTTTTAAGGGCATTATAACGAAAAAAAAAATGATTTGAATACAATATTTTGGCAAAAAAGTATCTTAGAATAACCTTTTTTGAAAACGTTCTCCTTTTATAAAAAAATACTTCTATAATAATAAAATATTTTGCTTATGTAAAATAAAAACTTCTCCAGATAGCCTGAATTACGATTTTTGAAAAATTCTATCACATTAGTTTCAGAGTTAACACCAATTGAAATAATTATCAACGTTTTTTTTTGTTAAAATTTCTCTCCTCTGTTGTAATAAAATGTGGAGAAATCCACTTCTAAGTTATATATTTCAAAAATTCTAGTTGAGCCTCTGTACAGAGGTCTGAGCTATATAGACAGGCAAAATATTATTATAATAGAAGCAGTTTTTCACAAAAGGAGAATATTTTGAAAATGGGTCATTCTCTATGTTCATTTTTTGCCAAAATATTGTACTTAAATAATTTTTTATTGTAATAATATTCTTAAAACAATTTTATATACGTTTTCTAAGCTAAGTGACACTAAATATAAATATTATCCATTTAGACGCTTTTGCAAAATCACGGTTCCGAACGTAGTCGGATACCTTAAGAGGGCATGGCCAGCGATTCTCAATCTGCGGGCTTCATGTGGCACTACGGGCTTTTTAAGTGGCCCGGTCGTGGCCCATTGCTCTGAGAAATTTATTTATTTAAGAAAATTTGTTGGGAAATTCATTGTTGAAAAATCAAATAGATCACTATCTTTCATATCTTGCAAGGGAAAAATTCTCAAAGGAAAATAGATTGCTTCAAGACGATTGTGAAGTTGACTACTTTATAATGAAAAACAAGCATAGTTTGTCACAAAAGTGTATTTAAAGAATACCGATAAACACACAGGATAAACAGGAGAGACTCTTTTCCTCGAAGATCATCTTAAGAGATGATAAATAGGCTTTCTTGAATAATCTTCGCAACACCAAAATGTGTTTTGTCAGTGGTAATGTCTCAGTGAGATAACAAAGGCACCCTATGAAATTTGTAATATCATTGGTAAATAATATGAAACCGTTCACTGATGCAGAAATTGTGAAAAAGGGATTCTTAAATGCTTTCAATTTAGAAAAATACAGTGACAAAAATAAAAAAAAAAATGTAAAAAATAATTTAAAAAACAAAACAAAATAGGAGTTTAAATATTTTGATCAATTTCCACATTTTAAATTTTCTATGTTATCATGGTCTTGAAGCATCCCCCCATTAATCCTCCTGTTGCGGCCCGCGTGAAATAGGTAACATATGTATGCGGCCGGCCAGAAAAAAAAAGGTTGAATATATCCCTTTATACTAAAATTCTTGATTTAATGGTTTTTAAAATTTTTTGCTTGTCACCTGTTTTACTTGCCCAAGTTTTTATGCTCAAAATACTACAATAGGCTAGACTTTTAATTTTTTTAAAGAAAAATTAAAAAATTTTTTATATAAAGGGATTTTAAAATGCTTCTACTCCTACATTAATTTAGGTATGTACATGAAATTTGGTTTACGTTCGTCAAACTATGTATAACACACACACACACACACACACACACACCACAAATGCTTCATAATGCTTCATATGTATAACAAACGTTGGTATAGGTTTTCTGCTAACTTTATTTTACACGTCTTTTTATGAATGCTTATTGGAAATTCCTTAAAAATGTATCGATTCTAAAATCAGTTATTTTTTTAAAAAAAGTTTAGCTTCGATTCAGAAATGTATACCAACTTTTGTTTCACGTACTAATTTCAAAAGGTAGAAAAAATATGAAAGTGTTTGGCTCAATAGAAAAAAAGAACCTTAGCATTTTAAATGAAGATAAACTAGTTATTTTTTGCTTTCTGATATAAATCTGTCTTTATTTGCCATTGGGATGTGAATAAAAATGGACATAAAAGTTATCAGAACCCTGGATTTGTTTAAAACTTAGAGCTTTCACATTTTGTGTAATTATTGAAAATTATATAATACTAGCTGCATGGCCCGGCGTTTGCACGGGCTTTCTCTACTTTTATAAATTTTCCCTTCCCTTCACAAAACCAGCACTTCCAATATTCTTTTTCAAAATTACTATGTTCTTTTACCCTCTCCGCTTAGCCCGGCGTTGCTCGGGCTTTTAAGTAGTATATAACTTAAGCTTCCCTGTTTCGAAATTTTTTCGCTTCTTTTTTTTGTCAGACAGGTTTTTTCCCCCCGGCGTTGCACGAACATTTTTGAATGCGTAACATATTGTGAAGGAAATTCCCCTTCCCCTCTCTCTATCAGCCCTTCCTGGTGTGTCTGTGTGTGTGATTGTTATATTAAACGTCATTACAAAATTATCGTGGTAGTTTCTCACAATTACTTATTACTGCCCTTTTAAAATTTTGGCTTCCGCTTTTAAGAGGAGCGATGCACGTTGAATCTGTCGAGAGCTTAAGCGTCCTAGCGTTGGTGTGGTATGGTAGTTAGCAGAGATGAGAGCCAGCTCAAGTCTCATCCTCGTCACTTGGCCATGGTTCAAAATTTCGAAGTCAATGTTCGAGTGTCCTAGCGTTGGTGTGCTGTGATAGTTAGGAGAGGGACTTACACGATGGGACTTAAGAAGTATCAGGACTCTGAACATGTGACTCGGCAACGGTGGCCACGAGTTCATGACCATGACCACGACCACTGGGCTATGTCCTTGCCCCCGAAAAAGAAATATCGTTCTTCACAAAATTGACTCCAAATTATTGCCACCAGTCCAATGAAATATCCGAAATGATACCAAATAATAAAAGTGATTTTATAGATATTTTAATCTGATTATTTTTTTAAGACAAGCAGGGTAAAATCATTGAAATATATTGTTTTTCTTACAGCGTTGTGTCCACACCGACAGAGAGTGAACTGATCACACCCCACACGGACACATCTCCGGTCCCCAGCCCTGGTCAGCAACCTAGTGACCTATCCACGCAGACCATCTATCTGAGGGGTGACGGCAGCAACAAAGTGATCGTGCATTCGATGGAACGCGAGGACTCGGTCATCCAACCCGTGCCAGATGGTGTGGAGGCTAAGGCCGTAGACAAGGACGGTGGACAGGCTCTACCCCTGCTTGCTCCTGCGGCCGTTGAGGTGAAGCCCGTCGAAGAAGCTGACCCTCAAGAAGTGGAGATGGAAGTGTCCAGACAGAGAGAACTCCAGGTAAGCTGGCTGTGTTCATATAATCTCCTTAAAAATCATATCAGAAAGAATTAAAATCAGATAGTCTCTTCTAGATGATTGTTCAGGTCATTGTAATGCTATTTTTTCATTCATTTTGTTTGGAGTTGGGTTTTTAACATGACTTAATTTCGTGGATGTGTTACATTAAGTACTTAAATGGGATAATCCTCTTTGCATGATTACTTTTAACATTTACATAACATTTGATTACTTATGTAATTCAGATTGAATCAATGTGCAAATATTTTTGAAGATCCAAGTCATTTTTTTTTTATCAAGCCGCATCTACATTTGAAAACTACGTCAGGAATGACGAAGTATTTTAAAACACATTCAATTGCCTTGATACGCTGCGTTTTTCAACTGAATCGGAAGATATCATATAAAGTCTGAATTTGAACACGCTTCAGTATTTTATCTTTAGAAAAGATTTGCTGATAAGTTTGGCAAAATTGCTTTCATTCTTTTCACAAAACAAAGGTGAATCAATAAGCAAATCAAGAAGAAATATCAAAGGATTTTAGATACTCTTCAAGGTATCAGACTACGCGTTCGGAACCGTGATTTTGCAAAAGCGTATAAATGGATAATGTTTATGATAGTTAGTGTCACTTAGATTAGAAAATGTATATAAAATTGTTTTAAGAATAGTATTACAATAAAAAATTATTTAAATACAATATTTCGGCAAAAAATTAACTTAGAATAAACTTGTTTCAAAATGTTCTTCCTTTTGTGAAAAATGCTTCTATTATAATATTTTGCCTGTCTATATAGCTCAGACCTCTGTACAGAGGCTCAACTAGAATTTTTTAAATATATAACTTAGAAGTGGGTTTATCCACATTTTATTACAACAGAGGAGAGAAATTTTAACAAAAAAAAAAACGCCGATAATTATTTCAATGGATGATAACTTTGAAACTAATGTGAATTTTTCAAAAGTCGTAGTTCAGACTCTGGAGAAGTTTTTACTTTATATAAGCAAACTATTTTTTATTATTATAGAAGCATTTTTTTATAAAAGGAGAGAACGTTTTGAAAAAAGGTTATTCTAAGTTAATTTTTGCCAAAATGTTGTATTTAATTAACTTTTTTTTTGTTATAATGCCCTTAAAACAATTTTATGCATGTATTCTAATCTAAGTGACACTAAATATCATGAAAGTTATCCATTTATGCGCTTTTTTAAAATCTCGGTTCCGAACGTAGTTGGATACCTTAAGAAGTGTCTCCAATATTCAGTGGCGCACACAGGAATTTTTCAAGGAGGGGGTCCGGGATCGAAAGTTCACCATTCTTGTATCATGCTCCTTTTGATTTTGTCGATTTTCGGGAACAAAACACAATAAAAAACTAGTTTTTGAATAAATAATTAGCATTAATTATTAAAATTAATCATTAATAGCAAATAATTAAATTTTACGTACTATATACTTAGAATTATAATCAATCGGAAAAAAAATCAAAGGCTTTGGGGGGGTGTCCGGACCCCCAGGACCCCCTCCTTGCGTGCGCCACTGTTAATACTCGATGATGAAATCTGGCATTCGCTATTAGATTCAAAATTATCAGATCATTTGTGATAGTTGAAATTAGAAAAACTTATCAAACATTCAAATTTAACGTAGAGATAGCAAACTCTCAACCGGTTTTGAAATAGAATGACTGAAAACAGATTAGATTAGCTCTTTTATTTAAATATCTTTATATTAATATATAGGAGAAGAGTTTTTTTTTAAAAAAGGCAATAAAATATTATCTCTTTTGTCGTTGTAGATTAAAGAAGCTAAGTTTCATTTGACTTTATATGATTAAACAATAAAAAAAGGGAGATGGTTATTCACAAATCTAAGGCAATACACAAAACAATACTTCACCGAGAAATGTTTTTACTTCTAAATTTTGAACACATTATACGTCTGATTATTAGATGTACGAAAATAGTTGTTTCTGTGTAAGTGTGTACATATAAATCTTTTACTTTTGTCCGGTATGGTAGCTTTAATCATATCTTAGCATGGTTAGGGTTATCCAGTATATTCAATGTGGTTGCATTAGCAAAAATTATCTTCCATGTGGTGATGTCTTAAGATTTTTTGAGTCCCTGCTGGGCCTCTATGCAAAAATGGGCCAAATGCGCGACCCTTTTTATTGAATTTGGTGAATATACGAGGGATATTCGGAAACTAAGGTCCGTTTACTTATAAAACATAAAACATTACAGATTTTTTCAAAACACTTTATATTTTAAATTCCTTACATGTGTCTATTTTTCTACATACTTTCCTTTTTTGTTTAAACATTTGTCATAACGTTCTACGAGCTTCTGTATGCGTAAGTCGTAGACGTCTGCCGCCTGTGAGGATAACCAGTCTTGAACTTCTTCTTTCACCTCGTCAGCTGTGTCGAAGCGCTTGCTGCCGAGAAACTCTTTTAGGTAGCGGAATAAGTGAAAATCACTCGGAGCCAAGTCTGGACTGTACGGTGGGTGGTCGATCTGTTCCCATCCAAAAGATCTGATCAGATTTTGTGTGTTAATGGCAGAATGGGGTGTGGCATTGTCATGCAGCAACAGAACTCCAGACGTCAGACCACGTCGCTTATTCTGTATCGCACGTCTAAGTTTAGTTAGGGTAGCGCAGTAAGCGGCTGCATTTATTGTTGTCCCTTGCTGCATAAACTCGATTAACAAGACCCCATGTCTATCCCAAAACACGGTTGCCATAACCTTGCGAGTTGAGATTGTCCGCTTGGCCTTGACTCTGACAGGTGAATTTGTGTGACGCCATTCCATTGACTGACGTTTAGACTCTGAGGTTGTGTGAGAAACCCACGTCTCGTCCCCTGTGACAATCCTCTCTAAATATTGATCACCTTCTTTATGATATCGATACAAAAAATCAAGAGCACAAGCCATTCTTTTCAGTTTGTGTTCCTCAGTAAGCAGCCTGGGAAACCACCGTGCACACAATTTGCGAAATTTCAACTTTTCGGAAAGGACTTTGTGCAAAGTTGTTCTACCCACATTCGGAAATTCCAATGCTAAAGTTGAAATTGTGAATCGCCGGCCTTCACGAATCTTTTCATCCACGGCATTGACCAAATCATCTGTGATCACTGATGGTCGACCGGAACGCGGTTCATCATGGACATTTTCCCATCCGTCCTTGAAAGCTCTCGCTCACTGACGCACTTTGCTGCTACTCATCGCATTTGGGCCATACACGTCGCTTATCTGTCTATGAATTTCCGTTGCTGAAACGTTCTTTGCTGTCAAAAACCGAATCACTGACCGTATTTCAGTCAGCGGGCTGATCGATTGTTTTAAACATTTTGAAGTAGCACTGTACATACCACACTACAACAATACCAATGCAAATGGCGTCGTTTGACGAGCAAGGTATGCTGGGAGTTGGTACGCATGCGCATTTCAATGTTTGCGCGACATTCGATTAGCTACGACGATTCGGACCTTAGTTTCCGAATATCCCTCGTACATGTAAAGTTCAACAAATGCAACCCATTATAAAATGTAGCTTCACTGGAAAATTTGTTTTCTGCGTTTTTAATTTGTATAGTCATTGTGTCTTCAAAATCAACTGTATAATATTTAATTTCACAATTTCGCTTCGTCAGAGCTCAGGTGCCTCCCTCTAGGGAGGAAATTGGGATTATTGGCATCCGCCAATATGGCGCCGCGCTAAAAAGAGATACCAGGTTTCGGTGAATGTACTAGGTAGATTTATGAACTGTGTTAATAACTGCTCATAATCTGCCATTAGCAATTTTTAAAAAAAATTTCAATACTCATCAGACTTAAATTATTCAAACGCGATTGAGTCGCACGATTTCTTAGCTTTTCAGTGAATATGCCAAGAATAACGTATGTTGATCAAAATTAATCCCATCATCTTACAGAGGCCGAGACGAGACCCTCAGCCAGGACTCATGCCTTAAAATATTGATGTTATCCGTTCCATTACGAAATTCACTAGCTCAGTCTGCTCTTATGCTCGTATTCACCGCTAACCTGACCCAGCGATGAAACCTGGAGTTAAGTAACCGGCAGTCAGCCCCAGGTTTGAACTCCAATTCACAGCTCTTTTCCACCTCCAGTTACTTGACTCTGAGTTTCTTAACTTGGATTTACTGGTCAATTCCCATTGGTCGGAATAAACCCCGTGACTTCCAGCTGGAGCTACAATTTCTATCTTCGCCTCGTGCCAGCTTGTTTTTAACCTCGTGTATCGCTATCTGTTTAAAATGAATGCCAACAGAATTTATTTTACGCAGTACGAAAAAAAGAGTTGGAGTTGGCTTTGATGAAGCCGCACTTACATATAATAGAATTTTCTGACTTTTTCTGGTTTCCAGTTTTTCTAAAAAATCAAATTGAGTAACAGTGGAAACTTTCTGAATGGTATTCATCGTAAACTAAAAATCTATCCAAACTCAAACTACTTCAAAACTTGCACGAAAACGCGAACACTCGAAAAATCGCTTTCTGCGCATGTGCGGTTAAAACTAACCCGGCTGTGACCCTGGGTAAGGATTTTTTAACTTGAACCGGAGTTAAGTTATTAACTTGGGATGGTGAATAACGTTTTCAGCGAACCCCCGGTTTCCTTCCTCTAACCGGCGGTCAGGTTAGTGGTGAATATGGGCGTTAGTGTTAACCCCTTGATCAGAAGAACCTTTTGGTAGTAACCAACCTGTTCGGACTACTATAAAACATTGCATTTATCATGACTTTCTCCATCGCTAATTTTGGACATGAGCAGGTATCGGTCAAACAATGATGTTGTTTCGTTGGAAGTGTTTTTTCATGCCCTAGAAATGTCCTCCGGAGACGGTGGGGGGATCCATCAATATTCTAATGTAGGTTACGACGAAATGCCAAGTCGATGACCGCATTTCGAAATTGTGTCTAGGTGCGAAACGTGAATACTTTCCGGCACGGAAGTAAACAATTGCCTGAGAAGAGAGGTTAAATGTCATCTGAATCCTGCCCGATCTCCATTATAGATATTATTTGCATAGAAAATATTCATTTAGTCTTTAGGAAAGGTATGTGTAATTTCGGGACAAGTAGAGGTATTAGAGGTTGTAAAAAATATAGACATTCAAGTATTAAAATTAATACGTACGATGCAGTGGATGAACTGTACACTTCAATGTACTTTATCAATCTACATTTTTTACGAAAACCAGAACTTTTACAAATGCACAAATAATGATATATTTTTCAGCCAATATGAAGGTGATCTGGATTTAGTTCAACTATCCGAAGGTTCGAATTCTGATGCCACTAAATATTCTGTGTTGAGAGACTGGTGCACGTTAAATGTGCCGTGTTTCAAAATCCTCACATGGACCTGGTGTGGAAGAGTGGGGTGCCAACTCAGATGTCGTTTTCGTCACTTGACCGTGGCTCAATTACGAGGACCGTCGCTAATAGACCTTGCATCACTTCAAATTAAAAGCTACCCCTAATTGTCTCTGTGGTTCTGTTGGGGACATTGACCATTATGTGTTTGCATGTCCTCTTACTAAGGATTTCCATTGGGTCTCTACATCTCTAAATGCTGAAAAGCCTGGTTCTAATTTATCATTAGAAATCCTTCCATTCACTCTAATAAACTAAAATCATGTATTAAAATTGCCTCTACAATCCGGAATCAAATTCCTTAGGTGGAATTGAATCGGTACTCTTATGTGGCCACAAGCGGTCCCCCCTCCTTTTCCAAATGTTTTCTGCCTTTGTTTCCCCCTTCTCTTTTGTACGGTGCATTTGTATTTTATATTTATATTACTTTTGATGTATGTGCAAGAATGCTGGAATAATGTATACTATTTTTCCTTCTCATACCCTTTATGTTCTTTATTATTTTCAGCTTTGTATGCACGTACTTTGCAATAGCATTCGTATTTCGTTTCATTTACCTTTAATTTGTAATATGTAAATTTAACGTGTGCTACCATATAAAATATACATAGACCATGATTTTGCTCAATAAGGATTGAACGGGGTGGGGGGGGAGTGGTTGTTTCCCGGGGAGGGTCGTTTTGTAGCTGTAGACTTCTTTCGGGTGAGCCCGGTTCCCGTGGGCATTCCGCCAATAGCCCTTGGGATGCTTTTGAGAGCGACATTAATAAACACTCTCTCGCATTTCCATTCGAAAGAAGTTTTTGTTTTTTGAAGACATATCCTCATGCCTTCTTTCAAGAATCCGCGATTACTTATTAGTTTTAATACATTATAAATGTTTTAATCATTAAAAATGTTTTTTTTTAAATTTTTTATTATTATAAATAAGCCTTAAATAGAACTCTGAAACCAAGATGTAACTTACATAAGCAATACTATTTTGTAATTCTTATCTGGAAATTATTTAGGCATGATAGATGTATTGTAAATTTGAATTGGCTATTGAAAAAGATAATTTAAAAAGCTTCCGATCAAGGTTCGATTTTTTTTAGTTGCTTTTACTTATTGGAACAGAAAGGGATTTTTCCCTTTATTATGCTTAAATAGTTCATTTGTAACTATTAAAACTAACTATTGTGATTCATTAAGGGCTAAGTGGTTATAAAATCAGATTGGTTTTAATTTTGTTTCAAACAGATTGCATCATTTGTAGTTTTAAAACCATTGCAATTTCAGAAAACGAGATGTTTTGAATCTTTTTATATTTGAATTGAAGTGCTTTATTTTATTCTGATAGAGATGTCAAAAGAGTTCTCATATTTCGGCAAACTTAATCATTATTTGGTCTTGTTTGAGGTTAGAATGTAATTTCTCCACTGATCCGATAGGCTTCCCACCTGGGGCTGAAGAGAAGTTGCAAATAATCTGCAATTTTGTGTGTGCTGTTGCATAATTATGATATTTTTACTACAATGAGTAATGTACGTTTTGTAATTCAAGTTTCTAGAAGTGAGAGCTTCCAGAACATTTTTTTTTTAGTTCATTCAAAATTCTTGCGCGTAATAATCATAATTCTTAAAGTAATGGCACCGCGAAAATGTCACTGCAAACGGATGAGTTAATCACAAATCACTTGTGTGAATAATTTTTAGCTTAAAATAAATAGTTTTGAATTACCATAATCTTTCTTTTTTGTACAGGCCGAGCCATCGCCGCACGACATTCAACTGGAAGGTACCCCCTACCAGGTTGGCGAGTTTTCTCCGTCCTCCTACGAGCCTCTGGGCACAGGACAATACAGCGTGCTCACGAACGTGGTAGTGACGGTTGCTCCACCTCAGTATGGAGCCCAGACATCGGCGGCCAGCAACGCATACACCATCACACCAGGAGATTACTACAGAGAGGTAAGATTAATGGCTTCTCTCTCTTTTCGATACGGTTACAGATCAATTCACCAAATGAAACTGCAGTAGTCAGTTAACTTGTCAGCCCTTGGTAATTGTATTTTCTTGTCCAGTGGTTTTCAAAGTGAGTGCCCTGGGGAGTCGCAGTGTCTTCGCAGGGGTGGCGTGGAATTTTAAAAAAGTTTATTTTAATTTATGTAGTCATGCTTGATCGTGGGTGAGGCGTCGTATGCTGGAAAGCTTTAGCTGGAAATCAAAACAGAGTTCGGGAACTATTGTTATGGACAGTATACTTGATCTTCTAAAGGTCCTCCGTGAATTCCGAAAGCTTAGAATTATATAATTTCTAGCTGTACCCTGCCACACTTCGCTGTGGCACATTATGGTTGCATGGATGAGAAAGAAGGAACAAAACAAAGCATACGTTTCAAAAAAGTTTAATTTTACAATACTTGTGGGTATACAATATTTTTTGTTTTACCGTTGTTTGTGTAGATATAAAGGTTACCTGGTTTGCTTTTCTTGTAACAATTGCAACGTAATTGGTAAAGTAAAAGCCAAAGGAATGTTAGATCGATAAACGAGAGGATGTGAATGCAGGTTTTTACCTTCTAAAAGGTTTTAATGTTTTCACTTGTCGAGATATGGCACCCCTGGTAGCCTAATGGTTCTGGTCATGAGTTCTTGAATGGCATGCCATGAGTTCGAGCCTTAGTGGCACTGAAGACCCGCCGTATAGAGGGACTAATGTGCGCTAAATCTGTCGTGGGCCCAAAGTCCTCCCGTTGGTGTAGTGGTAGTTTGGAGATGAGATGCCAAATGTCGTTTTCGTCACTTGACCATGATACAAAATTAGAAAAACCGTTGTCAATGGCCCCCCTGTTTGCTTCAGAGTGCGAGGTAAAATCAAATCCAATTGAAATCTAATCTGTTAATATATGCATAAATAAATGTCTATTTTGTGATTGATGCTGCCCATCAGAACGAAGCTCATCAAATTTAATTGGATTTTTAAAGCTGTCTTTGCCTTGTGTCAAAGAGCCTGAAGCAGGTTTAAAACACATGTCAGACCCCCCCCGAAAAAGCGCTTCCATGATGTTGCTACTCATATCCTTTTATTATATGAAATTAAAGTTTAAGAATATTCCTTACAACTCATGATTTCCTTTGAATATGCAAACTGAAAACACAATTTGTGTTACGGTGTAGGAAGAAAAAATGTTGAATATATTTTATACCAGAAAGAAAAGAAGGATCGAGAAAGGAGTAGCATGATAAGATAAGTTGATAGGATAAGCGAAATTGAAAAACACGATATTAACGTTGGACCAATTTTTTATCAGTCAAACATTACGTAAAGACAACTTAGGGCATCTGCATCACACTGCCTTTTATACGAGTCAATTTGTGCCGCACCTAATAGAAGGAGCAGGCAATCGGGAGCTAGTTTGAATAGAAATCGCCTGAGTTTCTTTACACAGTTCATTATAACACTCCCTTAATCTCTTGAAAACTACGTTCTCCTCTCCACAAGTTGACTAAACTAAAAGGATATTGTAGAAGCTAAGTTCTTCACGCACAGCTAGCTCAGTTAATTAAGATTATCAAATAAAGGAACTTTCATAGCTTCTTCGGACTCCATTATTATACCGATGGGTCTGGCACTGCCTTTTCCCGTACGGTATTTGCTCTTCAGTCAACTTTGTGTGCGTATGTGAAAGGAATTCTCTGACACTAGAGGTGTGGTACCAGGAAACGAATTGACTGTCACAAAGTTGCCTCGGGTGAACTCGGCCTAAGGGTTGTAGAGTGAGATACCTACTCAAGTGCTGTTATCGTTATTCTTTGAAGTAGCCCCAGAGATTTGTGACTCCAGATACCTGTGGGCAGCGACGCTCTTGTCCAGTTTCGATTCCACCAAAAATTCGTTATGCGATAAAATATGGCTGTTGTACATTAGATGTAAATGGTCATGTTAGACCCAGCTCTATTTAAGAAAGATACCAGTTCTGGTCCTTGTTGCTTGTAAGTTACGAGGTCCATCTGTTTGTTCGTCACCTCAGTTAATTAAGATTATCAAAAATTTATATATGTACTTTTATACTCAGCCAACAGATCAATATGCTCAAGCAGTGAGACAACATCTAGCGAATTATCCAGAAGCTGTTGACAATGTCGCCTATGTTGAAAGGTACATTCGACAAAACTACAAACCATCTCCCCATGGACTGACGGTGGATTTACCTTCGCCTGACTCAGGCATTGGAGGAGAGGCAACAGTGACGCCAAGAGATTCTCTACATCAGGTCAGAAAACAGATTATTTTTTGTAAAAAAAATATCTAATTCAAGTTAAATAACTAATAAAAGTTAATGGTTACGGTTTTGATGAATGTGGAATTGAAATACAGATTAAGATGGCGGATTGCAGATTTGTTGGATGGATTGACACATTTTGCTGCCTTTCAGAAACAAATAAAATGCTAATTTATTCGAAATAAATTAGCATTTATTCGTTTCTGACATGTTATCCACAAAGTAGATGCCAATTCATAGAATGGTATAAATATATGAATGTTTCAATAGCTATTTCTAAAAATATTCTAAATTGTTTTTTAAAGTTCCAAAAGAGGATTAATTTAAGAAAAAAAAATCAGCCTAATTGAAAACATAGCTGTTTCAATATGTTTTGTACTATATAAATAAGTAGTTTATTTTACCAACGAGTCAAGATACAATGTCGACGCTTAACAATGAGATACCTTAGCGTGCAATATAGGTTGAAGTTTTTTCCCTTCTTAATTTAATCTTTCTTACATATATTTTAAAGAAAAATAACTTTTGTCTAAATCTTATTTTCTTGAGAAGCAAACTATTATCTATCTAGCAATCTAGCGATTAGCAATCTAGTAGGTTCAGTTACTTAAATGGTTTATATCTGCTAACCTTATTTGTGAATTTTTGAATTGGGGAAAAAATGTATGGAATTAATTATAATAGATTAAAGTCTTCAATTTATAGAAAAAAAAATTGAAAATCAAGAAATGTTTAATATATTACTGTGGTTTAGTTATTCGGAGTTTTGTTTATAATAATGTGACCAAACGTCCTCCTTTTACAGGTTCTGTCCTTCTTTGAAAAGTGTCCCCCTTTTCAATATTTTAAAATTGATCTGTTAATCTCTATTTTCAGAGATGAACCAAACATGTTTCTCCAAAATGTCGAAAAATGGTCTGAAACAAATGTCACAGGAAATAACAATTTTTAATGGTGTTTTTTGACTTCATCATAAGTAAATTGGGCGGATATAGAAAACTGTGTTGATTTTTTATCAAAAGAAATGCCTGATATTAAAATTGTTGACAATGGTTTGTTTGATGAAATTGGAAGACTGAATGTACATTTAAATTAGAATAAATTGAAACAATTGGAACATCAACATGCTGAAATTGATAAGATGGGTGGACATACTTAATCATTTCAAAAATGAACACATTCCATATAAAAATTTAGTTATTCTTTTTGAATTTACGTTGTGTTGCCCTGGAACTAATGCAGCAGTTGACCGAGTTTTTTTCAATTGGTAATGACTTTTGTGAAGTGACTAGTGAGCAATCAAATTTGATTGTTAATATTTTAGCTGCAGTGCTTACCGTAAAATTCGGTATGAAGAATTTTTTTTGACGGAACTTTCCGATGTATTAAAAATGATTTGTTGACAAAAAGAAAGAAAAAAATTCATTCAATGGGATAATACTCCTTTAAGATAATAATTAAAAATAATGTAAGCGTAATTAGCGTATTTTTGTTTGAATTAATAAAACGTTTCATGTATTTAAGTTGTAATTTTTTCTTAAATTTTTCGTCCTCCTTTTCATTGCAAAAAAAAAAAAAAAAAAAAAAAAAAATGGTCACCTTATTTATAGTAAATTTAAAAGATGGTTTAAATCTACATGAAATTTTTGTATCCCCCATACTTTTGTTATATTCCCCAAAAGGGAGAACAAAAAGGAAATCTTATCATATATCAAATCTACCATCATTAACCATACATGAGTATCGAATGAATTATTGCTAATTAATTAGCGTCCAATCACTTGTAACGCACTTAAGTTCTAGACATTAAATCATAAAGATATTTTCAGGCCTATTAATTATAAAAGCTCGACAATGATATGGATTGTCTAATAACACGAGAAATTAGAAGCATGAAACTGGATGTGAAATTTTCTCTCAGATTTTAAAATTGCAAAACAAAGACTATTTACCGGTTTCGATTGATCAAGGATATATTAATTGAACTCTTTGGGACATTCACCCGAGTGAGCGAACGTGCAGCAACTGATTTCCTTTTTTAGTAACTTGAATCAAATCTCTCAAGAGTACTGCTAACATCGCCAGACTCATTCTTCAAAACGGATCATTTCAAGGGGAATTCTTACACAAAACTTTATTAAGAGTTCAAATGGTTAAAAAAAAAAAAAAAAAAAAAAACTCACAGTTGTACGGAAGATAAATCCTCGCTATAAGTAATTCATCCCCCCCTCCAGGAAATGCTAATAAGAAATGGCTATTTTATTTGTTTACGTATTTTCTTAATGAATCCGACTTATCGTGGATGCGTGCAAAATGGCGGCTCTTGGTCCTTCACGTTGTACGTGCTCTAACACGTCAATGAACTAGCCTGCGGTCCAACTTGACCGAAGACTGTATTTATCATCAGATGAGAGGTTAAGGGTCAGACAGGTAATGGGAGTCACGTGTTATAGCCGTGATACGATACATTGGAATGCTTCGAGACAGGCGCTTGCAAATCGATTTCCTTTTAGTAGAAAATTTCTTTCTGAATAGGGGAAGAATAATGTCCAACCATCTGTAGACGTAGTTTCAATACGCTTTTATAAATTGATCTCTGATAAAAATTTATCAAATATGTTAAAAACGCCGGAGGGGGAAGAAAGAAAAGTTTGTGAGCCGAGCAAGTTTTCATTAACTATCTTTTTAACATGTACGTAAATTGCGTAATAAATTTATGAAGGGAAAAAAACATTTTCTTATATTAATATAATTAAAAAAAAATAGCCTTTTTACTGCTGAATATCTCATGTACTCTAATCAATCATTTAATCCTTAATAAAACTAAAATAAGTTCGACAGACTAATGGTAAATTGCATCATGTCGGTAGGCTAATATTTAATAAAATTGAAAAAATTAATAATATATGGTTTATTTAAGTTTGAAAATTCATAAATCAAATGATTAAATGGAAATTATAATTAATCCAGCATGGAAAAAAATGATTGATGTAAATAATACTGCCACACACAAATAGGATACAATATTAAAATGATTTTAGTTTTATTGCTATTTTGCAGATTTTTAGAAATGAAATTAGTTGTTAAAAAACTAAGATTTCTCAGATGTTGAAAAAACAAATCTTAATCACTGTCCATAAATATTAAATTAAGAATGGGTTTTGGGGGAGGGGGAAAAATAACCCCATGGTTTTTTGAAGCAAAATTTGTGCAAATTTTAAAACAAAAATATAAAACAATTACTAAATATTCTGTTAATTTTCAGTCTTGAAAAGTGAGAGACAACAGGAAACTTGTAAAACAATTTGGAGTAAAAGTCCTCTTTATCTTTAATTATCTTATATTAAAGTTACTTAATGCCTTAAAACATTAAGAAAGAAAGAATATATACAGATAAAGAACAATTCACTAACACATTTTTTAAAGAAGAAATACTCTACATTCTGTTCTCATTCACATTTTCCAATAGTATGCATAAATTTTTTTTTAATCAACTGAAATTATTTTACTCTTTTTGGATTCTTCTGCCCCAAAACATTTAAAATAAAATCAGAAATTGCAGATGTTTGAAATATGATTCCTTACTTAATTTTGTAATTTGTCAGGGAAATATCTTCATTTCAAATTTCTGAAATTCATCTTTTTAAAGAAAATATGATGAAAAAATGACGTATTCAGTTAAGAATTTTGTTCCTTCATTTCAGATATTCGACTATGCAGAAATTGCTCAACCACAACCTTTACTGCAACCTACAGATGAGGACTCATCCACATCCCGAAGCACCCCAGCTCCATCCTCACCCTCAAGAAAGAATTCATGGAATCATGAATATGGTCGAAATGCCGAATTAGACAAAGTGCAAATTCCTAAAGTGTAAGTATTTAATGATAGGCTTGCACACACACAATATCTTTATACATCAGCTGAATTTTTTATGTATAGGAACTACATAAAAAATACTTATCCAATTTTTATAAGAGTAAAAGAAGGTTTTAAAAAAAGTCAATTATGTGACTTGGAAAGGTTTTTTCAGAAACAATATTAATCTTATGTTTAAGTGATTTTTATAATAAAGTAAAAGTTGAAACTATATAGTCATGCCATAATTGAATAAAATCATTTTTTTTCTAAAAATGGTATAATTTAAAAGAATAAAAACTTAAAAAAAAGTCATACTTGGAAAAAAAATCCATTAACTTTTAACTATGCCACTATTTATTCATTCATAGTAATTTTTTATTCATTTTCAGTCTTTTACATTATCAGTATTTCTTTTCTTTTTTACTTTTTTATATGGTACTTAAGGAAATTCAAATGTATTTTTTCTCCTCTTATTTTAGATTTTCAGATGTTGGGTTCCATTATTATTTAGAATCTCCGATCTCAACAAGTCAAAGGAGAGAAGATGATAGAATGACATATATTAATAAAGGTATCCAAAATTGAAATTTAAGAAAGTAAATCTACTTTATTAAATATTGTTTCTGAAGCTTATCACTCTTTTGATTTTCTATTCCTACTTCTGAACTCTTTCTTATTTTTTCTTTGTGTACACACACACATACAGAAATTCCAATTAATTTACTTTATCATTAGGAATTATTAGGTAATTTTTAACATTTTCTGAACAGGAGTTTTCTATTTACATAAAAAGACTTGTAATTTCTTTCTGGTTAAAATGTCTTAAAAAATCATAATACTAAAAATTCAAGTAAATATTTTTATTTCAATGAAAACTCCATGAACAATTTTTTTAAAAGCATAAAACAGAATATTATTTCAAACATATCAACTTCTATATCATGTTAAAATATTTAATGAGTTAAATAACTAATTGTTCTTAAATTTGCGGAAAAAATAGTTGAAATTGCTATAATTAAAGTGTCCAAATGTAACCTATACACATTTCCTTTTTCTTTTAAAAAAAATTAGGTGGAAAATATTTTAGAATAATTATTCTTTGTTTAATCTCTCACTCTTCGTTTAAAATTTCACAAGTTTCTATAGCCACAAAAAATTTATATAAATAAAAATATTCTCTCTTACAGGACAGTATTATGGAATCACTTTGGAATATATTAATGATCCAGAAAGAACACTAAGGAGTTGTACAGTAAAAGTGAGTTATGAATATTTTTTCTCCCCCTTAATATTCTTAAATAGCCCTCTTTCTCATTTTTGGGGAAAATTATTTTCTGAATTATTTTTTAAATCGTTAAATTTTCTAATTTTAACTTCAAGATTAGAATATGAACCCAAAATTAATGTTCTTGTTGCATTTTATATGTTACAAATACGTCCAAACATAAAATGAAGACTCTTAAAATAGTAAATTTGCTTTTAAAAGAGCTACATTGTACTTAAAATTTCTAACAGATCATTTCAACTGAATGTGTAGTGAAGTTACATTTCTTTACTGTTGTAATTCAGTTCCTGCTTTTTACTCATACATGAATGTTAAATATTTTCAGTCTACTGTGATGCTTGTATTCCGAGAAGAAAAAAGTCCTGATGATGAGCTTAAAGCCTGGAAGTTTTGGCACAGTCGACAGCACAGTGTGAAACAGCGAATATTAGATGCTGGTAAGAAGCCTAGAAAGGAATTTTCAGCAAATATTAATGGTATAAAATAGGAAGTATTTTACTTTGAATCTACTAAATTTTAATATTTTTACCTAGGCGCTAATTAAGTAGAAATATTTTTGGGGGTAAATCATGCAAACATTTCAAATTAATATAAGGGGTTTTGTTACCTGTTCTCATTTTAAACCAAACTAAAATTTTAAATTGAATTTAATGGTTTTTTTAAAAATATAATTTTAAGAAAATAAACATATGTTAATTTGGAGAAATCAAGCTAAATTTTCAACATCAATGAGATTATAAAAAGATTAATGTATACTGAAGCAAAAATATTTGATTTACTGTGCATGGAACATATATTATTTTTGTTAGCTTTATTTATTAATTTAACATGTGGACCACAGTAGCCTAGCGGTCTAGCTCACTGATTCATGGCTGGCATGTCATGAGTTCGAGCCTAATGCTGCTGAAGACCTGCCATGTAGAGGGGGCCGATACACATTAAATCTGTCAAAATTCAATGTTCTCCCATTGGTGGGGTAATTAGGAGAAGAGGCACCATCCTTGTCACTTGACCATGGTTCAAAATTATGAGGCCCCTTGCCAATAACCCTCATGCAGTTTTATAGTGCTATGTTAATATAATTCTCATTCATAAATTTAATGTTATGCTACATTTATGTTATTATTTTTTTAGGGGAATATTGATTTTTTTAATGCTATGTATTTTCACATAATGCTGAATGTTACCAATAAGATTTAAAATTCAATTAAAAATACTATTGCACTATTTCTTTCTCATATTCTCCTATTTTTATTTCAATGCTGACTTTATGGATTAATATGGTAGGTATAAAAATTCTTATATAAGAAATATATCTGATAAGTATAAAAATAAATGAAAAGATATTTGATTAAATTTACTTTAACTTTGTAATATGAATTTTTTTGTTTAGATACTAAGAATAGTTGCGGTATCATAGGACAGATTGAAGAAGTTACTCATAATGCCATATCTTTCTATTGGAATCCTATGGAAGGACCTGCTAAGGTATATTACAAATTCTCTTTTGATGCAAAAATAAGGTATTAATTCATATTATTAAATAAGTGGATTCTATATTTTTTGCTAAATTAATATCTAAATTTTGCTCTGACCAAGATGAACTAATTTTAGTGAGCTTTTTATGAATTATATGAGTGTTTATATTAATATGTTGGTACTAGTAATTTATAGTATTAAAAATTTTTCAAATTTTTTTTTTAAACATACATTTTTAAAAGTTTATAATTTGTGTTTATTATTTGATTAAAGTGATTTGAAGTTACTTGTAAAACAAATATTTATGCATCAGATAAGTTCTACTTATAATTTTACTGGTTTTCTCCCCTTTTCAGATAAGTGTTTCTGTTCATTGCTTAAGTACTGATTTTAGCAACCAGAAAGGAGTTAAGGTAAGTGTGTAAAATGTGTGTGTGTACAATTGCTTTTCCTTTTCTGTTGTAGAAGAATTCTCAGTTTTTTCTCTTTTTATAGGGTTTCCCATTACATATACAAATAGATACAACAGATGATTTTCGTGAAGGTGCTCCTCCAATTCACAGAGGCTATTGTCAAATTAAAGTATTTTGTGATAAGGTATAGTTGATTTCTTTATATACATTGCTCAAAATTTTTTATTGTTATGCTTTTAAAACTAGTAAAAAAATTTATTGAGTTTTTTAAATTACAATTATATATATGTTACTATAAAATCCTGGTAGTATGATGATCTTTTCTGTAATCCTGGAACCTTTTAAATTTAGTAAAGAAGACAGGGTTATATATATATATATATTTGATCATAGTAAAAAATTACAAAAAATATTGGTTTGTGTCAGTAGACTTTATGTGTGTGTGGAAGGGGGCAAGGTTGGTAGAAATAGTCTGTAAATACAACATTAATTTAACAAACAAGGGTGATTTTCAATCAGAGTTAAAAGCAGATTTATTTTTCAAATTGTTCATGCACAACTTTTAAAAACACAACCTTTTTTTTATTTTTAAAGTAAGAGATTTTTGAAATTTAAGTACAAATAAAAAAAATTGGCATCAGAAGAAAATTATGAAATAAAATAAAATTCTCCCTAATGAAATTCAATATGATCATTGGAAGAAAGTATATTTGCATGCTAAGACTATAAATTGATCAAAATAAACAATTATAAATTTGGAATTGAAGTAGAAATCAGTAAAGTTATATTCATATTGGTGCATTTATAAAAATATGTGGGCGGTACATTTTCTTTTTAGACAAAAAAAAAGTTTTTTAAAAAAAGCATGTATAAATAAGTTTAAATAGTTTACTGCAAGGGTTGTTAGTAATTCATGAACAATTTGAAATAAATTATTATTCATTTTGAATTGTCTGTAAAAATATTTAAAGCAAATATGCATTCTTCATTCATAAAAGAAAAAGAAATGGTTGTACGCGTATTAAAACAATCTTTTTATGGATATGAAAAAATATTTGTAGTAATCAATAGTCTTGTTTGACAATTTTTTGGCTATAAAAGATTACATTAATTTGAAACTGTGAATTTCAATACATTATAACTTACCAAACTAAAAGTAGTAAAAGATAACTGTTATAACTTCTTTTTCAAAATCTTTTGAAGAAATGTAGAAACTTAAAAAATCTTTAAAAGTTGAAAGAGCTACAATAATCTTCATTGTTTTTCTTCCTTCATATGAAATTATATTCTTGCTTCAAAAAAATCAACTTATTTAATTTGTTTCATTATGTTCGTTTGTATTAATTCTAACTCCAAATTTCGATATTTTCCATTCATTTTGTTTTATTCTTCATCTATTTCTAGGGTGCTGAACGAAAAACAAGAGATGAAGAAAGACGCGCTGCAAAGAGGAAACTTACTGCAACAGGTAGTAAGTAAAACATGCTATACATTTACATATTAATTGTAATATACTTGGACCTCAGAAGTAAATTGTGAAAATTAGATAAGATGCTGAAATCTGAAAACAGGAAATTCTTGAAATTAGAAATTTGTCAAGTAATGAGTATATTGTGAAGTATTATATCCATATTCAACATAACTTATTTCAACATTTTCACGTATTTTTTCACTTGGTTAAATTTTCTTTTTTTTATGCTTAAAATCTGTTATTTTATTAAAAATTTTCTGAATTCTTATGTGTTTAATGCTCTTAAAATTTTATGTAAATAATCTTAGAAATACACACGTGTGTGTTGTGTGATATATTATTATTTCAAATAAAGTAATGAAAAATATTACTTATCCTTAAAATCTCTATTCTGATAGCAACTATTTTTATTATTATTACCAAAAAGTACGAATGCAATCTAAATTGTTTTAAAACTTAACTAAATTTGTCTTTATTTAAACTAAATTTTTAGTAATTTTAATAACTCAACAAGAAAGGTATATTCACAAACATAATTATTGCTATATTTTTTAAAGGGATTATTACAATTTCAAAAATTAAGTCATACACTTGATATTTTGAATGTCCAGTATCTTAAACAGATTATAATCAAAATTAACGTAACTTTTCCTCACAAATTACTGACCATCTTTGTTAAAGAAAAAAAATGCTACATAATTACTTCTTGTAAATACAAATATGTAATAGAAAACTAAAACTATTTTTTTTAAAAATCTTTAAAAGAATCTTTTCAGGATGAAAAAGTTATTCTTGAAAGAACTCTCTACTTATACAAAAGTTCATTTAAGTTTACTAGATATGTGAAATTTAATTCTTTTTAACTCCATGAATTTTTGCTTTCACTTTTTCTTAGAAAAAAAATAAATACCTGTAATATGAAAATAATACAATAGATACACATATTGAACAAAACTTTTTATGTCCCTGAAATTTACAATAAGAAAAAATTCTAGTATAAAGGAATTATCTCATTGCTAAAAGAAATTGCATAAAAAGTGTCAAATTGATATTGTAATAAATATTCCATAAGTTATGATTAATTCCCTTTATTTTCAATGTTAGCTGATCAAAGGAATGTTTTCACAGGCAGCCGGAAAAAAATTGAAGAAATGTACCACCCTCCATGTGAACGATCTGAATTCTATTCCATGAGTGATCTCTCAAAACCTCCCATCCTTTTTACTCCAGATGAAGAGACTGATAGGGTATGTATTTCCTTTTAATTTAATCTTAAAATAATTAGCATAGATTTTCTTTAAAAAAATTAGTATATTTCATTTGCATGCTTCTTTATGAGCCCAATATATTTTTATTAAGTAACAAATTATAAGATGATCTAATGAACACTTTTTTTTTTATCCTAGCAAAATGGCCCTGAATTAACTTTTTATGCAATAGCTACGGCAGCTGAAGAGAGTACTCCAGCAATACCGTATGTATTTTTATTAAACCGTTTAACAAATTTGTGGGATGTTTTAAGAATATTCATATTTTTAGAGGCATAACTATTGATTGAAACCCTATTGTTTAAGAAAAATATATTAACACTTTCATTACGGCAATGGCATGCCTTTGCCCCCCACCCTCTGCACTACTCTCTACAGCGCTAAAATTGAAACAAAACACAAATTCCTTTGAAACTTGTTAATTTTACTTTGAAAAATAATACTCAATTGCAATCAATAACAATTCCCACTATAATGATTTATTTGTGGAGTCTGGAAGACAAGCTATTTTGTCCCTCGCGATGAAAGTGTTAAATTTTCACATTTCTTTCAAGCAACATTTTCTTTTTAAATCAAAGTCATCAAACTTTTTAAAAGTATTTCTTGTATGATTGTCCTTTTAAGAGAAAAATTTTATTTCCTGAAATCTCAATTATGTATTATTATTTTTAAAAAAACATGACCATAATCATATTAATATATATAATCTTATTTTTCCATCCCTTTTATAGGGAAGTAAAGCCAGCCATAGAACTTCCTGTAACACCTCCAATGAAAAAATTCAAGTTAGCTCCAGCAGATAGAGGTAAAGATTTTTTTTTTTAATATTTCATCTGTTTTTAAGAAAAATATATAAACTATTTAATTATTTGTAATTAATTTTATACTATATATTAAATAAATATTTATTAAATAAACAATATATTAAATAATTATTTATTTAAAGCTAATTTAAGGATTAACTTTATCTACTTTAAAAGATTTAAAAGAATTCTTAGCCTTTTGTGTCTAGACCAATACATAAAAAATACAATCAAATTTTCTTTTTTCCCCCTAATATTTTCAATGATTTTTAACTTGTAAGAAAGCTATATTTAAAGTTTAAAACATATGATCAATTACCATAAAATTTTTACTAAAATTGTTTTTCCCATTTTGCAATTGTAGATGGAACTATCTAACAAATTTAACGAAAAAAGCAGAAATATTTTGTAAGAAAGCTGACTCTCTTATGTGTGTAGAATGATATAAGCATAGCTAAATATACTTTATTTAATATCTGATACTTAGCACACCCTTTATCATGAAATTTTCACTATGTAAAATGTTATGATTAAAAATGATGATTGATATAGACTCTGAATTTGCTGACGAAATGACGATATATTATAATCATTTGAAATTTTGTTACCTAAAATGATAAAGATCGACCTTTGAGAAATGGTTTTAAATATTAAATAATCTGGTAACAAAATTTTTTTTTCAATAATTGAAAAATTAAAATAAATTTTAAGATTGATTTATACAAAACAAAAAAAATATATAACACAATCACTTAAAGTCAAACTTTAGAAAAAGCAACAAGAAAAAAAAAAGATTAGTCATAATAATAATAATAATAGTTATAGTAAGATTGTGGTCTAGACATAGCATGTGGCTGTTTAGAATATCTTGTTTTTTGCTTGTGAACTGTAACTTCTGAACCTTAGAACTAACCGTGTCGTATTGGGACTCAGTGCTACTCTATGTGAGAAGATGCGATGAAGATATCTTCCATCCTCTGCACCTGGTTCCACCATCACTGGAAGGATTGGCGAAGGCTGTAAGTAGTTTAACCTAATTTTAGACTTCTTGTATAATTAAAATGCATACATTTAAAATAAATTTTTGAAAAAACATATTTAATCATACAAATTAAAAAGGGGTGTAATGTTATTTTAATATAGATAAAAATGTATTGGTATGCTTTCAATTTCAAAAAGCTTTGACTATTAATTACTTTTGCTTTATTAATGATATTATATAATAAGCATTACATTTAAAAGTTATTCCTTATCTTTTACTTTATTTTTTAATATGATTTAAGTAAATTTGGGATAATTTATTATTACATACCTCTCTCTCCATATAGTTAAGTATATATATACACACACACAAAAGGATATTGTTAATGTCTTGTTACTAAAAAACTAATCAATATAGAAACTTAGTTTTTATTTGTTGCTCTTTAGACTTCTCTTCATAATCATCATCCAGAGTTATATATCTCTCCCAGAATTTTTTGAGCTTTCAAAGTCTGTCATGTAGCAGAATTCAACAGATCACCATCAAAAAATATGTCTCTTGAATGATGTCATTTGTCAAATCTCAAACTCTGTAATGATTTTTTTCAATTTTGGGAATGAGAGAAGGTAGCTTAAGGTGAAATCGGAAGAATGGAGAGAATGTGACCAAATTTCCAAGTCACATATCTTTATTTCCTCAGTTACACCTTGGGTTGAATGAATAGAATGCAAGAAGATAAATATCTTGGGTAATTATATTGTGCCATTTCTTGATCAGAGCATCACAAAGTTTGTTACAAGTGTGTAGTAATAGGCATTTCATGATGGTCATGTCCTTCAGGATTTCATGATGATCAACAAAAATGGACAATATGACCTTCTCTGTAGACCTTTGCATTTTAGCCTTCTTGGGAGTAGGAGGGTCTTAACGCTTCCGCTCCTTGTTTATCTCTTTGGTCTGTATTTTGGGTCGATCTGAGATTCCTCCACAGTTACCAGGTAACCAAAAAAAATTCCTCTTTGACTTGCTCCAAAAGTTACAATATGTCCTTTGACAGGTCACAGTGTGCTGAAACCTTTGACACATGCAGCTCTTTGAGAATAATTTGCCACACCCTGCTGTAGCTAAAATTAGTCTCGTTGGTCATTCAGATGATCAATCTAATAGGATAAAAGTTCTGCATTTTCTTCACTGTGGCAGCATGATCTATACTTCTGGGTTGCTTAGTTTGGGCTGTAGAGGTGAAACACACACGCTTAAAGTCTCTTTTATTAATTAGATGATTCAACTGTTACATATTTGTAAAATGGAAAATAATATAAATATTTAATTTAAAATAAATTGCTTACTCTTTTTTATATTGCTTACACTTTTCATTTATCTCCCATTTTGACTATAATTGATGAATAGTAGTTGACTTTTTATTGTATTGTATTTTAAGATAACTTAGCAACAAATAGAACATATATATATTTCTAGCTTCAGCTATAAGTGTAGTTATTACATTTTTTTAAAACTCTAGTTGGAAAGCAAGTACAACATCTGTGCAAGTATGATGAGGAACTTTTACAAGAAATGCAAGAAAGGGTAAGTTTCTTTTTGTTAAACTGATTAAACTATATTTAAGAAATTATGATTTTAAAGTTTAATTTAAGAAATAATCACAAATTAAAGCTTTACACATTAATGTACATTTTATAGAGCATCTGGTATGATAAATAATTAAATTTTGAACATAAATTTAGAACTTTACTTGTATGTAATTGAAAACTGTACTCAAATAAAGAAGAAATTAGAATGTAGGTAAAATGTAGATAAATATACTGTAATCTGAAACCCAAAAGAAAGTTTTCTTTTAAACAATAACATAAAAAATAGCAAGGAAAATTAATCAAGAAGTTTATCCAATAAAAAATTAATATACAAGCTTGAATAACTTGTTAAAGAGCTTAGAAAATGTATTCAGATCGATTCCAACAGAAAAATACAGATTTTCATAATTTTGGGATATTATAACATGTTTATGCATTTGTTACACTTTGTCCTTAAACTTTAAAAAAAATTCCGTACATATAAATTTTTCTCTTTAATATGTAATGCTAACAAACCCTTTTAGTATTAAAAATATAGGAGTTAAAATAAGGAACATATATTACTCCAGAAAAATGGATTTAGGCTGAAATGAGAAGTATAATGAAATATAGTCCTGCTTCTCTATAAGATAAATCAAAATGTGATATTAACATTAGATCATTCTATCTGAAAAAGTGTACAGTATTCAAGTTTTATTCCTCATAGTCAAACGTAGGTAACCTTAGCTAACGTTGTAATTATAACATGCAAAGTAGAGAAGCTTAAATAAGTCCTTAAAATTGTGGTTTATACAGTTTTCTTGTAAAAGAAGTCCACATTTTTACTTGTTGAATAAATAGGAAAATATGGGAACATATTGTGGCTTTAGTTATTTTTAATCATCTGGGGGGAAGGGTAGTGACAACACCCTCTTTTTCATATGGCTGTTGTGTGGAAGCGTTTATTTTGAGGATGCAAGCCTTAAAATATATTTCATTTGCATTTTTTAAAGTCATTTTTAGAAATTTAGATTTAATTTATGTATAAGCTATGTTTTTATTTCAGGATAACTGTGATGATGGATGACGACATAGTTCGCCTTTACAGCAATGAAGATACTTTTATACTTGATGTAATCAAAACAGAGGATAACAAGTTTGATATCACGTTAGAAGAACTCTAGCATATGATAGGCATTTTCAATTTCTTGCATTCATTTGCCATCATCTGTAAATTTAGAAGTTCACTGAACTTCATTGTCTTTGTTTTGTGTGTTAAACATGAATATCTGAAAACTGATTTTAAATTGTGACAAATTGTCTACTGAACGTAAATTCAGCTGTACTGTATGTTATCATCTTGGGGTATTTCACTTCATTTTCTGCAGAAGCTAGTTTATACTATGGGACTGGTGATTCAGTATAACGGCACACAATTCTGCAGACCATCGGTTATTTCTACTTATGATGGTTGAATATATGTATGGCATTTTAGAATATTTCTGAGCTGTAATCAAAATGCTTTTATATATACATATATATTAATTTGAATTTGTATGTTCACATTGCATGCATGATAAAAAAAATATATGGAATTTTAGAAATTACGTAAACTAGATGGTATTTAAAACATGTTTCTATAGGCATTCCATATGACATTTTCGCTCTGTTACATTTAGACACCTTTAAATGTTGCAGAGTATTGCTTCTACATGCTTGCTGGATTGCACTCTCATTGGTGTGTACAACTAAAAGTTCTATTACCCCAGCATGTGCCTGACACTCCAATTACAATATAAATAATCCTATTTTGTTGCTTTTGAACTTTATATAGTAAATCTAGATTTAGTTTATACGTACACTGTGATAAGTTCTGAATAAGTATTCATTCCCTTTAATAAACTGTTGTGTAAAACAGCATCATATTATATGGTGGAATAATCAAAACAGAGTTTGTGTTTTATTTCCAATTTTTTTTTTCTGAGAACATTTCTTTTTAAATTTTAAAACACATTTAACAAAATTTAATTTATTTTAAAAATTTTTGAAGGGGGAAGGATGTGTTTATATATATATATATAAAGATATTTGCAGTTGATATCATTTAATTTTTGTATTGAAAACACATGACTTCGAAATAAGTCTTCTAATTACACAATTCCATATTTTTTTTATCTGCATTGCACATTTGTATCACATTTTTAGTGGTATAGTAAACTAAACATTTTTTGTTTTTCAATCAAAAAGCATGTGATATAGTATTTCAGTTATATGTTAGTTTATTCTGAATTGTTTTGTGACTTTTCAAATGCTGAATATAGTCATAGGTAATGAGATTTTCTAGTTTTGTTTCAACATCAATAAACTGAATAAATATACATTTAGTAAGGTGCCAAATCTTAAAATGTGTAGTTGTAACATAAGGCATTTTTTAATGCAAATAGTGCTTTTAATGAGATACATTCCCCCTCTTTTTTAATATTATACTCAAAATCATTTTTTATGTCTTTTCATGTGTATTTTATTTTATATGAATGAATGTATTTGTTTTAAACTAATTCTTTTTTTTATAAACCTATTTTCTGAAGAATATTTTTAAGGATGTATGTTCATTAGAAAATTTCAATTTTATTTTGAAACACTAGCAATTTCTTCCAACAATATTTTTATATACAGTGTATTTGACATTTTTCTGTACAATCCATGCATTTTTTGTGTGAATCAAAAGTATATATAGTCAGATAATGTAAATTATATGCAATATAAAAATGCTTTTATAATTTTTTTCATTGAGCATTTAATCAAAATTTTAATAAAATATTGTACATATATGTAAGGATTTAATATCAAATATGCAATTGTTTTTACATGTGCATATTTTTAATTCTACATTTATAAGATTTTTTTCTTTCAAAATATAAGTTAAAGAACAATTTATATTAGTTGCAGGAGAAAATCCAAGATTTTTGGAAAAGGCTTTGTTAAATGTTCTCCCATTCATAAGTAAGAGTCACTCTTAAATACAATGATTTTATAAATCTTTTATTTAGTGTAGATTATATTTATTTATATATGTATTTGAAAGAAATAATTTCAAAACAAGTGCAGTCATAAAACTAACCAATAAAGTTTAAACTTCAGTTTTGAGCTGGAAAAGTGTAAGTAATTTTATATGAATAATAGTTATCGGAATTCATAACAACAAAGCAATAGTTAAATTAATTTTATTGAAAATAATATTCATCTGGAATAATTTTCCGGTCAAATTACCTAATTAAATATTTAACTGAAATTCCCATGCACACAGTGTATTTTTTCGAAGCTGAATACCAAATTTTTTTCATGAGACTCGACCTTACGGACCTGGATCATAATTTTTTGATTCAATATAATATGTCTTCCAAGAATATTGAGTACATTTTAAGAGACTTTTGTTTAGCCTCTTGCTAGAAATCGCACAATATTGCCAATTTTATTATTATACCTACTTATATTTAGTATTCTCTATAATTACAGTGACTGCTCACATACAGTGTTTGAAATAAAAAATTTTTTCCTGTAATGCAAGTAAAATTATTTGATACAAAATCATTGTTCTTTAAATTATATAGTAGCTTGTTACATAATTGACTTAGAAGTTGTTATAATTAATTAAATAAATGAATAATTTAATAATTCTTAAAATTCTATTTTCAGTTATTAGCAAACTTAAACATATTAATTCAAAGTTTTTGATCAGTTCGAACTATATCAAATTATAATCAAATGAAACTAAGATACTGTTTTGTGTGTAGTCACCCAAAGTTAAGAGATTACTTATAGAGAAAAGTTAAAGATGCTATAAATGAGGCAGCTAAGATTATATAAGTGCTTGCAATATGGAGTTTGCTATATTGTAACTATTTTTTTGTACATAAATGGGACTGGTTTAAAGATTGTACAGCTTGGAGGAATTCGATCTGATGTCATTGTATATATTTCATGTTTTATAATAAAATTGATTTTTATACTTCCTAAATGTTTTTGTATGTAATTTATGGAAAGACAAATAAAATTTAAACTTATATTTGTTATGTTTTCATATGAGTTTATGACATACAGCACATATATATTAAGAATCTTGATTGTAAGTTAAAAAGAATTAACATTTTACTTTATAAGTTAGTTTTTCTCATTAAAATAACTTAGAAAAATATTTTATTAGGAACCAGATAGTGTAAACTCATTTAGTACAATGCTGTCTCTTCTCCCTCACAAAAATTAAAATAGACATTTTGAGACAAGAAAAGTTATACCCATTTAGAAATTCGGTATAGTTACATATGTATTAGAAGTTTATATATAAAGTTGTATTGGAAAGGTTTCAAATTGCAAGTAGGGCCAAATTATTGCAACAAGAATATTACAACTTAATCTGTGATTTTAGCAATTTTTCTAGTAATAATAAAACTTGGAAAGAAAAGTGAGTCAGCATCTTTCTGGAAAATTTGTGATAAAACAGTTAATTATTACAACTTAGGAATATTACTACAATTGTGTGAAATAAAATCTTAATCAGTTTCAACTGGGAAAGCAAGACTATTTTTACACATTTCAGACAAGTCAAAGGTTAAACACAGCTTTACCCCTAGGCACAATAATTTTACCTTTATTAGCAGAGAATGGAAAGATTGAGATTGTCTAAGGAATAAAATGGCATATCCTAAATAATAGCAGACGATTATGGAAATTTTCTCAAGTATATTTGTTTTCTTCTACCATGATTGCCACACCAAGAATAGAAGGGGAAAACATGAAATGCTGAACCTGTTGCATATCATAAGTACTGATCAAGCATCTATCTGGAAGAGTCATAATCTTGAGTTGTTCCTATAGGGGACATGACTCTTTGTTACAAAATGTTGCATACTATACAATCTCATCATTTACTTAAGCACTATCTTAATCTTTGATTACCTTTTCAAAGTGTACGAATTATTAAGTGAAATATAAAACTCACATTGCAGAAAAATGGTTTCAGATATCTGGGGATTAATTCTTGCATATGAATTAGCCTCCTAAAAGTATTAACCCCTATACCATTAAATGATTTGAAATCTTTTTATTAGGGAAAAATCTTGATGAAAAGTGGTGCCTTTGTGGTTAAAAATAAGCGTTAATATATAGAATCGATGACAAGACAAATGTGTACCACAATTGCTGCCAAAGTTTATCGGTTGAGATTTAAAAATTCTCTTTTTTGGCTAAGTATATTTCATCAATGAGAGGAAAAGATTTCTCCTATTAATACAAAAATAAATTATATAATAAATTTAAGTTTTAATTACATACAACTTGAGGGGAAAGAAACTGATTTGTACAAAATTATGTAAGTAAATCAATTAAACCAGCATTAATATCTTTCCAAAATATGCATGTTCTTTAAATCATTAAATAAAGGCAATTCACAAAAAAACTATTTTTAGTGATTATACATGGAATTATGTTTCTTTTTGCATTTTATAATTAAATAATTCTTATTTTACAAAAAATCTGCTTAAAAAATTCGTGCTTATTGAGAAGGCTGCACACTCAATCCAGTCACGCTCTAATATCCTATTGAGAATGACAATATTAAATTTCTTGTTGCCCAAGTGTAATTTAAAATATCTGATGAATTTTAAAAGCTACAAAAAGTAGCAGAAGCAGAGATCAGTGAAGTGGGCTGGGTGACAAGTGGCAGTAAGAGTATGAAGTTCCAAAGGAGAAAAATTTTTTAGCAGAGAAGTTTGGCAAAGTTCAGAAAATGAAAGGAAACATTCTGAATGACCAACATGAGAGTTCAGTTATGTTTGAGTATCTAAGAGAAGTTGAGCTTCTCCAATCCATGTGTGTGGGGGAGGGGGAGCAGTTTAACCGGTTTTACTGCAGTTCAAGACAAAAATTCAAGTTTTATTTCATTCACTGATCCAGATCATAGCATTTTTGCAGCAAGTGTCCAGTATTTGTCTGATAATGGCATATTGAGATCTTTCAAATAAATCTACTTTGGACTTGGCTGTCGATATTCATACAGGGGCGGCGTAGCTCAGGAGGGGTTTAAGGATAAGCAACTTATTATGTTTACTTAATTTAGACTTTCTGCAGATTCAGGGGAATAATTTATATGCGAGGTATTAAATTTATCTCAAATATATGTAATGTGTAGGCTAATAAAGAGATTCTTATCAATAATTACACCAAGACACTTGCTATGTTGTTGTTGTTCTCGTGTCCATGAATAAATGCAGTAGATATCACTAAATTCCGTCGAAAGTCTTGATCACTGCCTCTGCTATTCTGGGAGCATCAGGGCTGTACAGGAGTTCCCACAAAGTGTCCCTCAGACGGACCATTCCCATTTTTAGTAACTTTGTTGTGACAGTTGTTGACGGCTATGTTGAGACCAGTGAATTCTGTTTTATAGAAAAATATTTCGAGAATTTGCTTGGATTGGGAAAAGAAAATTGCCTCTGTTTTTGAAGCATTTATTACTATCTTCCACTCAGAGAACCACTCTACCTGATGAGCTAAGTGTACAGTGAAATGATGTCTTATAATATCAGGTTTTCTGTGAGAATTGCAATGTCATCAGCATACATATAAAGCATTGTATTAGTAGAGGTGGTGATACCATTTACATAAATGCTAAATAAAACAGGTCCTAATGAGATGCCCTGAGGCACAACTAACTTTTATAGGCCTGTTTTGCGAGTTAGATTGTTACTTTTAACTGAAAAGGTTCTATTTTTATGATAAATAATTGATTAGAGGGTGCAGAGTTTTGCATTTTATTGATGTGTGCCACACTCTACTGAATGCTTTTTGTATATCCAGGGAAACTGCATCCATGAAAATCTTTTTCTGCTTTGATTCATTCTATTATGTGTAAGAGTCGGTGGAAAAACGATGACACAGAAGCCATACTGTGTTCCAGAATTGAAATATTTTTATCAAGATGACCACAGTTAGTCTGTTTAGAATTTTTTTTCTCACTAATTTACTTGAGATTGGCAGAAGTGAAAGGGGTATGTAATTTTTTGGATTGGTGGAATTCTTCCCAGGTTGAGAATTGGGAAAATATCTTAGTTTAAACATATTATTAATAAACCTGTCTCTGGAAGAGATTTCCTGATTCTACTATAATTTTTTTTAATGTAATGAGTAATTTCCGAAGGTAGAGGGGGGAAATTAGTTGGGTTATCGGAGTTTCTTCGTTTGCGAATTATGCATTGATTATGAATATCCTTTAGTTTTAAAAATTGATTCTATAGAGATTGAGTAATTAGTTTTGTTTTACTTGGATAGTTGAAAGCATGTATATGTGGGCCATTAAGGGTGAAAATATAAGAGGCCTTTTTCCTGAATGCCTTTGCAGTTCCAAAACAAAATTTTGTGATCTGGGTGTCATGTGTTTTGCTAAAATTTTCTGGCTCTGTTTCTATCTTTAAAAGGTTGCCTAAGCTCACCTTGTACAAATGGTTGTTCTAAATGTTTTGCAGGTTTAGATGCATTTCTGTGTGCAGTTAACATAATTTGCTAAGTATTTAGTGAATGTTCTCCAATTTGTGTTGATGGCAGTTTGAATTCAGAGCTTTTAGGTAAATTTAATTTATTTTGGTTTAAATTTTTGACTAGTGCAAAATCGAGAAGTAAAGCCTTCATATTGTGTGGAGGTAGGCAGGGCCTCAAGAGTGATCAATTATATTAAAGTGAACAGAATCAATCTGTATCCTGCAGCAACGAAACAACTCCATCCTCAGCATAGATTTGTGCAGTGTTTAATACTACAAAACTATTTTTAACATTTATCATTTTAGACTGATGAGGGTGGGGGAGTCTTTACGTGCTTTTAGGCACAGTACAATCACCCTAATCTCTCAGCCTGTTTTTACATTTGAGGTATCTTTAGCAATACTTGAGGTTGGTAATTTAGCCAGCCGAATAATGGGTTTTGCTAATCGCTTTTTAACAGTTTTTAAAGTGATGCTATGGGTGCACTAGGCAAGGAGAATAAGCAATCATTTCACCCATCAGCTTTAGTTTTTTTTTTTCTCTGTCAAAGACTTGACTAGGTCTGGTTTCTTCCCTGGATCTGCTGACTCTATGTCTAGCATGTTTTTGACATAAACCTTCACTTGTGCTCACAACTGCCTTACAAAAACATTTTTTTTTTTTTGGCGATAGGGAGTGGCTGTACCCTTCTCCATATTCGAAGTGCTTTGGTCATTGACCTTAAGTTCCATGGTGCAACTTACTCATGCAAGTTCTAGAACGTGAGGATTTTTTTGAAATATTCCTAAGATATCAATAATTCAAAGAAAATAAACCTCTTATTACAAAATTATTACAATTTTATTTACAAATACTTTCAGACCATCTGACATATGTATAATGCATTAAGAATTTTCAAATTCTTGGTGCCTGGAAAAGAGAACAAAGTACATTAATGTCAAGTAATATTCACACAAAGTATTGCATTTATATTCAATGTGGAAATATTTTGTACATCAAGCCATCCACTAATACTGATCAATTAGTACAAATGAAGTGTAATAAGAGGAGGTGGTTCTTTTTATAAACAAAAATACCAGAATTTTTCAATAAAAAGAATGTCAAATTTTTGAAAATGAATATATTGCACACATAAATTTCATTATATCAACTAATTCTCAAGTGTTCTTTTTAACATTTAAGAAAATTAATACAAAATAAAGAGTAAAAATTTAGCTTTTGGGTTTTCATTTATAAATTTCATTTTTAATTTGAATTTCCTCTCTTTATGGATAGCAATTTTGATAGAGATGCTATAAAGGATTTTTATTTCTTTTTAATAATGGATAAAGATAAAAGCATATACATTTTAATTGAGTATTTCCACATGAATAAAAGGGTGTTCAGAACACTATATAGGACTCCCTCTTAGTATTTTTGAATTCCTACTATCAGCTCATACTCTCTATATATTTATCTTGTTCAAATTTTCAATTGCGCTTAAATAAAATAAATTTTAAAGTGCGCAACTGAGCTGAAACTTTACATATGATTATTTCAGATGACAATACAGTAATTTATTTATAATTAATAGATTATTCAAAGAATTACAAATACTTCCACGTTGGCATCATTTTTGGTGACTTGTGTCAAAACTTGGAAAAGGTTTTTTTTCACACATTTTAAAGTGCTCATTTAAACTGAAATTTTCTATACACTATTGTTTTGGGAGACAAAACAATAATTTAATTATAATTAATTGACTGGAACTAAATATTTAAAGAATAACAGATACACAGAGCCATGTTGGTTTCCTTTTTAGCAACCTGGGTTAAAACTTAAAAATATTTTTCTTGCGCTTTAAAGCATTCTGTTGAACTGAAATTTTATATACACGATTGTTTTGAATGACAATATAATACTTTAATGGTAAGTAATAAAAGTGATTACCACTTAATTTTGTGATTCTGCCATATGCATATACATATTTATATTAATTTTAACTGTTTAATAAAAAGTAACTAAAATAAGAAAATTTTTGCTGATCTAAGTAGGAATTGACTTATAAAAAAAATTATTTGTTTCACAGCCAAACACAAACCTCCCTTATGCAGCATTGTCATTACTATATCAGCCACTTAAATATATAAAGCTTGTTTCTAGCTGAACAATTTTTGCTTGGTGCCCTATCAAAAAAGGTTAAAAATGCTGTTTAAGCAAGAAAGAAATTATTTAATGTATATGGAGATCTATTGATAGAGTGCCAGTGCTTAGTTGGTTTGCAAAATTTTAAAAATGTACCATGACAAAATAAAGGCTTTGATCAATGCAAGCCACTGAATAACTTGCAAGATTGTTGAGGGATCATATTTGTCCTGACATTTGTGATTTGCTTCTCAAATGACAAGAAAATGATCAATTTTTCAAAACAATGGTAAATGCAAGAGATCATGGGGTTAAAAATGGTGGTTCATCTCAAAACACTGAAAACCACTACTCATAAAAAAAACCCTGTCTCGTGGCATTTCAAGGAAATAAATTTTTTGAGCTTTTAATGGATAGTACAATGATCAATTCTGAAGTATACTGTCGTCAACTGAACTAGAAAAGATAGTTATCTTCTAAGATAATAAATACCTTCAAGTTTGATAGCTCGTCAAAAGCTTTTAGAGCTTGAATGGAATATACTATGGCATCCACCATATCCTCCAAGCCTGGCATCTTTAGATTATTATTTTATAAGCATAGAATCCTGCTATTACCAGAAAGAGGGCTAATGGTATTAGATAAAAATGGAGAATATATAATTCTATAGGAAAATTGTCTCTCATTAAAATAATTCAATTACATTCCAAACTACCCAACAATTAAAACTGCTCAGAAGACAAAAAATATCTTCTTCCATACACATATAATACACACAAACTTTATCTGCCTTTGGTCAACTATTTTGATGCATTTTCAAACTCATGCCCTAAATGTTCATCAAAAGGTACATTGTTTATGATTTATTGTATTAACACTATTTTTAAACATTGAACGATTCAATCTTTCAGAGAAACTATAATTATAAATTCCTGTAAAAGAAGAGGGAGGGGGGGGGCTCTATTTTAAAGGATAAAAATAATTTTCTAAAATACTAATACTTGATTTTTAAATGAGCAGCAAGAGTTGAAAATAAGTATAAATGACTTATATTTGAATAATAATATATATTTTTTAACTACGACTATTTATTGAGCTGTAAAGGCTTGTTTAAATTGTTCCCACTTTCATATAGTGCAAGAAAAGTTGATTAGGAAAACAGATTAAAATATTATTTGGTCTTTTTACTATGGGTTTGAATACAAAAGTACACTTAGCATTTAACCTTACTTTAATTTGTTTAAAATAAACAATATAAAAAAACTTAACATGCATCTAACACAACATACCATTATATTTCCAAATATAAGCAGAAAGTGTTTTTCTTCAAAAATATACTGAAATTCGAAACTCATAAGCTGAATTACGAGAGGGATGAAAATATTGCCAATTAAGTATAAAATTTTCTAATCAAATTACAGTAAAATGCTAGACATAGATAATGATAGTAAATATATATATATAATTAAAAGAAAATGTTTAGCAAATCCAATCCATTTTATATTTTATTCTACATCAGTTTGAAATTTTATTATATATTATTATGTGCGAATATATTGGTCAGGCTGTAAAAACGTTCATTGGAGGCCACGATTTTGACTATTGTACACTATTCGTTTTTGAGTTATTTTTTGCACCTTTTTTTTTCCCTTACAAAATTAACATGAAAAATTTGTATATGGGTCATTTCAAACTTGACATATTTGCAAAAAATTCCAACAGTATGGCTGCTTGGCATTTTTTATAAATAAAAAACATGCCTGAGGGTCGGGAAAACGTATCTCGATTTGTGGGAATACCAAAATAAAAAAAAATAGCATATGGTTGCAGGGAAAACACCACATAATGATCATATGCAATCAGACATCACAATGAGTGAGTGTGAATTTTATGCACTCTTAAGAAACTTGGACTTTGACAAATTTATGCGATTGTTCCCCTACGTTTTGAATAAAGATTGCATACAAAACATTCTTAAAATCAAAATATTTAAACTGATCTCACATGGCTAATGAAAAATGTAAGAAAAAATTATTTTTCTTATAATACATTCTTTTTGTATATATCTGTCTCCTATATTTAAGCTTTAAAAAGTTCTGAAAATTCTCAGCGTATACACAGAAATATATGACAAAGAAGAAATCTGCCTTCAAAATTTTCTACTTTGACATGAGCCCATGTTGCCATGAATTAAATCCAGCACTGTTCTCAATTTCATCTAGTTTGTTGTCACAAAATATTAGTGGGAAATACTGTTATTAAGAATTGTGTTTTTCAAGGCCCTTGAGTCTTCTTTTGTATATATATATATATATATATATATATATATATATATATATATATATATATATATATATATATATATATATATAGTTTCTCTAAAACATTATAACAAAATATTTCAAGACTAAATCTAGATTGTGAGCAAAAAAATAAATAAATAAATAAACCACATACAAGTGAATTTTTGAATAAATTAGTTAAATAATCCTTATGTTCATATAACATTTTACAAGGGGCTAAATGGATTGAAAAAAAATGTTCAAATTAAAATAAAGACAAAAAATATCTAATTTCTTTAACCAACTGGAAATACAGAGTTTTACAAATGATTTCTAATGATGTAGCATATATTTACATCAGGTAATGAAGAAAGTTGCATCGTTTTTCAACTGAGAAGTAAAAAATTTTTTTACATAAAATAAATTTGTACATCAAAATATCCACCATTATATTAAGCAACTCTTTCTTAGCAAGATGCAAATTTATAAATCCCATTTTAGTAAAGCTGCTTATTTTTATTTTTAAAATATCAGCATTTCTCTTTAGGACTCATTATTAAGCTGTTTACCGCACATGTTTGACAAAAGCTAAAAAGAAGCAATAATCTAATGAAAATATGTCTGAGGATGAGGGAGGATCTTCCATAATCTGCATAATTTTTTTTTTGGTTTTTATTGCAACATATGGTAAAATGGTGCAAAAAATAACACAAATGCAGATAGTGAACAAGATAACAAAAGAATGAAAAAAATTTACTAGTTTTAGATAAATTTATCAGAAATAAAACTATCCTCAATTGCATCTAGTGTTTTACTTTATTGCAATTTTATAAGAAAATATTTTACCAACCAGGCAAAGTTTGCACCATCATGGCAGAATGTTAGAAAATTATTAGTGTTAGTCCCCCCCTTATAGAGATAGTTATGAGTTTTGAATAAGTTAGATATGAGTTTTGAATTTCGATAAATTTTTGAAGAAAAGAATTCTTTGCTTATACACAGACCAACTTACATTTGGAAATATCTGGCATGCTATGTTTGATGAATGTTAAGTGTTTTGATATTGTTCATTTTAAATAAATTAAAATAAGTTTGATGAAAAATATTAGGTTAACTTTCGTACTTAAACACATAAATTAAAATGCTATTTTTCCTTTTCATTATTGTTCCTAACTAACTTGTAGTGAAAGTCAGAACAAATTAGACAAGCCTTCATGACTCAATAAATTAGAGAAGCAATAAATACTTATGTTTGAATAACAATTTTTTAAACTGAGTCATTTATACTTTTTTCCAGCTCTTGCTGCTCATTTACATCAAATATTAGTATTTTAGAAAAATTATCTTTAGTCCAGATATATTTTATCCTGTAAAATAGTATCCCCCTCCCTTTATTATTTAAATTTTAAATTAAAATTTATCTGAAAGATTGAATCCTACAATGTTTAAAAAATAAATTGTGTAAGCACAATAAATCAAGCAACACCTTTTAAAAGCTTTCCTCTAATACTTTGGTCATTAGGTTTGAAAATGCATTACCCCATCTCCGCCCAGCGTCATATTTATAGGACAGTTCATTTTCACCATTATAAATAAAGCTATTCAACGTTTCACCTATTATTTTTCTACCCCTTGAAGAGTAATGGTTTCACCCTATTTACTAAAACCGGTTTGGACCGGATGGAAGCATTTTTCAGTCAGCTGCAGACACGCAAACTTCGCCATTTTCATGATTTTTCTTGCTGAATTTCATCGTAATGGCACGAAAAGGTTTTAAAGGTAAGTTTAAATATTTTTTCAGAATTTATATTTCAGATATTCTATTAACAGAAATCTTATAACATTTTAAAATTATTTTTACTTTTATTAGTTTTAATTATAAATTTAAACTACTGTCCTAAAAATAGGATGCTGGACGGATTCATTAGATTTTCTGATATTTAGTTTATTTCATAGGTGCTCAAGATGTCGCAGAAAAAAGTTTTTAAAACTGTCGAGGATGCTATAGAATATATATTTTTGGAGGAATTAAGAGTCCGAAATGATTGCTTTGCCACCTGAAGTAGATGAATTAACAGATGGAGAAGATTTTGATGACACAAACTCTCGACCCATCTGTAAGAGACATTGCAGGCAGTATTGAAATTTCTGTACCTTATGAAAACCATGATGATCATAGAGAGAAAGATTCATCAAACAAAAATAAAAAGCGAAGTTGCTCGGAATCAAGATCAAACACACGTGAGAAAGGTAAAAAAGTTAATAGCAGATTGGGAAAAAGTTATGCCAAATTATAATTTTTCTGATGAAAGTAATGCCTCAAAAATAAACTATGAAAAAGCTGTAAGCACTTTAGAAGGTCTATCGTCCATAGAAGTTTTTGAAGAATTTTTGTCTCCGACATATTTGGAGCATATCTAACAGAAACAGAAAAATATGCCAAACAATGAAAAAACAAACCAGATTTTTCCTTAACAACTGAAAAATTAAAAACATTTATCAGTTTTTCGATTTTCTCTGGATTTCATACACTATCAAGTGAACGTGACTATTGGTCAGATGAAGAAGATTTAATGGTTCCTATAGTAAAAAATTCAATGACTAGAAACAGATACTTAGAAATAAAATCTATGATTAATTTTGCTGATAATAATGAAGCCAAGTCCCAAGCAAATGACAGAGCTTTTAAAATTCGAAAATTAATTACTGAAATGAACGCAAATTTTCAGAAATGGGGAATTTTTGTTAAGCACCTATCTATTGATGAAATGATGGTTCGATATATTACGGTCATCATTACTTCAAGCAATACATTTAAGGTAAGCCCATAAGGTTTGGGTATAAGAGGTGGGCATTATGTGGGAACAATGGCCACTGCTATAATTTTGATTTGTATTGCGGCAAGGAAGTTGTCGATGCTGATTCTACTGTGGTTCTTTCAAAAGAGCCCTTGGGAACTCGAGTTGTAAAAAGAAAATGCTTCAGCCAGTTACTGATCCCAAGAGTCATATAGTTTACTTAGATAATTTTTTTAATTCCTATAATTTGTTAGTTGACCAAAGAAAGAGTGGATTTCGAGCAACAGGAACAATAAGAAGTGACAGAATACAGCATTGTCCCCTTGAAATTGATTCTACTTTCAAAGACTAGCCGTGGTTCACATGATTTCTACTTTGATGTGAAAAATAAAATTACTGCAGTAAAATGGAATCATAACAAATGTGTTAACACTTGTGACAAATTTTGACACAATTGAGCCACTGGAAAAGCTGGAATAAAATAAAATCAAACAGCCATGTCTCATAAACAATTATAACAAAAACATGGGTGGTGTAGATTCTCATGATTGGCTTTTAGAAAAACATACCATAAAAATCCGTGGAAAAAAATGGTATTGGCCAATTTTTACCCGAATTGTACACATGGCTGTTGTAAATACCTGTGTTATTTACAACATGGTAAATGCAGAGAAAAAGAGTATCAAAGAAATAAGGAGACAAATTGCAATAGCCTATCTAAAAAAAGGCAACACAGTACAAAAACAAATAGGTAGACCAAATTATACACCTCGAGTGAAAAGGGGTGTTTGTGGGACCCCAAAAAATCCCCTGAAACTTTTACGGACTTACTACCGACATTTTGGAGTTTCGAGAAGGGGGGAGAAATGAAAAATTACAATTATGAAGTATTGAATGACCTAATTATAAAAATTCAATGAATTACTTTTTTTGCAAAATTAATAACCATAAAGTTTCAAACATATAAACTACTACATTTTATGTAAATATTTTAAATTACCTGAAATAATTCTTTAAAAAAAATTATCTAATTTCTACTGCTTTTTTTTTATTTTCTGATGTTTGTGGGCTTGTCTTTCTTTTGTGGTGAACTTCATAATTGCAGGAAGGTTGACGTTTATTTTCCTCATTTACAGTTGAAGAAATTTCCTCGAGGACTGCACATGCAGAGGTAGAAGCAGTTTGCTTTTCTGCCAATGTAGAAGGATTTTCAGAGACTTTTATAGGTGACTCATCTGAAATACATGTTTTTAAGTCCTCTTGATATGTTTTCCAACTTCTGTTCATATTCAGTAAGAGATCTTTGTGAATTGGATCAGTCATTGGATTTTTTGAGCCATATTTTTCACATGTGGTTTCTTTAGAAGCCATTAAATCATATTTAATAGTCTGCACTGCATCTAGGGAATTAATCTAAAGAGAGGTTCTATAGTCAGTGACAAGTGTATCCATTAAGTTGAATGCACTTTCCACTAATGGGCCATGGAAGCAGCTAAGGCAGGCTTTGACCAATTTAGCCAATGTATAGGATACTTACAATCATTTGTGAAATCATCTTTTAAATTAAAAACTTTAGACCAATATTTATCAATTGTACACTTGACTTGATTTCCACTTTCATCAGATGCGTAGAGCATTTCTTTGGTGATATCAATATCACTCTGGTATAACCTTATTTCAGCTTCTACTTTTGACTTTTCATTATCACTAAAAATATGGGACATAAAAGATGATAATTTTTCAAAAGCTAATATTGTACTGGTTTTACCTCTTAGCTCTGGATCTAATGCTGTAAAACTAATTAGATATGAATTTTTAAGGGGTAATTTCTGTTTCATATGCTGTGCTGTATTAGTATAAGCTTTCATCAGAGAAATTTGGAATTCTTTTGCTATTGTATGATTTTTTGATAATTTTTTCAGGAGAGTGAAAGCTTCTGCACCAGTAAATATTACTTTGCTAGGTAGATGGAATTCTGGATTTGTGACATCAACCTTTAATAAATCATTATAAGATGTGCACTCTATATTTTCTGGCTTCATAAAAAAAGAAAAATTTTGCCATCAATTTATAAATACTGGAATGTATTAAATGAAGCATTGGTTTTTTTGTTTCAAATAATTTAATATATGTGTTGAACTCTGGTAATACTGCTGAATATAATGCCATATGCAATAAAGTTTTGTTTTGCATAACAAATAACCATTTAGTATTCTTTTTTTCCGAGCTAAAGCATCCTTTGTGAGTTGTTGGGAATGCAAGCAAGAATACACCCCTTCAACAATTTTTTTCTGAGCTGCAGAAATATTTCTTTTATTGTATGCAGTTTCAACATAAGAAAAATAATCCCCTTTATCAGTTTTATCCAAGTAGTGAAAATAAAATGCAATAAGAGCATGCCACAGATCTTTGATTCTTTCTAAAACACATAAAATGTACACCCACCTATAGTCTGGTCTCTTCAAGGGCTTAAGTTTTTTAATGGCAAGGGATTCACAGATTTTGAAAAAAATTTCTCTTTTACTGCAGCTTTTCATATCAAAATAGATGTCATCAAACAAATCTTCTAAGTATCTATCAGAACATGAAGCAAATTTTTTTGCACAGTTATTAGCTGTGTGACATGTGTCACCATCAATATCTAATAAGTGGGGTGCTTTGTTTGATCGTAGTCTGGTTTCAACACCCTTTTTTTCCCACGCATGGTGTTACATGAGTCCATTAATACACTAATTAAGTTTGCCCATGGAATATTATTATCTTCAATAGTATTAACAACTGCTTTAAAAACAGCTTCTGAATTGCAAGATTCCATCTTTAGAGATGCAAAATGATGAACTACAACTTCATTTTGATTGTTGTCATAAAACTGCACCAATATTGCCAGTATACTTTCTTGAGCATTGCTAGTACTTTCATCCAAATTTAGAGAAAATGGAGTCTCCTTTAAAGATTTAATGATATTTTCCTTAATAGTTTTTGCGAGCCCATATTTCATCTTATAACATGCAGTAGTCCTGGACATTTCCAACGAGTTTAGTGCCATCTGATCGCGGCTCAACTGTTTGCAGAGTTCAATTAAATTGGGAGCTACATTGAAAGAAAGAGAATTCTCGGCGATAAACGAAGTTATTAATACCTCTTGGCGTGCTTTTCTTGTCACTATATCCAATGGCCGAGCATCAGTCTCCAGTAAGTCATCAGTATTTTTTTAATTAGCATAATTACTTAAAGTCACTGAATGTCTAACGCACTTTGAATATTTTATGTGCGTCACAGTTTTAGAATGATTTGTGAAAGCCTTGAATCCTTCCCCACCATACTTCAGCAGTGAGTTACAAAAAACACAATATGCTTGTCCAGCAACATTTATTTTCTTGCACCATGTGCCGATGGTATCCCCATTACCATCTCTCCGTTCAATTTAATTCCACCTAAATGCATTCCGGACACCTTCTTCTAATTGTATAATATCACTATTTATATCGAGAAATTTCATAGTGAAATTCTCTTGCGTACATAAATAAAAAAATATTTCAATAAACGAAACGAAAAATTTACACGTGCATCAATAAATGAAACGAAAATTTTACACAGCGGAGAAAAAAAAGTTGCGAAGCGATTAATGACAAATAGCTAATACGGCGAAAAATCCCCCTTCTCTACTTATTCGTACCACGCCAAGAGAGATAAGACCTTTGAACCCAGAGTCACGTGATCGCACATCTGGTTCAACGAAGTCTCTCCCTTTTTTTTTTTGCCGCGCCTACTTGCCGAAAAGAATCCAGAAGAAAATGTCAGAGAACCGAAGGAATGAGTTATAACTCGCAATAAGGAAAGAACAAAAAAGAAGTTTCCCCCCCTTTTCACGCATTATCACTGCCTTTGGAGAAAGAAAGGAAAAGTTTTCACCACACACACTGACCTTGCGTTTTCTGCTTTCAAAGCAAACAAAATTACCCAGATCAAAATAAATAATTCATTATTATTCCTACTTTTGAACGACGATCGCCGGAATTTCCGGGTATCAAAGTTCAAAATCCCCGGAGCACAAACACCCCTGAGTGAAGGAAATAAGCACTGTTAGACATGATGGAGTGGGTCATATAATTGGTAAAAGAGGAAAACAAAGACGATGTCAAAAGCAAAATTGTTCGAGAAAACCTCTTACATTTTGCATGAAATGTAATGTAACTCTATGTACAAAATGTTTTTCAAATTACCATAAATAGTGTAAATATGTTCAAACTTAATAAAAAATGTCACATTTATTTGTGTTTCATTTTATTTTGCATTAAATATTAAAGTTCAATTGTTTGCGAACAGAAACATAATCAAATGACTAAAAACAAAGGAGAAGTACTAAGTGTTCAAAAACTTCCATATCCTAGCATATTATATTTAAGTTGGGGGTAAACGGGTTAAAATAGATGAGGAAAATAACCCATGTACTCAATTTCCATCTCTTTCTCATTTTACGTAAATGCCACAATACTCCCATATTGTTTCATCAAACTGAAATTGGTTTGAATTATTCCATATAATTTGCCAATACTTTAGTAATAGTTTGAGTGTTGTCTTCTAGTCATTTAACCCAGGCATTAATATTTTAAAAATTATATATGGGTTGCTCTTGATGTTACTATCTCTTTTCTCCAAGATGCTTTATAAAATTTTTTTGCAATTTCTATAGCATTAGTCTCAGTTTATATTCATACAGTAAATATGTACACTATGCTTCCTAGACACTTTTAAGAGTTAAAACTACATTTTAAACTAAAGCTGATGATTTGAGATTCATTCAATAACTAAAGTAAAAGATATGCTGATGTAATTGATGAGCAATTCTTATAATTTTGTGAGATAAAAATGTGTGTTTGGTACACAATCCTTAGTATTACTGTACTATAAAAAAGACAAAATTTTCTTGGTTACCTAGTGTTTTTTATGAGATAGATTTAAGTATGCAATAAAACTTACTTGCAATTTGGACAGCTGTAAAAGACTGTTTGACCTTCATCAGCAGATCTTAACTGCAAAGTTGTATATATCATACCTTGATGACCACACTTTGAGCATTCCCGATCATCCTATAAAATGAGTACATGTTTTAAAAATTTATGAACAAATGAGTTACTTCAAAAGAACATATCTGACAGAAATAATCTTATTATACACATCATTTTTAAATGTCACTTAATATGATGAATTATAACTATGAAGATGAGTATAAAATGAATTGGTATTTTCAAACTACAAACACTGGTGAAAGAAGATGGTGTCCTAGCATGTATTGGGGAAGCGTGTTAGGAGTGGTGTCTGTTCAGTGGCGAACACAAGGATGGGGTTTGGGGGTTCAAATTCCTCCCATAGGCCAACAGATTTTTAAATTTCAAAATTTTTTACTTTTAAGGATTATGATCTACATGCTTAAATCGACGTGATTTTTAAAATGTAACTCCTCACATAAAATAAGTCAGAGTATGCCAGAGCCTGTCACTGTTTTTATTCAGAAACTGGTTTTTTGAAGTAGAAGCATTAGAGTTTGAAGGAAATATATCTAGAAGGAGCAGTAATGCATAATTATAAAACTTTTGACATGTTGAGATTGAAAAAACAAGCACAATTTTATGCTAATCACCAGAGCAGTTTAAAGTTAAGATATTATTGAAGAACTAGGTGTATCATTGGACCAAATTATTTGCAAGTGTGAAAAATGTGAAAGTGTGAAGTAGGATTGCTATCCATTTACCAGCATCATAGCAACATCACAGTAGAGACACAGGAACAATGCTGTGTATTATTGCCAACTTCAATAAGTGAGGCTCCCTTATCAGCAGAAGAGAAAAAACTTCAGCGTCAGAAATGTGATTTTGCTGTATGACAATAATCCTCCTTATACGACTGATTTACAACAAAAAAGCCTGATCAAATTCCCATGGAATCAATTTATTTAAGATAATTTCTTTTGTTTATTTATCATTTTTGATTGCATTTTGGTATCTCACACAAATCCCCGCTTTTATAAATAACAACCTTCAGAAAATGAAGACAAATAAATGAAATTGAAATAATTATGGGAAATTTTGTCAATTTGTTTAATATTCATATAGTGAGAGTGAAGATTCATGTAAACTAAACTCAGTGGTAAAACAGCCCATGGTCTACTGTGCCCAACTCAGTTTTTGTGACCTTGGTCATTGAGATGCATGAGCAGATATTCCGGTCAGGTGGTCAGACTGACATGGAACCCCCAGTGTTTGATTCCCAAGCAAGCTTGGTACTCATTTATCAACTCATTGAAGGTATGAAAGTCTCAGTCGACCATGCCCAACCTGCGGTTTCAACCTGACTTGTGGCATAGAAGTGCAATAAAAGCATGCATTTTTAGTTTTTTAAACTATCATTTATTCATTGATGAATTAATTTTAAATGTGTCATTTTTTAGAATCTAGAATACCCATTGGCATCCTATCAGTGTGTTGATACGCCCTGGTTTGCAAAATGTAGGATCAGCCAGATGAAGGAAATCTGGAAGAGCCAAGTTTGTAATATTTCATGTGAAAGAGCGTTAAGTCAATGATATTTTTCACTAAAAAGAGCTCAATATTCTCTCTAAAACTTGCATCAGTATTAAACGTAAAGTGCACTTTTTGAATCAAAGAGTTTGTGGGAAATTATTTTATCTGGTGAGACCTCTGAATCAATTCTCAGCTGTTTTGGGAAAATGAGGCAATGAATGATGTTTCATTCCACACATCCGACACGAGAATTTAGAAAAACAGACTTTATGTCTGAGTTTAGTGGTCAGAACACTGCTTCTCAAACTCTTCATATTTGTGACCCAATTTTCAGTCATAATTTTCATCCCGCCTCCCTAATACAACAACAATATGCAATTATAATGTACTTCAATGCTAAAGCTACAATGTGACTTTAATATTATAAACTGAGCATATTACCAATATATGTATTATATTTTGTATATGACAAGCCCATGGAAGTCACTAGTAATTACTAAACTTGCTTTTAATTTAGTATTGATAAATCAATTATTGAATACTTTTTGCTGCACTGAAACATTTTTAACTATCTTGTATCAGTGTGAATATGTATTTAATTTTTTTATCATTTCAGAATGTATTTTTTTTTGCTTCCTTTTGGTTAATTAATACTTATTTTAAATCATTTATCTTGGACTTTCGATATGTACGTTATTATGCCCCCAAGGGGGGCGAGCCCCACAGTTTGAGAGAAGCTGGGTTAAAATATATTTTTTTTCACATGCTCGAGTCTTTTTTTTTATTTCCATTTTCAGAAACATTAGAGAATTGTTTATATTATAGTAAAAAATTGCTGACCTAAACGTTTTCATACATTTGTAACTTAATATTTTAGTTGCCAAATCTGGAAAACGCTTTCTTGACAATCCTGATCAGGACAATGGAACAAAATTATGAAATTATTGTATTGTCATCGGTCCTTGACATGTGTGCAAAATTTCAAATTAATCCGACCTTTTAAAGTGGGTAAAAATCAAGTTCAAAGATTCAGTTACATGCAAGTGAGAATTATAAAAGCGTGTTAAAAAGGTTGAGAAGCACTGCTATACGGTATTACTTCACGGATTGTACGGACATGATAAAAATATGAAAAAACTTTCAACCAAATACAAAAATGTTACATGTTACGATATTGAACTGTACATCGACCTTTGTGAACCTTGCCAGAAAATTATTTAAAGAAGGTATTGTTGTAAAACATGCGATTTTTTTGCAAATGCTAATACAGTTCGAACCTAGTAACGCTGAAGACCAGCCGTGTAAGGGAAGCGATGCACATTAAATCTGTTGAGAGCTCAAATGTCCTCTCGTTGGTGTGGTTGTTTGAAGAAGGGGTGACAGCTCAGGCGTCGTCCTTGTCACACGACCATGGTTCAAAATGACTAGGTCCGTCACCAAAATCCCTCGAGTAGCTAAACAGGGTGAAGTTAATATTAACTCATTCACTTGAATGCCAATATATTGGCACTTGTAATGAATGGGAAAGTTTCTATCGCCTCAGAACTTCTGAAGGAATTTTAAAATAAATATATTCAAAATCACAATTTACTTTGTCCCCTAGGAACTTGCTTAGAATTAATGGTATTCCTGACCACAAAGTTAACCTCCTGTCAGTTGCAATTGCTCAGTCCAATGGAAGCGGCCAAGGATTCGTCAAACGTATGTGTAAAAGAAAGTACCAACATAAGAGTTGTCCTTAGATGAAAAATGTAATGAAATGTTATTCAAACCTACAATGTTGCAACAAGTAGTGTAATTTAAATTTCTTACTTTTTACATGAAAATTTTGTTTTCCTTAGTAAGAAAGACATAAATTTTGTTTGGTACAACTTTCATTTTCCTTTACGTACTTTGAATAATTTTTTTTAATGTCACACTCATTATTTTGTCAGAATAACATTTGTATTTTTAGAAATGTATGTCACTGACATAAGGCTATTCATGACATCATATTTTTAGAAATGATGTCATGAATAGCCTTAGCATGACCTTATTTCATACTTTGCTTGAATAGCTTTTGGCATTCTATAGAATGCCTACAATGCCTAGGCAAAGTATGTTATAAATCTCATATTTCATACTTTGCGTAAAAACGTCCAACATTATATACAATGCCTAGGCATTCTATAGAATGCAGGCATTTCATACTTTGCCGGTAACATATATATCTTGGCAAATGATTGCTATAATAGTTGTTAGTTGAAATAACAATGATTCTAGTGACAGTGAAATCATTAGACTTATAAAGAAGTGTAACATCATAGTGCTTTCAAGTAAGTGATTTAAATGCTAATAATGAATGCAATTCTGTCCTTGTGAACAATTATTTTTTTTTAAACAAAGACAATTATTGATCTGATATTGATATTTCATTATGATTGCAAATTTTTTAGGGTTATCTTAGAGCCCTATTTCCATTTCAGCGAAACTTTGTAGCATAGGTCAAGCCTGATATTTGATAAGGAAACTCATTTATATATAATTTGAAGAGGAAAAACTAATTGCTGAAATAATTTAAAGGAGGGGGAATGCCCCCTTTTTAATGTTTGTACTTTAAAATCCTAAAGAGAGAATATTTTAATATAAAGAAAAACACGACAACTATTGAAAAATATTAATCACTAATCAAATTTTAAATACGAAGCCAAATTGAACATAATATTTTTAGAGATCAATTATTATTTATACAATTAAAATTATAATTTTATTATACTTCCTCTTAATAGTATTATGTAGATTAAACTTCCTTGAATGGTGGTAGAAAGTAAAATAAAGTTCCCTCTGAAATTTTTGTGTAAAAGAACAAAAAATAAAATTGATTTGTTAAAACAATCTATTGAAAGAAAGGGTAATAGTAAAATATTAGCAAAGCACTTTTTTTTTATCAGGACCCATAATTTAAAATCATGACACTGCTTAGTAACAGTAAGTGGTAATTTGAAAGTATTTTAACATATTAATGGGTACTTTTCCTGTTTTGGGGGCCATAAAAATGCAACAAAAAAATTGCCAAATGCCAGTAACAATTTATTATATATATAATGGCTTGCAATACAATATCTTAAGAATTCAATCTGAAAATATTACCTTTTTTTTTTGTGTTTAATATCATTTGGGAGAAGAAAAAAGAAAATTAACTGCCGTCAAGGGTACTTGAAAATGGAAAAGTACTTATTAATGTTACATCAAATAGACTTTAAAATTTCCTTTTTTTTTAAATAAATGAATCATTTTAACTAATTTTATACCAACAAATGCAAATCAAATTTCACAGATTTCCACAATATTGCAGTTAAGTATTTTATCACAATAGATATCAATTAATATTAAATTGCTGTCAATTTAAAATTATGATAAAAATTAATAAGAAAAAGAATTTGCTTGAATAAGTAGATGTAAGGAAAGTATTTGCTTGGAAACTATAGTTAGGAAAAAAGGAAATACACTATCAAAATTTATACAAGCAATTACAAAATAAGGGTAAATTTTATAACATTAAATTATTTAAAGAAGCAATGATAAAAGACAGTTCTGCCACACTAATAAAACAAGAGTTAATCATAACATTTCAAAATGCAATTACAAATATGAGAACAAGAAAATAAAAATATTTTTCATTCATGTTTTACTCCAAAAAGTATCCACTGAACAGTTTAATCATTATATTTTGTCATTGCTACAAATCTAGTTATGTGAAGCACCCTTAATATTTGATTACAAATTATAAATGCTAATCTAAGGATCTGCATCCAAATGTAAAGGAATAAAATTCAATGAAATACCATGGGTCCTTCTGCAACTTTTTTGTCATCTTTTTCTTTGAGTTTCCTGAATTTTTTCCTGTTATCAAACTTTATGCTGAATTCTGTTGCTAAGTTATCAAAAGCTAAAATGAAAGAAAAGTAATAATGTATAACTCTCTAATTAATAAATTTTCCACAAGAGGTTAAACTATCAATAAAACACTTAAATAAAAGAAGAGAAGTACAACTACAGAATAAATATCTTTTCTAAATGAATAGACAAAAAAGGAACATCTCTTTTTACTTCACATTTTTAATCATAGTTTTCTTTTATAAGGTTTTATAAATATAGTCATATAAAAAAATAAATGTTGGGGATAATCAATTTTTAAAACATAAAACAAGGTGATTTGTTGAGAATCAAGTAAACTTGCAAAAAGTTGCTAATTCATCTTATTACCAAAGAATACATTATTTAATTAAAGTATTTCATAGCTCATTATGATCTAAATGCAGTGACATAGCTAAGTATACAAATGCACTGATGAAAAAAAATGAGGGCCCCATCTTTAAACTGTTTAAGTTTTATCAAGGTAAAAAATGAAAATATATAAATATTTTAAATGTACAAAGTTACTTCATCATCAGCTCTTTATTATGTTGCACAGAACACAAGAAAGCAAAGCTACATACTATCCATATATATGTATGAGTTTTCTTGTGTGAGCTTTAGTGATCCCCTAGGTTTGATTTTACACCACAACAGTCATCCTCCAGAACACAACAGTGAAGAGTTTAGGAGCTGCCTAAACCAGAGTAAGTAAATATTAACTTCGCACTATTTAGCTACTCTAGGGCTTTTGGTGATGGACATCGTAATTTTGAACCATAGTCAAGTGAAAGGGATGAAAAGTTGGCACCCCCTCTCCTAACTTCCCCGCAACACCAACAGGAGGACGTTTGAGCCTCGACAGATTCAACATGCATTGCCCCCAACACAGCAGGTCTTCAGCAGTACTAGACTTGAACTCATGACATGCTGACATGTGTCTGTTACCATGATCACTAGGCTACCACTGCCACCTGCTGGAACCCGAAGAGAAGTAAGATATTAAAAAATTAAGCAATAACAAACAATATTACAAATAATTACATATATATAGGTATTAAGAAATAAAACAAAGTAGATAAAGAAATTAAAGGGTTATATGTAAGCTGGAACCTACCTAATTACAATAAATTAACAATTTAATTAAAATTTCTTCCTAGTTTTAGTTTTTGCAAAAGTAACAATTACTTTGGTTAAATCCAGGCCTGATATGACTTTTGTTTTCAATTGTTATTAACGATAAATGTCGGAGTCGAGTTTGGGCCACACTGCTCCTTAAATAATTTTTAATTTCATAAATGATCTTTCATCTACAGCAGAAATGATAGGAGCCACATAGAATTAATAATGAATATTTTTGTTAGGTCGCATTCTAGCACTCCATATTTGCTTACATAATTGGTAAACAGTCCATGCCTGGGTTATTTTAAAAAGAACTAGGTGATAAATATTAAGAAATTGAAGGAAAAAGTTAAGGCCTGTTGTATCAGAATACTTATTTTGGAATTTGTCACACCTTCGTAGTAAGGTTGCTCCATCTACTTATCTAGTGTTGATCTTAGAAAATGGAATATTTGACAGACTAGACTCCTACCAGTAAAATGTATGTTTAATATAGCTAATACAGAGTGTTTTTTTTCCAGGTATAGAAGTTTAAGTTGGCATTACTTTCCAAGATGGCGACCGATTTAACAGCTGTCAAGTGATTTATTCTCAGTTTGGTTTGGCAATTCATCATGAATAGACTCATGCCTGAACAACGCTTTCAAATTGTGCAATTTTATTTAGAAAATAACGGTCGATTTTCATAAGCGAATTTTGTTTAGCGATGAAGCGCACTTCTGGTTGAATGGCTACGTCAACAAACAAAACTGCCGCATTTGGAGTGAAACTAATCCACAAGTGTATGTCGAAACACCGTTACATCCAGAAAAACTGACTGTTTGGTGCGCTTTATGGGCTGGAGGAATCCTTCTTCAAAAACGATGAAGGCCACAACGTTACAGTCAATGGTGATCGGTATAGAGCCATGATTACTAACTTTTTCATTCCTGAATTGAACAATCATGATGTCCAGGAGCTGTGGTTCCAACAAGATGGCGCAACATGTCACACAGCTCGTACCACAATCGATTTATTGAAAGACACGTTTGGTGACCACCTAATTTCACGTTTTGGACCTGTGAATTGGCCTCCAAGATCTTGTGATTTAACACCGCTAGACTATTTTCTGTGGGGCTATGTAAAGTCATTGGTCTATGCGGATAAGCCACAAACGCTTGAGCATTTGGAAGACAACATTCGCCGTGTTATTGCCGATATACGGCCACAAATGTTGGAAAAAGTCATCGAAAATTGGACGTCCAGATTGGACTACATCCGTGGCAGTCCTATGCCAGAAATCATATTTAAAATGCAATGCCACACGATTATCTTTCGAATAAAAAAAAAATTAATGTCAATCGAATAATACATCGTTGTTTTATTGCAATTTAAAGTTCTATACCTCTAAAAAAAACACCCTTTATTATGCAACCTTATTGAAAATAGTAATCTTAAATATTTCATCCTGATTTTGAAATCAGTGATCAGAAACTAATTCATCAAAATGTTTTTTCTAACTTTCCTTTGCCGTTTTTCTTGAGAATGGGGGTCTACGCCATATTTTCTAGCAGTTTAACTTGCTTTGCACCAGAATGATTCAGTCATTTTCTATAAATTTGCAAATTTGCTTTTATCTCTGCTTGCCTTATCCAAATTGATATCAGACTTTTGTAAATTTTAGATGTATAATTAATGTCATTCAATACATGGTGCAAGATTTCACAAAGCAGCTTTAACTCAGTTTAGCAATTTTGTTTTACAAATCTCTGCTTCATTATGCTTCTCTTTACTGGGATTCTTGAGAACAAGTTCTAAAAATGCTTTGATTATATATATATATATATACAAATATATTTATTGTAGATATTGTATTGACTCTACTGTTATCCAGTCGGATTTAGTTTTTTTTGGAGTGATATTTGATTTGCCATTGAATTTTAATAGTAGATCCCAACACTTAATGCTATTTCTGAAAAAAAGCTCTAAATCATGCAACATTGTGAACAAAATCTGAAGTGCTAAAAAAAAAATACACACACACAAGCACTAACTGCATCATTTATCACCAGACGTAAATTATGAGTGGTGTAATGTACATACTCTGTGTTAGCCTGAATATCCTTAATCCGTTTTTATACATTATTATATATACCATATTTTCCTGTATATAATCCGCAAAAGCTTTTTTTAAAGTAAAAAAATTAAAACATTCCATAATCCACAGCACCGTATAATCTGCTGCAATTTTTATGGTGAATAACCCAAAATATATGCTGCCAATAATGTAGTGTCAGATAGAATTAAAAAGAAATACACAATATGATTAAAATTACAAGTAATAAATTGTACATTTTTTTTCCCTTTTTTTTGTAAAATTCTTTTCTCCATCAAACATTTATTGTTCCCATAATTTCTGAACTTTCCATTTAAATGTCAGTTAATTCAAAAGCGGATTGCATCTTTCAAAATTAGCTGTAATTTTTGATTCTTTGTCCATCTTGGTAGTCCTGCATGTATTAGTTGCAGATTTGGACTTCAGAACGTTTTCAATAATCTTGTTAAAATGTACTTCATTGAGTCCACAATTCAAAAGCTTTGGATTGCATTTTTCAAATTCATTAGCACTTGTTTTCCAAAACTCTACAAACAGCATTCAATAACGAATATTTGATTCTTTAACAATATCGCCAACCAAAGTAATTCGCGCCACAAACCACAATCTTGCAGTTCCCCATTTTCTACTTTGGTAGTCTTCTCTATAACGTTTAGTTCAAAATCAGCAGTGTAATTTACATGCTTTTGCTTCAATATGACGATATTTGAACTTGAATATTTTCATGATGAAACAGCTCAGGTCAAAACAGAATGCAAAATGACTCTAGCGACTAGCAGCTGTAATATCTTTCCGAGGAACCGAATTCATTCTTGAACGTAATTGGTCAAAACTGATTGTAGCTGAAATACGTCAGCCGAATCTCAAAAGCTTCAGCTATTTATTTTATAAAACATAAATGGTATTTCTTTCAAAACTTTATTTTAAGTTTTTCTGATGAACAATGTTTATCACATTATATGTGGCAGCGTATAAAATGTACAACGGAATTTGAAACTGTTTAAGCACATAATCTGCGAGTTATATACATGAAAATACAGTACTGCTCATCACACTAGCTCCATCATAACCTAGACTGATACATTTTTTAAAAATATTTTTGTCGATAAGTAATGTAGTCATTTGGTTGATTAAATCTGCTGTGCCATGTAGGATGGCTGCATAAAAGTCTGGAAATACTACTTTTACTTCTATATCAACTGATTGTCCATTTTATGATTTAGTTTTTACTGCATATCTCTCAACAATGTTTAGCTGATCTACCTTTGATATGTACTATGACATATCCATAATGACGGTGAAAAACAGAGAAGTTCTAATTTGTTATAACAGATGGTTTTTCAAGTTTGGTCCCCAAGCACTTTATAACTTTTGTGTGTGTGAAAATAGAAATAAAATACTTTTTGTGTATGTGTACAAGAATTGAATTCTAGTAATATTTAAAAATTCAATTAATTAAAAATCATATATTTTGATTTTTCAATATTATATACCTAATTATTTATATACCTAAACAAGGTATTATATATACCTAAACCTAACCAATATTATATACTTAATTATTTATATTTATATACCTAAATAAGGTAATAATAAGTAAAATAAGACTTTTCATGGAACCTATTGTTTTTTTTCCAAGCAACAGTTTATAGATAAATGAAAAAATTGAAAACAATTAAAACTTTTCATTTAGTAAAGTTGATAACACAATTCAGACAACAGAAAAAATTTAGAGGAATTTCTGACAAGTTGAAAATTACTTTCAAATGAGTTGCCATGATTTTAGTTTTGTTACAATCTGTTATATTTATATCTTAAAGATGGACACCACCTAGCCCTTTAAAAGTTACATCTCCGTCTAAAGGAAAGGGACTTTGTAACACAAGGGATTTAATAACACAATAAAGAAATTAAATAGTGAGAATAATTTTCCATAGTAATCTCATCTAGTATTTTTCAGATTGTTTACATATGATTTAACTACTATGGTAGAAAATTGCATAGTTATTCTTACTAAAATGGAGGTGAACATTTAAGTTAACAATTTATGTTAACTGTGCCATGTTCTCTAGTAACCCAGTTTCTCCATTTTTGGCATAATGTAATAAATTCAGAGAGAATACCAGTAAATTCCTATTATAGCCCATTCCTTGGTGAAGACTTTTTTCAAGTCGCACCATTCTGGTGCACTTTTCAAAGTCAAGCCCAGGCAAACGGGGAAAAACATGGTGTTTTATCCGAAGAAGCAATAATGGAAAACATTAGCACTTTAAGAAAGAATTCGTGTAAAATTTAGCTTCTAAAAATAGTAGGTATTTTTTAAAACTTACAGAACAATTCCATAACAGAACAAACACAAAATTTAACTTTTCAAACATAGGAAATAAAGAACATTCTGAAAAAAAAAGAATTGAAGTTGGAAAGAGAAATTTTGCCAACGTTAAGAACAAATTCTGTAGAATCTCAGCTTATAAAAATAGGAAATTAAGGGCCTTCTTATAAGTAAAAATTGATAACTGAAGATCAAAAATGATAAATTCTTTTTTAAATTTTGAAAAATAGGAAATTAAGAACATTTTAAAAAGAAGGAATCAAAGTTTCGTTGAGAAAAATTGAAATTTTTAAGATGTTAAGAACAAATTAATGAAAAATCTGCTTCTAAATATAGGAAATTAAGGGCATTCTAAGAAAAAGATTGATATCTGAGCAACAAAATGGAAATTTCTTTTTAAGTATTGAAACATAGAAAATTAAGAACATTCCTAAAAGAAGGAATCAATGTTCGAAGGAGAAAAAATGTAAATCTTAAAACTTTATGAATAAATTCCTGTATGATGCTAAACACATTCTAAAATTATGCAAATGACTTTGGCTAAACCATGCACCTTTCCTTGCATCAAGATTCTTTCCTCCTTTCAAATGGCATCTCCATCATTTTAACTTTCCCCCCATAATTACCACCTTTTTTCCAAAAAATTAAAAAAAACAATTAAACCTTGCCTTTGCATCATAAAGAATAACTGGTAATTGCATGTATTACCCGAATAACAGCAAGGCATCGAAAAAATGGTAATGGTCCTTACCACTCATATATAGTTAGTAAAGTTGCCGAAGTTCACATAATTAACAGAAATTACTAACTGTAGATACTTAATGGACACTAATAACAATCTCTTATTTTAAAGAGAGAAAAAAGGGTAGCCAGTTTGACGACAAAAAAGATCAAAAACCAGGTGTGACTATAATAGGATCCAAACAAGAAATAACAATTTTATCATGAAAAAATTGGTACGTATTATTGCGACAGTCACCAATGTTTGTTAACTTGCCAAGTTGGCAATTCCAATTTCGCGTTTGTCGTATGCATTTAATTGGCAATCATATGCTTCATTTCATATAATTTTACATGAAATTTTAATTCATATATTTCATAATGTTGCTAATAAGTTGTGATAATATGTAAATACCAAAAAACCTACTATTCTGATCCAAAAACCCAATGACATCAACTATCAAATAACAAAAATATTACAACTTAATGAAAGAACTATAGGCTAACTCCTGAAACTATATTCATTTCACCTTCTGGGTCAAAGTGTAGTATAGGGGGGCCCTTGGCGATATCAATTTCTTTTGGCAACCAAAACCGGTCGCAAAGCTACTTCATTTAGCGATAGGTGTATGGAAGCCAGAATAAATTTATTATCTCACCATATCTAGATAAAAATCACCAAAATATGATTAATATATTTTTAATTAAGTTTAGAGTAAGAAACATTGAGATTTTTTTAAAATATTAGTTTTTCATTTTAAAGCAGTTATTCAATTATAAACTGCCTAGACATTTCAATTAAATTTTGTGTTACTTTTTTGACATTTTTATACTATTAAAAATTGAAACAGCAAAAAAAAAGGTATCAAAAACCCAAAACATCTCTGTGTTTTTCTTTATTAAATTCTAACAACTGTAGGAATTTAACATTCGAATAAAAAAATATTTGTACAACAAAAACTTGAAGGAAAATGGCAAATTAGTTGAGTTATAAGATTTAGTTGCATCTGCTATGAATAGTACTTATTTTCTGTCATGTTTATTTTCAAGTACCAATATTCAAAGATAACTTTGATATATATATATATATATGTAATTACATGACATAAAGCGAAAAAATACCTTGCACAAAAAACTTAATCTAAAAACATCAGACTGAAAAGTTGAATTATATTTCACTCATTGGTTAATCACAATTCTGAATAATCAGTATTTAAACAAAGAGGTTTTTTTTTAACTAGGGGGAAAATGGTTATCCCATTTTACTTATGCAATTTAGTACAATATAACAATTTTGATGTATTGTAATCCCTATTTAGATGAATGCTTACTACAGGTTACGAAACATATTGCTTTGAAAACAAGCCATTACTTACTTTCAACATTTACTTCAAATTTACATGCTAGGCATTTGACAGTATTTCCTCCAAGAGGCAAGGGCAAAATCGTTCCACATTCCGAACAGAAGTCCGGATCTGACTGAAAACAACTAGTAGAAGACATAATTTTTATTATAAGTAACTGAAAAGTATAGCTTCTACATGTATAAAAAGGAGAATGTTTAGTTTCAATATACTTGATGATTTGATAAGCTTTTCCTACATAAACGCACTCGACACGCGTGAAATTCAAAATAAACAATGTAAAGGCATTGCCAAATCAAGCGTCTGGATAGCGGGAATCCAAACAATAGGGAAGGGATGAGTCTACTAAAGAGAAGGAAGGAGAGAGTTAGCAGGGAGAAGTAGGGATTAGGGAAACAACCGCGAATGTTGAATAACCGGTTAACGTAGTTGATTTAGTTCGCCATTTTTCCGTTTGCTGATTTCGTTTTCAATTGACTTTTAAAAAAATTGCTGATAAGCATTTGAAAGAACAACAGCCCTTTTCAGGGCCATCTGAGAAGTTAAAACGGCTGTGCGCGTTATGTGATGAGAAATTTCGAACGATGAGAGTATTAAAAAACACTACATAGAATACCATGATGATTTAGAACTGAAACATGAAAAACACGTATTTAACAGATGATGGTTTTGAAAAGTGGAAAAAGGAAGAAGAAATAACAACGAAGTTGGCTTTTGTGAAACGTGGAGGCATCAAGAAAGTAACAAACAAGCAATTTACTTATTATATGTTTCATATGAGTGTTCTTGCAATTATTAAATCAGAAAGAAAACGCCATGAGAAGATAAGAGGATCTATCAAATGTGGAAAGACATGTCCAGCATTTATGACATCTATACCAGAACAACAACATGCCCTCGTGACGTACTCCAGTTTCGTCCTCGCCGTTCTCTTTCTCCAGCCTCCCCCTGCGGGGGAGTGATTTCAGATATTGGTCTTTCTTTTCATCCTTTCTCCGCGATTCTGGGTATAAGTGATTCATTTCGCTGGCACCCACCTCATCTAATTTTCGTTTCGAGAACAACAACAAGAAGCGATTAAAATAACAGTTGAGTATCAATCTTTGCATGCTGGTCATGGAATGGAGGTAGGTAAACTTAATCTTCATGGAGATGATAGAAGAGATTTAGCTACTCTTCTGAAAGCAGGGGTACCATCTACAAAAATTATAGAAGATATTCAAAAGAAATGTCTACCTACTGAAAGATTAGGACTATTAACTAAAAAGGATCTTCATAATGTAAGCCACAGTTTTAGATTAGATAAAACAGTTTTACATTCTGAAGATTCAATATCTGTTGATTTGCAGGTTAAAAAAATGCGAAGAGGCTCCTATAAACCTATTTTAGTGTACAAACCAGTTGGTTCTGCTCTCGCAAATAATCCACTGATCAAAAGGCAGGATTTCATTCTCTGCATAATGATGGAAGCGCAGTTGGAACTGCTGGAAATATATGGCAAAAATATTATTATGATGGACTCTACTCATGACACCAATCAATACGGTTATCTTCTGACAACCGTAATGGTATGCGACGATAATCATGAAGGATTACCAGTAGCTATTTGCTACTCCAATAGAGTATGCAGCAATATACTTGAACCATGTTTTGAGGAAATAAGAAACAGGCTGACTCATTTACAGCCAAAAGTTTTTATGTCAGATAATCCTGCTTTTTGGAATACTTGGAAAAGAGTATTTGGAGATGTTAAATACAACTTGCTATGCAGTTGGCATGTATCACGAAGCTGGAATAGGAATCTTAGTTCAAAAGTAAGAGACCCAGAATTAGGAAAGATGAACAATAAATTGACTACATTGGTGTCTGAAATTGACGAATTAACTTTTGAACGCATTTATGATGATTTTGTAGAAATTATACAAAAAATGAAAATCAAAAAATTTTGTAGAATACTTTGTTAAAAATTATGGAGGAAGGAAAGAAAAGTGGGCATATTGCCACATAATTGGATGTGGAATAAACGTTAACATGATATTAAAAAGGAGGCACAGATTGCTAAAATATGAAGAAGGCAATGATAAAACCATCAAACGGTTAGATAAATCTCTTTCGATGGTTCTTAATGCAATTTTGAAAAAATTGACGAGCTGAATAATTTCCATGGAAAGGGGAAAGTTAACATCTAAAATATCTACAATAAGGACACGACATCAGAAAAGTTGTTCAGAAATGGAAAATTATTCGGATGAACAACTCGAACCAGTGAAATGGGTTGTATGTAAAAGCATAGTGAATATAATTTATGCATATAAAATAAACAAAGTAAATGACTACGATTGTCCGATCCATTGCGTCACATGCAATATATGTATTCATTCATTCAATTGTAATTGTGTAGATTACGCTGCAAAGTTTACTATTTGTAAACATATTCATTATATTTGTCAGAAATTTCCATATATACATAGTTGAAAATGTTAGTAATAAAACTACTTTAACGATAGATGAAGATTCAAATCATTTAAGGAGAGAAGGAAAAGTCTGTTGAGTGTGAGGAACGTGCAGAGTTAGTTTACGAACGAATAAGGAGACATACGCAATTTATAAACACTGTAGCAAGTATTGCAAGCACAGAAGAAATGAAACGTTTGGATCAATGTCTAAAAGACTTGATGAAGCATATGGGCTATTCAGAATTTGGCTCATCTCTACCAAGTATTGAAAATTTTCCAGCCAATAGGTATATCATTAAACAGCGGTAAAAGAAAAATTCCAGACCTTTAAACAAGCAGAAGCTAGCCAATGTTATGTAAGTGGACTTTATAAGCATTCATTCTTGCATCATTTCATGTCATTGTGGTTCTTGAAATGCATAGCTCAATGATATGTGTATTTCTTTCAGAATTTGTCAAGATTAAAACTGCAAATGTAAAAATTTTCATCAATATTTTTACTTTATTCCAATTTAAATTTCATTATATGCACTACTTTTCCATGAGTTCCTGACTTTTTATAAATGCTTGCACGGATAAATGTTTGCAAAAAAAGTTGCTCGGAATATTTTTCAAGTAAACATGGATACTTTTCTCAGATTTCTCTGAGAAGTTCTTCCCTTTGACTGAGAAATTTTTCCCTCTTTCAAACTGCGAATTCCTCTTTACCTCCCTAGCTAAAATAGACTTGTTCACTTTTACCGTGATGCACACACTAGTCATTGCCAAAGCCTACAAGCAATAATATTGATATTAGATAATTTAAGTATATATACTTTAAATATGTTTCTTTTCATAATATTAATGTTTTCAAAAGGTTTCCTGAGATATATTTTTATTTAGATAATGATTAAAAACAATATTATACTTTTTATTTTCTAGATCCCTTTTTTTCAAGCATTGTAACTCAGACTACGATTTTTTCACTTCCCGTTTCTTTATTCGACTTTTCATTTAAATGACGCTGTTCTTTAGAAATATTTTTATTTAGATAATGGTTAAAAATAATATTACACTTTTTATTTCCTAGATCCTTTTTTTCCTTCCAAGTATCGTAACTCAGTCTACGATTTCTTCACTTCCCGTTTCTTTATTCAGGTCAAGACAGAATGTAAAATGACGCTAGCGACTAGCAGCTGTAATATCTCACTAAAAGTAAGCCAACGGATTATAAATGGTGACGTAATGTGCTTTATGAAAACGTGTTGTGTTCTTTATTTAACTTCATTCTATTAATATATTTTTAGTTAAGTTTAGAATAAAAAACTTGGAGATTTTTTAAACGTATTAGTTTTATTTTTATTTTAAAGCAACTATTCAATTACAAAATGGCTAGACATTTCAATTAAATTTTGTGGTATTTGTTACTTTTTTGACATTTTTACACTTGCCAGAAAAAGTACGTGCAAGCACATTGCAAATAGGCAAGAATGAAAAAATTCATATTTTAAGAATGATAGTAATTTCATAGTGTATTTATTTTATTCCTTACACTATTGAGTAACTTTTCATAATAATTTATGATATATAACATACGTTGTGCTAAAAAAATAATAATCAAAATGAAAAATAACGCAAATGGCTACCAGAAGAAGTTTATGTACAACTAAAAAAAGTCATTAAAAAATACTTGACATTAGCTGGTTGGATAACCCTTACATCTCACAACCTCCGTTAATCATTTGGGCATAGATTGGATGAGTTTGGACGTCTCTTCAGAAGAAATGGTATTCCATTCTGTGATGATCACTCTTTTCAACATTTCTTTTGATGTAATGTGGTGTTGGCAAATTCTTCTCTCCAATGAGTCCCATAAATGCTCAATTGGGTTTAAATCCGGCAATTGTGGATGAGAACGCAACTGATTTTTGATATTGTAGAGAAGCCAGATTTTAACATTATGGGCAGTGTGTTTAGGATCATTATCCTGCTGAAACCAAAAGTCATCTCCAAAGGTTCAAATCCTGTGCGTTCTGCTTCAAATTTTCTTTTAATATGTTAATATACCCCATATGATTTAATGTCAAGGCTATAAAGGTTAGACAACCCACGCCATTGGCTGCCATGCACTCTCAGACCATCACACCACCTCCACCATACTTAACTGTAGGCACAAGATTCTCTTTCTCAAGAGCCGTACCTTGTTTTCGCCACACCAGCTTACGCCCTTTTATGCCAAATATGCAAAACTTGCTCTCATCAGAGAATAGTACTTTTTCCAAAAAATGTGGAGGTTTATTTACATGCTCATTAGCGAGATCTAAACGCTTTTGCCTATTCACAGCTGATATATGGGGTTTCTTACGAGCTACATGGCCATGATAACCAGCCTTTTTCAAGATTTTTCTTATGGTATCTTCATGAAGTGTTTTTTTAAATCTCTCTCTATTGTCATTTGCAATCTGAGATGCACTTAATCGTGGATTCAGACGTATGGACTTGAAGAGATTCCTCTTCACAGAGAGTCAGCTTAGATGGACGTCCAAAACGTGGCTTTGAGATTACAGATTTCGATGAAGTGTAATTATTGATCACTCTTTGGATAGAGGAATGTGTTCTGCCCACAATCTTGCCAATTTCCCGAAGAGTTTTGCCTTCATTCCTAAGTTTTATGATAATCTTCCTTTCTTCAGGAGTAATTTCTTTTCCTTTTAAATCCATTGGGATTTAACACAATTTACTTTCCAAATATCTACAAAATGCAATATTTAAAGTTTGTCTAACAAAACTGAGCATGTGTTAAAAAATAAATTAAAGTTTGATTTGCAGGTTTCATTATATTAATTTTTGTATGCAAACTTTTACTGGTAGCTATTTGTGCTATTTTTCATTTTGATTATTATATTTTAAACACAATGTGTGTGATATGTATCATAAATTATTATGAAAAGTTACTGAATTGTGTAAGAAATAAATTAAATTTATTATGAAATTTCTATCATTCTTAAAATATGATTTTTTTCATTCTTGCATATTTGTTATGTGCATGTACGCAGACTTTTTCTGACAAGTGTATATTATTAAAAATTGAAACAACAGCAAAAAAAATCCCCTCCGAAACACCGGTGTTTGTCTTTTATTAAATTCTAACAATTGTAGGAATTTAACATTCGAGTAAAAAATATTTGTACAACAAAAACTTGAAGGAAAATGGGAAATTAGTTGAGTTACAAGCGGCAGTCGCCACTGCTATGGATAGTACTATTTTCTGTCATGTTCATCTTCAAGTACCATATGCTTTGAAAAAAATCAAACTTAATTTCTGAAAAGCATTTTGTTTACCAATAATCCTTTCCTGTAATACTAATATTCTAGTTTTCTTATTTTAAATCAACTTGCCTATAATTATATATGTATATATGATAATGTATTTTTCATTACAAAAATTCATATCCAGTGTTTAAGGAATAAAGAAATTTAATAAAACTTATTATTCATCTGATAACAATAAATACATCTAAAAATAAAATCATCTACAAAAGAAAACACATTTCTTACTTTTTATAATTTTTTTGAAAAATATATGGTATAAATTTAAAATTATGTATTCATCATTAAAATATGAATATGAAATGAAAAAAAGCACTTCCAAGGAAGTGAACAATATCCTGCATTATTATTTTACATGTATAAAAATTGAGTTATAAATTTTTTTTTAAAATAAAAAAACTCACACTCTTCACAAATTATTTTTTTATCATTACAGTGCAAGTATTTAAACTGAGTAAATTATTTTTTAAAAAAATTTAGTGTACTAAGTTATTGGGTACTTTTCGATTATGGCGGCGCTGATGATAAAATTGCTAAAAATGATACAACTGATGCTAAACGGAATATTCCCACTTACAAACCATGACCTTTTCTTATTACTAATGTCTTTCTTCTTTTTTAATATTAAATTTTTTTTTATTTGTATGTTGTGTGTTGTCACCAATAAAATCTGCTTGGTGACATTTGTGCCGGTAAAATAAAAAATACCAGTTTTTGATATTTCTGCCTTGTTTTGAAAAGGAAGTTATGTATTTAAAAATAAAGTAAAAATTGGAATAGAATTCAAGTTAAAATAAAGAGACAGTAGCAAGACAGGCTTGTATTTGATTTGTTATCTTAGATTATGCAACTGACAATCTGATCTAAATTTTAGAATTGAATGTTATGATGATAGAATACTTGAAAAACATGCAGAGAAATGGTGTATTGCATTCAGCAAAATATATTAAATCATCAAGATTATTCATATCTTCGAATTGTTATTTAAAAGAATATTTTTATGAATTTCCATTAATCAAAGCTATTATGGTCTTAAAATTTAATATAGAAAAAAAACCCACTTGTGTGTGTGAATATTATACCATTGACCAATTTTATCAAGTCAAAAGATGTTGTAAAAGGTTGCAATATGCAGTCAATAGTGGAAATCATACTTGTGTGTTTCGAATGCAATTATAATAACAATGACAGTATTTGGGGATATTTTTTTTAATTGATGACATCTTTTAATTTGGCAAAATGGGTTAATGGTTTAATTAGAAGCAACCATGAAAAATGCTTATTTATCAACATAATAAACAAAGGCTTTCCGTGATTATTAAAAAAAATAAAGTACACTCATGTCCATAAATTAAGGATAATTCAGAATCACACAGAAATTTAACTCTAAAATAAAAATCTCACTTGTAGAATTGTGTGTAGAATTATCACACACATCTTGAAGAAGAATATGCAAATTACAGGAAACCACCAGATGGCGTGGATAGTATGTCACAATGACAAGAGTGTAAAAGAGGGGTATATAAGGAACGGTGGCAACGAAGTAAAATTGTTCACCGCTAAAACTAATATTAATATCTTAGATACTCTTCAAAATTCAACAATCCGAATGATCGTAAAAGCTACCAGATACATGAGAAATAATGACATTTGGAAAACCATTAAAATCAATAGTTTTAAATCCTACATTCAAAAAATCGCAAAGAACTTCTTTAACTCACTGCAATTTACCAATAATAGTAATATGATAAATTTAAATAGCTATAATCCTCAAGATTCAACTAAAAGACCGAGAAGAATTCTTCTCGACTCTTATAATCCGCCTTAAACTTTATTATTAGTGCAATTTTTATTGCACAACTCTTGCTAAAATTTTTCTTTTATTTTTATATATCTCTTTTTTAAATTTTGTCGTATTCCCATCATCTGGGCTTGCCCCTCCCCCTTAGTCTTAAATTTATTTCTGAGAGATTTGAGAGTCACTATCCTCACCCGCCATGCACCAATCAGAGAGCACTTTCTCAGCTCTCTGCGAAGACCTCAGATTTTCGAATGACCCAGGAATTTACATCAACGATTGGCTCGTCCAATCAGCTGCCTGCTACACGCTAGCATGATACTAGAACACAGTCGTTCCACATCTACTCTCCGGATATGGGATGGAGGCTCGCTTCGCGAGCCATATGCCCAGTATTTCCACCGAAGGCACCGAAAAAAGTAAAATTGTTCACAAGCACTTTAAAAGCCTTTCAGTGCAATAACTGCATAGTTATGGCACAAAGGAAGCATTTGGATGATTTTTTACGTGGTAGAATTATTGGACGACTGGAATGTGGACATACCCAGCTGGAAGTATCCGAGGAACTTGGAATTGCCCAGAGTGTCATCTCCAGGCTTTGGCAACGATTCCAAGATGATGGTAATGTGAGTAGATGTTACAGCACAGGTCACCCCCGAGTTATAACGCCGAATGAGGACCGGTATTTGGCAGTTACTGCCAAAAGAAACAGATGGAGCACAGCATCAGACTTGTCTCGTCAGTTCTCTTCAGCTACCGGTACGACAGTTTCAAGGCAGACCGTGTACAGACACTTAGGGCGCATTAGTCTATATGCTTGTAGGCCTGTCAGATGTGTTCCACTTACCGCAACTCACTGTCGCCTGCGATTAACCTGGAGTAGAGAGCATGCATTGTGGACACCACAACAGTGGTCTTGTGTGATATTTTCCGACGAGTCCAGGTTTAGTTTGCAGTCTGATTCTCGCCGGACTTTAATATGGAGAGCGCTAGGTACCCGTTACCACCAAGAGAACACCATTGAACGACACTGTTACGGTGGTGCAGGATGGTTCGCGCGTTTGGGGAGGAATTATTCTTGGTTCCAGAACTGGCCTGCATGTTCAGAGTGTAACGATGACAGGACACATCTATCGGGATGTCATTCTGGAACAACATGTACATTTGATTAAGGGTGCCATGGGTGCTGAATTTCTGTTTATGGATGACAGTTCCCGTTCTCACCGTGCAAACATTGTAGATGAATGCCTTCAATCGGAGAATATCACCCGTATGGATTGACCAGCATATTCACTGGACTTGAATCCAATAGAGCATGTGTGAGATATGCTTGGCCGATGAATTGCAGCCCATCAACCCCCTCCCACCTGTCTACCGGAACTTCGGAGGGCATTGCTTGATGAGTGGTGTAATATTCCCCAAGATCAGATTGATAATTTGATACTCAGCATGCCTAGGTATTGTAAGGCCTGTATTGCATCGTCCGGGAGACATACTCTGTATTAATCATCATACTAACCATGTTATACTGTTTTTTGTAAATAGGTTCTTTTTTGAAATTTTCTCCAGGGAGTAAAAATCGCAATTTTTATTAATTATGTCAAACATATAGCATCTTTTTTGCTCTTTACCTTTTGTTTAGTAAATAGACTTTACAAATTTGTTTTGCTTCTGGCTCTTTCTTTCCCTGAATTTCATTATCCTTAATTTATGGACATGAATGTATATACTATATCTATATTTTTGTAATGTTTTAAGTTCGTCATCCTAAGATTTATTTTTAGAAAGTGGGATCATTGATTTCAAATAATATCACTTCTTTTAATTTTCCAGGTAGCAAAAGAATGTCAGAATTGGGGAAAGTGATTATAAATATTTCAAGCAATCCTGATTCTGTGATGGATTTTCCTTTACACAGAGGACTAATTTGAATGCAAGAAAAGAGAGTAAGTTATTCATGGGTTATAGATAAATAAATAAAATTTTCATTTCTAATAAGAAATAAGCTTAATCACTTAACTTTAGATCTGGGAATTGAGTAAATTAGTTAAAAGCATATGTTGTGAAATGTTATTCTTTAAAGTAAGGATGTTAAAAACTCATTTCCCATTATAAGCCAAACTCTTGCAACTAAAAATCAGGCAGGATGTTCTATATCAGAGGTCTTCAAACTGTATTCCACGGAACCTTGTGGTTTCAAGAGGCATAGTCAGGGATTCTCCACGAGTCACAATAAAAAATCAAATAGAAAATTATGTATGTTTATGCAAAATGGATTCACATTCTTTATGAAATTAGTATAACTACAAGTGTCTAAAGCTCATCCAGGTGATTAAAACTGAAAATCTTTTTTTATGCATGTCTTTATTTTTTAATACTTTTTAAAATTTTATAACAATATAAAAGAATATTAAAATGTTTTTTCTTTCTACTACTTACTAGATTGGGAATTGTCTACAATCTGGGATAAAAAAAAATGATTTTACACTCCCTAGTACAATATTTTTCAAAACTAAATAATTTTCTAATGGAAAATGCACCTTTTATTTGTGAAAAAAAGTCTTTAATTATAAAGACAGGAAACGTCTTATCAACATATCAAGAGATTTGACTGTAAAATCTAAATTTAAACAAGAACTTCTTAATTTTAAGCTACAAAAATTCATATAGAAAATACACAAGATTTCTCACACAGCTATAAACATTTTAATGCTATGCAGAATGTTGCATTTAAGTAAAAAATATTTCTCAACATGAGTGGCTGCAAAAATAAAAACAAATAAAAAAATGTGGCTACAAATAATTTCAATAAATCTAGACAGTTTATGCAAAAAAAAAAAAAAAAAAAAGATGCAAGAACATATTTCAGTTATTAAATATGATACATTAATAGGTCACACTCAGAACACAAGTTAATATTATTAATGAGTAATATTAATATTATTATATCAAACTTTTTTAATAACAAATAAAATATGTTTTTAAAAAGCTGTCTTTGCATAAAGTATCTATAACATACGTTGATCTATTTTAAATATTACCTTAAGATATATATTTCCAAATTTGGAATGGGGTTCCTTGAAAGATACCTTATAGTTCTAAGGGTTCTGTAAGTGAAAAACGTTTGCTCTCTGTGTGTAGCCACAGTGTTTTTTTTACAGTATTTTTTTATTTTCTTAATTTACCATTGTTCTTTGGGATTTATATCATAATTCTTATATTATTCATAAGATACTTTACATTACATAAATTTAGCATCCATTGACAGCTAAGAACATATCAATCAAATTATTTCATCTTTTAAGTGTTAACAAACATGCTCCAATTTGAATTTTCTTAGAAATATTGTTGTTCATTCCACCGGTATTTGTTTTGTTTTGTTATTATTTTATCTCCCAGTAACTTACTTCCATTAGCGACAATAAATTTGAAAGTTTGAAATACACTGAAGTGCCACTGAATTAGGGATAGCAAAGGCTATGCGAATTGTGTAGCGCTGTGCATCATTTATGTGTAAGTGAGAGTGCTGTGGTAACTGCTTATATAGCGTATATTGTGGTTGTTCTGAATTAGTTGTTGGAATTGCCAGTATGGGTAAACTGCCTGATTTAGATGCCTTCAATTGCGGAACAAATCGTAGGTGCGCAACGCATGGGCCATTCAATTTCCGAAATTGTCAGACAGCTAGGATTTTCAAGGTCAACAGTGTCAGAAGCATACCAAGAATACATGGATGGTGGACAAAAAAAACTAGCAATCAGGCACACTGCAAAAGACAATTAGCCTTGACAGTACCATGGCGAGAGACGGCTCAGGCATAGTGTATATAGCCAGCGAAGCCAAACATTACCTTAAATTACCATCTAGTTGAAGGAAAATGGTGCCAGTCCTACAGTCAGTAAATGGACTGTGCAACACTTGCTTCACCGTATGGGTTTTAGGAGCCATGGCCCTAAGATAGTACCATTGCTCGATGCTCGCCATTGAGCTGCACGTCTTGCCTGGGCAAGAGAGAACAGAGACTAGAGTGTAGAGGACTGAAAACGAGTAGCATGGACAGGGCCGGACCGTGATCTTTGGGGGCACTGGGCTAATGATATCTGTGGGCCCCCTAAATAATTAAACTTTTGCCATTTTCCTAAAAAAAATTTTTGTGCAGGTACATTTAAAATATACGAAATTTAAGGGTTCCTTTAAAATTATTTATTTCAAACAATTTAAATACATTATAAACAATAACATAATTTACAAAAAAACTTTTCTACATTTTTGTGCAGCAAATTCTTTCATTTTCTCATCACATTTTAAGTCTTTGGTGAGATCATTGTCAATAGAAAGAAGTGATAAATAATTAAGCCTAGTTTTTCTCATTGATGTCCTATATTTGTTTTCTATATAGAACATTTTAGAGAAAGCACACTCTGCTTCACAACGTTGCTTCTGCTTCAATAGGGAGCATTAGAAAATCTTTAAAATGGTATAAAAGTTTGGAAAAATGCCAACATAAGTTTCTTTTCAAAAATTAAATTGAATATATCTCTACAAGTATAGGACTCTAGCTCAGTTTCTCTAAAATAAGTTTTGCATCGAATGCCTTCTTTTACTAAATGTTGGTCTATGTCATCTGAATAGTAATCAATAATAGCGTGTACACTCTCCAGTTTGATGTTCTTACCTTGATCTTGCAAATCCAAAAATTTAAATTTCTTACTATATTCTGCATATACTTGACTTCTTCTATTTAAGTCAAAGATTAGCTTATCTAAAGCAACAATAAGCGTGTCTCTTTTAAAATTTTCTGTCCCATACGCAGCTTTTTCTGTGGATTTATCTGCAAATTTTGAAATAACCCTGTCTCTTGTTCACATCGCTATATTCCGTTTCTACACTAGGACTTAATTTTTTGGCTGCATCTTGATACTCCTTTAGTTTTTATCTGATTCATGTTGTACATTGCTTATAAACGTTTTTAATGACATAATAAACTTATTCCCTTCACAGTGCGAAGTTAATATTCAATCAGTCAATCATGTCCAAACCAGTAGTCTGTAATTTTTTGTTAACTGAATTAAATCTTTCTAATTTCTTCCCAAAATATAATTAAAATGGCAGTTTCGAGTTTTGTTAATTTATTATATAAATTTACTGCCTCTTTTCGAAAATCAATTTTCTCATTTTCTTTGTCCCTAAATATCTTAAGAATATTCTTGATATTATCATAATTATCTTTTAAGGCTTCAACAGCATAGTAGTGGCAAGACCATCTGGTCTGACTTAAACTTTTTAAGGTAGATTTCAGTTTAGTTTCATGATTTAGAAGCTCCCACTTATGGGTCGAAGCAGAAAAGAAAACATATTTGTTGCACTTATCCAAATAAGTTCACGATTTCAGTTGCAACCTTAACTAATTCTGCATGAACCAGATTAAGAGAATGTACAGCACACGAGCCATAATTAGCAAATTTATTTTTTTCTTTTAGAAGATCTTGCACACCATTATATTGACCGGACATATTGGCAGCGTTGTCAAATGACTGTCCCCTACAATTATCCAACAACAGTCCATTTGTTTCTAAAAATTCTTGTAGAGAATTAAATAAGGATATAAGCCAGTGTGACTACTAATCTTAATTAATGGGGCACACCTTTCATACACTTTCCCCCGAAAACAATATTGTAGTAAAATAGCAAGTTGGTCAGTGTGGGACAAATCTGGTGCTGAATCCATCACAATTGAATAGTACTTTGTGTCATAGTTGTTTATCTGAGTTGTAATTGTTTTAATGATTTTCTTGCCCATGATCTCAATTATTTGCTCATATATTGTTTTTGATAAGTACGGTATTAACGATTTTGGTCGTAATTCTCGCTGTTCAATAAGTTCACAAATGAATGGATCGAACTCATCTAGCAGTCCCAGGGCACCCATAAAATTACCATTATGAGGAGAACCAAAAACTTCCTCAGTACCTCTTAATGCTAAACCTGTTATAGCCAAATACTTTACTACCGCAATAACACATTTGAGTACATTGTGGTAGTATTTTGTATTTTTTCTTAGTTGCTCTTGTAACTGTTTATGTAAAACAGACTTACTTTCATTTCGTGTCAACCAAACTAACATTGAATTTTTATGTTCAATAGAATTTTCATGATTTTCTAAACAACTTCTAAATTGTTTTCTATCAGAAAAGTTGTTTGTGTATTGAGAATTTGTTTTAGAAAAACAGTTTGCAGCTCAAACAAAAAACACTACTAATACTAGTTGAATAACACACCCAAGATCTTTCCAGCACTTGGCCATTTTTAAGTTTTTTAATGAAAAGATTGTTCGAAAATTATTTCTTTCGATCTTTGTATTCTCTTACTGAAATGGAATATATATTGTTTGGATCTTTATTTTGAAAATAACTCATTTCATGTGAAAGGATGTAATCAATAAAATTATTACTTGGCGATTAAGGCTACGAACCCACGTCAACGTATTTCTTAAACTCAACATTTTCTAAACACTTTTCTGTAAGGGCATTACTGATGTCCTCTGGCTGAACAATATCTTTTTTCAGAAGGCTGCTGGTCATCGAGATCTTGCATATTTTCATCATTAACATTTGTTTGTTGTCTTTCTCCATTTTCTTTGGCTAAGTTCATTTCCCTTTCGCTTGCTAATGAATCAGCATTTGTTATATTCTTGTTACTTTGCTCCATTGTAAGAAAATTTAAAATTTTGACAAATTTAATTTTTTCTTTTTCTCAATTTAACAATAATTTTCTTTTTTTGCTCCACTTTTATATTTTCTGCCAGACATATTTATATTGTTAACTAAGAACTTGATTTTACTGAAAATAAATTCAAAATTTCGGGTCATAAAATTACAATAACACAACCAACTGTGCTCAAACTAAAAATATTCTAAAAAATTTTTACAAAACAATATAGCATATTTCTGAGATAATTTTTTTTAAAAAAGCATCTAGTTTGTTTAAAAAAAATAAAAAAATCATTGTCTATACTCGCTAAAACCTAAAACGCCGATGATAATTATTTATTGGCCCATCAGTTTAAAGGGATTTTTTATAAGAATAAATCCTGATCAATTCCTTTTCTCCTGTTGAATTCTGATCTTTTCTGTCCAAATGAATTATTCAATTTATCCTGCTGATGACAGTAATCGTTTTGTTGTACAGTAAAAGCTAAAAAATACTGATTCCTTTGAAATTCCACCTAACAGATAGCATCACCTTTTTTTGAAGAATATTGACTCGAGAAGTTTTGCCACCTGGGACAAAAATGCATAATGCCACCCCTTCTCAAAATAAAAAAATATTATGGAAAAGGATAAATTGTTCATAGATACACACCTACAAAATCTGAATAGTTCGCACCAACAGAAATTACAAATCTTCCTTTTCTGCGTATAGTTCTAAAATCTTTCTGATCAATTTCTTAAAATCGATTTGTTTAGCTAATTCATGTTCGATAGTCAATACAGCTGAATCATTTAATCTCTTTAAGTTGTGAATGGTAAGAATTTATTAATGAATTTTAATATTAAAGAACTCGTCTTTTCATTTGCTACACTTATTTACAAACAAAGCAAAAATTTTAATGCAGTAGCAAAATTTGGTGAAAATTCTAAAGTTGAAATAAGTTTGACAACTTCAATTGGGTTTTCTTTTTTGCCGAATAACATAGAAACTGACACTACCTTATTTGCAAGATCAAGCGTGTTTATACCCACTGATTCCTTATCGGCCAAAATTATTTCTGAATTTTTACAGTTTTTAGTTACTAAATTTTTAAAGGGTTCTTTTAAATCATATGTATTGCATAAAAATTGAAAACAATAGCTGTGGGTACTCATTTAATTAAATCTACAGTCTAAGGTATTAATTGCTTGCTCAAAATTAGTCCCGTCGGACATTTTTTTTGTATATCAGAGCATTTCGTCGAAAGCCACATCCGATTAAATATTTTTAAAAAATCGTTACGACTTTTTAAGAATTTGATGACATTTTTCAGAATCCTATCGTAAATTTGAAACAAAGAATAAGATGCCCATATTTTTTACTTTCATTGAAATACTGTAATTACGTATATTTAATATATTTGGAAATGGTAATTACATGGCAATACATTCTAACAAAGTAGCTTTTTCAAATTAAAAATATGCCCTCTAAGAATATAACATTTGACTTTTTTTCCAACAAACCCAAATATAAATCTGTATACAGCGCTCACAAAAGATTGCATGGATTTAAATAAATTTGAATTTAAAAAAGGTGTTTTACTTATACACACACACAATTTCCAAAGAAAAAATACTTTCTCAAGTCTCATTAATATAGAACTTGAAATAAATGACCGTAGTAAATCAATCTTAAAAGAACTACCTAACACTAATAAAAATACTTAAAAAGTAGACTGTGATACTTAAATAATAATAATGAATACATTATAGTTCTCAGTCCAATAAAGCTCCGTTTTTTGGCTTCCCAAAAAAATATTTTGTCATTTAGAAATATTTTTGATACTATATATGAAAAATATATTATTTTATTATAACACTTGCAATTATTAAAAAATATATTTAAAATAATAAAAAAATATTACTAAATTTATCTCCTTAAAAGAGGAAAACATTGAAATAGCACATTAATTACTGATCTAATTCAAACTTTGAACATTCAGAAAGAATTTTAAAAAATGCCTTTGGGATACTTTTATCAATGATAACACAATGACTTATAAAAATGTTCTAGTAATAACAAAAAGATTTCAAAATTTTTCACTTGATGCATGAAAAAAGGAGAAAAAAATCTGCAAATACATATTTTATATTGATTTCGCATTCAGTGATTCAGGGAAAAAACCCCGAAATTTACTATAAGCAATAGACAAATGAACTGCAATTTTTTTTAAATACTGAGAACAATAAGGATGGTTGTGCAATGACTCGTTCCAAAAATGAAAATTATCTTACAAGAAAAGATTCGTGTCAACAATATTATTTCAATTAGATCCAAAGAAAAGATTTTAAAATCCATATAATGTTACTATTGACACATATATGCAAAATAATTTCATTGACAATAAAATAGCCTAGTTTTCATTTAACTTGGTAAACTTTTTAATTAAAATTGTTAGACAAAGTATTTTATTTTTATAGATTGATTTTTTTTTCATAAAAGCAAATATAATAAGTTTTCCTTCACACTTTATCTTAATATCGTAAAAATACAGTTGTATCTCCCAATAAGGGACTTAGTGTTTGACACAGTATGTCTTAGTGCCAGAAATTTAAACCAACTAATCTAATGCTGACATTGCATATTTTGTCCTTTAATACTAAGAAATGTAACTTAATTAGAAATTCCAGCTGTTCATCAGGCTTTAAAAAAATTATATATAAGTAAGTACCTTTTAGTCACAGATATTTTTTAAAAAATTTTATGCTACATGAAAAAGAAAATTCTTAATTGAAAAAGTTTAATTATCACATGTTTGAAATAATCAATTGAATTTTGAACTTAGTGAAATTTATTGAAAATAATCAGTTGCATAGATTTTTTTTTGAAAGCCTAGGTATTGTGTCATCTTTAGACCGCATTTTTATTTCTAATGTAAATTCAAAGAAAAAGCGCACCACCACAAGGTGCAATCACTTTATTATCTGTTTTGTCTATAAATTGAAGAGTCTAACCGATTGTGCATTGCACTTATTTGCTTCTATTTTCTCTTTCGAAGTTACTTTGATTTATCAGGTTGTCAATATATTTGATTTATTTAAAGAAAAACGTAAACTTGTCTTTGAAATCTTTAAAATATTACTATTAAAAAATTCAAAATAGTTAAATTAAAAACATAATTACATGCGGTTATTTCAAGCGATTAAATTGTAAAAGATTGAACTATGTGCTTTATTTCAGCTGACCAATTTCTTTGAAAATGAGTCTTTTGATGGTATAAATCACAACCGCTTATTTTAAAGTAACCCTCAGGAGTAAAATGAAACATCTACTGTGTAGGTCTCTATCTTCCAAAAAAGCTCCCCCATCCCTTTTTAGTTATATGACACCAACATCCTGTGGGTGTTAGGAATGTCCGTTGTGCCCCCACTATTATAATGGGAGAAAGTTGCAAAAAAAGTGTAAACACATAAATGAGAATCATTTCAATGTCCATGTAAACATAAGGAAAACAGAATCCAGAAGATGCTGTCATAGATCCATATTTACGTTTCATGTACCCCCCACCCCCAATTTTTTGTCACTGTCTTTTTCACCTTGTAATTCAGCGTCGACCCCTGGGGTTCCATATAGACCACTCAGGGAATCACTGGTATAAATGCTCAATGCATGTCGATGTTGCTCTATGTTAGAGTCTGTCTATAAATTATTAATTTCTGCGTATTTCGTGGTAGGGAGGAAGAAAAAAAGTAAATTGCTCTTGCTCTCGAAAATAAAAATAAATGTGATATGGCATCTCGGGTTTTTTTTATTTCTGATTTGCACTTTTTTACTGGTTTATTATTTCATTACTATTTTGAGTGTAAGCATCTTTTTCTGTTTATCTTCACCAAGGAGTGGGGGCCCCTGGGCTGCAGCCCATTTAGCCCATACGTAGATCCGGCCTTGAGCATGGAGTGATGAGTCTCGATTCCAAATTCTTGATGCCAACAGGAGGCTGAGAATATGGCATCTGGCTCATGAAGCCATGGATTCTGCAGGCCAGGTTGGAACTGTACAAGGGCTTGGTGTCTGGGTCTGGGGGTATTTTTTCGTGGCACTGTTTGGGATCTTGGGTGCATGTGCCAACCTCCCTCAATGCAATTCGGTACATAGAATTGCAGGGTGATTACCTCCATCCATTTATGCTGTTCTGTTATCTACATGGTAATTGAGTTTTCCAGCAAGACAAATGTACCTTTCACAAGTCCCAGTTGGCTACTGGCTGGTTGGATGAGCATTTCTCTAACTTTTCTGTCATAAATTGCCCACCTACAAACTCAGACTTAAATTTTATTTAGCATCTTTGGGATGTTTTGGAACAAGGCGTGAATGGCCATCACACAGCACCTATGAACCTTGCTGAATTATGGACAGCTTTAGCCAATATTTGGAAAGTCATTCCCATGAAACGTTTCCATAAACTTTTTGAATCTATGCCTCGTCGTGTGGCAGCCATTATCTAGGCCGCGGTGGAGGCCCAACTCATTACTAAGTAGGTATCTCTAATTCAGTGGCACTTCAGTGTAGATGAGCAATTGTTAGCACAAATTAATAAAAGTTAATTAAAATTCTCTATATTTTTCTGAACATTGACTTATCATATACAGAATATCACCACAAGTCTGCAAGCTTAAAGTAAATTTATTTTTCTTGTCATTTTAAAATAGAATATTTAATTTTCAGTCTTTTAAAGCAAGGTAATAGAAAACTAATGGCATGGTAGTGTTATTATTTGGTTATTGACTGCTAAGGTGTTCATTGTTATTTATGGGACAATCAGGGATGGCTTAAGGCATTGGCTAACTGGGCCCGATCCCTTGGTGGGAGCCTCATTTCATTCTTGATTTTGTCTTAATAAGATCATGATCTGGATAATTTTAATGGTCAAATATTATTCCCGCTCATATTCTCTGAAAAACAGGGAATTTCAAACTGCATGTCAATTGGCTAAAGTGGTAAGCCTATTATTATGTGATGACCATTGTCCATGTCTAGGCCTTATACCATAAAGGTCTAATACGGTTTACTCAGCTTTATAAAGATCAATTCGTAAAAAATCTTCCGCTTGTTTTTTTTAACCATGTCTAGGTCTATGCCTAATACCATTTGATCATTTTGTTGAAATGTGGTCATGGGTCGAGCCGGGTTGTGCCTAGGTTTTCGAGATTGCACATTTATTTGTTTCAAATTACCATTTGAATGGGTATTCGACTATGTATGCTACTGTTTACTTTTAAAGGTCTAAAGTTCTTTTCTGGAATGCTGGTGGTCTTACTATAGAAAAATTCATTGAACTAAAAACTGTTATTTCCATTTGCTGTTGGTATCGCTGAGAGTGGCTCTTCTGCAGACAATCTCCCATTAAAGGGCTATAAATCATACTCTCTTGGACGTTCTCGACAAATTGCTTCGGGAATCGTTATTTTTTTTAAAAAACGATCTCACTGCAGAACCTTTGTTAAAACACGCTATGACCTCTTCTGATTCTTTGGAAGCGATTGAACTACGAGTATGGAAGAGAAGCATTGGTTATCGTGTTTCATTTTTATACAATCCTCTGAGGAAAAAACCGGATTTAAATTCTCTTCTACATGATTGGAATAAACACTCCTTCATTTTGGGAGATTTTAATGCTCACTCGACAAGATGGAGCTATGTTCAAAATTGTACTGTTGGCAATCTAGTTGAAGATTTTATTGACACAAACGAAATTGATTTTATTGAAAACTCTACTGCGTCTTCTACATTTCTTTCATATAGAGGTGCCTCCTCACATCCTGACTTATTATTGGCCCATCCAAATTTAACTCCTTTTGTATATCACCATCTAATTCAGGCACATTCTTTCTGTCATTATTTCTAATCCAGGAGAGACTCATGCTCCCAGAGTCACTAGATAGAATTTTAAAAAAGCTAATTGGGAGAAATATGCAAGTTTAACAAATACTCTTGGGTAATTGCCTTTTAGACTTGAATTATGACAAGGCTCTTGACAAAATTATTACTACTATTTTAGCTTGTGCCAATGTTTGTATTCCAAAAGGCCATATTATAAATGGAAAACCTTTCTGGAATGATAAATTGTAGACTCTTAAGGAAGAAAAAGATTTAGCAAGAGATAGAGCTGATTCTTCTGGCCTTGAAGATTGTATATCTTTAAGGAAAAAACAAGCTATTTTAAAGAAGGAAATTTTAAATGCAAAGCGTGCTTCTTTTAAAAATTTTTTAGGAATTTTGACTATTGAAATGATGGACCAAAAGCTTTCAGATTCATTTCTGCTTTGAACAGCAAACAAATGCAGCTTTGTTAACAATAAATGAAGGTTGGTGGAAAGATTTTGACTTCTGACCTGGATATAGAAAAGATCTTCTTGAAATACTACCGTAAGGTTAGCAACTTTTGAATGAGAAGACAGATGAGAAAGAGAGAAATAAATTCTCCTCGTGTGAACCAGAAATGGAACAGACTTTTCTCTGCTCCTTTCTCTGATGAGGAATTCCAGAGAGCCCTTCAAAAATTATCTAGAGGGAAAAGCGCTGGTCCTAACGGTATTCTTCTTGAGTTTATTTTGGAACTCGGTTCCAAGGCTAAACAAACCATTTTACTTTTTATAAACAAGACTTGGGGTGGCTCTTTTCCGAGTTATTGGAGAAAAGCTGGTGTTTTACTCATTTTAAAACCTAAAAAAGATCCGACAGACATCCAAAGTTTTCGACCTATTTCTTTAACTTGTATTCTAAGTAAATTATCTGAAAGAATGATTATTGATCGACTACAGTATTACACCTGGACAGCTGCGGTCATATTTCTGAGAAACAGGCTGGCTTCAGACGGAGTTACAATAAGACTGAACAAATTGTTCGCCTGACTCAACACATTAAAGATGGTTTTCAAAAGAAGCAAAGCACGCTAGTTGTTTTTGTTGATTTTAAATCAGCATTTGACAGGGGCCGGAGAAAGATGTTGCTCAAAAAGCTTTTACACAGGAATGTTCCAGTCATCTCTTTAAATGAATCAGTGATTTCCTCTCTCAGCGCTTCTTAAGTATCAAATGTGGCAACTCTCGCTCAGGGTATGGCCAAACTAGACAAGGCCTTCCTCAAGTATCTGTTTTGAGCCCAGTTCTTTTTAATATTATGATTAACGATCTTTTGAGTTTCATCGATAATGCAGTTCCTGAGATTAATTCCTTACTATATGCTGATCTTGTTCTCTGGTCAACTGGTTCTGATATACCAAAATTGGAAAGCACCTTGAACTCGGCACTGGTGACCTTGGAAAACTGGTCCTTGGAAAATGAGAGAGAGAGAGACTTTAAGGTAAACCCTGATAAGACAAATTTTGAACTTTTCACCTTAAGTATAAAAAAGCACAACTTTAACCTGGTTTACAATAACAATGCTATACTCAGGACCGACTGCGCTACTTACCTCAGGATTTCTCTGGATTCCAGACTAACTTGGACTAAACATATTGCTAAAGTGGTCGAGAATGCTACAAGTAGGCTATCTCTGTTAAAAAGAATTGCCAGTGTTAAGTGGGGATCATCCCAAAGTGTTGTGACTTCCACTTTTACATCTTACATCAGACTTGTTATTGATTACGGCTCTGAGCTTCTTGTTACTGCTTCTGATAGTGCATTATCAAAGTTGGACATTGCTCAAAACAAAGCACTGAGATTTATCACTGGTGCAGCCACCTTGACCTCTATCACTTCTCTGCAACTGCAGACTGAAATTTCTAGTTCATCTGAAAGACGACAACATTCTGCGCTTTCTCTTGGTGAATGATTAATGAGAAAGAAGCATTTCTCTCTGGCCTAAATACATACCTTCCCAAACAAGACTTAAAACTCAACATACTTTTTTGTTTGAGTTCCAGAGACTTGCAAATGTTTTTGGTGTTTCCGATAATAGACTTCATCTCTTTAGACCGACTATCTTCCCGGGTCATTTGAGATATGCTTCTACTAATCTGGATTTGGTTCTGCCTGTTCATAAGCATAATTCCCTTCTGGCTGAGTTAAGGTCTGCGGCTCTGGCTACGATTCATTAAAGATATCCAGATCAAGATTGGTCACACATATTTACTGATGGCTCTGCCACAGCTCCCTTTGGTAGGACTGGAGCCGGTGCTTTCTCCGACTCCTTTAATCTTAAAGAACCTCTTAGTGCCTGGTCAGACAATTTTGATGATGAGATTTATGCAATATTTATGGCTTTTAGAGCGATTAGTACTACACCTAGCCTAAATATTGTAATATTCATAGATTCTCAAGCCGCAATTAAGAACCGGATCTGGCTACAATCTATTCCCATCAAAACTTAAATTCGAGTGCAAACAACTTATCAACTCATTTCTTTGCACCGGAAGAGAGGTCGTTCTCCAATAAATCCCATCTCATTGTGGTATTCTTGGAAACGAACAAGCCGACAAACTGGCCAAAGAGGCTTCAACGCTGCATCCACCTTGCCATCCAATGTCTCTTCAAAACGCTAAGCGACTTCTCAGGGACAAATTGCAACAGAAGAGAATTTCCACTCTTACAGACCTGGCTGTTGGCAAACCTTGGTCTTGTCTGCTCGATGGCCAAAGACGTGCTCAGCTTTCTGCCCTATCTAGGTTGGAGGGTGTGGCATGTTTCAGAATCATCACTGGACATGATTACCTGCAAGCCCATCTGTTTAAGATTGGCCTGGTTGATTCACTGCTCTGCCCTCTCTGTAAATCTGTGCCAATGACTGGGGAGCATCTATCCGCTTGCCCCGCTCTACTTCATGTTCTCTCGCAAGATAACCGTGGAGTTCTCCTTCCTGCTAGAGCGACATCTGCTTTATATTGGACTGCAAGACGCCTTATGTCCAAGAGGACGTTGGCGGGCGTAATTTAAAAAAAAAAACTTTTAAAGGTCCCAGGTAGCATGCCTCTAAACTCTTAAGATTTCTTTGGGCCCAGGGCCTTAAAGAGTCTTAAGACGTCCCTGCGGGTAATAGTACATTCATTCAACATAGCTAGTAATAGCTTACTGAAAAATGTTATGGTTTGATATTATTAATTAAAAAGTTTAAAATTTAAGCTAAAATATTTTAGTAAGATTTTTACTGCCATTTTGGCTGGACTCTGTATTAATCATGGACTGCATGCTAACTACAAGCCTGATAGTTTGACAAGCTTGCATTTTAAAAACTATGTATATAACTTAGATATTTTTTCATAATAAATACTAATCCTTTAAAAATATAGCAATTAGAAGCACATCTTTATAGCAGATGACTGATTACTTCAATGATATTTTTAACAAAAAATAGTTAAACTTGTAATTTACTGCCAAAATATTCATGATATGGAGTTTATAACTTTATATCAAATTTCTTAATTCAGATTTTATATATTTGACTTTCCTTCCAGTATGTTAAGTATTAAAATTTCTCTTCCAGTTGAAAATTGTAACAAATGTTCAAGATTTTCCTGTCATGTATTTAATTTTTTTAAAAAACCCATTATTTTTATTTCTCTAGTCCAATGTTGTATTTGTTTTTATACATTTGAGTCAAATTTGATCAGCAAAAATGTTATTTTTAATAATTGAAGAAAAAGCTTATGTCAATAAATAAATAATAATAACAAACAAAAATGTAAATGAGTCTAATGTAAAAGAATGAGATCGTCTTGACTATTCTTTTCGATTTAACAATATTTTTAACATTTTAAAACAATTACTATTGATGTAAAAAAGCATTTGTCATCAAACATTGCTGTTCATGTATTAGTACAGAAGTTAAAGTTACACAATTAAAATGTATCAGATTTAAAATAGTTTTACAGCATCTTTCATGATTGATTGTGATTTTTTAAGTATTAAGATTTTATTTTTGAAATAAATGCAAAGACAGACAAGAATAACAGCAATCAATTAAAAAGGAACAAGATACTTTTATGTTTTGAGTTACTTAAAAAAACGAATTTTAAAATATAATCGATTAAATTTTCTCTATGCTTTATCCTGATTAACAAGTTTTGAGATTTAAATAATTATAATGATTTGTATAAAAATTACATTCCCAGGCAGATTGCTGAGTGGAATAAAGTCTCTTAACAAAACCATTGTCACTTTTTGGTACATTTGGAATATACCATCAATAATTTTTTTAAGCCAAAGAAATGTTGCCGAACAATGCAATGTTCCACTAAATAATGTATTTTGAATGCCATAAGTTTGGCAGGAACTGCACCAACTTTCATGATCAATAGAATGTTTTAAATATACCTATTTTTTACTGATGCTTTTATGATGTGTTGCAGTGCTCCTCAACCTTTTTAGTGCTGCAAACTGGTCAAGGTTTGGTAATTTTAACATACCTGGGGGATGTTGATTGCTTACATTAATAGAAAGTCGCACAAAACTGAGAGAAATATACCACTGGAAATAATTTAATATACCTTGCACAGCCCTGTACCATTTGGTCCACAGACCAGTTCTTGGGAACCACTGATGTAATGTATTTGATCAAGTACAATGTCAATTTAATTTTGCAGTGTTTGCAATTTAATTTATTTTTGTTGTAATGTTTTGATTAATTCAATATCATTTGATCATTTGTACCAGGGTTAATCGTTTTCTTTTATTTTTATTACATAAATATATCTTACGTATGTTTAATATTTTAGTAGTAATCTTTTTTACCTCTATTTTACAAAAAAAAAAAAATTTTTTTTCAGGGGAAGATACATTTATGATCATCTTTACTGTAGACTGATGTTTTGTGCATTTCATTTAAAAAAAGTATTTGTGAAAAAGAATATTAGCTGCAGTCTTTTAATTTTTGAGATTTCATAAACCGGGACATGGAAGAAAGCAGTGCAGCAGCCATTACCCCTATAGAATTTTTGAAACCAGCTGACAAAAAGTTGTTTACTTGCAATGTATGTAATAGACACTTTTCAAGTAGATACAGTTTAAAGAATCATTATAACCGTACACATGTGGAAAAAACAATAACTTGTGATGTGTGCAGAAAAGGATTTAGTAATGAATCTTTATTTGCAGTGCATTATGCACTACATACGCACAAAAAAAAGTGTAAAATGCATACCTGTGAATTTTGTGGCACATTGGTTCCTAATAAATCACGCCTAACACACCTTCGTAAACATACAGGAGAAAAAGCTCATGAATGTGAGATTTGTAAAAAAGGTTTTACATCTTTTTCATCTCTTCAGATCCATAAAAATACTCATTCTAGCTACAAACCACATGTTTGTAATATGTGCCAGAAATCTTTTTCAACTGGAAGCAATTTAAAAAATCATATCCGTATTCACACTGGTGAGACGCCTTACATTTGTAATTTATGTCTGAAAACTTTTTCTTCTAAGTGCCACTTAAATAATCATAGTCGGAATCACACTGGAGAAAGACGTTATGTCTGTGATATCTGTAGTGAAAGTTTTAAGTATTCTTCTGCACTCAAGACTCATTATTATATACATTCTGGACTAGAGCCTCCTAAACCATATTCATGTGAAATTTGTGGCATCTGTTTTCGTAACAACATTTCTTTGAAGAGACATAAATTGACTCATAGAAAATTGAAAGCTCCTAGAAATTTAAAAATTGAAAATAATTCCCAGCAAAATGGTATTGATGATGCAACACAAAAGAATACATCTGATAAATTACTTAATAGTCAAGATAGGTCTTTAAACGATAGACATACAGAACTAAAACCATATTTATGCCAAATATGCCTTAAATGCTTTGCAGAAGAAAATGCCCTCAAAGACCATAGCAATACACACATTGATGAAAAACCCCTAAATATTAAGAAAGGTAAGGAAATTCTTATATGTAATGCATGTAAGGAGCAATTCAGTGACCAGGATTCCTTAAGAGCTCATTGCAAAACACACCTGGAGGAAAAACCATATACATGTCAGATATGTTATCTGTGTTTCCAGAATAAAAAGGCCCTCCAAGATCATAATATTTGTCATAACAAAAATTTTCATTGCTGTGAAACTTGTGGGAAAAAATTTTCAGATACAAAGGAATTCGAAATACACTGTCGTATTCATAAAAGTTTCATACCTCAAAATGGTGCTCAAAATCAGCATAATCTCTGCAATACCTGTGGCAAAATCTTTGCTGATGAGAAGAGCTTAGAAAATCATCAGCAAGAACATGCGAAGGGTAAAATATATACTTGCACAGTTTGCGATGCAAAATTTAATGAACCAGGAAAACTGAAAAAACATAATTATTATGTGCATTCTTCTGTCAACAAATATACCTGCCATTTATGCAATGAGAAATTTAGTGATAGGGATGAGTTTGATAACCATTATGTTTCTCATACCATTGAAAAACCCAATGTTTGTGATATATGTGGAAAATATTTTTGTACTCCCAGCAGCCTCAATAGACATTTTGCAACTCATTCAGATGCAAAATATGCTTGTAATATTTGCAATAAGACTTTTGTAACGAAACACAATCTTCATTATCATTATTCAACTCATACTGGAGATGGACCACATGCATGTCAATTGTGCAGTATGCGATTTTTCAGGAAAAGTAATCTTCAGGAACATTATCTTTTACATACTGGTGAGAAGCCTCATGTTTGCGAATTATGCAATGAAGGTTTTTCTTTTAAAGCCGAGTTGAGAAGGCATTTGTTGAAGCATGAAGAGAAGGATATAAAGAATGAGAATAAGGGACCCAAAGAACCCACCAGATTTGTTTGTGATACATGTGGTCAGAGCTTCAGTCAGGATCACTTGATGCGACTTCATTCACTCGACCATACAAAAGAGTATGCATGTAACTTATGTAACAAACGTTTCTTTTCCTCTAAAGCTCTTGAAGACCATTCCTTGCATCATCATAAACCACCAACTCATTCTTGTATCGCGTGCTTAAAAAAGTTTCATACTAAGAATGATCTGCTTTTGCACTGCCTCTCTCATGTCAGTGGAGGAGAGTATTTTATTTGCAGTACTTGTAAATGTTGTTTCAAACAAAAAGAAGATCTTGAAAGGCATAATCCATGTTTTATAAAAAAAGAATCTGAGTAATTTTTTCCTTTTGATACTTTATGTTAATGAACTTATACTATACTGTTCGAATTAATTGGGACAAACGATAAGAAAACGAGTTTTTCTAAACCCTTAGCTTTTAATCATTACATACCTTAAGTAGACAGAAAAACCTCTATATTAGTATGAAATATGCCCTCCTGTAGCAGAAATGATCTCTTCAACTCGTCTTTGTGTTGATTTCACTAGTGTAGAGTGCACATGTTCTTAACTTCATCATCGTGGAACCACACTTGTATTGCACTTTTTATCATTTGTTTTGTTGTCATGCAACTCATTTTAGCTAATCAATTCTTGAAAAAATGCCATAAATTCTGAAAAGGATTTACATTTGGTGAATTACCAGGCCAATTAAGCACTTTTATTATCCACTAAAAAGTCTTGAACAATATTTAATTGTGACAAGAAGCCAAATCATGTTGAAATGTTCCATAAAATGTTTCCATGGATGGAACAATTCTACTGCATATTTTTATGTATTTGACATAATTCATCATGCTTTTAAAAGAAACTAAGTTTCCAATGCCATTTTTTGTGAACCCCCCAAATATCTGTTTAGAAGGGTGTTTTACAATCTGTTGGATATGATCTGGTAACAAAGTTTCAATTTCATTCCATCTAACTACACTTGATTTATATCCCTGCTCAAGTAAATGCATTTCATCACTGAAATCACTCTCTTCTGGTCCGTAACAGTCCAGGATTGGTGTTTATGGTCTATGCTAAAAGTTTTTTCACCTTTTTCTGAATCAGAAATTGCTTTCCCCCCATTCTTGATGCCTTACGGCTAACTTCCAGAACCCTTTTCTCTACAATTGAGGTTCTCACTTTAACACAATTATCCAATCAAAGGTCTGTGCTTGTCTTACTTTGATTTATTTTGCTGTTTCTTATTAGAATTTTATTAATTCTTGGAATAATTTTCTGTTTGAACCCACATTTTCCTTTTCTTTTTGGAGACGATGATCTGAAATTTTGAGATGTTCTTAAAATTCTTGAAAGAATTCATTTGCCTACACCACCTACCGTTCTATACTTCTCACAGTCATAGAAGTGTGTGCATTAAGAGCGATTATTTTAGAACGTTTCCTCGGAGTAATATCCATTTCTGAACAAGCAAAAGTAAACATGTGTTGTGTGAAATTTAAAATTATAAACACCAGCTACCACACTGAAAGGCTCAAAACTGAACTACTAATGTACTAAAACCAATCAAATGATTAAATTATAGTCGAAGTCAACCCATCACATTATTTCTGGGCAAATATAACTTGTTTGAGGTGGTTGGGGACATAACTGGTAATCATATACCAAGGCTTTAAGAGGAACTAAGCTTCTAGTTCCGTTTGTTGTGAAAAAAATCCTAAAACATTTGCAAGAGTTTGATAATAATAAAAGATTAGAATGTCCCTCTAGGTATTTATTTCAATTACTTCAGATTTTTTTTGTCTCTGAGTTGAGTAAGATGGAAAGAAAGGGGGTGCTCAGGAAATAGTTGTGTGTGTGGGGGGGGAGGCATAACAATTTGGAGTGCCTAGGAAGCCAGTGAAGTTAGAAATGGTCCCGAGTGAACTTGTTTTAGTTTATTATAATCTGGTATAAATATCTTAAATTTGAATGTTAACTTAAAAAATGGTAAACTCAAAAAAAAAAAAAAAAAATTTAACTCAAAGTAATATTTTAAAAATTTAATGATACAAAATATTTCCTTTTCAAATATTTATTAGTGCAATAATATGTAAGATAGCATTTATTGTTATTACAATAGAAACTATTATACCTACAACTGCAATTAAAAGGTTATCTTTTTTACTAAACATCCGATGTGTTATAGCTAACACAATTTGTTTTCGATTTGTGCACACACGCCTTTTAGATTATAATTTGTATGAATTATCTTGATATTTTAATTTTGAAAAAGTGCCTTACAATAAATGTCCATCTGTGTAGGTAAATTTGACAGATGCTACAGTAAACTGTCATATGTTAAAAACTGAATATTTCAAATTCTACTAACTATGAAATAACAGTGGTTTTTTTAGGTTACTAGAAATTCATTTTTATTCTGTATCTTGCATTAAATTTATAGAAAGTTATTTCTGTAGGTACGAGATATTGTATTATGATTTCTATTTTGCTTATAAGATAGGGAAAAAGATCAGTTTTAGATTTAAAAAACTTAGAAGCAATTGTATAAGGGTCGTCCAAATGAAAGTGGCATTGCTGTAATAACTCCGCAATTTGAAGAGAAAGATGTTTGTGCATGCTGCTGTAGATGGCGCTGGGAATGCATGCGATATCGTCAGAGGATGCGTGTTGGATGGCGTGAGATCACGTTAAAAGGCATCGTTCTCATTTTGGATGCCTCCAAATGATTCGACTGTCAATGCTGTCATTTATTGTGCCCCAATGCATGAGCTCGGAAAGAATATCAAGAACCGCATACAAGGTATACTGTCTGGCAGGGTTATCATCTTGCATGATAATGCTCGTCCTCATGTGGCTGTGGGTGCCAAACATTGTTATGGCAATTCCGCTGGGAGATTCTTGAACATCCTTACAGCTCGGACTTCTCGCCGTGTGAATAACACATTTTCTAAACACTCCATAAAGCTCTGAAGGGAAGGCGATTTCCTGACGATAATAAAGTCCAAGCTGTTATTGAAAATGGGTTCCATGACTAACACCAGAGCTTCTTCATCCAGGGTCATGTCGTGGACCAGTGGGACACTTGATTTAACCTACAAAATGATTCCGACTACCCCAGGGGTGGTGAATCTTTGTGGATTCCATTTTTTCTAAAGAAATATTTTGGATGCCTCCAAATGATTCGACTGTCAATGCTGTCATTTATTGTGCCCCAATGCATGAGCTCGGAAAGAATATCAAGAACCGCATACAAGGCATACTGTCTGGCAGGGTTATCTTGCATGATAATGCTCGTCCTCATGTGGCTGTGGGTGCCAAACATTGTTATGGCAATTCCGCTGGGAGATTCTTGAACATCCTTACAGCTCGGACTTCTCGCCGTGTGAATAACACATTTTCTAAACACTCCATAAAGCTCTGAAGGGAAGGCGATTTCCTGACGATAATAAAGTCCAAGCTGTTATTGAAAATATGTTCCATGACTAACACCGGAGCTTCTTCATCCAGGGTCATGTCGTGGACCAGTGGGACACTTGATTTAACCTACAAAATGATTCCGACTACCCCAGGGGTGGTGAATCTTTGTGGATTCCATTTTTTCTAAAGAAATATTTTGGATGCCTCCAAATGATTCGACTGTCAATGCTGTCATTTATTGTGCCCCAATGCGTGAGCTCGGAAAGAATATCAAGAACCGCATACATGGCATACTGTCTGGCAGGGTTATCATCTTGCATGATAATGCTCGTCCTCATGTGGCTGTGGGTGCCAAACATTGTTATGGCAATTCCGCTGGGAGATTCTTGAACATCCTTACAGCTCGGACTTCTCGCCGTGTGAATAACACATTTTCTAAACACTCCATAAAGCTCTGAAGGGAAGGCGATTTCCTGACGATAATAAAGTCCAAGCTGTTATTGAAAATTGGTTCCATGACTAACACCAGAGCTTCTTCATCCAGGGTCATGTCGTGGACCAGTGGGACACTTGATTTGACCTACAAAATGATTCCGACTACCCCAGGGGGTGAATCTTTGTGGATCAACGTGCCATTTTTTCTAAAGAAATATTTAGAAATGAGGTATGGATGTGCCGTCAAATAATTTTGACTTGTGATAATTGGGAAAGTAATAAAACTAAATAATAACTCAAAAATCTTTATGTTGAAAAAATAAATTTTGTGCTTTAAAGTAGTAAATGTTTTAGCTACACGTGTAATTAAAATTAAAGTAACATTAGTGTGAATGTGAATTCTTCTGTTGCAGATTGGATGAAAAATGATTGATATTAGGATTATAAGATGTTACTCTTAGCAAAATGCATTCTGTATCTTAGTCATCTGCCAAACAGTTTCTGAGTCTTTAGCGCTATTCATCTCTGAAAATAATGACTCGCAGGCGTAGGTAGATGAAAATATGTTTAAAATAGCATGGCCCGGCTTCTTCAAACAGTTAAATGTGTCTGGAATCGACTTCCATGTTTCCAAAATTTCATTACTATCATTTTTATATAAATTGCTTGTTAATCTTTCTGCTTCAATTAATTCCAACTTTCTCCTTTTTTTCAACAAATTTTTGAATCTATATTAAACTAGACTGGAAATCTCAATCAGTTGCATTAAAATTTTTTTTTTTTTTTTTTTTTTTACATTTCCAACCAATTGTGACAAGTTTCGTTTATTAAATGAAGTCACATCAGGGTACATAAAAAAACTTGAGCATTTCCGATAATTCTTTGAACTGGGAAAATCTCGCTGAAAACTGCGACCAATCACTCGCGTGTGTTTGTAATACTTCATATTAAACTTTGCTATTTGGAATTAAAATGTAAACCATTTTGATCGGTGGCGTGCCATCGGTTCGCCATCCCTGGTCTAGCCTATCTGTTATGTTTGTATTGCTTTTCTTTTGTGTACTAATTTATATTAATAGCATTAAACAATTTATCAAACCACACAACTGTTGTGCCACTTTCATTTTGGCGACCTTTATAAATTGAAAGTTTTGAACTGTGTTCAAGCTTTTTAAAATTCTGTTCTGATTACTTTACTCATAAAAACATTGACTGTTGGATGTTTCGATGTAAAAATTTTGCTCTGAGTATTTTTGTATTTAGTTTTAACTAAATCTATAAGAGTAATTTTTTTCATTCCCATGTTTCAGTAGATGAAGAATTTGATGAGTATGTGAACTTTTGTTTCATCTTTCAATTTTTGTGTGTTAATATAGAATCATTTCTGTTTTAACTATCTACACTATTAAAATTCGTAAGTAAACAAACGTATCTATGTATATATCCCAATTTTCTCGAGAACCCCAAGACGCAGAAACTAGCAGAAGGTATCAAAATTAATGGAATGATCCGAGGAATCCATTTTGACCATTTCTATTCCGATATTCCAATTAGTTAAAAAGATATTAATTAAAGACATTAAAAAAATTTGGTTTTTGGTGCCAGTTTTTATTTGTTTGCATTGTTGTAAGAATGCTATTGTTACAACAATGACAAAAATTGGTGTCGAAAACCGATTTTCAGCTGGCCAAACCAGGTCTTCATTGTTACAACAATGCATACGAATTGTGCCTTTTATTGTTTTTAATTAATAACTTTTCAAATAATTGTAATTTAAGAAATTAAATGGTCAAAATGGATTCCTCGGATCATTTCCCATCTTTCGGTATCTTCGGCGCATTTTTGCGTTTACGTTTCTTGCGGAGATAGCCTTATATAAATAGATACGTTTGTTTACGTTTGAATTTAAGAACACTTATCCAAAAATAAGCAGTCGTTTCAGTTGTTAACTGAAAGAATTTTTTGATTCATTATTTAACAAAAAGGGATATAAATTAATATTTTTTTAAAAAAATTAAAGCTGTATTGTTTTTTATTATTTATTACAAAATTAATTATTTAATAAGAAATTCGTAGATTCTCTGTTTTCTTGTGAATAAAACTGGATTAGCTTTGTAAATTATTAATCGAAAATAGAAATTTGAAAAAAAAAAAGGTCTTATCCCGGGGAAGAAAGAGTTTTAAACTTGAAAATGCAATGCACAACACTGGGCAGAACAAAGGGAAAAGAAAAAATGGAAAAGGCAAACTTTGACAATTAAAAGCCTGTCTGAAAAAAGAAAAGTGGAAGAAATTTCGGACAAGAGGGAATTTAAATGACAAAAATATAGAAATTACATCGCGCATGACACATACCTAGAATTGCTGGCGTCCAGAGAGAAAGGGAAAATTTCCACGGGGGTAAGGTTATACCCCCGAAAAAAGCCCGTGCAACGTCGGGTAAAATGGAAAGAAAACAGAACTATGTGGCGGGGTAAAGAGGTGGAAGAAACTTCTGAAAAGAGAATTTTAATGACATTAATACAGAAATCACGCTGACACTGAGAGGGACAGGGAAAATTTCCCAAGGTGAAAAGCTGTACACTTGAGGAAGCCCGTGCAACGCCGGGCCATGCAGCTAGCTTATATTATTTACTGTTATTTTTCCATTGTTTGTAAGAGCAATTTTACTCAGATTCAAGCAAGAGTTAATAAAAATGAATTTTTTTTTAAAATTGCAACATTGTAATTATTCTTTTGAATGTGTTTCTTCAGTGTATTTTTTAAATTTCCTCAGTTTGTGTAAGCCCTAAATAAATTTTGTAGTTTCTTTTATAAAAATAATTTATATAAATAAATTTTAAAAAGAAGGAATTCAATGTTGGAAATTTAAGTACGAGTGTTTTTTTCCCAATATATGCTTTTAGTGAACTTGACTTAATGTAGCGATGAAAAATGGATATTTCTCCATGTGATATTCAAAAAATTGGCTAATACAGTTACGTGTTCTCCACTGAACTCAAAACAAACTCACAGGAGTCTTGTAAAATTTGGATAATTTGGTAAAGATGTTTTAAAATTCTGTTCGAGCATGCGCAGTGGGCGCCGCGCGGCGGTGATTAAGTGTATTAAGCGAAACGCGAATTAAGAGTTTTCAGAGTGTGTGTGGGAGATCAGAAGAGAGAGAGCGCGGAATTACGGTGCCCATCGCAAGCGTTCCGACATACTCCCTGAGCAACCGAGTGTGAAAATAAAAGAGTTGTGTCAACATCCTCGTCTGGTTTCCTGAGACAAAAACACATAGGGACCACTTCCCCACCATAGTCCGTCCAGCCGAGCCGGAGAAGTGAGCTATTGAAGGTGACGTGAGTAGTGGTCTTTTTTGTGTTTTTATTATTATAAAGTGAGGACTAAATTAATTTTAGAAAAATGTTTAAGAACTGCCGTAAGGAAGATCTTCGGATCGTAGCTCTTGAACTTGGTGAGACTGTTGCTGAAAAAGTAACTATCGTTGAGTTAACTGAAATTATTAAAGAAAATAAATATTTTAAAGAGGATGTTGAATTTGTTAAAGAATTAATTCAATATACGATCGAGGACCGTAAGAAAGCGGAGGAAGACCGTAAGAGAGCAGAGGAAGACCGTAAAAAAGAAGCGGAAAATAGGTTACGAGAAAAGGAACTTGAGTTTGAACTAGCACGTTTAAATGTTAGAGTTAATTCAGATAACGAGAGAATAGAGGTGAGGGTTGTAACACGCTGGATGCGTTGGTGAAAAGTGTTCGAATCCTAACGGTGAAGGTGCCTAATACACCTGAAGGTTGGGCATTTTTTTTCGCTTCGTTAGAAAGAGCCTTTGTATCAAAAAATGTGCCCGAGAAATTCAAGTCGATTTTATTAAATTTGTTGGGAGAAAAAGCTTCAAATGTGTTAACATATGTTAAAGATGACGAGCTTAACAATTATGAACAACTAAAATCAATAATACTAAGAGAATATGAGCCAAGTGCAAATCAATTTCTTGAACAATTTAAAAAAGCTACGCGTCATCCAAATGAAACATATATTCAATATACTTCTCGCTTAATTACAAATTGGCAGTGTTACTTAAATTTAAGGAAGGTCTCTGATTTTGACAACTTAAACGATCTTATTGTGTCCGACAAAATTTTCAGTTCGCTTGAAAAAGAGGTAGCGTCACACATTTCCGTTCGAGCAGGAAATGATTGGTTTCGCCCACTAGAGCTTGCCAAAGAGATAGACTTGTATAACACTTCTCGGGGAAAGAGCTTAAAACCTTTGTGCCGAATGTCCTTAATAGAAATAATCTAGTGAAAAACGCGTCAAGAGTATTTTTGAGTGAGATTAAAGATTCTAAATGTGTTTGTTGCGCTGAATCGCATCCATTATATAAGTGTGCAGTGTATTTAAAACTTCCCATAAATAAGAGAATTGATCTGATTAAAACTAATAACCTTTGCTTTAATTGCCTTTCTACATCTCATAGAGCGAAAGACTGTAAATCGAGATTTGTTTGCTCTGAGTGTCAAAAGAGACATAATAAAACGATACATTATACAGCTCAAAACCAGGAAGTAACGAATTCCACCTTTGAACCTCTTAACACATCAGCGCCAGTCTTCGAGTCGCGAGTAGAAATGCATAACTTATTAACCGCAACGAGTATAAACAGAAAAAATGTGTTTTGCTAAGCTCAGCAATTTGTTATATAAAATGTGAAAATGGTTTATTCCCAGTCAAAGCAATTTTAGACAGCGGATCTACATCTAACTTTTTAACGAGGAGCTTATGCGATTTAATTGAATTGAAAAAATAAGAACTAATGTTTCGGTTTCGGGACTAAACAAAACAGTAATTCCAATAGACTCGCGTGTTTCAGTATCTATTAGCAATAAAGAAGGGAGTTACATTAAAACATTAGACTTTTTTTGGTACCAGCAATAACGGAAGATCTTGTTCCAACAACGAAAATCGATTTTAATCTGAATAATATTCCCAATCTTAAATTAGCTGACAAAAATTTCAATATTCCAGAGCGCGTGCAAATGCTATTAGGTGCAGAAGTATTTTATGAATTAATGTTACCCGGACAGTTCAAGACGGAGGGTTCAAATGTAATTTTTCAAAACACTGTTTTCGGATTTATCGTTTCCGGATCTACTTCTTCAGACGCGCAGGGAAAAGAACATTGTGGGTTTATTCAGGCTGCGGATAATCTAGAGCATTCAATTAAGAAGTTTTGGGAAATCGAAAATGTAGAAATCAATTCTGTTAAAACCAGTGAATTAGATATTTGTGAAGACCATTTTAAAAACACTCATTCGAGAGATGACCAAGGAAGATATACGGTGGCGATGCCATTAAAAGAAGATCCTTCATGTCTTGGTGAATCCAGACAAACCGCGATTCAGAGATTAAACTAAGGAAACGACTAAGTAGAGATAAAGAATATTTGTCCCTGTATGAGAAATTTTTACAGGAATATGAGGATTTGGGCCACATGAGGGAAATCAAGGTGGATGGATCTGGAGTTTCATTTTACATGCCACACCATGGTGTTTATCGCACCGAAAAGTCTACAACTAAGCTGAGAACTGTTTTTAATGCATCAAGTCCTTCAACGAGTGGAAAATCTCTAAATTCAATTCAATTTAATGGCGGACTGGTCCAAGAAGACCTCTTTTCCATTATGGTTCGCTTCCGAAAGCACAAGTATGCCTTTACTACGGATATAGAGAACATGTTTTGCATGATAAATATACATCCGGAGCAAACGTGTTTGCAAAGAATTCTGTGGAAGAAAGGCATAGGAGAGCCAATAAAAACGTACGATTTAACTACAGTCACCTACGGCACAGTAAGCGCATCTTATCTAGCCACGAGAACTTTGAAACAGTTAGCGATGGATGAAGCTAATAATTTTCCTTTAGCAGCTCCTGTGGTGCTGAGTGACTGCTGCATGGATGACATACTATCGGGATCCGAGAGTATAGAAGAGGTAATCGAGTTGCAGCATCAATTAATAGAAATGTTCAAGACCGCAGGGATGCATCTTCATAAGTGGTGTGGAAATTTACCCGAGATAACATCCAATCTACAGGAGTATGCTTTCTTGGAATCTCATGAGACTAAAGCGCTAGGAATAATTTGGAATCCTAAGTTTGACTGTTTTCTTTTCAGAATAGAGCAACAAAGGCCAACTTCATTCACCAAAAGAATGGTTTTGTCTACTATTGCAAGAATCTTTGACCCTTTGGGTCTCCTCGGACCGATCATAACTTGGGCAAAGATTGTGGTTGCTGGAATTGGGATGGAGTGATGAACTTCCTTTTAAAGAAGAAAAGGAGTGGCGTCGATTTATCGACTCTTTGGAAGCCGTGAATAACATCTCTATTGACCGATGTATTGTGATTCACAGAGCGGAGAGCATTGAGTTACATGCATTTAGCGACGCATCAGAAAAGGCGTATGGTTCATCCATTTATCTCAAGTCTATATCTGCCCTTGGAGAAGTCAAAGTGTGTCTCGTAACAAGTAAAAGCCGAGTGTCGCCTCTGAAGCAGATTTCCATTCCAAGACTTGAACTGTGTGGGGCAGTTCTTGCCGCTAAATTGATGATGAAGGTGAAGGAGGCATTGAATCTTCAGATTACAGCTGTGCATTTTTGGTCGGATTCGACTATTGTGATTTCATGGATACATCGAGAATCAAGAGAATTGAAGACGTTCGTGGCTAATCGAGTGTCTAAGATTCATCAACTAAGTTCCTGTGACCAGTGGCATCACATTGCATCAGAACAGAATCCTGCAGATGTGTTATCTAGAGGACTACTTCCTGAGGAGCTTCGTGATGACTCTCTATGGTGGCTTGGTCCTGAGCTTCTACAGAGTACTTATTCAACTACTGTCATTGCAGAACCAACCCAGAGAGATGACTTTGACTGCGAACTAAGGGTGTCTGAGAGAACTCTGGAGACTTCATTGCTGAGTTCCAAGAACTTTGACTTTTTCAACCATCTTATGGACCTTTCTAATAATTATTTTAAAATAATACATATTGTTTCTTATATTTATAGATTTTTATACAATTGCAGATCCAAGGTGAAAAAGAGGGGACCTTTAACTACAAGTGAGGTAAATGATGCAGAAACCTGGCTTATTAAACAGGACCAGAGTGGCATTAACTTAAGTGACCCGTCAGGTAATCTTAAATCTTTGAATATATTCCAGGATGATAAAGGAATCCTGAGAGTTGGTGGAAGGCTGGAAAAAGCTTCCATACCCTACAGCCAAAAGCATCCAGCTATACTGGCTAAAAATTCTAAATTGAGTAAAATATATTTCATAACTTTGCATAAGAAATTATTTCACGTTGGTCCACAAGAACTGCTGAATGCAGTAAGATTGAGATTTTGGGCTTTAGGAGGTAGAAACCTAGCTAGGAAAACGGTTCATACTTGTGTGGTGTGTTTCAAGTGTAAACCAATTCCCTCTTCTCAAATAATGGGCAATCTTCCATATGAAATAGTAAATATGGCCCCTACATTCAGTATAACTGGACTAGATTTGGGAGGTCCATATTTTCACCAGAGAAAGGGCATTTTGAATAAAATTTATGTTTGTGTTTGCATTTGCTTTGTGACTCGTGCCATTCACCTAGAAATTCTTTCCGATTTGACTTCGGATGCAATAATTGCGACCCTTAAGAGATTTATGTCTAGGCGAGGAAAATGTTCCAAAATTTTTACGGATAATGCAACAAATTTTGTTGGTGCGAATTCTCAACTAAAGGTATTTTATAAGACCCTTAACTTTCCAGATCAAAATCTGGCGGCATATTTCACTGAGGAAGGTATTGAATGGAATTTTATTCCACCAAGGGCCCCACATATGGGAGGTCTTTGGGAGGCGGGCATAAAGTCAGTGAAATATCACCTCAAGCGAGCACTGGGAAGATCCCGACTCACATACGAGGAGTTTGAAACAGTGATTATCCAGGTAGAAGGAATTTTAAATTCCAGACCCCTTTTACACCAATATCCAATGATTTTGATAACTTTGAGGTATTAACGCCTGCGCATTTCTTGATTGGTAGATCAATTAATTCTAGTCTTGAGCCCCCTAGTAATTAATATTAGTGACAATAGATTAAGCCGTTGGCAGAAAACAACAAAGGTAATTCAGGTAGTTTGGAAAAAATGGAGTACCGATTATCTGAATACTCTCCAACAGAGAGGAAAGTGGATGATCGAGAAGGACAATGTAATGTGTGGTACAATGGTAACTGTAAAGAAGGATGTTACACCAGTTTGCAACTGGCTTTTAGGGCGCGTCGTTGAGGTCTGTCATGGTTCTGATGGTAAAGTGAGAACAGTCAGAATATTAAAACAAAGACCGGAGAATTTAAGAGGCCCATAACTAAGATCTGTATTCTACCTATAGATGTAAATAATTAAGGTTAATTTCCATTTAAGAAATTATGTGTTTGTCTTTAAATTGTGCTATTGTAATTTTAACTTGTTTTTTTTTTTTTTTTACTGAAAATTTATAGTACCTTTTATATATATAATAATTTTGAAAACAATTGTGTAATTTTTGTGAAACTTGTTGTGAATTGTGTGAAACTGTATTGTGCTATTGTTGAATATTAATATTGCAAGGCCGGGGGGTATGTTCGAGCATGCGCAGTGGGCGCCGCGCGGCGGTGATTAAGTGTATTAAGCGAAACGCGAATTAAGAGTTTTCAGAGTGTGTGTGGGAGATCAGACGAGCGAGAGCGCGGAATTACGGTGCCCATCCATCGCAAGCGTTCCGACATACTCCCTGAGCAACCGAGTGTGAAAATAAAAGAGTTGTGTCAACATCCTCGTCTGGTTTCCTGAGACAAAAACACATAGGGACCACTTCCCAACAAATTCTACAAAAAGTTTTTCCAAAAATAAAAAAATACAGTTGGACCTCTATTTAACGAAGTCCCTAAATACTGGAAAAAAAGTTCGTTATAGGGAAAATTCGTTGTATATTCATCTTTCAATGTACTTCATAAACTACATAAAACAAATTTTAAATTCATTACCGCTATATATATTAAAAGTAATTATTCACACTTTTTTGTAAATTAATTCCTATTTATTTTATATATCTTACCCATCAAAAAGAAGGGAAAAAAAAAAAAACTGCAAGGAAAACAAGAAGAAAGGATGTCGAGGAATACACTGTATTTTCAACATTAAGAAAATAACTTTATATTTCGATGAATTTTAGGACATTTTCTAATTTGAAGCGTACAAGTAATTTTAAGCATACATTTTATAACGTCATTTATTTATCGAAGATGTATCTAGTGAACTGGACAATAGGGGTTAAAGGTTGCATTTCTTGAATGAAATGCCCAGAATTCTATTGCTCACGGTGAGTTATGCACCTAATGAAACGAGTTCAAGATTTATGACCACCATAAAATGCGTTAAAAGAGAATAACTTGAAATGTCCAAAAATACTTTAAAATTAGAAAGAAAAAAATTGAATCACAAGCGAAAAAGTTCGTTATATAGAAAATGTACTTCGCTATTGGGAGGTTGTTTTACGAAGAAAATCGTGAAATGTTTTTGGTTCCTTGAAAAAAGTTCGCTATACAGAAAAATTCGCAATATGGAGGTTCGATTGTATATGTATATTCAGTGTACTTTTAAATCAAATGCATTTCGTTTACCTAAGTACGTTACGATTGTTGACAAATATGCTCATTTCAAAAGAAAGTTTCTGTAAAAAGCAAAATTCGGCAACAGCGAAACGCATTAGCTAATTTGTTGCCAACACGTGATTGCATTTATCATGTGACAATGAGGTTAAATTAATTTATGAATAGATTGGAAATACGTGATTGCAGTTATGTGACTATAACGCCACATGAATTTACCCCTTCTCTTCATCGCTTAAGGTATGACTACCCCAAATTCGCCGTTTTGGTGAACATTTTCGAATATTTTTTTTATATGCTTTTATTTTATAGCCCATACATTTAAGATTCCAAAAACACTATTTTTGTTTCTATGATATTTAGAAGCAAAGTTATAGCTTAATTAGTAAACCAGAAATGGAGTTTACAAAACCGGAAGCAGGTCCCTACACAAAATACAAAATATTTTTAAGATATTGATTTGAAATTTTCAGAACATGTTTTATTTAGTTACATCTGTGTGATGAATCAAAATCTTATCTGTGTATATATTTACAGTTACTCCCAAAATTGAGGGTACACCTACTTTTAAAACGGGAATCAATGTTTAGAATGAAAAAATTATATTAAATGAGAGAAATATAATTAAAACCTTTAAGCATAGATGCGTTTATTAGATCATGATTCATTATTTTGAATGATAAAACAAAATATTTGATAGTTTAAACATACATATAATAACTTATAAAGAAAATTAACAGAAATTAATAGCCACAAAATTGAGAGTACATGCATCTATTTTCCTGCATAAATCATGAATAATAAAGAGTTAATATTTAGTAGCATAACCTTTTGCTGATATGACAGCTTCCAATCGCCGAGGCATCGATTCCACAAGATGTCTAGTGATCTCGGGAGCAATATTCAGCCATTCTTCTTGCAATACCGATTTCAATTGTTCCTTGCTTGTAATTTGATGTTTTTGTACAGCTCTCTCAAGATGGGACCACAGATTCTCGATAACATTTAAGTCGGGTGACTGTGGAGGTGTATTAAGTTGAATCCGACAATGGTAAAGCAGCCATTCTTTTACAACAAACGCAGTGTGCTTGGGGTCATTGTCTTGCTGGAATATGAAATTCGACCCCAGTGTCCCAATTTATCAGCACTTTCTTTCAAATTATTTTGCAGTGTATTAAGATAAGCCATCTTGTGCATGATTCCATCAATGAAAACTAGCTTTCCCACCCCCGACGCAGCCATACACCCCCAAACCATCACCGACCCACCTCCGTGCTTCACAGTAGGAATTGTGTGTTTTGGGTGGTGTGAGGTATTTGGTTTCGCCACACCATACGACGACCGTCACTGTCGAAGATGTTGAACTTACTCTCATCGCTGAAAATGACTTCGTTCCAAAACTGTTGAGGCTTTAAAATGTGTTTCTTTAGCGAATTTCAATCGCTTGACTATTCCTCTTACCAATTAAGGGCTTTTTTCGAGCTACTCTACCATTATAGCCAGCCTTTCTTAGGACTTTTCGTACCGTTTCTGCAGAAACCGATCGACCTAAGGTATTAGAGGTACTGACTGCACTTTTAGGAGCACTAATTTTAGGATCAATCTTCACTCTCTCTAATAATAACTCTTCGCTCGGTTATAGAGTTCATAATTTTCTTTCTCCCTCTTCCTTCGTTATTTGCCAACATACCAGTCTTTTTAAATTTTTGCAGGATTTTTTAGATGCAGTTAACACTTCGTCCAAATACTTTAGCAATATTCCGCTGGGATTTACCTTCATTTGACAGTTTAATAACAAGTTTTCTCTCTTCGATCGTCGTTTCCATCCGATTCTCCATTTTAATCAAGACATCAAATCACAAACATAAATTTGTTATCAGATAGCCTTTGAAAGCCTTTCTTTATTATAGATCTATTATCAAATTTCTATTTAAAAAATTACTGGTAGTTTTGCATAGTGATTAAAGAAGTGTACCCTCAATTTTGTGACATTAAAATGGTGTAGTTTTTCTTTCAAACCTTCATATTTTTGTTTCTCAATCAATTTCCATATCTTACATTTAATGTTATTTGGAAGAGTAATGTATGCATTTTTTGAATGTACAAAAGTGCGTTAACATAGCGTATTAATTTCTACACCTGGTGATCCGATGGTGAATTCGGAATTAAGTGTACTCTCAATTTTGGGAGTCACTGTAAGTACTTTATTGCTTTTTTATGAAAAAAAAATCATTAATTTTTTTCAAAAAAATCGATTTTTTGCTTAAAATTTGGCATACTTAAACTTTCAAAAGTATTACAAATCTTTTAATTCCTAACACATATATAGATTTTATTTATGAACTGCATAAATATTATTTGAATACATTTATTAGAATTATGTGTAAAAAATCGAAATTGCAATTTTTCATCAAAATATCACTAAAAACGACAATTACTATAGTCAAAACTCTCCAGAAAACAGCAAAAGGGGTAAAAAAAAAAAGTCCGAATTAGTTAAACATGAAGCTAAAGAGAGCTTGAGCTATAAATATGGTCAGTTTAAAAAATGTACAATTAGTAGAAAATTTTTCATATTGCATTAAAATCTTTAAATGCATTTTCTGAGAAACTGTTTTTCAATATTTTGCTTTATGGTAAAAAGTTCATTACAGGATTTCTTTTAAGATATTGAATTGAAATTTTCAGAAAATGTTTTATTTAGTTTTATCTGTATTATAGATTATAATCTAATCTCTGTATGCATTTATGTATTTTATTGCACTTTTTAGAAAATAGTTTTTTGTAAAAAAATTGAGTTCTTGCATAAAAATTGACATTTTAAAAACTTTCAAAAGTATTACAACTCTTATAGCTAATGTTATTTATGTACTGTATAAATATTATTCGAATATTTTAATTAGAATTTTCAATACAAGAGAGAGGTTTACTGTAACTGCAATTTTTGACTAAAATTTCACTCAAAATTCCCAATGTATCCAAAATTATTTTTTATTTTTTGGAAATTGTATTTGAATTCCTAGTTTTATGCCCCATTTCAAATAAAAAAAAGTGTTAATTTTGATGAAAATTTATATATTTCAAAAAAAGTGCTCCGGAGGTAATCACATACTTTAAGTTTGAAATTTATATCAACTGATGCGACGCTAATGATAGCTTATTTAGTTTGTATGATGAAAACCCATCATGCATCTCATGACTTAAGTTAAAATTAAACACTAATATTCTACAGACAAATTACTGTACTCTAAATTAAAAGTCCGATCGTATAGTGGTAACAATTAATTTTATTGAATAACAATTTTTAAGTAACTGTTAATATACTGCATAACAAGATTAAAATTTAACTTAGCTTTGAGAGAAATAGGAGGTGGGATGGAGTAGGGACATGGTTGTCGCCCGGAGTTCCGCGGAGTCTAGATTCAAGGTCTGGATCTGCTCATTCTGTCTCTGTCTATGTCCGTGTCTCTCCAAATCGGGGTGCATCCCGTTTTTTTTCTACGACGCTTTACTCGAAAATCCTAGAGCGGACTATTTGCCTTGTCCACTTAATTGCCTCTGATTGGTCCAGAACCAGCGCAGAGTTACCGCTCAAAGTTCATTGCCTTATTAAAGCGCGGGAAAATCCTATGACGCACCCCAATATTTATGAGTGCAATGATCCTCCCAGGCGTGGGAATGTTAGACACCCTTTGCTGAGGAATTCACCCCTCAGTGATGGGGAAAGAAAACGAATTCCACCAAACTGAGTTTGCAATTTTGAAGTTCTGTTGAATATTCCTGATTAATCCGCGCCTCCCATCACTCCTCCCCTCTCTCAAATTCACAGTACACAAATTTTTTTTTTTACAATAACGTATCGACAGAATTGTCCCATCAGGAGAACGGGAACTTATAAGTTCCTTCCAATCTTTGGGCGATGTCATCCACTGGAGTCTTGAACTGTAGGGATAAGGGGAGAAAAATTTCAAATCTATAGCAAAACAAACAAACACAAAATTTAAATGAGCATTGAAACACCTAACCGAAACACTAGAAATTTTTTTAAAATTAGCAATCATATGACAGAACAAAACAACATGAGCAAAACAAAGTTAAGTTTCAACATAATTTCTTAGGGAAAATATTCAAACCACCACCTCTATCCATATCTTAACAAGCATAAATTCCAAAGATATCATTATTTAGTAATACACAGCCACACACTTAAAATTAATACACTAACACAACTTATCACTAAAACTGCTTCTGATACGATATCGCTACCAAAAAAATTAATATTTTATGCAAACTCAAAATTTAACAAGAAAGTACACAGTTATGCACATCAAATCAGCATGAACTAACTTATTCAATAAAGGAACCTTTTTGTATGAAAAAATTATTTAAAATACTAGATAATAACCGCAACACAAAATTGTTTAATAAATAAAAAATGTCAAATATGTATGTATAGTAACAACATTCAAATTTCATGACAGGTGTCCAAGGACCCCAAAATTTGATTTTTGTTGCAAACATGAATTAAAGCTTAAAATTTATAAAATTAAAATTGACGTGCATACATGAATCGCATAGCAAAATTAAATAACAATCCTATTACAAACAACAAATTTTATATATTGCATAAAACACATAGCATCACAAAATATTTTATCTAGAGCTAAAACTGATATTAACCACATACAACATTGTCATTTAAGCATCAAATCAAGACATGAAACAAATTGCATAAAAAAATTGAGCTAGAATTCATTAAATAACTGAGTACAAAATTTGATCTCACTAAAACATCAAACATGACATAAGACAAGGTGCAACAATGAGACAGGTACCATTCCATGTGTGCTCTCGAAGTGACGAAGCGTAAAAATTGTAAAAAAGATTTCAGTTTCCTTCAAAAAAAATTTAGTGCGGTAAGTGCATTAATGAGCCGAATTGCCTGCACGAGCCCTTAAATTATACCGTGGACTTGGAACAATACCCTTAACCTCCGTTTCGTCTGGTTGCAGATCATCTAAATTATTCAAGTGCAAGTATGAGAATCTCTTAATAAATGTAATCATCCGATTGACATGTGTGTTAAATCTCTTCCTCAATTGTTCTACATGTTGAACCCTATAATTGACATTAGAAAAACGCTCTATTACTCTGTAAGGACCTTCAAACTTAGATCTGAGTTTTGGAGATAAATTAGATTTAATATTAGGCGTCTTAATAAAACACAAGGACCCGATTTTGTAATCATAATGATGTTGCCTTGACGCTCTCGTACTCAAATCGACATGCGATGCCTCCTGCTCTTTTAGATTATTTAAAACTTTATTAAAAATTTGCTCCACACAAAGACACACACACGGTAAAAGTTTCTAGACATATTCATACTTATTTTGTGGTGTGTCGGAGTTTTTCTCGTAAGTGTAAGATAATCGAATATCCCTGCCATGTTCTAGGAAAAAAGGCGATGTGTATGCAGCTTCATGAATCGCTGAGTTTAATGCTAACATGGTGTGCGGGAGTTGCTCATCCCAGTCATTTGTTTTTTGCGAAATTGATGCCAGGATATTGGCTAGCGATTGATTGGGTTTCTCTATTCCGCTCACGTCAACGGGAGGGTAACTTGATATGTGTCTTATATGAATGCCCATAACTCTGCAAAATTCAACAAATTCAGAACTCTTGAAATAGGTAGCGTTATCTACGACTAATTTATGTGGGCAACCCCTGTGTACAATGTAATTATCAAAGAAGGCTTTAGAAATCGTACTCGACTTAATATCGGGAAGTGGAACTATATGGATGTATTTTGTGTGTGTGTGTGAATGCATCTATCATAGATAAAACATAGCTATATATATTACCTTTAGGCGTGGTTTTTAAAGGACCGAAAATATCAATATGACACGTTTCTCCCGGTTCTTGACTTTGTTCTACTGGCTGATGAGGTGCTGGCGGAATTTTGAAAGCGTTTTTTCGAGATAAACATACAGTGCAAGAACGAACAAAATTTTTAGTATCTTTGTACAGATTCTGCCAAAAGAAGTTTTCGCTGAGTCGATGATATGTTTTAAAAAATTTAAGATGTCCTCCATATTCTGAATGGACAGATTCGAGAATTCTAGCTTTAAGACAATGTGGAATGCAAACTTGTTTTCTAGTGGTGTTAGACCTGGGTGATCGGGAGGGGCGCTTGGACAAATGACATAACAAACCTTCCCCATTAATAAAATAGTTGCTGACTTGTGGGCTAACGTCATTTTGATCAATTTTTTGTATAATAGGACTTAAAACAGGATCTTCATGTTGCATTTTAATAAGATCTTTAGAGTCAGGTAAAGCTATTGTGATGTTGTTAATACAACGGGAAAGATGATCTGCGACTGAATTTAAGGAACCCCTGATGTAGTGTATATCGTTGCAAAAGAGCATAATTTGACAAAGAAAAGCTCAAGTTTCCCATCGTTCTTGCTAAAGGATTATTAAAGTTTTTATCTTTGGGGGAGGGGTCATTTTACAATAGAAATTTAGAAGAGATATTAGCATTTTTTCGCCAAAAATAATGCAAATGGTCTACAGAAAGTTGTCAATCGTGCTACGCAAAATGTGATTCTTGATTTTCATTTTCGTAACCTTTTTTTTTCTTTGAGAATAAACTGACTAGTACAATGGATTGAACAATTTGGTAATAAACCCAATAATAAAATCTATCTCTGAACGATTCCTTTACTTTGTTCTGAAAATCATCCAATGAAATGTGAGTTTTGATTCAGATCAGTGCAACCAGACCTCTTGTGAGGAAGAGGAATTACATTCTAAGAAACTGGACGAAAGGGTCCGGGAGTAATCTATGGTGAAAATGAAAAATTTGTTGGTCTATGGGGTGATGGTGATTTATCCCCAAATACCCCGTGTAAAGCCACTGATTCGGATCATTCACTTACGCGGCGTTGCCATGTACATTTATGCCAAGAGTATAGAAAAAGGATTGTCTGAAGTCTCATACATCGCCTCCTGACAAATCGATATTGTTTGATTCATTTACCTGTCTCTTCAGGTATTGATTTTAATTAAAACTTTGCTAACAAGTGCAAATAGACCACTACGCTACTATGAATTGTTTATAAACGTTGTTGTAGGAAGCAATACAAAAGCGTCGGCGAGTGAGCGAATGAATATTCATGTCGCCCTGTTCAGCTACACGAGGGCTTTTGGCGACGGACCACGTAATTTTGAACCATGGTCAAGTGACGTGGATGACACCTGAGCTGGCACCCCCTCTCCTAACAATCGCACCACATCAACGGGAGGTCGTTTCAGCTCTCGACAGATTTAACGTGCATCGCTGCCCTACACGGCGGGTCTTTAGTGGTACTGGGCTCGAACTCATGACATGCCTGCCTTGATCCGATACCTTGACCACTGGGCTACCGCAGTGCTCCGGAGGTTCCTGAAGGGGCCCCGGATAAGCTGGACTTAACCAGATATTCTGGTTATAAATTTCGATCCTCCAGCGCCAAGGGGGCCCGTAGATCTGTGCCCGGGGCCCGAAATGAGTTTAAACCAGCACCGACTCTTAGAAGTGAAATTACTACACAAGGACTCCTACTTTTGATGCCTTGTTAAAGAATTGCAATAAGTGGGGCCAACAAAAACTTGCAACTCCACGAAGATCTTTTCTCAAAAAACTAATGTGTGTGTGTGTGGGGGGATAAACGGTTGTATGCGTTTTTCCGCTTCCTAGTATTTAGAGGGTAAGCGAAAAATCACATGTCGCAGATGCTTGGCTTTGAGTGACGCAAAAGCACCAATTTAAGGTACCTTTCAGGGCATTTATTTTTTTCCCGATAGTGTTCGTAACATCAATGCAGTAATAGCATTTCAGTGACCATGGTCACGAATTTCTTTGCCTTTAATGGTTCTTTCAATCGACAGGCTAGAGTCCAGGTTGTGCAGGACGATGGAGGTTTCTACATGACATGGAAGATGAAAGGAAAAAATTGCCTGTATATATCGCTTGTATATCGTTTGTTCTTGGGTCAGAGTTACCATGTCCATTTACAATAGTTTCATCAAATATCTGCTATTCAAAATGCATGGTGTGACCGCATCTTCTGCCACAAGTCGCAAACGGCAAATGACTGGTTGATTAATTACTGTTGATATTTTTTTAAAATACTAATTCACTAGAAAATAAAAAGAAAATAGTTCACTCCATTCTTTTTTTTTTTAGGCATCTTGCAAAAAATGTAACTTCCACTACTTTTCCACCATCCTCTGGAATGCAACTGTTCCATAAAATAAAAGAAAGCATTCAATTTCAAAACGTAAGACTTATTTCTTCCTTTCACTTCATTCAGAAGTCTTAAGGCATCGGAACACGTTGAAAATGACGAAATTCGGTCAAGACAGATATTTTTGTTTTCTCTTTTATTGAATAGAACCATCTTTTGGCTTTACAAAACATATTTTCTTTTGTTTCTACTCTACCTAGAGGCCAAGCTACAATCAATTTTATTAAGTTAGAAAAACCGGAAATGGATCTTTGATCTACCAGAAGTGGGCATTTAAATTACTCGAAATCTATCATGGCGAGTCTGATTACTCAAAATATTACATATGTATTTCTATAAAACTTTTTGAACCTGATATTTTTGCTATTTTCTAGAGAATGTACTAAAATATTGCTTATTGTATGAATATTTTTTGAGTTAGGGCTTGTTATTTAAATAATGGTCTCATAAAGAATGATTTTTCTTTTAATGTTTACTCAATCAACTAAAATTTTCAAATTTTAATAAAATATTAAAATTTTAGTACATTCTCTAGATAAATGCAATCTAGATTGTTTTGGTAATATTTTTACTAAAATAAGTTTATTACTTTTTCTTTAATTGCTTTGAAGTTTTACAAAAATGTTGCTAAAATTTCACATATAATTGCGATGTCTGTGAAATTTAGGTAATTTATTTAAAAAATTGTTAGTATTTATTGGTATTGAGTCCTAAAAAAGCCTTTATAATGTTTAAATATGTTATTTTGTTAAAAAGTGCTCCGAACGTGTTCGGATACCTTAAGACTGTTTTCGCCATACCCATGACCATAAGCGCTAGGGTACAGCGGCCTGAAACAGCTTTAAAAGATACTATTCGTGTCGTAAAAATGTATTTGGAGGAGAGTCATTTTAAGCAAAATCCCGCGTAAGATGAAACTTGAAAAACTCTGCATAATTTATTTTGCATGGTATTTTAAATGAACTCTCTGAATTGCACCAATTTTTAGGTTATGTGTGTACTTAAACTGATACATTTGTCATTTATATATTCAATAACTAACAATTATATATGATACATTTACATATTTAACATCAATATTAATTAAAACTTAGGAAATCAATAACTAAAAACAGGATTGTGTGCTGAAAATTGCACTCGACAACAAATTCTACTTTAAAAGTATTGGATATACCGGGTGCGTAAAAAGTGTCCGTATAAACTTTAAAAACTTATAAAACCCGGAAAATTAAAATAAAAACGGTTTTCAGGTATATTATCGATAAGTCACGGGATTTTTTTAAAGAAAAAAAAACCCCTGCCGACAGATGGCGCTGGTACAAATGACCTAGTTGGTTTGATTGAATATTAACGTCGCACTGTTCATCTACACGAGGGCTTTTGGCGACGGACCACGTAATTTTTAACCATGGTCAAGTGACGTGGACGACACCTGAGCTGGCACCCCCCTCTCCTAACTACCACACCACACCACACCAACGGGAGGACGTTTCAGCTCTCGACAGATTTAACGTGCATCGCTGCCCTACACGGCGGGTCTTTAGTGGTACTGGGCTCGAACCCGTGACAAAGCAAGCCACAGTCCGATACCTATACCACTCGGCTACCGATGACCTAGTTGGAAATAAGCAACTGAGACAGGCGATTACAAATACTGATGTTTCTGATCCAGATCTAATTCTCCGTTGCCATGCCAACTAAGTGAACCAGGATGCTGAGTGAGAAAGACAAAGCTTTGTTGGTGAAGCTGTTTTTCATGAACAAGGAATCAGCGACTGTTGCACTGCGTAAATTCAGAAAAATGAGAAGACTGGAAAAGAGGGCCTTCAACAGTGGTAAGCCTCATAAAGCTTGTTCAGCGATTTGAGGAAACTGGATCGTTCGAGGATCGTATAAGATCCGGACGACCAAGTCTAAGAATCATTAGCAAACGTTGCAAGTTTATATGGCCTCCTCGGTCTCCAGATCTGACTCCAGTAGACATTTGACTTTGGGGATTTTAAAATTCCCGGGTGTATTAATCTCTTGTCCATACAATCTGTCGGAATTGAAAGATGCGATCCACCGAGAGCTGCCATGTATACAGGCGGATATTCTGCACTCCGTCGTTGCTGGATGTGTGACACTCTTGGAATGTGTCATTCCTTGTGGTGGTAGATATGTGGAACACATGCTGCTGTAATAAATAATTTGGTAACGTTATATCTGTTATTTGTGAGTCTTTTCTTTCACTTATGTACGAAACGCCACCTATCGGTTGTTTTTTTCTTTTTCTTAATTCAAAAAAAAAAAAAAAAAAAATCCCGTGACTTATCGATGCTAAACCTGCAGCAAACAGTTTTTTTTATTTTGTTTAATTTTATGGGATTTATAAAATTTTAAAGTTTTCACGGACTTTTTTCCCACCTGGTATAAATGTAAAATCACCATTTCTTCATAAACACATTTGTATATGGATATATGAAACAAAATTGCCGTTCTCATGGTAAAGATATACCACTACAGAAGTTAGGGAATCCAATTTGATTTTCATCAAATGTTTAAAGATCCGATTTTAAAAATACTTGAAATGTTGATTTTTTTTATTTATTGTTCTTTTATTATACATGACTAGTAATTATATTAATTTTTGTTTCCTTCTTTCAAAGGAGGGGGCTACCGTATTGGTAGTTTCCATTACAGACTTGGTACACTTCCCGGGAGCTGATATCACTTTTTATAGTGTGGCACACCATATAGGCAAATGACACAAGGTAGTTTTGACACCCAGTTTCGTCCCCAGAGGAAAGCACCTGAGCTCCGATAATGCGAAATTGTACAAGGAATTTAATTTTGCCGAGAGCACCTAAGTCAAACAGAAACTCTAGGGATCTTTAACATGCCGCATAATCATACGACATGGACACTGTCGATTTTTTTCCATCATGAAAGTCCACCGACTTGGGCCGGAGTCGAACCCACAAACTTGGACGAACAAGGCCAGTTGTCTAGCCAACTACTTTACCCAACTGGCACTTTTCGAAATATGTGTACAAAATTTCATAGCTCTAGCTACAATGTTTAGCTAGTTATTTAACTTTTTAACAATATGTCGAAGCGAAAACCGAAACTAGAACACATGACGTCTGCAGTTACCTCTCATTTATTTTACTGTCCTCTAAAACTTTAAATGGTTTTTTCTAATGTTTTTATTTTTCACGATAATCGTATATTTAAAATGCCGAGGGTTTTTTTAATATTCAATATAAATTTTTTAAAACTTTTTCCGGCTGTTTTGTATAATACGTTTGGTGATTCTGGGGTCGGAATAAGATTTATGTGGACAGTTATTTTTAAAAAATTAGACATAGATATGACTGTTTTACTTTCTTTTTTTACAGCGTCCGACCAGAAAAGGTTTGTAAAAATTAAAGCTTCATTCGTAATACATATTCCATGCAAAGAATTATGAGAAATACTTCTAAGAATTAGGAAAAAAAAATGTACAATAATAAAATTTGTAGAAATAAAAGAAATTTTAAAATATTGAATTATTACAAATTTAAAATTGCATACAAACTGTGTTCTAAAATGTATCCTATTTCAACGCACATGAAATACATGTAAATATTTTCATATAAATATGTAAAAAAAATGCATACAGGATACCGTGTTCCCTTAACCACTTAACTGTTTCTTTTGTCATGTTATACCAAAAAATAAGCATATTTTTTGGTATACCTACTGTTAGCTCACACTCCTATATATTTATTTATCTTGGTGGAATTTTCAATCGTTAATAAAATACATTTTAAAGCGCTCAATTTAGCTGAAATTTTATACACATGATTATTTTGGATGAGAATACAATATTTTAATTCTAATTAATAAAATTAATTGATTAAAACTAATTATTTAAAGAATTACAAATACAGCTACGTTGGTATCATTTTGGCGACCATTTTGAAGACTTGTGTCAAAACTTGAAAAGGTTTTTTTCTCACGTTTTAAAGCATTCAGTTGAATTGAAATTTCCTATACACGATTGTTTTGAATGACAGTACGATACTTTAACGATAATTAATAAAATTTAATTACCACTTAATGCTGTGATTCTGTCATATGTATATACACTGCTGGCCACCGTAAATGCAACACCAAGAAAGACAAGAGATAGCACAACAAAATTTATTGTGTAGATAACATGTTGACCAAGAATCAAATGATTAAATTTATAGACTTCTGTGAAGTGTGGTTCCTGCAAGAATCAGTAGCCGCCATTGTTGGAGATAACTGCTGCCACACGCCTCGGCATTGATTCAAAGAGACTTTGGATGTGTTCTTGGGGTACAGCAGACCAAGCAGCTTCCACGCGTTGCCAAAATTGATCTGGTGTGGCAAGTAGTAGTAGCAGGTCCTGGGGGAGAACAATAGAAGGGGGCGTGTCACCTGTCAATCAAACTCCCCCCCAACGGAGCCATCGTCCAATAGGAGGGTTTCCTCCCCCTTCTCCTCTCTACCTGCTAGATAAGGAGGGTGGGCCAATCTCCCCCCTCCTCGCACCACGTGTAACAACCCCTCTCAACCTGTTAGATAAGGAGGGAGGGCCAATCACCCCTTCCCCCCCTCGCACCACGTGTAACAACCCCTCTCAACCTGTTAGATAAGGAGGGAGGGCCAATCTCCTCCCCTCCCATCTAAATTCCAGGATAGGAGGTTAGAGTCCGACGGGACTATGCACTCCGTAACCCATCCCAACGAATCCCCTCCCATCGAAAACCTCCTCGGTGTCAGAAAATAACGAAAATAATAAAAATAATCTAAATACGGAAGCACTTAATGCTATCCAAAATGAATCAAGTGACTTTGGCTTTCTGTTTTTGGCCATACTCGAAATGCAAAAAATAGTTACCCTTTTTCCATCATTTCTCAGTGAAATGAAGAAATCTTTTAATTGTAATAATCCAGCAGACAAACTTAACCGTCTGCTAAAAGGAGTTTGCTCCTCACATTCAATAATCCAACCATTAATGATGTATAACTCCTTCTTTGGGCTCTCTACTTATTCCTGGAATGCAGACGGAGTGAAATCGCGTATTGTTGAGATGCGCGATTTCGTTGATAAGCACGCCCCCAATTTATTTTTAATCCAAGAGACATCTGAAACCAGAGGATTCCTTTAAAATTCCTAACTATTATTGCTATAGGAACGACAGGACCCACCCAGCCCCTGGCAGGTGTGGAACTGCGATTCTTATTAAAAATTGTATTCCTCATTATCATGTCCCCACCCCGCTCCAGTTCACTGGTGTCGAGGCGACGCTTATTATGCTCACTCCAAAAGACCATGAGCCGATTCTTATCGGTTCGACTTATATCCCACCGGTCAACGAATACTCCCGAAACCTTGGTGCCGCCCTCGACACCATTTTTAATTTTAACATGACCATTCTTGTAGGGGACTTTAATGCCAAGCATACCTCCTGGGGTTGTCCTGTTAGTGACACCAGAGGCAATAGACTTCACAGATACGTGGTTAATAATGGCATTGATGTCTTAGCACCCCCTACCCCTACTAAATTCGGTACTGCTTCAGCTACAATAATTGATTATGCGCTAATGAAAAACCTAATCTGGCCTTGTACCATTGACTCAATCGCTGAATTAAGTTCTGATCATAATCCAATCAAACTAAATTTCCAAAGAACACCCAAATTCGAAATTCCCCCTCCCCAACTTAATACTAACTGGAATGTCTTCACAACTACTCTAGCCAACAATAAAAATTTATATCTTCCACAGGCCAGCTCAACCCCAGAGATTGAGTCCCAAGTCAGATCTCACAAGTGAGATTCTCACTGCACACGCTAAAGCATCGAAACCAATGACCCATTCGGAGCCACCATTTGTGCAGGGTGAGCTCAAACACCTCTTCAGAGAGAAATCGAGCCAGAAAGTTACCAGATTCCCACAACACAAAACTGAACTAAATAGAATCCAAAACGAAATTAAAAGAATAATTGGACTGTACAGACAACAAGTAGGGGAGGAACATCTTACTTCCTTGGATGCCGAAGACGGCTCCCTTTGGGGAACCGCTAGGGCATTCAGGAAAAAGGCCTCTCCGATTTCCGCCCTTAATGGTCCTAACGGCATCGCTCTCAGCGACACAAAGAAAACTGATCTAATAGCTCAATCACTCGAGAGTCAATTCCAATTGAACAACATTCACAATCCACAAAAAGATCAAATCATAACCAACATCGTCAATGCATACATTACTGATCATACTAATAATACTGACCCTATCCCTCCCGCCGGAAGTAATTAGTTACATTAAAAAGATTAAAGTTAAGAAAAGTCCGGGAAGAGACGGTATTACTAATAAAAAGATTAAAAAACTTCCCCTTCTAACAGTTTTTAAAATTACTAATATCATTAACAATATGTTCAAACTCAGATACTTCCCGAATGCATGGAAAACTGCAGTTGTAATTCCTATTCTGAAACCAGGGAAAAATCCCAAATTAGCCGAATCACATAGACCGATTTCGCTACTCCCAATTTTAAGCAAGCTGGCAGAGAAAATTATCTCTACCAGACTCAATGATTACCTGGAGAACGAAAACATCCTTGTTCCGGAGCAGCACGGGTTCCATCCTCGTCTCTCCACCACCCATCAACTACTTCGCGTAGTTGAATATATATATATATATATATATATATATATATATGTGTGTGTATTTTTTTTATAAGTAACTATAAAAAAGTTTTTTTTTATTCATTTTATTCTCATACTAATTTTATTAAATTTTTTTTTTTTTTTTTTTTTGCTTACCTGCAGTATTTCAGCATCTAGTTTTGGAAGTCAAAAGTATTAGTTTTTTGACAGTTGTACCACAGAAAATTTTTTTCTCTGTCGCCAGTTGACATAGACGATGGAGAAAATAAATCCGAGTCCGGAAACGATCCGACATAACTTTGGTTTGAAGAACAGTTAAGTAGATGTGGAAAATACCCCATAGCCAACTCTTCCAAACCAAATGTTTTTGGGAGTTTAGAAAGGGGCATAGGAAAAAAGTTGAACGAATCTATGATTCTTATACTTAATGCAGAGAATGTTATACACATTATCTTTGAGCCATTGGGAATGACTCGAGGGCATTGACCTTGTTCCAACATCCATCGAAGAATAAACTGTCCATCGAACCCTTTCATGTTGTGTGCTATGGCCGTGAATCCCTTATGCTGTAGAGAAAAGAGATATTTGCACAATTTATCGATTGCATCGTAGTCTTCACAGACAAACTCAGTGCCCTCGAGGTACTGTGCTACAACGAAATTCGCAACGTGCTCTCCAGTTGTTTGGTCTGTCTCAAAATCGAAGAATATAAGTTTTTCGTTACACTTCGCAGATTCTTTCTGAAGGTAGCACATATGGCTTTCGGCAACAGTCTTCTTGTAGCTGGGGCATCTCTTTTCCTCACATCGATGTTGACTTTTAGGGCAGACTTTTCTTAGGATAACTTTGCAAATTCCTACATTGATACAGCTATTAAAAAAATCAGAGTGTTCATATTTCAGCAAAATAGAACAAAATACAACAAAAAACAATAGTGCAATTATTAGAGATATTAGTTACTTTATCACAAAGTACATTTTCCTTATGCGCCTTGAAACAGAAATCAGAACGCGTGTTCCGATCGCAGTCAGAGCATCGTTTGCTTTCCCCAATTTGGCGCGAAGGACTACGACATACATCACAAATCGTAGTGCAGTGGTGATTTTCTATGTGATCAAATGGTTTGAAGCATTCTTCACAAAAAAAAATTCGACCCATAAAAACCTTTAGGAGAGGTGATGACATCAAAGTGGTTGTCTTGGTGCCATAAATAAATACGGCGACCCTCCCGAACAGGTCCCTTGTAACACACCTAGGGGGAAAAATAGCGTAAATATATATAAATCATTTTATTGGAGGCAATTAAAAAAATTTTTTAAAAAAAATTGTACCTGATTTAAAGCCGTAGTGGAAACAACAATAACTTGTATTTTTAAGTATTGCTCGAACAAAGCAATTTCTTCAAAAAAAAAAAAAAAAAAAATCCTCAAGGTCCTTGTGGTACACCAGTTTTCTGATGCAATGCTATTGCACGTCTTTGAAGGAGGCAACAGTCTTTTCTCCTCAAAGACCTTAAGTCTGCATCTTTTTCAAATTCTGCAATAGCAAGAATAATTGCTTTAGCTCAGCAAATATTCAAATCGTCGTCGGGGACGCACCGTATGGATGTTTTTCTTAATCGATCGATAGATGGGATTAACACTCTCCTGTTGCGTTTACCGTAACCTACGGGTCGACGAATGGTAATTATCTCAATATTAAAGCCTTCATCAAGACGCACCTCGCATTTCGATTGTAAAACTTGAGTGGCACATGCCATTATTTTTTCTGCGCTCATTTCCGAAACGAGCAATAAATGCGTAGAGATGGGTCTGTCGAGGTGTTCCGAAAAAATTATTGCTCTTATCAAGTTCGTAGGCTCCAAGCTACTAATCACTCTCCGAAGCAATGTTTCGAAGAGTGTTCGAATTGCATCGCTCGTTTGACCAATAGTGGCTGATCCGTTATTAAGCCAGCAATCGGGATCTAATAAAACCTGAAAGATCACTTCCTCGCTGTTGAATGTCTTATTTGGTCTGCGACATCTTTCGATGATACGGAAGGCTGAATCCAACTATGAAAACGATAAAAAAAAATAATTAATGTAAAATATTGAAACAAAAATTAACACATTCATAATAGTAATACTAAATTTACATTGCAGTTTCCACCAGTTTCTAACGGAGTCCAAAAGTCCGATCTTGACGGGGTAGCGGCATTTTATTATTAAGGAAAAAAAAAAAAAAAAAACCGTCGGAAAAAACTGAATTGCTATTTTAGAGCGGAAAATTTTTTTTTTATTGAATAATACCTCTAATCCATTTCCTAACTGAAATAGTAAATCTTTACATTCTTGTGATGCTTCTAAAAAGGCCTGAGTGCATTCACCAAGAAGCTTAAACAGAAATATATATATTTCTCCAAGTTAATCCAACTTACCAAAAGAACAAAAAAAAAAAAAAAATAATAAATACATTCAAGCTTACTTCGTCATCGCCCTCAATAAAAGGCATCTTCAAACAAAATCTACACAAAATTCATATTATTTGTTGGAAAATAAAAAGAAAAAGATTCACAAATCTGATTTATCCAAATATAAGTAATACAAAGAATGAAATATTTGCTCCTTTTTACAAAAAAAGAAACATTGAAAAAAAAACGTCATTGAAGAATCATTACATAAAAGTTTTCATTACAAATATGATGCATATAAAATAATAAATTTAAAATATTGTGTTTGTTGTTTTTTTCATTCCAAGGTAGTATAAATAAAAATGTTTTTCTTGTTATTTTGTTTTTAACCAAGTCTATTTTAATTACAAATGATTTTTTTAAAAAAAATATTATGTAAAAGGAATATTGCTTGTCAATGTTCATTTAGAATAAATGAAAAATGAAAATATTTTGTTATTTACTTTTTATTTGAACAAAGCACGAGGTTAAGGAAAAAGCAAATTTCGTCATGTATCAAAAACAATTTTCATTATACAATCTTGTCTAGATTCTATATTTTATTTATTATTTTCTTTTAAATAAAAGCACTCAAAAAATGAAAAAAAAAACTGTAATTGAAGTCTTATTACGTAAATGTTTTTATTACAAATATGATGCATACAAAATAGTATAAAAATAGTAAAATTTAATATTAGTTGTTTTTTCCCCCGAAGCTAATATAAAAGAAAAGTTTTCTTGTTTCATTTTATTTTAACTATTTTTATTACAAAATGAATCTTTTGAAAACTTTCTTATGTAAAATGGATATTGCTTTTAAATGTTTCATTTAGAAATAAATACTTTTACAAAAAGTAATAAAAATGATAAGGAAATAAAATATTATTATTATTATTTTTTTTGTAATTTACTTTTTATTTCAACCAAGCACGTGGTTAAGGAAAAAGCAAATTTCAGCATTTCAAAAACATTTTCATTATACAACCTTAACTAATTTCTATTATTTTTTATTGAAAGTACAATTCACATATGTATCAGTAATTATATATATACAAAAAAGTACACTTACTTCATTAGTAGCTCGCACAGTTGATTCCATATTAAAACTTCCCAATATCAGGATAACAGACTTCACTATTTTCAAAAAAAAAAAAATAGAACGAGAGAGAGCAAATCACAAGCGTGTCACAGTAGAATATAAAATATTTTAGTGAAATGTAGGAATAAATTACGAAGTTATACGTCATACTTTGTTTCAGCCACTCACAGTGCTCGCAGGTTCTATTTACAACCAATCAGAATATTTCAAGCAGTCGTGTACAACTCCACTTTACGCTCACACCCATCTCCCAGAAGCTAAGTATCCCTCAACTCCGTACTGACTCGCATTCAAGTCATCCCCTGTTCTGACAAGACTGGACACGCATAAAGGGCTTCCACGTGCATCTTACATGAGAAGGGGGGGCATCTACGTCATATTGACATCCAATCAGAAAACTGCAAGCAGCTGTATACCCCTCAACACGTATCTATTCAGAGAAGAATCTGTATACCCCTCAACTCCTCTCAAGGAACCCTCTTGTTACACGTGGCGCGATGGGAGGGGAGGAGATTGGCCCTCCCTCCTTATCTAGCAGGTGGAGAGGAAACCCTCCTATTGGACGATGGCTCCGTTGGTGGAGAGTTTGATTGACAGGTGACACGCCCCCTTCTATTGTTCTCCCTCAGGACCTGCTACTACTACTGTGGCAGCTGGGGGTGCAATCTGGGTCAATCGTTGAGCAACCATGGACCACATTTTCTCTATCGGCGAATAATCTGGAGAGCGAGCCGGGCAGGGAAGCAGTTCAATCTGGTGATTGACGAATAACCTTTGGGCAATGCGTGCCACGTGTGGTCGCGCATTATCCTGTTGAAATATGGCTGTGGCCAAGCCCTGAAGGTAAGGCAGGACAACTGGCTCCAACACCACGGAGATGTAGCGCTGGCTGTTTAAAGTACCGACAATGCGTACTAGAGAAGTGCGAGAGTGATCTCCAATACCGCCCCATACCATAATACCCGGTGCAGGACCAGTGTGCATAACGCATCTGTTCAGCATCCTCTCTCCACGGTGTTTCCAGACTCGAATCCGACCATGTGGTGTTGCAGACAGATGCGTGACTCGTCAGTAAAAACAACTTCATTCCATTCTGCCGCCCACATCCTTCTTTCATCGCACCATTGGCGCGGAGACGACTGTGGTTCTGCGTCAAGAGTAGACCAAGCAATGTACATCTTGCGGAGGGACCACTCTGCTGTAAACGTTGTCGAATGGTACACGCAGACACTGAATGATGTGTTACTCAATGTGCTGTGCTACGGTTCGTGATGTGACTGAGCGATCCGTCACTGCCATGCGCACAATTTGCCTGTCCTCACGTGAAGTGGTGCACTGAGGTGGATGCGAACGACCACGTCGGTCCGTCGTACCCTCCTGTATCCAACGGTCACATATCCGCATTACAGTTGTTTGGTTTCGTCCAACACGACTACCGATTTCCCTGAAAGATAATCCACAATCTCGGTAGGCCACTGTCCTTCCTCTGTCGAACTCGGATACTTGATCAAAAGCTGATCGCTGTTTTCTGCGAGACATAACTGATCGTTTTTTGAAAGAAAGTCTTAAATAGCGCTTTGAAGTGGCGCCACAGGCGCGCGTGATGTGTGTCTGCGTTGAAATTCTAATCATTTGCATATCTCACCTCCACTAATGCAAGTTGTAAATTTCATGTTATTTGCTTGCTTCCTTCAGGGTGTTGCATTTATGGTGGCCAGCAGTGTACATATTTATATTTTAACTATTTAATAAAAAGTAGCTAAAATAAAATTTCTTTGTTGATCTAAGTAAGAATTGACTTAATTTTCTTTATATGACTTGTTCGTAAACATTTTCAAGATGAAATCAATTATATAAACTCAAATGAACAGTCAAATGTTATAAATATTGAATTTAAAGAATTATGCTAATTTTTATTCTCATTGAAAAAAACATTTTTCTTTAAAGTTGGCTTTTTTCCCGAAGAAATTAGCAAACTGGAAAGAACACTGTACAAAAATTTATATTAGAATTAAAAAGATAGTATTGCACTTACAATTAATTATTCTCTTAAAATTCTGTTTTTGCGTGATAAATTTTAAAACAGAGAGGCAAGCATAGTCCAACATCGCAATCGGGACAAAAATTTTGTGTTTCTTGTTTCACCCGTTTTCCAAAATCGTTTCTTTTCGACCAACGCACAAAACATTGCCTTGTTGGTCTCAATTTTTTTTTTTTTTTTTTTTTTTTGTCGGTGGGAGGAATCACTTCAAAAGTTTTTTTCTCTCAATCGTAAGAGACTGGGCAAAATTCCTGGTCGACCCTTTTTATTTACAGCCCAATGTCTTTTTTTATAAGGTGATCTATATTATCAAGCCTGAAATTAAAATGAGATAATTTTCCTCCCAATTTCTGATATAAAACAAAAGCATTCCAAAATGATGTATCTGAAAGATTAAAGAATATTTTTTTTATATTATTTCTTGCTTTTTTTGTTTGGTTATTGGGTAATTTGGGAGATGCTCATTTATTCTATCTACACCACAAGAGAAGTCCGAGAGAGAGCAAGCATTCATTACTTCCAGAATCATTTACAGAAATTTCAGACTCACTATCTGAGTCATTATCAAAATTATTTTCTGTTAGAGCCTCTCATAATCACTCATTTGTCTTCTATTTTAAGCTCCAGATTGAAAAGAAATAGTGTTCGTAGCTTGCAGTACACCGATTTTGCTAAAAGAAAATTCCCGCCTTATCTAGTCTAAAAGAATGCAGTAAAACCTCCTCTTGAAACCGATTTAGACATTTTTTATTGTAATCCTAACTTTACTCGACTGTTAGAGACATCTTTTAAAAACATTGCTCACTAAACGAGCAAAAAATACGGGCAAATCAGGATTAGAGAAGAAAAAAGTGCTGCCCTAGCGGCTCTCGGGTAAATCAGGGAAGTAACATTGCAAGTGCCCTAGCGGTGTTCGGGCAAAACAAGGCAGTGATTAATTATATTTACAGATTTATCGCGTAAAAAGCCTTTCTACAGTTTTGCATTTTTTTATTTGCGATTTGTGTTATTTTTATTTAGTTAGATCTTTTTCTTATCCAATACTAAGCTACTTTCTTCGTGTTAAAATTTTTTTTAATTTTGAGTTGTAAAAAAAAAAATAATTTCTACAAAAATTAAAATTTATTAGCGCATTATTTCCATAATCTAATATTTTATGAAAACTCCTCGAAGTGATTAAGAGCAATAATCGGTAGACATTTCATAAAAAGCTATAAATGTGTATAGCAAATTTTATTTTGTTTTTATATCTAAAAATCAGTTTTAAAAATGGTCTCATAAAACCCATAGCAAAGAAGATCAATTTCATTATAATCACATCAAATAACACGGATGAATTATTTAAAAAGTAAAAAACAGAGTCATTTTCATCTTCACAAAGCAAGATATTGTAAAAGATTCCATCCATAACTATGCAATCGTCAATATATCATTTCTTAATAAAATACATTCGAAACATTAGGCCTTCTTTTAAGTTTCTTTTTCATCCCGTTTTAAAGAGATTTAAAAATAATTCCTTTAAAGCTAATAAAATCGAGATGGAATGGTATTAAAAATTAATATTTGTCTTTATACGGCAATCAATGGTATAAGTTCATGTGTCGGCATAGTCACGTGATAAATGCAAACGCGTTTTTCCAACCAATCAGATTCAGATGCTGGTCTGTTGCCAACTTTTCATTTTTGCAGAAACTTGCTTTTAAAAAGTACATATTTGTTAACAATAACGCAAAAAGGTAAACAAAACATACAACAAAAATTTAAAACAAATTCTAAGAATCTTAGTATTTTAACATTTTTATTCAATTTACCGAAATTGAAAATTGCATCTAAATTGCAGAAGTAGGACAACAAGCACAAGTTCAAAGTCGTTTTTGAATTCAACGGAGATCACGTGACTGCATTTATTACGTGGCCGTCATGAATTTAGTCCATTGCAATATCGTATACATTCGATACAAGTAAAGAGAAATGCATAAAATATTTACAATTACATTCAAGAATGGAAGACGATAGTATGAATACCTTACATATCGATATTCTGTCCTACTAAATACTCGTACCTGTACATTACATCTGTAAAGAATAGATAAGTATTTATGGCAGTTAAAGTTCTGAAGCAATTGTAGATTAGATATATCAAGCTGCTAGTCGTTCGATACAATCCGAGTAACAAATTTGGTATAAAAAGCAAACAACTACATCTATCAGAACAATAGATCCTCACTAATTTTTCCAATTTATTAAGCTCTTTTGTTGCTTTTTCTTCACTCTCCGAAATTGTCTTCAATCTTAGAGGAGGACGTGTCCTCAGCCAGTGGATGTACTCTTCAAGATATTCTCCAAATGTTTGTGTGTCCGGCCAGACATTAGCGGCACTTCTAAAACCCTGCAAAGTGCATAAAGGAAAATCTTATTTGTAGTATTTCATAATACAAAATATACACCCAGGAACATTGAAAATAGCGACCCAAGAAGCATCGGATTAAAATGAAATTTAATACACATAATGACACAGATGAGAGAGAGATTCACTTGATCTCAAAAACAAGACAAACGAATACTGGGTGTACAACGACACAAATACTGGGCAACTTCAATAGCGTGTTGGACCACCTCCAGTTGCAATACATGCCGCCACACGGTCCGGCATTGAATTGATTAGACACCTTATGTTGTCCTGAGGCAGATGGGCCCACAAATCTTGAACAGCCAACTCTAAATCATGTACAGAGTGACACGATGGCATCTGCCGTTTTAGCTGATCCCACACCTGCTCTACAGGGGACAAATCGGGGGAGCGGGCCGGCCATGGAAGACTCTGAAAATGACGTAGAAAGTCTTGAGCAACTCTTGCTGTATGCGGACGAGCATTATCTTGCTGAAAAATTGCCCCTGGGAGACCATTCAGGAAAGGTCCTACATGGGGTCGAAGAATATCATCAACGTAACGTTGGCCCATTAAGGTTCCACGCATCACAATTAAAGTGGATCGGCTATCATAGGCTATGGCCCCCAGACCATTACACCAGCTGTGCGGGCAGTGTGACGTAGAACAGTGTAGGGGGAATTGTACCGCTCACCAGGGCGCCTTCACACCCGTACACGGTTATCATCTGTCCCCAAAACAAACCGGGATTCATCACTAAACACAACCTTTTGCCAATCTGTGACATTCCACATTGATCTGGCTTGGCACCACTGTAGACGCAGTTGCCGATGTTCCGGTGTTAAAGGGAGTACACGGAAAGGGCGCTTGGATTTAAGATTTGCTTCTGCAAGGTGTCTGGAAATTGTTTGTGGAACAATTGCTACGCCTACGTCTACGAACGAGTTGTTGAACGAGTCACTGTGGGGTCCCCCAAGTGCTTGCCGTACGATCCTTCGATCCTCTCTCCTAGTGGTCTTCCTGGTCGCTCCAGACCCGGTTTTCCGCGCGTGGGTACCTTCTCGTGTCCACTGCTCCCAACAGTTTCTAACAGCACACTCCGAACGATCCACCTGGTCAGCAACACGGCGCGTCGACCAGCCTGCAGTTTTCATCTCGATGATCAGGCCTCTCTGAAACTCTTAACTGTGAGAAATGTCTTCTAGCACGTTTACCTGGCATGTTTCGCTTACTAAAGTCTTCCTACAATCGGCGGGTAATCGTCACGTTTATGAATCTTCGAATTTGCGCTGGCTTATACAGCACCCTCTTCCTGAATGTTGCGCCACCTCGGCGTGTATGAGTATGCGTATTGGCACAAAACTTGGATCATTCGCATATCACATTACGCTGTACTTATTTGCAAAGTTTCGCGATTGTACTTAGCTTCCTTCTTGGGGCGCTATTTTCAATGTTCCTGAGTGTATATATAACAATTGCTTTTCAACTAAAGAATTTATGTGAGGATTTTTTGGTCTCTCTAGCTACTTGAGTTTCTTCTGATTCATGTTATATAAACAAACAAATGACAATTTTTTTTTTGTTTTCCTTTAAGTATATTTGTATGTCACAGATTACGTTAAAATTTTTTCATGGTAAGTATAAGCTAATTTCATTGGTATATCATGTTTAGTCAATTAAAAGTGTTATTTTGTATGTAGGATTATTTAAAAATTTTGAATTACCTTCCTTTGGTTGCACACTGTGAACACATTCTTTGTGTGTTCACTCACTGCACCCCTCTTCAGTTAACCCATTTATGCCGGTGGTTGAAATGTAAACCAACTTTCACAACCTCTTTGCAGGCAAATATCTGCAGGAGTGACTAACTGAATGTTTAAAACGAAATTGCTATGCCCCTACGAAGCAAGTTTAGGTCACAAATCCAACCACAAACGCAATCTTGAACTTCTAACTAGGAAAAAAAACCATTCACTCGACTGCTGTTTCCAAAATGGAACACTAGGCGTAAATGGGTTAATAGATTTAAATTATTGTAAAATGAGGTACCTGGTACGCGTGCCTACAGTCTCTAAAAAATTTATTGTCAAATACTTTGTGAAACTCCTCTGCTTAGAAAAACGTCCTGAAATCGCTGGTTCCCTCAAAGCGCTTAGAAGTTATGAGGAGAAAAGCTTTCTGGAAGGCCTTTCTTGCAAGTCAAAGCTTTTGTTGGATTCACAGTCTTTGGACGAAAAAACTAAGCTGGAATCCCACTCAAAATTTTACGCAACGCCAACGTGAATATTTCGAGCTTTGGTAGGCTTAACATGCATCAGTCGTTTTTCATTTGTTAACAGTAAGAGAGCTTTTGGCGACTTATTTTAAAAAGGTGTGATATCAGATTTCCTTTCTCATTTTTCTCTATCTTGAAGTAATTTGATGGAAACGTCAATACTTGGTAATTGCCACAAAAATGAAAAAACGAAAAGGTTAATATCAAGCATCAGGTTGCTAGATTGGCAACTGTTTTTGGGGTGCTCTTACATTTATTTTTGACTAGCACGGAACAAACGGATAACTCCATTTCATTCTGTTTATACACGAGTACATTAAAACTGCTTTATCTACAGTATGATGCAAGCGCATTTAATCTACAGCATTGCGTACAAAAGCATGTTGTTTATTAGCAGACCTTTCTACGAAACAGAAATATACAATTAGAATCTTTTGGAGAGGCATGAATAAATTTAAATAATGAAACAACGATGGACTGTATTTCCTTTAAACACTTAAATGATTTGAGACCGTAGTTCTGCTAGATTCGTAGACTGAAACTACAACTGACGTTTCACGCTAAATTATTTCTTACAACCCAAATGACGGGCACCTTGGCGCTCGCCAAATTAACAAAAGATACAAATGGTAAAGGCGGCATTAACAGCTTTTATTACACAAGTAACACTTCTTTCAGGTATTATATGCTTTAGTACTGATACACAATTGAAAAGAAAAATACAGTTAGATCTTCGATCGTGTTACTACAAAATCGTGCCAAAACAGTTGGATGTATCAACTAGGCGCTTGAAATTAAATAGGCATGAAAAAGGGAAAGTTATATTAACATCGCTCTAAAACGCAACACGAGGTTTATTGTGCAGTGGCGTAACTTTGAATTTTAGGGTCCCCCTGCAAAATCAGTTTTTGGGCCCCTAGCCGGACCTTACAAAAGGTTTGTACTTTACATTAGTCAGGCTTTGCCCCACAATGCGGGATAGGATTGGGGTGGGTACGTTACGCCACTGGTTAGTGGCAACTGTTCTTGTAATTTTGAGCCTCGGGCAAGTGACGAGGACGACACCCGAGCTGGCCCCACCTGCTCCTTACTACCACACTACACCAATGGAAGGACATTCAACCTAGATAGACTTAACGTCCAGACTTCTCTACACGGCGGGTCTTCAGTTGAACCAGTGGCTCTCCAGAGATGAGTTCGTGACCATAACCACTACGCTACCGCAGCAGGGGCGGCTCTAGGGCCGTACAAACTGGACCCCTAACCGAGACGGCAAATTTTAAAGGCGTCATTTGGATCGAATTTGAAAAATATTTTTTGTTACAAAAAGTAATATATTTTCTGAAATATTGGGTTGTAAATTTGGCATTTTATTTAACGCATCTTATTTTTTTTTATATTTTGTACTTGGATGTATTTAGTATGTTTTCTTTCTTTTTGTTGAAACTTGAAGGGCTCGAGGCGAGAGTATGTTAAAGCATGAAATTTAATATGTTTACACATCTTTCTCTGGTAACTTTCTCCCCATTCCGGAGTGAGGTCACAACGGATATTCGTTTGATTCTTAGGATGTCCAGCGTCAGCTATCCAAAAGGGGACAAGGGTAATAAGAGGTTTTGATTTAGTCTTGAATGTACTTACTATAAGTTAAAACAACAAACGCTTGTGATCCCCGCCATCAGTAGATTACTATTTTTCGAAGAAATCGGCCTGTTTAAATGGACGATACCTTTTCTAACATTTTACTCGTTTGAAAAAATAAGTAATTACCGTTTTTATTCGAATTTGAGCCGCACCCCAATTTCTCAAACTTTTGTGAAAATGAGAAATAGCGTCAAATAGTTAACCGATAGCAAATTTTACGAAATTAAAATAAATTTAAAAGGAGAACTAATAAGAGAAGTGAATAATTAATTATTTCATTACTATTATAAACTTTTAAATACATACATGAACCTGTAATTGCTTTAATTGACCCATCCAATGAATATTTTTCCCTTTCGAATCTAAATCACGTCCGGTTTCCAGTAGGGTTATCATTGGAAAGAAGGCGTGGCTTAGAATCGAGTAAATACGGTATGCCCTTAATTTCGAATTATTAAAATTTTTTTAAGACTTAAAATAATATAACTATAGATATAAAAAAAAAGAGAGGGGTGGCATTTTCCATTTTCGTCCGGGGAGGCAAATCTACTAGAGCCGGCCTTGATCGCGGCTACAAACTATGGGTAGAAGGAAGATAACGGGTTATTCTTGCGAAATAAGCAAATGACATTCTTTTGACGTACGTTGGAAATAGTTTAAGCTCCACACTTTAAGAGATTATAAAGATTAAATGTTACTGTAATACATATACAATAGATATGACATGTTGAATTCTGTCTGTTGAACTCGACTGTTTTGTTGCCCTAATTAACACCATTTGAAGCTCTAAGACCAAGCTCACTTCGTACAGATTCGTAATTATGTCTTTAACTTAATGGACTAAATTCCTGACGATCACATGATAAATACAATCACGTGTTCTCCACGAGATTAAAAACCAAAATTAAACATGCATTTGCTGTTCTGCTCTTGTAAAATTTAGGTAAAATATATTTCAAATTTTATTTGGTAAAGTTATTCAAATATTGAGATTTTTCATGTTTTTTAAAATCAAAGTTAATTATACGTGTTCTTTTAAATCAAGTGCATTTTATTCACCTATGTGCATTATTGCTTACAAATATATACTTTTTAAAAGAATTTGCAAAAAAAAGCAAAAGGTTGCAACAACAAAGCGCAGGAAGTGATTGGGTGGAAACACGTGCTTGTAGTCATCACGTGACTATGATGTCACGTGAATTGAGCCTCCATTCTCTTCTAAAAACTTTTAATAGTGATCGAATTATGAAAAGGTTGATTATAACCAGGGAAGTCGACCTCTTAAGGCATGCGCCACTGGGCCCAGAGCCTTGGCCACAATGGGGTCTCATCTCAGCCTTAATAAGATTATGTTTTCCGAAAAACTGGGAACTTCGGACGATACATGCAAAATATATATGTGGTTATATGTGATGACCGTCGTCCATATATAGGCCTAGACCTAACCCTATACACCATCATTACTCATTCAATTTAAAGGCGGCAATCAGTCGAGCCGGTTTGTGCGATTTAAGTCATGCACATTTATTTGTTTCGGGTTATAGTTTGTACGAGTATTTGGCAACGTATGCTATGCTCTGTCTGCTTTTAAGTATCATAGGTGGGGCCTATATTTGTGTAGGGGCCCAGGGCCTCATGGAATATTAAGACTTCTCTGGTTATAACTGTTCACATAAATTGTAAATCAAATATATTAGCATTAAAAAGCTCCTCTTTCAAACATAAGATTTCTTACTCGTCGGTAGAGATCTATTCTTTTCAACACTTCACCCTCGTACCATTCCTTGATCGACACTTCGCACACTCCGGTTATTTTTACAGCCAAGAGAAGCAAGAAGCGTATTTTTCTTTCAATATCGATTCCAAACATCTAAAAAACACACACACATAGCGAAAAACAAGAGATTGTGTCAATATTTACAAAACAAGAAACATTCGAAAATGTAAGACAATACCTACAACACTTAAGTTTTTTTTGTTAAAGCATGATATTTTTTGACTTATAGATATTTTTGTTAAAGAGGAGTGCGAAGAGTGAATTTTTTTTGAAGAAAAAAAAAAGGAACAAATTGATAGAACTACATAATACATGTAAATTGCAATTTTACAGTTTGAGCAATGAGTATGAACAGGTGCATAATTTGTACAATAGGGGTTAGTCCGCCATTAGGGGGACAGGGATACACCCCTTGTACTTTTTAAAGGAAAATTTTCGTAAACAGGAAAAGTTGGCAATAACGAAGCGCATGAACTACCGGGTATTTCAAAAGTTACGCACATCCACATGGTAATCCTTGTTTCTTAAAAACCAAAAGGGTTGGTTGTGATTTCTGTCCCTAGTTGGCAACAGGGGCCCCTTCATAAAAAGTTTTGAACGTAGCAGGCATCAGTTTCAAAATACTTGTCAGTTGTAGTTAGTTGAGTCAGTCAAAGGAAAGTGCATATTTTTCCAAGAGCAAGGAATAGCCATCGTGGTATTTTATTTCGCTACAAGATCTCATTGCCGTGTGAGAAATGTATTTCAGCAGAAATATCAGGGGAAACACCAAATGCATCAAAGATTACACGTTTAGTGCAACGGTTTCGTGACACAGGATCGGTTGCAGATAGGAAGCAATCGGCTAGAGCGCCCATAGTGAAAACAAAAATGGAAGATATGTAGACCGCTTTACAAAGAAGTCCACTGAAAATACCGTATGTCTACATAATCATTGTGGAATTCATAATCTTGCTGAACAGTGATGAATGGTATTTTGGTTGCAGCAAGACGGCGCAACGTGTCACACATCACGGGACAGAATGGATTTAACTGAATTTCTCGATGATCGTGTCAATTCCAAAGGACTTGGGCCACCACATTCAACGGACTTTTCAATTCCGAATTGTTCCTTTGGAGATATCTGAAAAATGTCGCCTTCAGGAATAATCCCCGTACACTTGATGAATTTAAGAGTAACATCCTTCATGCTATAACGGATATTAAATCTCATACTCCTCTTAAAGTGTCAATTAGTGTGGTAAAAAGAGTTGGACTGCGTGTCCAGGAAAACGTACATCATTTTGAATATTTACTGCTATTTTACCATGCTTGACATCTGACAATAAAGATAACCGTTCAACCTTTTGTTTGTCCTTTATTCTATTTATTAACATAATTCATCTGTCTTTAAAACTTAACCACAAAGGTTGATGTGCGTGACTTTTGAAACACCCTGTAGTATATTTTATTCTCAAGCAGAGTAAAAAATACTTTCTTCCTTCGAAAAAAATAATACAGCAGGATAGGCAATCGTAAATTCCAAACATAGGGGAGTACAACCTACCAAAAGCCACATTAATATAACATCATTGAAATATTCCTCTAGGGAATTCATTTTATATAAAAGAAAAATACTAAAAATGACAGCAAACACCGACACTATCTTTGATGTAATGCATATCAAACCCATATCTGCTTGTCAGAGGATGCAGCATCAACAACATTACGAATAAAATATCATTGAATAAAGGCATCCTGTCGCGCAGACTTTCCTCATTTGAAGATCCTCCGTCAAAATGCGATTAATGATTATTTGTATTCACACTCTCTGCAGTCATCCAAACACTTAATCGTCGTTCCTTGTCCAAAACTTGACGTGTTTTTTACACCAAATCATCCGTTTGCGATGTTGATGGGCGTCCCGAGGGAGTCGTCGTCGTTAACGGACTCCTGACCTTCCCGGAACCTCTTGTGCCACATGAAAATTTGGCTTCGTTTCATCACCAAGCCAAAAAGGTAAATGCTTCGGCCCCGTCACCGTGGGCCTTTTTTATCGAGTTTCACACCAAACAAGATTGCATAACGCTGTGCCAAGAACTGGTCCATTTTCTGCTCGATGAGGATGCAGTCGATACCTCAGCGTGGAGCGTGATCCTGCCTCAACAACTGCCAGCAGGCGTTTGATACCAATCTCGTTTCGAAGCTTAGATTTCCGTCCCTTCAACCAGCGTTGTTAACTACAAAAACCATTCCGGGAACTTTGGGGACAAACCACGTGTGCATACATTTATGCACTTCAATTCTAAGGCGAATAATGTTTCAAAACTACATATAATATTCTTTCTATAAATGATCCAGTATTCAGCAGTTTAAAATTTGAGTACAATTATTCAGAATGAACGGGGAAATCCAGAATTTCTAAATTCCGGATAAAATATTCAAGTCTGTAGGAAACTATTCTACCAGCACCGTCTTTACGTCAAGTAATTTCTGATCCTTTTCCATAATGTTTTAACGTGCTGAGGTTTAAAAAAAGGGGCAATATTGATTTCAAAGCGTAAGAAATATCGTAAATATCACCCAACACTGACAGAAACTTCCGAAATGCGAGGAAATTACGCCACTTGAAGTCAACGGATTTATTTTTAGAAAACTAAATCTTTGATCAGAAAGAGAAAGTTGTTAGTTCATAGATGTTTTGGTTTGATAAATTTATCCAAGAAATAAATTTTGGTTTAAAAATAGTAAACACGTTTTTATATTTAATCGAAGTAAATAAAAAAATCTTAATATAGGAATCTTAATATATTATTGCATTGAATACAATGCTATTGAATGGAGGGGCGGGATGAAATTTATGATTGGAAATTGAATCGCAAAGACTGAAGCTTTCAGATGCACTCTGCCATAAATACATCAGATCTATATTACCTGAATATTATCTTCTGTCATGTGCAGCACCTTCTTTCAAATGTCTGGATAGTCTCTTACACAGCCAACCTGTCCCCTTTTGAAGATGTACCGCATTGATTCTCTTATAGTCTAGATGTTTTCTTCCACTCTATTGTTAAAATGTGTCATTCATGAAGGTTCTTGCATTATGGCGATAAAATGATTAAAGAGAAAATAAATCTCATTGTGGTATAAGCGTGTGTTATTACTTTGTACACTAATTCTGCATTTCGGAATAGAACTAGTAAGAAATTATAATTGATATCGATCACCCACACTTTTACCACAATGACCTTAATTTTCTCGTTAATCGTTTTATTCTCATATTAAGAATTATTTTTTTATTACTTTTTAGTTCTGTTCACTATAAAAGAGTTTAGTTTTTTTAAAACAATCATTTATTTTTCATTTTTTAGTTCGATCTGCAATAAAAGCGTGTTTTTTTTAGTTTAAAATATTATTTATTCATTGATGAATTAATCTTTTTATGTTTGTTGTATTTGTTTTAGCCATGAGCGTTTTCGCTTTAGGGTTGTAATCCTATCTTTTTGTCGCCAAATCTAGAATTAGTCGCCAGATCTGGAAATGGGAGAACGTTAATCTTGATGATTCTGATCAGGACAATGGAACAAAATTAAATTATTGTAGTTGTTGTGCATTACGGTCTCCTGTGTGGGCGGAGAAAACCTGTCACCACGCTCAGACCCACGTGGGGTTATCTCGACGAAAACCATATGTGGCGGATCCTGTCTGTGTGTTAATCTTGAACCTGAGTTCAGCGAGTCTGGTTGCTGTTGTTTTTATCTCGGGTATTTTCTGTTTAAAATCTTGATCTTAGCTTCGGCGTTCTAAGAGTGCCATTGCTTACTAGAATATTTTCCGTCTAATAGTTTAACTTGATGATTTAAATTGCGTAAGATTATTAAGTTTTTGTTTTATTTAAGTTTATTGTGTTATCAATAAGTCCAGGAAAAGACAAACTTGGATTCCAGTATTACTTGAAGAACAACACCCCGACACAATACCAGTATATATTACCACATTTATTTTAGTAGTGTCATCGGTCCTTGAGAAATGTGCAAAACTTCGAATTAATCTGATCTTTTAAAGTGGGTAAAAATCGAGTTCAAAGATTCCGTTACATATAGGTGAAGCTAATAAAATCGTGTTAAAAAGTAAGTGCGCGTCATACCACGAGTATGCTTAAAAATTGAAAAATGCAGCTTGAATGTACAGGTGCGCGTTATACGCTGGATTTTACGGCAATTACTTTTAGCAATAGATTAATATGGTTAATTAAAGTATAAAATAGGATTTCAAGTTAATCTTGATTATTTAGCAATTAAAAAGAAAGTCATGAAGCTTGCAGCTTTACAGCGAGTAAGGATGGGGAGGCACGAGAAATAAAAATTCTAGATTTATTTTCTACTTAGCTAATAAAAGCGTGTTAAAAACTGAATGTATGCAATTTTTTTCAATTTTTCGACAATGGTCTTCTAGATAATCCACTTCTCTATCAATCTGCTTCCAGATGAGTGAGAGTGTTTTATTTAAGTCACGTTATAAAGATACACCAGAGCTATTGGCGACGAACCTCGTAATGTTGAACCACGGTCAAGTGACAAGGACGACACTTGAGCTGGCCCTCTCCTAACTTCCACACTACACCAACAGGAGGACGTTTGAGCCTTGACAGATTTAACGCGCATCGGCCCCTTATACACAGTAGGTTACCACGCCCCCCCTCGCTTCTAGATAATAGAGAAATGCATTATAAAATTCACATTGTGTTAGAGGAAAGATAAGGAAGATTAAACATTAAGATTTTACAGTTAAGAGGTCCCAGGGTTGTTAAATTTCTCTAGAGGGCTGAAAATATAAACCAGTATAATTCTTTTAAATTTAACTCAAATTTGAATCTTTCACACATTTAAAAAGGAATGGGGCTACAGAAAAGTGTAAAATGTTTAAAATATAATCATAATTTTGAAAATTATAAGCATACGAAAATATGGAACATTTCTATAAGAAATGTTAAATAAGTTTTACGTTGCGCATGCTATTTTCTAAAATAGTAGTTTTAATTACTAGCTATTTGCTTTATAAAGTTAAATGTATCCTTATATTACACTGCAGTATTTTTTATATAAATAGAATAAATTACCTTTTTTAAAAATAAAAAATTCTATTTTCTAAATTTTTTTAAAAAAATTTCAATATTTTTCAAATATTTTGATATACAAAAGATATATTATTCTTAAGTGATATAGGGTTTAAAGAGTACGATACATTTTATAATTCTATAAAGTTTTATACATCACAGGCTGCTATTTTAGAAAATAACGTGCGCAACGCAAAATTACTTAATATTTTTTCAATTATTTTCATATGCTTATAATTCTTAAAATTATGATTATATTTCAAACATTTTGTACTTTTTTGAAGCCATAATCCCTTCTAATTAACATGTAAAAAGTTTTCGAATTAATTAATTTAAATTTAAAAGAATTATACCCGCTTGAAAATCGTTTACATTTTAGCCCTCTAGAGAAATTTAACACCCCTGAGACTTCTTAAAGATTAAGCACAAAACAGATTTACACCTACTATCGTAATTAAAGTAATATATCCTTATCCGTTTGTTTTTCTCAAAAATAAGATTAAAGGGATTGGGATACATTTGATCCAATAACGCATGAAATACTACTACATTAACGCAAATCTGACGAAGACTGAAAATTGTATAAAAATGTGCACTTTTAGTAGTACAAAAAAAAGTGTGTGTGCTTAAGACCACACGATAGAAGTGATTACTTCAAATTTTGTAATGTTGTTTCAGGGTTTAGTTATCAATAAAAAACAAGATGTTAGTATTGTCCTATAAAATTATTCATATGTCTTACTCATAAGTAATATTTTTGTGCGAAATATACAATCATATTTGAGAATTAATTGTATTCTAAAAAGGAAACAATTGGCTTATGGTAGCTGAAATAGGCTATAAATCATTTAGAGATTAAAAATTTTATTTAAATATCTATAAAAAAAACTTCGTCAAGCGTTGTTCCGTACTTCCTTGTGCTTCATTTGGATCATTTGACATAATTATATTGAATTTTGATTTAAAAAAAAATCAACTAAAGGTTTTGATTTGTCTTTTGAAAACTCTACTTTAATATTCCCACTTAAAAAATCATAGGTAATTTCTTCAGAAGGCTAGATCCAGCTTTGAGAATTTTGGTTGTAATTTAATATTCAATTCTATCTATGAATTAATTTAAGCAAAGGAATAGTAAGACTGGTAGTTGATTGGGAAGAGAGGAATCTAGGTCAAAACCTTTAAAAAAGGATTTAATCAGAAGAATTGTATCTAATCTCTCTGGCTTATACTAGCTCTTTTCTGTCATTGTTTGGGAGTTTTGTACAAATATATCCAGTTCTGCTGAAAAGAGAGTCTTCTTAATTATATTTTGTTTTCATGTATTTAAATTATTTAGTGTAACTTTTTCTTAATACTTGTATACTTAGTTTTGTTATTTCAAATTTTTAATTGTTTTAATTTTCTTTTTAGACTCTAAGTATATTTAAGTACTGTGATTAATAGAACTATTTGTTCATTACTATTCCGATTCGCTTACAAAAATAGATTTTTATTCTTAAGATCACTGCAATATTCCTAATGACAATAATACTATTTACTTAGTTCTATAAAAATTTGTCCTTTTTCTACATTTTATGTTTGATTTTAGTGTAGAATTTCTTTCTCTCTAAGCCTGTTTTTAAAAATATTACGTTTCATTTTCATGCTTCAACTAGGATTAGGAAGAATCCCGCATTCATTACTCTAGAACAGGGGTGTACAACCCGCGGCCCGCATGTGGCCAGCCTTGAATAATTTTGCGGCCCGCGAAGCTCTTTACAACTTTACAAAATTCGACACAATACACAATTTTGTACAATATTTTTTGTTTAAAAAGTGTTTTATTTATTTATTTTGTAAAAAATAAATCCCATAACTGTTATTTTATCACGCTGCTTCTATTACTGCGAATCTCTTTCTAAATTGAAATTTATCAAACATAAATCGTGCTCAGAATTAACGCATGAAAATCTGCAACATCAATTACGATACGCAAATACACATGCATTGAGATCGACTTGTAAAAACTAAGTGAAAGAGTTGAGAAACATATCTCACTAATTGAATAAATCAAACATTATTTGACCATTGCGTCATTGTTTTTCTATCTATGTATACATGAAAAACAATGAAAATAATAATATATCAGTCTGTTTTAAATTTTCACTCCAAAAAAATGTTTGTAATTGATCCAAATCATATATAAAGATATATATTTTTATATATTATGTATGGGATTGTAAAGTTTTTCCGAAGTAGCCCGCGAGGTCATTTGGGTTGGCCACCCCTGCCCTAGAAAGAGGGGAGGGGGGAACCTCACTTAGATCGACTTCTCGACTCATTTTGGGAACTGGAACCTGGGCAGATTCCTCCATCCCATATCTGGATCTAAAGGTGCCTTGCGATGCTGTTCCTGGTTTGGTGGATGAAAAGGTGTGGCCAGTACGTGAGGGACCAATGGCGTGCAAGGAGGTTAAAAAAGTAAGAACACGATTGGGTTTGTGAGCTTTCGACTTTAGAGAGAAATTGCCTGATCGGAATAGGAAGAAAAGTTAAATCTGGGAAATAAAGACATTTAAATTAATAAAATTGAGTATGGAAAAATAAAAATTAATCCATAAACGCATCCATTAACATTAATGCTTGCTGTTTAAAGTCTTTGGTTTTCTTGAGATCAGAGAGTATTTGTTTCAACTTAGGGAATTGTTTAAAAATATTGGTTACTATTTTAAAGAGTGCGGTTTCAGAGTGGCGGGGGAACGTCTCTCCTTTCCTTTTTAGGGGTGAGTGTGTCCAACTGAAGACGAAAAGAGCCAAATCAGCGTTACATTCCCGAGCGTGACCTTCATTCAAGTTCACTCTCAAGCAAATCGCGCCAATATAAGTTATCACTTCAAAAATTTTAAATTCCAGTTACTTTTAGATTTTTTTTTACGGTAACATTCATGCATTAGTTTCGAGATTTTCAAAAAGCGTTAATAGTTCTGCAAAAAGAAAAAAAACCGATGTTACGTAAGCGGACTGAATATAGTTCCTAATAGAATTGGTTGCGAGAATAAATGTAAGGAGTTTTGTTCACAGACGACAACGCTGAAGAAAACATCAATAACATTTAAATCAAAATAGCACAGCAAAAACGTATTAAACGCTTTTCGTTCGCTATATTTTCAAAAACGTTTCAGCATTTTCTTCTCGCTTACTTTTGTTGCCACTCCCGAACAGAGAAACTTACCTCTCAGAGTTGGATTGTAACGCAACATTCTCTCCAAATTGAGTTTGGGGATACAAACTCAAAAACATTAAACAAAGATAATATATGCGTACAATTTGACATTACAAAAAAAAGTACAAACTACAAATTTTTCAAAAATTGGAATGAAAATTGAAATCAATATTTTAGAGTTAAAATATAGAAAGTTCAAAAGTTCGTTTAGAAGTTTAGATTTAGTCAACAGTACTAGATAGCTTCAATCATTAGTTATGAATAGTTTACAAAACAATTATTCTCTGTCATAAAACTTTACGCAAAAACAAAATAACATAAATTACTTTTAACTAATTTAGATACACTTTAATACGAAACAAAAACTATTTACTAACCTCTAGTAGAAAATGTTACTTGGTTTGCTATTCAGCTTACAAAAAAAGAAACCATTCGTGATCCGCTGGAGTGGAAATTGGCATAAAATAAAATAAAGCCCCCAATTTCAGATCGTGACACTCATTTCCTCCTTTCACTTCATTCAAAAATTATAAATGATTATTTTATTTCAATGGCTATTACATTGCAGCAGTACAAAATACGAGTAGTTATCGAGTTTGCGAGCCCGTGGTTGGCGATATTTCAATTAAGTCGTATGCTTAAGACTTGATTCTACTTAAGCTCATTTTGAAATAACTTCTTCATCGAGGAATGAATGAGAATTTATTAACGTCTCAAAGCAACCCAAGGGATAATGGCGATGGACCTTCCAATCGGAGAGCTCCATTGACCAGTACGGACTCTGGCAGCCTCCGATCCTGTACACGGCGACGGTACCATCCCCAGGACCGAAGTCACTACATTAACACAACTACCAATCAGGAAGCTCCCTCTCGCAACGCGGGAGAGAGCAGTCAATCTCAAGTTATCGTTGATGAACTGGATGGAGTGCCTAGGCCTGTCGGCCTCTAACCTCCTATCAGGTAATTTTGAGATGCCTTTGACGAGTTCTACCATTGCCCAGTTTTAGGAATAAATCAGTTTAATAATGAGAAAGTTCCGTAGATTTTAAAAATTTAAGCTACTTGGATGTGAGATTAAAATAACTATTAAAAATTTAACTTTAAAAACAGTGAAAAAATCATTGAAAAATGCGAGAAAAGTGGGCGGAGTTATCCTAGCCAATCCGAGTGCATCAATCTCAAGTTTCACACACAACGCAAACATGAAAAGCTGCCTCCCCATTGGACAGGCGATCAGCCATCCCGAGGCCCCCATTGGCCGAAGGAATCTCACCATAATGTAATTTCTCTACTACAGCAAAAGTAATTTTAACTATTTTATTTCGATATTTTAAACTTAAAATTTTATGAATTCTTTTTTATCTCTCTTTTAATTTGTAAATTCTTAAACCTCTAAAACAAAATGGGCAAAGTAATTAAGTTATGTTTTTAAAATCACCAGACAAGAGATCAAAGCCCTAGCGGGCTAAGTGCTCTATGAACACAACCCAGCTAAACAATTCTGAACGATCAAGTGACGAGAATGGCATCTAGCTGACAATCCCTTTCCCAAACTACTACACCTCGCCAGGGTGAGGGCTTTGAGAGACTGCAGATTTAACGGCATCAACCTTCTATACGGCAAGGTTTGAACCAACGAAATGATGGCCATGAGTTCGAGATCATAATCCCTAAGTTACCATTGTTATATCGAGTCAAGGGATTGATGTACGTTTTATCTACTGTTGTGCCGTATATAAGAATCAGGCAGAAAAAAAGCTTCAAATAGATAATGCAATCCTAAAATGCAGGAACGTCTCAAAGCATGGGCCATCTAGGCTCAGGCCCAGGGTGTAGGAGGAGGCCTCATCTCATTCTCGCCTCGACCACAATAAGATCGTGATGAAAATGATTTTTTTGGTTGAATGTTATTCCTGAATATATTCTACGATATACAGGTAATTTTGAACTATACACCAACTAGCAACAGAAGTAAGACTGCATTATTATGTGATGACTGTCGTCCACGTCTAGGCCTACCATTAAACATCATCATGACTAATTTAGTCGAAAGGCAACAGTCAGTTTATGCCAATATTTTTGAGATTGTGAGTCGCGCACATTTATTTATTACGGGTTACCGTATGTTCAAGAATTCGACAACGAATGTGCTGTCTACTTCTAAGTATCACAGGTGGGTCCTACTTTTGAATGGAGCCCAGAGTCTCAAGAAGTCGGAAAACGTCTCGGCTAAAAAGTTCGGGCTCTAGTATTAGGGACTTCGTGACAAAGTTCATGGCCAGCAATGTTTTAGTCTGTATTCATTCATAAATCCCTTAGAAACTCCGTGGTGTTAAAGTTGATTAGCTTTAAACCTATCGAACCTCAAAATCATCATGTTCATGTGTTTGAGGATTAGGGTACTAGCTCAGATGCCGACTTTGTCATAACCATGGCTTAGAGTTTAGTAGCGTAATAGATGTTAATCATAATTCAGAGCCAGGCAGAAATAAACAGCAAAACGTGCTCAATATGGTAACAGTATCCCTTCTGCATAAATTGCAAAGCCTACGGGCATACTGCCAGTTATACCAAATGTCCCAAATTTCCAAAACCAAAGAAGGCAACCCCCATAAATTTAAATAAAAATAATTTCTCTAGCAACAATGTTATTGAAGGAATTTCCTTCGCTAATATTGTTAGCGGAAATAAAGATAATATGAAATCCTCAAATAATTCAAATGAAAATCATAGTAAAACAGAACAATGTCAAAATCCCATGATTCATCTACCCCTGAAACAAATATTTCAGAAATTTCTAATTTAATCGAACTTTTTAAATTTTTTTTCCGATCTTGTTAAATGATTGATTGATTGATTGAACATTAACGTCGCACTGTTCAGCTACACGAGGGCTTTTGACGACGGACCACGTAATTTCCGATCTTGTTAAAAAAATGCCAAAGTTACTGCAACTACTCCCAGCTCTTAAAGCATCCAAATGTGACAGGCAAAAAGCTTTTCTACTTGTAGAACCTCGCTCCCAGATAATTCTTTAATTTTTCTCTTTCTAATTTTAATTTCCCCGTTTTAGTATTTTTATCTCAATAGTTTTTTCATCTCAATAGTTAAATGTTTTCTCTGAGAAGGGCAGTCTCCGCAAGTTTACTCAACAACCAATAGCAATGCTCAATCCCAATAGCCGAAACCAGCTACCGCATTGATCCTTGCCTTAATGAAGCCACTCAACCTCCAACAAGCCAAGATAACAGCACCAGCAATATCGTAGTTTCTAGATAGGGAGCGGAGGATCGAGTCATCGATCCAGTCTCCTGTGAAGTTCAACTTGCAACTTAATTACAGTCTTCTGCAATTATTCGTCTGTACCAACAACCCCACAAGTTCATCACCCTGACAACTACCTCAACTAAATGATCTTGAGCAAAATCGGGGGACTTCACTTTTCTAACTGTTGGCGACGTTAATTATTAGATATTAAACAAGTAAAGTTGAATGACTAGTTCTCAAATGTTTTTGTTCATGTAATGGGACCAAAAATTATGAAATATAAATATAACCGATAGTTAGTGTGAACTCTAAAACCACTGCAATTTAGACGAAATTCCCAGCCAACAATTTAATTTTATCCCCATTAAATTAGTGAGAAGCAATATCCACATTTTTTGTAACAAAGACAATTTTTTAGAATAGGAATTCGTGCCTTTTCACCAGTTGAGTACTATTTTCGATATTTCCCTATCTACATATCCCAATCTTCTGTCGAGGAATAACTAGTGATCCTCTGTAATGATATTTAACAAGACCAAATCTTAATTCTACAGATCCCCTTCGAAAATTTATTGTTACAGTGAAAACTTACCCGCCGTGAGATATTCTCTGAGTATTTTAGAATTTTTGCGTTTCGAAAATTATCCATCACATCCAGTGGTCTTTGAAATTTTAAAAATCTTCACAAAATTAAAATCTCAAAATAAGCTATTGTGTGACTGTATATCTTCCAAATAGTAATTAAGAGCGAACGAAAGAGTTTATAGTGCTATTTTTTAAATCTACATTTGGTGTAATCTTCCTGTTTCTTACTGCATTTTTGTAAAATACTTTCAGGCAACTATTTCAAAAATAGAAAAAAAAATCGATAGAACCTTGAGGAAAATATAAAATGAGAACCTATCTTAAAACCACCGTTTATTACTAGAAGTTTCCCTATAATGTAAGAGACAAATTGTTTCGACACATATGAATTGGACACACGAGACTTAGAAACATTTCCGGTATTTAGCTGTTGACCTTGACAGGAGTGTTTTGAATCCCTTACCCATCGGTCAGCATCCATGTCATTTACGCATTAGACGAGTGGGATGAAAAGGATCCCTACTCTGGTCCTTACACGTTTCTATTCCTGTTCTTTTGATGGTTACGATTTGCGAAAGAGGCCTCTGCATACTCCCTTCCTAGAAAAGAAACATTTTTTTTTTTGCTGTTGAAACTTAGAGTAGGTTGTTTTTCGGCTATTGCAATTGAGAATTACATTCCTGTTAGGTTTTCAGTGTCTGCAGTTTCTTGTTGAGATAGCAGGTCAGGTACACGCGTGCGCCAATGCAGTTTGAATCACTAGTTGTGGTTTATTGGGAATTTTTTAGTTATTCTTCATGGAAATGTATATTCAACCATTAGGTTTAGGCTGTGCTGTCATCCAGAGTTCAATTCCTGGGTCCTTACTTCAGCAAGAATATTTATTTGAACCACCAAACTTTAGGTCCAGAGATCACATCGTGCTCACGTTCAACAGGGTGAAAAGAAATCTCTTCTCGGACCAGTTACTAAGTGATATTAATCCTGTCTTTCTATTGGTTGCGACTTGTGAGAGGAGTTGCTGCACACCTTTTTTTTCTGGTGTGGGAAAGATCTACTCGAAATGTGTGATTGTAGTATTTGTCAATTTATTAAGAGCGACATCGGGGTTGAATATTACATTTAACTCCACTCGTTATAAGCATTTTAAAACCTACAATCTGACTTGATATTTAAGAGAATAGCCATCCATAAATATACTTGTATTTCAGTTTAACACTCCATTAATTTTCATCGATTTAATGAAGAAATTGTAGTTTCCCACTTCTGCATACCCGATGAATTTGAAGTTACATTATACAAGGTTTTTTTTTCATTCTAATTTTGTATTTTATAGAGAACATTTATAACCCCGTGCACCACAAAGTATCAAACGGGAGCTTGCATAGAAGTAAGCGTGAAGCACACTTCGCAAAGAAGAGAAAAATTACAACACAAACAAACATGCCTTAACCAGGATTCGAACCCAGACCTTAGGGCATCGCAGTCACAGAGTCGTTAACCACTATGCGGGATGGGCAGTTTGCTTTTGTATTATGAGAGGGTTAAATTACTGGTAAACGAAAACTAAAATTTCGAGGAAAGATAAAATTTAAAAAACGTAGGGTTTTTAGGATTCTTTTTGGATACGAACAAATTATGGCTGATCACTTCTCAAATATCCGTTTTCACTGATAATGAACAACTTTCAAACTATGTCATAAAACAGCGATACATTTCACTTATAATTCGTATCTGTCTAGGCAAAACTCAAACAAAAAATCTAGCGAGAATCAAGCCATCTATTAATGTCCTGTAATTTATACGTGTAATCGGAAATTCGAGAAAGAGAATTGAAATAGAATCAAAATAAGAGTTGTGAAGCTACCCCCCTTTTACATCGAGAACTGTTTCTTCGTCATTACTGGCTTGTTTTTTAGCTGAATGATTTTTTTCCATATACATTTTTTTTTTACAAAAGACAAGAGATTTTGCGAAATTGTTCACAGAGACCGCCACCTTACTCTAGTGGAGCGTCTTGTGTAATTGTAGCAAGAAAAATAAATTCGTTTGCTTAACATTACAAATATTGTTTTACGTTTCATTAAAAATGTGGTTTCCCTTCCAAAACTTTGTAAACCTTTTATTTTTAAAACCTTATAAAAAGTATATCCCCTTGATGACTGAAACTTTCCTACAAAGCTCTTCATGAAATTCTTGTCTGTTGTTTATCTATCATTATTTTTGAAGTTTTATTTCATAAACTTAAACACTGTCTTGTGTTTGGCTCAGTGTGTCTCATAAGTAACAAATGCAAAAATTTTAGGCAACTAGCTTTTAATTAATAGAAAACAATGACTAAGAAATATGCCTTTTTTATTTAACATGAAACCTTTAATTTTTTTCCCAATGGGCTGCGGGAGAGAGAGAACCATTAACCTATTCCGGAATTTTTCTGCAAAATTTAATTTAGTAATAGATATTTGAAGTAAAAAGCTCTGTGCCGAGCAACTAGGCCTCGCAATTTCTCTTTGCAAGGTTTGGCAACAGAGCTAGTATCCAGCATTGAATGAAGGGAAGTCAGTCAGGAACACTTTGTAACGACTTCACACATCTCTGGGATAAACTATTTATTTCACAGTAAGAAAATCATCAAAAAAATATTCTATTACAATTAATTAGCAAAATGGGTCCACAGATAAAGAGTCTCTCGCTTCAATGTCTTATAGCGCTCGCCTAATCGTACTTAAATAAAGTGATTCTTTATAGAAAAATATCCTATGCATAGATAGGCGAAAGGGGTTCTTAGTTCACTCTCGGTAATTTTACACCGAGTTTGGGGGAGCTCGCTGGTTGTATCTCCGCCGTGCGGTTGCTGATTCCAAATCTCGGTTCGAAGTCCACCTTAATTCGTGGACTCTAGTATCGCTGACTCTCAAGTCTATCACTAACGAGAGGCCTCAATCGGATTCTCTCTAGTCAAAATCTGATCCTTACTCCCTCGCTCTCTCCTTTTTAAACATCTCATTTCTCATGGTCATTCACCGCCTATCCTCTTCGATCTCTTGTCCATCGGCCGCTTATAGCGGGAGTCTGTCTCGGCTCATAGTCAGAGTTCTATCTTCTCAGATGTGCTCTCGTCACCGATTCGTGAGAACCTGAAAGCACATTGTACCGGAGTCTCTTAACTTTCGAACTGGCATGGGGAAAAATGGTCAGAATTTCTGACCACCCATTTGCGAAACTTTTCCCCAGCAATTAGGGAGACGCATGGAATTTTCCCACGTTTGTCGGCATCCCCGCTTAGCAATTAGGGGGAAGAGACTGGGTACATCACAACTTGTCATCTAAAGCCTATGTTATGGTTTTGCAATACTTTGTAATCTGGCTTGAGGCCCAAACCCTGACTTTGCTGGGTGACCCTAATGTTTTTCACTACGCCACTGGTAACACCTTGTTTATCACAAAGCAAGATCTATGAATGGATAGAGCACTCCAAACAGGGAAGAACTTTGTGTGACGACGAAAGATCGGACAGTCCATCGACACCAACCACTGAGAATAATGTACAAGTCCTTGAGGGTGCACTGGCGGAGGAGATGGTTAACATCCAGCACACGTTTCACACCTACCGTAAACAAAAAGCGAGTTATTGCCCTCTTTTCATCCTCTATGTAGATCTACAATGAAGCTGCCCTGTTGAAAGGTTACACCCCCAACGACTACGTGGGAGGAAGAGAGACACGTTGTATAGAAGTGTTACCGACTATCCCTCATTCACCTCTAGATAATAGCACTGTTGCCAGTGGTGTAACGTACACCACCGCAAACCCCACATCGTGGGGGGCCCGAAGCCTGACTGCCTCCAAGTACCTACTGTTTGTAAAATCCAACTGGGGGCCCAAAACCTGACTTTGCAGAGGGCCCAAACGTTCTCCGTTACGCCACTGGTGGTGGCCAAACATCGGAGAGATAAATTTTCAAAATCCCTTTGCTTAGACTTTCCTTCGTATAAAAGCTAAATATTATGATTGTAAATCTCCAAATGGGGTGTGTCTTGCACTTACTGTAATTTACACATTTTACTGACTTCGTGCGCTTGCTGTAGGTGATAGTATCATCCATGTTTGTCAAGTGTCCCTAGTGAATAAAATTTAGCAAAGAAAAACTAAACAAGACATTTGGATTAAATTTTTATTCCCACACAAAAAAATCAAATATCTTAATCGTATTTCGTATAAATAACATTCAATGTAGTTGAAAATGGGCAAAAATAAATGTCTAATAAAATGAACAATTTACTTGGTTATCTTATGCTGTTTGATGAAACTAAAAGTTAGCTTCGAAAATAATTTTTATTTGTAGAGACACAGGTAATTTTTTTAAAAAGTTAAGTAATTCGACATGACATCTTGCTTCTCCTTTTTTCTGAATACTCCTTGATGTTAACTGCTGATGAATTCACAACACCTGTACAAAAATGAGAAAGTGGGCAAGTTTTTTTTTGTTATTAGCGTCACATTCTAAAACAAGTAATATATATACATATTTTTTAACTCATTCCTACTTCGTTTGAAAAATGTACTGGCGCCACCTGTTGCAGCCAGTTGTAACTTCGACAGAAATAACATAGAATAAAAAAAATTAAATTTAATTAATGAATTCATGTTTGAAAAAACTGTATTAATACTGTCATCCACTACAAGTTTTAAAAAATGTATTTGAATTTGAATGGCTGAATAGAAAGTATTTTATTAACGATTGAAAATACACTGGTGTGCAAAACTTAAGCAACAATGTAAAAATTAAACAGATAACCATGAAATTGCAGAAAAAGAAGTCTGGAGATCAGTACAGTGAACACGTAAGTCAGTAGAAACGTCATGCGTATGCAAATATCAAGAACGAAATGTCAGAAGCGACGTGAGCGTACGCAAAACGCGTGATGTCGGCGCGTGCTGTTCAACAGTAAAATAAAATGAAGGACGCAGACGCAATTCAACATATTCGCTGCAAGTGCCAGTGAGTCAGTTCATGAAATATGGCTAGAAGAAATCCCCTGGACGACTTCACACGTGGAAGAATGATCGGAAAGCTGAAGGAGGGGCGTACCGTCACCAGTGTAGCTGCAGAGTTCGGAATCAACAAAAGTGTCGTTTCGCGCGCTTGGAAAGCGTTCCAAACCACAGGTGCAGCTGTTAGAAAGGTTGGTGGTGGCCACCCGAGGACAACAACTGCAGGGGATGACCGATATATTATCCTGCAGGCGAAAAGAGGCCGACGGCAGTCAGCAAGCGTCATTGCTCAGCAACTCTCTACAGAAACGGGGCGACAAGTGTCGCGGTTTACTGTGGCCAGACGCCTTCACAAAGGGGGCCTATTCGCCCGTCGTCCTGAACGCTGCCTCCCGTTGAAAGTTGACCACCGACGCCACCGTTTACAGTGGTGCAGAGCACAAAAACTGGACAACTGTCAATGGAGTCGTGTCCTCTTTACGGATGAGAGTCGGTAGAAGCGATTCTAAACGCGTTTTGATTTGGAGAGAGATCGGGACACGGTTTTATACCAGTAATATCAAGGAAAGACACCATTATGGTGGTCCTGGAGTTCTTGTCTGGAGAGGCAGTATGCTGAACGGGCGAACTGAGCTCCACATTTTCGATAGAGGGTCTGTAGCCGGGGATCGCTATTGTGAGGAGGTACTTCTTCCTCATGTGCGTGTTCCGAGGTGCCATTGGCCCAGACTTCATTTTTATGGATGACAATGCCCGGCCACATCGGACTCTTGCTGTTGAGAAGCTGCTGGAAAGTGAAGATACCACTCGAATGGATTGGCCAGCGTGCTCCCCAGATTTAAATCCCATCGAACATGTGTGGGATGCTTTGGGGAGACGTATTGCAGCACGCTTACATCATCCGGAGAACATCCAACAACTCAAACAGATGCTGATTGAAGAATGGGCACACCTACCGCAAGAAATGTTGCACCAGCTGGTTCTGAGTATGCGGAGACGGTGCGAAGCAACCATTGCAGTGAGGGGAGGGCATATACCATATTAAGGAACATCTGCTTGTTGTTCTTCCTGTTGGATAGACCATCATGAGTCACGATACTATGCGTTCAATAAAGCTTGTTTTTGTTTGATTCCATACCGTATGCATTGTATTCCTTTTTCAGCGCCGATGCTTTCGTCATCCTTTACGTACATAATGCTCTCCCTCATTTCTGAATTTCATGTTTCTCAGATGATTTTTCGTGAAGTTATGGCAATAAACCCACCTGTTGCTTAAGTTTTGCACACCAGTGTATGAACAAGATATATATATATATATATATATATATATATATATATATATATATATATATATATATATATATATATATATACATACAGTCAGGTCTCTTTTTATGCGTTTTTGAAGTTGTGCGGTTTGTATTCCAAACATTTCTAGATTTTTGTTATTATTATTATTTTTTATACTGAGACGTAGATCGTAGTATTCCGAGAATTTCCGTATCTTTTTGGTGCTTACGTCTGCGACAGTCTTGGATTCGCATTCGTTATTTCAGTAGTATTTCAGTAGTATACCGATACGATATCATTATTTCGAAATTATATTTTCTCTTAGCGGTGCCTTGTTCATTTTTATAGAAGTTTCACTTTAATAAGTGGCGAATTTAAGTTGCAATATAATAAGCAGCAAATTTTGATTCCTAGATTTAAAGTGAGTGTCGTAAAGTTTTATTTTTCATTAGAAAATCGTAAGTGTAATTTTTTAAAATTTCTTTTCTAAGATTTTATTTGGCCCAATGGAGAAAAAAACCATCAAAGACAGTCAATTTGGTTGGAAGCGAAAATTGCAATTTTAGATCGCTTAGGAAAAGGAGAAGGATCTACGGCTATTGGAAAACATTTTAATTTAGGCGAATCTACTGTCAGAGCAATTAAAAAGAATGAAGCTGCAATAAGAAAATCGGTCATTTCTGGTACAAAATTAAGCACCAAATTTGCATCGTACACAAGGGATGTATTATTAGAAAGAAAAGAAAGAGCCATCGCAATTTGGATTGAGGAACAAGTTCAAAGAAGGATTCCTGTAAGTGGTTATTTAATCCAAGAAAAAGCTCTTCAGTTTTGTTTTATTAGTCAATGAAACAGTCAGAACCATCAACTTCCATTTCCCAAGCTGGAAAAGAATTTTCAGCTAGCAAAGGATGGCTAACCGGGTTCTTAAAAAGAAATGCACTTCATAATATTAAGATAACAGGGGAGAGTGCGAAAGCAGATGAAGGAGCAGCAAAAATATTTCCAGAGGAGCTAGCGAAAATTATTGAAGATGGGGACTATTCTGCCGATCAAGTATTTAACGCTGATGAAACAGGACTTTATTGGAAAAAATTGCCTAACCGTACTTACATCGCAAAGGATGAAAAAACTGCAAGTGGACATAAAGCAAGTAAAGATCGAGTCACTTTATTACTTTGTAGCAATGCATCAGGAGATCGGATGTTGAAACCTCTCTTAATAAATAAATCTCTTAGACCACGCGCCCTTAAAGGTAAAGATTTAAAACAACTGCCCGTGCATTGGATGGCTAACCAGAAAGCCTGGATGACAACAGCTATTTTTACAGAATGGTTCAATAATTGTTTCGTACCAGAAGTGGAAGCCTCTATGAAGGAAAAATTTCTCGATTTTAAAGTTTTATTAATTGTTGACAATGCAGCAAGTCATCCACAATTAGAACATCCAAATGTTCAAATAGTATTTCTTCCGCCCAATACAACAAGCCTTATTCAGCCATTAGATCAAGGCATAATTGCAACTGTTAAAAAATATTATATTAAGACAACGTACAAATTCATCTTGAATAAACTAGAAAATGAGTCCAAAACAGTAAAAGATGTGTGGAAACAATTTTCTATTTTTGATTGTTTAATTCATGTTGCATCTGCTTCCGCTCAAATAAGACCTAGAACTTTAAATGCCTGTTGGAAAAAGATTTGGCCAGCATGTGTGACAGAATGCAACCACTCAAACATCGACACTATCAGATGAAATAATTAATTTGGCACATGAAATTGGAGGAGATGGTTTTAATACCTTCAGCCACGATGATATAGATGAATTGCTTGTGGATGATGCATTAAGTGACAATGATATTATTGATTTAACTTTAGATCTAACTATAGACGGCGTCGTAGGTCTAGAAGGAGATAATGATGAGGAAAAAAAATCAACTTCCCTCAATGGAAAATTAATTCAAGAAGGTCTTCAACTTCGCAGTTAATTAGAAAATCATTTTCTTATTAATGACCCCAATTCTGAACGAGCCTCTAAATTACAACGTGAGCTGCAGAACTGCATGTCTGGATATCGTGAACTATATAAAAAAATAAAAGAATCCTCATCGCAAAGTTTAATTACTGATTACATTGTCAGAAAAGAAAGAGCTACACAGAACGAGAATGAAGTTTGTGAAAATTCGTGGCCTTTACCGCAAATATCTATCGCAGAGACAGTCTCTTCTGATGATGGTGATTTGGAACCACTTCGCAAACCATTATCAGATAGCGATAATGATTAAAATGTAAAACTATGTGTGTGTTACTTTTCCAAGAAATAAAATGAATTAAGGTTTGAATACAAGTCATTTTTTAGCTTTAGTATGAATTTCTTTCAGACATTCGAAGTAATTTATCATGCAGCCTATTTCTTTTCATTTTTTGCAATTTTTTTTTATGCGGTTTTAAGTTAATTTTAACTAGTTGTTTTGGGTTTTATGTGATTTTAGAAAACTAAGGAACGTATCCCTACTTTTTCCATTCAAATAATATCTTTTTTAATGCGATTTTTTATATGCATTTTTCGGTAGAACGTATCTACCGCATAAAACGAGACCTGACTGTATATATATATATATATATATATATATATATATATATATATATAGGAAGAGAGTGAACTAATAGTAAGAGAGAGAAGAGCCGGGAAAAAAAGGGGAAAAGAGCTGGGGAAAATGGGGAGGAGAACAGGGAAAAAAAGGGGAAGAGTCGGAGAAAATACGGGGGGATGGGAAAAAAAGGAAGAGCCAGAAAGAAAATAGTCAGTTACAGATTTTAAGATTTTAATGCCTTTTAAAGCTTTTGGAGGAAGAAAATAGTTCTATTAAAATGCAGACAATCATTGTAAAACTGAAAATTTTATATAATTAGCAAAAGGATCAATTCCCCCCCGATATAAAAAATTAATAAATTGACCCCCCACAGTTCAATAACTGAACATTTTGGACAATCGCTTAAATTCGTTGGAACTAACCATGAAAATATATTACACGTCTTTCAGGAGAATCAAAGCCGTGATGATGCATATATCTCTGTGTGCTACGATTGGTAGAGGGGTTCTTACTGTGGTTACAATTGTGACTTTTAGGCATATAAATTCTAACTTTTGAGTTGAATAGAAAAAGGCAGTCTTGAAAAGTTCCAAGCAGCAATTATTTTATAATAAATTTCAATGTTTTATTGCGAACATTGTAAAATTCATACTAAACTAAAGAATTTATAGAAAAAATTTTCAAAGTGTTTTTGACTTCTATAACTACTAAATGTTTATTTATTAACGTCTCGCTTAAAGTAACATGAGCGCTATTGTCAACTGATCTCATAATTTTCAGCGGTGGTCAAGTGACAACGACAACAGCTTCGCCGGCACCCAACTTTCCACATCACGACAACGTGGGGTGACAACATATTTAACGTGCATCAGCCCGTATACACGCTGGATCTTCAGAGGTAGAGATCTTCGAACCAATGACTCGAAAACGCAGATCACGAGTTAGTGACCATGACCACAAGGTTATTGCGACCACTGTTAAGAGTAGAGCCCTTTTGCGAGTAGAATCTTACCGAAGAGACATTTACTGTTTTACATCAGAATTTCATGTCTGTAAACCCTTAACATAGAGTCATTACATGACCATTAACATAACCCACAAAGACTTTAACCAAATCGCAGGAAATTTTGTAAAATCAAGACAAATACTTACCCTCAAGATTCTCACAGATGAACATCTCAATTTTAAATAATAAGAATACGCAGAGATCAAGAATTCTCAGCAGGGCTTCCCAGATCAATCCCATCAGAATATTCTGTTGAATAAATAAAAAACTTCGAGTATATATAATTAGATATGTATTCTTAAGCAACAAATTTCGTTAGGTTTGAATGGAATGACTTTTTCTGGCTCCCTGTTATATCTAGAAGATCCTTGCTCAACATTTAGAGCAATGATCCTCAAAGTGGTCTTTATCGACCCCCAGGGATCTATGTAAGCGAAAAAGTAATTTAGGGGTAAATGGAGGTCTATGGGATAGTGGCTCTCATTAAACCAGATCGTGGCTTTAATTTAAAAAATAATCATCCTGAAATCAGATTTTACCTTTTTAAAAGATTTATTTACTAAATTTAATTAGGTTAATTTGCAATAACAGGGGGACAGCATAAATCTTATTAAAACGAAAAGTATTTCAGTGCTTTTTTTTCGAATTAAGCTAAAGCAGTATAATATTAGAAGTCACGAATTTTTTTAATTTATCACAAACAATCTGTCAGGACGTTTTAATCTACGTCCAGCACTTAAATGCCCTTTATTTGTGCAAAATTTAATATAAAATTAAAAAAAAAGTATCCATTTTATGGAAAATTAAATAAATATTTATTCACATAGATATTCCCGACTGGGTGTTGAACCCGTTTGCGTGTGGACTAACTCAGATCCCAAACACAAATGAATCCATACTGAGATACAGGACCATCTTACTAAAGTATCTACAAATGAGGGACTTAAGCCAATGTTTGAACAAGGAAGCCACAAATTCAGGTTACCAAAAAGAAACAGATCCCAAATTTTATATCCTGCATTATTTGTTATTGAACAGAAGTTGTTGACTACTCTTTCCGTCTTCCAATTTAGTAGAACGTAGATTTAGTGCCGTAAAAAACCACACACACACTAGTGCTTGTGGGGATTTGCGATTGCTATTCATAAACATTGAGACGAACATAAATAACATAACATCTCATCAATTTCATCCGTCATTAATATTTTTATTTTATTTTAAACAAAAGTTATAACTGCAAATAAATAATTCTTCAAAATGTTTTTTTAAATTCGTTATTTTTATATTATGCATTTACAGTTACTCCCAAAATTGAGGGTACACCTACTTTTAAAACGGGAATCAATGTTTAGAATGAAAAAATTATATTAAATGAGGGAAGTAATTAAAACCTTTAAGCATAGATGCGTTTATTAGATCATAATTTATTATTTTGAATGATAAAACAAAATATTTGATAGTTTAAACATACATATAATAACTTATAAAGAAAATTAAGAGAAATTAATGGTCACAAAATTGAGAGTACATGCATCTATTTTCCTGCATAAATCATGAACAATAAAGAGGTAATATTTAGTAGCATAACCTTTTGCTGATATGACAGCTTCCAATCACCGAGGCATCGATTCCACAAGATGTCTAGTGGTCTCGGGAGCAATATTCAGCCATTCTTCTTGCAATACCGATTTTAATTGTTCCTTGCTTGTAATTTGATGTTTTTGCATAGCTCTCTCAAGGTGGGACCACAGATTCTCGATAACATTTAAGTCGGGAGACTGTGGAGGTGTATTAAGTTGATTCCGACAATGGTAAAGCAGCCATTATTTTACAACAAACGCAGTGTGCTTGGGGTCATTGTCTTGCTGGAATATGAAATTCGACCCCAGTGTCCCAATTTATCAGCACTTTCTTTCAAATTATTTTGCAGTATGTTAAGATAAGCCATCGTGTGCATGATTCCATCAATGAATACTAGCTTTCCCACCCCCAACGCAGCCATACACCCCCAAAATCATCACCGACCCACCTCCGTGCTTCACAGTAGGAGTTGTGTGTTTTGGGTGGTGTGAGGTATTTGGTTTACGCCACACCATAAGACGACCGTCACTGCCGAAGATGTTGAACTTACACTTATCGCTGAAAATGACTTCGTTCCAAAACTGTTGAGGCTTTAAAATGTGTTCTTTAGTGAATTTCAATCGCTTGACTGTATTCCTCTTACTAATTAGGGACTTTTTTCGAGCTACTCTACCATTATAGCCAGCTTTTCTTAGGACTCTTCGTACCGTTTCTGCAGAAACCGATCAACCTAAGGTATTAGAGGTACTGGCTGCAATTTTAGGAGCACTAATTTTAGGATCAATCTTCACTTGATGTATAACTCTTCGCTCTCGGTTATAGAGTTCATAATTTTCTTTCTCACTCTTCCTTCGTTATTTACCAGTATACCAGTCTTTTTAAATTTTTGCAGGATTTTTTAGATGCAGTTAACACTTCGTCCAAGTACTTTAGCAATATTCTGCTGGGATTTACCTTCATTTGACAGTTTAATAACAAGTTTTTTCTTTTCGATCGTTGCTTCCTTCCGATTCTCCATTTTAATCAAGACATCAAATCACAAACATAAATTTGCTACCAGATAGCCTTTGAAAACCTTCCTTTATCATAGATCTATTATCAAATTTCTATTTAAAAAATTACTGGTAGTTTTGCATAGTGATTAAAGAAGTGTACCCTCAATTTTGTGACATTAAAATGGTATAGTTTTTCTTTCAAACCTTCACATTTTTGTTTCAATCAATTTCCACATCTTACATTTAATGTTATTTGGAACAGTAATGTATGCATTTTGAATGTACAAAAGTGCGTTAACATAGCGTATTAATTTCTACACCTGGTGATCCGATGGTGAATTCGGAATTAAGTGTACTCTCAATTTTGGGAGTCACTGTATGTAGTTGTTACATTGGGGGTCCGTGGGAGTTTTCACTTTAAAAGGGGTTCGTGGGCAAGTTTTGACAGTAAAAGGGGCCCGTGAGCAAGTTTTGACAATAAAAAGGGGTTCGTGGGCAAGTTCTGACTATAAAAGGAGTCCGTGAGGAACTGTTGACTAAAAAAGGGGTCCATGGGTTGAAAAAGTTTGGCAGCCACTGTTCTAAAGCATTTGGCGACGGATCTTGTAATTTTGAGCCCCAGTCAGGTGGTGAAACCAGGCATCGAGGCACACTACTCATCGCGCTTCCACACCACGTCAACGTCAGAACTTTCAGCCGTGATAGATTTAACGTGCATCAGCCCCCAACACAGTGAGTCTTCAGTGGAATCAGGGCTCGAACCCACGATTCGTCAAACATTTCGTAATCATGATCACTCGGCTACTGCGGCCTCAAGAATTTTGATTCATTATGTTACGGTTAATTATTTAATGAATACAAAATCATCAATATGACCAGTCTAGAGGTGAATCATTTCTCGACTTGCTTTAATAATTGTGAAAATGTTATAACAATAAGGATGTAAAAGAAAACATGCTTAAACACATACTAGATAATATATGCTAATAAAAATATATATACGGTTTTACATATAAAAAATATGGTTCCACGGAATTATAATAAAGATTTACAAAGACATTAAAGCATCCATTTAAAAGAAAGGAAAACCGCATAACATTAGTTTTACTAGAAACACTTTTAAGTATTTTTTTTTCTGGGATTCATGCAACTTTTAGTCAAGTTTGGTTAATACAAAATCTTGAATACAATACACCTTTTCCTTTTTATACACCACAACATGATTTATTATTTATCAAATGCCTGGCCATTGACCATCTGGTCATTAGGCAAACACCACGACATGATAAAGAGCAGTATCAATTTGGTATTTGTGAAATACGAGTGTGTTATTGTTATCTTTGTGATAAAAGTATTAGAATAACACTTCAATATATGTACATTCCAAGGCAAAACAACAATATAAGAATACATTAAGGAGTTATATAATTGTAGGAAATTTTGTCTATATAATTACCTTGTAATTCCAAACATGACAAATCAAATTTTGGAGCACCTTGAATAAACTGGTGAAGCACCCTATCACTACAGCTGAGTATTTGAATAGTGTTAAAAGAAGAGCACAGTGTTAAACTAACATTAGAATTTAAATCTATTTATTCTCATTCATTGTTGATTGATTGCTTATTAAGCCACCCATCCGGTATAGAGGTTAATGACGCTGACTGCTGTGTCGTAGGGCATGAATGGTTGCAAATGTATAGTACTTTTGCAGCATGGGGGTACTCTAAATTATCATCAAGCCGTAAGTCTTCTCGTGAGGTAGGTGGAAAGGGAAGAGAGGAAGGAGGCCCCTGACAACCTCCAGAGTGTTCTCCCTATAATTGAGGCGGAACCGAGCCAAATCACACTGTCACCTGTATGTATGGTGCTCAAAGCTACGGTTAACTACAGGTGTACATGTAACTCTTTGCCACGATTAATTTCGTGGGCCACGATCTAATACCGTCAGACAGGTGGTATTAGCAGCAACAATAACATCTGAAAACAACAGAAGAGAAATCAGAGAAAAATATCACCTTAGTTTGAACTGCGGTCAAATGACGAAGACACCTAAACTGACACCTCATTCTCCATTCAATATGTTTTTAAGTTCGACACACATCAGTCTTACTACGCAATGGATGCTTAGTGAGAGAAAGATTCGAACCCAATACTCTCAACTGTCACAAAACCGGCCATAAGTCAGTTGGTTGTTGTTGACTTATTCCACTAGATCTGTCTGTAGGTCTATGAGCACAAGAATCTTCAAAAAATTGTATAAAAGAGGATTATGTGTTTTTCTCAAGATGTATCCAATTCACCAAATGTTCCGGAGAGGCCTGCACTGAATTGCAGTTGGTACACACAAAAAAGGCCTTTTATCCATCAACAAAAGAGAGACCCTTTATTATTTATCCAACGCCAGTGATTGTCTCTTTTTGACCTCTCAGTACCGACTGATGGGAAGAAGTCTGGAGGATTCAGATATGGCAAGAATGGTGGCTGTTAATGGTTTCACTCGCGCGGGGTGTTCTGTACACCCCAGCAACAAGAAAATCCCCCCAGGATTCTTAAAAGAATGCGCAGAACCACGTATTTTTCTGTAGCTGCACATTTTAGGTCATTGAACCTTCAAGCCTGATGCAATCTTTCTTTCTCAAACGATTGAAATGTAATGACCTTCAAAAGTTTATCTGGGGGACTGAGAACTCCCGCGAGAAGTTGAGCATATGTATACAGTCTGCTCTGAATGTTTGGAAAATGATTAAAATCTTATTTTTCTACTTTCTACAATCATTATCTCATTAATTATAAAGTATATTTATTATTGGTATATACGTTTTACTGGTTTATGAAATAATATAAAATTATGTGCTTTAAAATGAAAATTTTGTATGTGTTTAGTTTAAATTAATGTTAGTCTTATTTGTATACAATAAATTTTAATAATTTTATATGTATAATACAAAAAACATCTTGTACTCTATAAATATGTATCACATAATGACTTAATTTTATTTTCATAATTAAATATACGTATTAAAAGTTTGGGGTGTTCTCTACACCCCGCGAGTAACGACGGTAGCAAAAACAGGCGCGAGTGACCGCGGGTTAATTTGTTCCTCCCTCTTTTTTGCCAGGAACTGTTTGACGATATTAGTTGTGTGAGGGCGAGTATTGTCGGGAAAAAGGCCATGAACCTTGTTGTACGTACTGGGGCGTACTCTGCATAGATGTTTCATGAAATAGGTCGAAATTTTCAATGTACCTTGCAGCATTCATCGTCCAGCTATCATGCGTATAGTAAATCAATGTTCTTTCGTGATTAATTCACTTTCTCAATGTTTTTGTCACTGACGAAATGTCACCGATCTTTTGCTACGAGGGTTGTCAGAAACACTTTTCCGGCCTTCTCGAAACCTGGAGAGAGAACCACTCGTACACACACTTCATGAACAGTGATTGATCTTCATAAACACGTGCCTGCATCAAATAAGTTTCTGTCAATGTCTTGCCAAAGCTTAAAACAAAACTTTAAATTGATCTTTTGTTCGCTAATTTTCCTGTTCTCAGTTAAAAACCAACGCACTAAACAAGCACTTTGTAAAACAAGTTTTAAACGGAACACAAATGACGTTCCTCTGAACAATGGTGGGAGTAGATGGTCAACACCTACCGCTACGCATGTGCAGTGTTTTGCTTCGCCAGTTTTGCCAAATCGGCAGTTCTGACTTCATTCACCGATCTTTATTGTCAGAGGTTGTATGACAAGAGTCTCGAGGAAAGTAGTTTCTAGAAAAACGCGTCTAATGTTTCGTGTCAAGTTACGCGCTTACTAAGCCATACAGTGGTACTTTATACTTAATTTTTTCAATGTGCGATTCTTGCTCCATACATTGGGCCTTCCTCTACTTCAAAAACGCATTTTCCGTTCTTTCTTGAAAACGAGCAGTTCTGGCCTCCTTTGAAGCGTCAGAAGCTTATATTTCTGAGCGCTCAATACGGATATTGTCACGTTTAAAGGCAAATGCATGAGCTCTGGACTGATTTTTATTCCTATAAAGGTCGACATTTTTAAAATTGGAATGAAGCCTTAATTAAAAATGCAAACTGCTATAAAAGTTACTCTTACTAAAGTGTGTGTTCCGACATGTATATGCTTAGGTGCAAAAGTCCATATTAATGAATTCAGACATTCCGTTATCGTATTTTAAAATATGTGATTGATTGAATGATTGAATATTAACGTCGCACTGTTCAGCTACACGAGGGCTTTTGGCGACGGACCACGTAATTTTGAACCATGGTCAAGTGACGTGGACGACACCTGAGCTGGCACCCCCTCTCCTAACTACCACACCACACCAACGGGAGGACGTTTCAGCTCTCGACAGATTTAACGTGCATCGCTGCCCTTCACGGCGGGTCTTTAGCGGTTTTGGGCTCGAACTCGTGACAAGGCAAGCCACGATCCGATACCTATACCACTCGGCTACCGCGGCCACATTTTAAAATATGTATAAAGAGTACAAATGGTTTTACGAAGGAACACGATTGCAGGTATACGGAGGATCCTTATCGTTTATTGTTAGATTCTTTCCGACCGAGACGGTTTATCTGCCGCGTCACTAAAATATCTGGTAGTTATTATTAATTTTAATTCGCAGGTGTGTAGAATTTACAGAATTTATTCATCGAACTCTTTTTTTTTAACAATACATTTTATTTCATACTTTTTTTTCTCTTGTAAGTTAAAATTAACAACCCATTTTTTCCCCTGAAAAAATCTGACGCAAATTCTTATGATGTGTGTGTGTGTGCATCAAACATTTTAATCATTTTATAATTCATATTTGGGAGGAAAAAAATGGTGTCGAGAGTTTGCTTTCAAAACTACACAGAGAATGACGAGAAATACTTACCGGCTGGTAATAATATTTAGCGATTTATCGTTTACGTGTCCGCTAAATTATAATTATACTCAAAATTTTATACTTATGTAACCCATTTAATTTTTTTTTTGCAAAATTAAACGCGGACAGCAACAAAAATGACGTCTTTAAATTTCGTTTGAATCCAATCATTATTTCAAGAGGTATTCCAGAAGTAGGATTAACAGCAATGAATTAGAATCTTCAAGCAAAAATTTTATATTTTTCTCGTTTCCGAACACCTTGAGAAGGATATTAATTGACAGTTAAGTTTATTACTTACACATATGGTATTATAGATGTTTTGCTTACACTGGTCATCAAAATTAAATTATTATTCATGACAAAAATAAAACGTAACTTACACTTAATGAAAACTTGTTAATAGAAATTTCTGTACAAAAGTATTAGTTAAGGCTGTTTTTGCCGTATACACAAGAGCGTGAACTTAACATGGAGCATATTTTCAGACAGAAAAAATGCCACAATTTTTAAAAAAATTTGTGACATTGTAACTCATGCATTTGTTTATAATAGAGCGTTTTTAAAATTTTAAAATATTTCATAAATAATTAGTTTTTCCTTTTAACATCTAAAGGGAGAGCTCCTTTACCATTACGGTATAGGAGAAAATACATTTCATAATAAAAAAAATTTGTCAACTCGGATAAATATGAGTAGTATGATAAAATAAGTGATTCTCTACAGGATAGTGAAACCAGAATATAATATTAATGTTCGAGTACTTTTATATCTGAAAAAATATTCTGAATTCGGTTCCTATTCTTTAACATCAGCCAAAAAAACAGCCTTAACATAAATCACAATGATTGGCTGTTGATTATTTGCAAAATTTTGAAATTAAAACCAAATTTATGGAAATTGAAAACTGATGGAAAAATCAACTCACGTTCTGCGGATTTTTTTTCTTTGATATAGTCACCTCGGACAAATATACACATCTCATATCTTGATTTCATAGACTTTACCAAAGTGTTGATCAGGTCGTGTACCCCTCTTCTTAAAGTACACTTTTCGGCTCTTGCAAGGCATGAAGAGGAATTTGACTACTTGAAATTCGGTATTTTAAGACATCCCATTCATATTCAATCCAGTATTTTCTGTTTCGCAAGTATTCTTACACCACAAACGCTCGATGTGGCCGAGAATTGTCATATATTTACAAAAACTCTGGGCCATAGCACTCCTAAGCAGTCTAACTTGGGGTTCCAATACCTCGCCCATATCTCCAAGAAGTTGCAGCACGTGCTTAAAAAGGTATGCATCTCGTTGCGGCTATTTGTCATAATTTCTCTCCAAATCTTTAAACCACATTCAAGGTAACGGGATATTTCAGGGACAAGGCAAGACAGGTTGTGTGTTCCTTTTTCTCTCTTTAGATCAACATATGCCTTGAATTAGTGTTCGGACTACATCCGGACTCGGTAAGCAATACTTGGACCCAGTTTACTTGAGTCCATTGAACATGACGAATGTACCAGTTTCTAATGGGTCCCTCTGACAGTTGGAGTAAATGGGACACTACAAACCATTGGTTTTCTCGCATACAATTCAACCTTGTTAATGCTTCATGCAGCAGTAGAAAGGCTAATTCTACTATTCCTGTACCAACCTTACGGTATACAACCGGTATAGTTGTTCCGTGGTTTCTTCGAGCCGATAGTGGCAAAAAACAGTTTCAGATGCAGCTATTGCTTTTGGTCGCTCTTGACCAATCTTTCAATTAACTCAGTGTTTCGCAACCCCCGGTCCGCACAAGAAACATTAAATTATTTTTCTTTTATTTACTATGGTATAGCTTTGGGCAACTTCTTTATGAAAATCGCTTAATATTCCTTGTTAAATCCGTTTATATTCATTTTTTTGGTGCAGCTATATTTTATTCAGAAGTCACGATTAAATACACTTAAATTAAAATTATTAAATCAAAACAGTCTAAAATATAAACAATCAACTTCCTCTCCCTCAACGGGCCGTGGTAAAATTAACAAACGTTGACCGGTACGTGGTGATAAAAAGGTTGTGGAGCACTGAATTAATTGATCCAGGGCTTAAGAAATAGTTCTCAACTCTGGATATGGGACCCATTAAAAACTAGTACATTCGTCATGTTCAATGGATATTGAGGAATATTCAAATCTTAGAGGCTTCCACACACACACACACACACACACACAGTTGTAGTTGACCTCCCTTGATTTTACCAATTATTCACCCCTTTTGATTTTTGATATTTACTTTAATGATACCCGTGCGCCTGTAATGAATACTGATCATTCTCAAAAACCACATTAACTTTAAACAACATTTAAGACTGGAATTCCAATATGCGTCCATTGCGCACCATATTATCAATCATCATGTTTGTATATTTCCGATGTTAACTTATGCATGAGAATACATTTTTGTGTTCAGCTGTACTTCATTAACATAAATAATTGTGCAATCGGACATTGATTGCAACATTAACTTAGTGAGCATAATTGTTCTCATTATCCTCTAATCGGTATTATATAAAGATTATGTTTCGAAAAAAAATTACGAATTATTAAGAGATTGTCTCATTTGTTTCTTGATCACTGAATGTTAAATTAATAAAGAGAGCTGACATAATGATTTTAGATCTTATTAAGTAAATGTCGTAACTCTGTAGGATCTCCGATCTAGAGGATAATCAAGGTAGTTGTAATTTAGAGGTAATGGTCGCAAACTCGTGACCGGTGTCGATTCTTTGGAGTCATGTAGATGTGCTGATAATAGCCTCCCATCCGGTATAGTGGTTAGTAAGTAGAGTTTGGGTTGAATCCCGGGGAAGGCCTAAATGTGTGGTTGTAAATGTATAGTGCGTGTGCGGCATGGGGTCACTCTAAATATTCGTCGAACCGCAATTTCCCTGGTGTGGTTGGTGGAAAGGAAACATAGATGGGAGGACCCCTCACTACCCTCCAGGGAGTTCTTCTAAATTTGGGACTGAACCGAGCTAAGACGTACTGTCACTTGCATAGTTTGTGATAGTCCATGGGCTGTAGGTATCATCTCTTCATCATCCACGCGACCTAAGTATGAGGGGATAAAAGATTGACCCCTCAGAGATTCCATACTAAAATTAGTTTATTGTTATCTCAATTTATATTCAACAAAGCAACACATGTCTAGGAGGCTTATGATCAGGAGTGACGAGGCATTAATTATAATTATAACAAATAGCGCAATAAAAAAACCGAATTTATATATTTATAGATGATTCCTGACTTTACTAGAATCCATTCTAGTATTAAAGCTTAATCTAATCTTTCTTACCGCTAATCCATGGCGAATTAGTCCTTATATCGTCAATATAATCCTTGATCCAACTTGCTACGGGAAATGAACGATCTTCTGGCTTCGAACTCACTTAGAACTCTCCTTCTTAGAACTTCGCAAGCACTATTAGACCTTCTCATAGAACTTCACGCGAATACTAAAGCTCTAATATATTCACAATTCCTGATCTGCATAATCGCTTTCTCTTTTTGAGTTGGTTGGAAGGAATTGCCGTTCTGGCCCCAAAGATTTCCCAAGAAGTTTTAATAGAAGGCGCGATAAAGCCTCGTCACAAGTTCTCAAAGTTATGGTAACGACAGGCGTAAAAACCTAACCCCTGCTCATGATGTATTTCGTGAGCCTTAATCTGCATTGTCTATTTAATGGCATTAATAAAAAAACCAGGTGCTGATGCACGTTAAGTCTTTCGAGCCTCAGATTCGTTACGCTAGCGTAGTGCTGAAATTCAAAGAGTGATGTTCCAATTCAAATTTCGACCTTATCACTTGACCGGAATTCAGAATTATGAGTACTCTCGCCAACACCCTCATGTTGCTTCTAAATGCGAAGTTAGTAAACAATAAAACAATAAATCAAAAGAAAATCAAGTGATCTAAGTAAAAATTTATCAGCTCTATACTCAAATTTTTATTATATATATAGTTTTTTCTTATAATTTCTCTACTTATAACTAACATGTAGAAAAACTCTTATGTATTTAAGCAATACAAGATGTGATACATCTTGATATTGTCACAAGTTTCAATACAATTGACCACCAATTGAACTGAAGCATAGAATTTCTCCTTTTGAAGTTTTAAAAAAAATTCCTTATTTTCGTAGCTTTTAGAAGTGAGAGAAAGAGGCGAGAGAGAAAAGATTTTCTGCAAGTTTCCATTTCGGAAACAGTTCTCTAAGTTGTCATTAAATCCAGAGTTTGAAAAGTCTAATGTAAAAGCCAATGTTTATAGCCTGGAAGTACTTGGAATTGAGTGTGGCACAGTTCCTCTACTAAGTAGATTACTTTTTACTAGAATCTTCACTACCCTTTGAGGATTTTGAGGACTTTGAGGACTTTGAGGAATCACTTTTTTTGGAGCTAGAATCCTCCGGAGGCTTGCTACTGTATGGTATGGCTTGTACGGTGATGTGGAACGTTGAAAAATCAAAAGTAAAACAGGCAAAATAGGCCACCAATGTGATTATGGAAAGCCATTCAAAAACGCATGCGGCAGCCATGATCCAGAATCCCTACGAAGAGACAAAATGGTACGTTAACTAAAAATAATTATTAAGCATTAAGGGATAAATAAGGCATCACAAACTTAATCTCTTAACTGGTTTGTCTGTACCCCGTATGGGCTATCGAAAGCTGGCCACAACCGGTTTGGCCAGTTTTCGTACGCTGTAAGGGCACTGATATTTTCTTCTCTCTATTTTTGATTTGGACATATTTTTCATTCTTATAGTGAGATTATAAGCCCAGTGGCTGAGTGGTATTGTATCGCGTTTCCAAGCCACAGGTCCGGGAATCAAATACCAGGCTGGGCAAGGTCAACTCAGCATTTCATCCTTTCAGTGGGTCGATAATTGAGTACCAAGCTTGTGCTTGGGAGCTAAACACTGGGGATTTCAGACTGACCCCTTGACCGAAACATCTGCGCGTGCACCCCAGCGTCTAAGGTCACGTAACCTAAGATAGGCACATTAGGCCTTGGTTCTCATGGGCTATTGCGCCACTGAGTTCAATTATGGTGATATTATTAGTGCTAGTTTTTTTAAGAGATGTAGTTTGTCCATGGTACTGAAATACTTCTCATCCGGGATTTTCTTTGTGTTGAAGGGTGGGAATTTTTCATTGAAGGCAGGAACTTAGATTCTTGAAAATATTCTGTAAAGAACATGGATTGACAAGGCAATCTGCAATTTGTTATTTGGGAAGAAAGGAAAATGGAAATTAATCCAAAAAAACCGATAATCCAAAAAAGCCGATATTATCTCTGACCATTGCAATGCAAGACTTAGTATTACATCATGCTTCTAATGGTGTGTGCATATTCACTGAAGAGCCTAAAGAAAACTGGTGCAGGCATGCGTATGCAAATAAAGAGATATGGAACCCATCAGAGTACGGCTCTGCGGTCGGCAAAGTCTATATAAGATAACGAGTGTCTGACACAGTTTTTAAATAGGCTACTGCTGCTACAATGACAGGTTAGCAAGACGTATGTGAGTTTGAACGAGGTGTCATAGTCGGCGCACGAGAGATGCGACATAGCATCTACGAGTTAGCGAAGAAATTTGGATTTTCACATACGACCTTTTCACAAGTGTACCGCGAATATTGAGAATCCTGTAAAACATCAAATCTATGACTTCGCTGCGGTCGGAAAAAGATCATTCAAGAACGGGGTCAACGACGATTGACGAGAAACATTAAGCGTGACAGACATGCAACCCTTTCCCAAAGTGCTGCAGATTTTAATGCTGGGCATCAACAAGTGTCACCCTGCAAACCATTCAACGAAACATCATCGATATGGGCTTTCGAAGCCGAAGGCCCACTCGTATACCAATATTGGCTGCACCGCATAAAGCTGTACTCCTTGCCTGTGTCTGTTAACACTGATATTGGAACGTTCATGACTGGAAACAAATTGCCTGGTCTGATGAGTCTTGTTTGTAATTGAAACGAGCTGATGGACGTGTACGGGTATGGAGAAAACCTCATGAATCCATGGTCCTTACTTGTCAACAAGGGACTGTTCAAGCTGGTGGAGGCTCTGTGATGGTATAGGGCGTGTGCAGTTGGCATGATATGGGACCCCTGTACATCTAGATATGACTCTGACAGGTGACAGGCACGTAAGCATCCTGTCCGATCACCTGCACCCATTCATATCCATTGTGCATTACGACAGACTTGGGGAATTTCAGCAGGACAATTCGACACCCCCACACTTCCAGAATTGCTACAGAGAGGCTACAGGAGCACTCTTCTGAGATTAGACACTTTCGCTGGCCACTAAAATCCCCAGACATGAGCATTATTGAAAATATATGGGATGTTTTGCAAAGTGTTGTTCAAAAGAGATCTCCATCCCCTCTTACTCTTACTGATTTATGGACAGCCCTGCAGGATTCATGGTGTCAATTACCCCCATCACTACTTCAGACATTAATCGAATCCATACCACGTTGTGTTGTGGCACTTCTGTGTGCTCGTGGGAGCCCTACACAATATTAGGCAGGTGTACCAGTTTTTTTGGCTCTTCAGTGTACATACGCAAAAAATCCTCAACCGTTTGAAAAAGAGGTACAACTATGAAAACTTTTTTAAGTATGACAGAAATTTTTTAAAGATATATAAAACATTCTTCATAGTTTGTGCAGAGTGTACTTATATAAAAAGCAAACATTTAGGGTTTTTGTGTTCCAGTTATATAAAATAAAAAATTTAAAATTTAAAAATTGAAAATTAACATAAAATTCTCCCATTTTCGTATTCTGTTAAGTATTATGTTTAGTTATATATGCAAAGAAAAAAAAGTACCATTTTTTCAAGCATTTTGGGGGAAAAATTGACCACTGAAGGGGTTAAAAATTAGTTCAAGACATACAGCGTATCTCTACATACTGTAAATTACCAAGTTTTTTTTCATTTTTTTCATAGATTACTATGGAAAAATGTCTCTTTTATATAAATTTCAGTAGATGGAAATTTTGAACCAGGATTCAACATTTTTTTATGTTAACAAAAATACACATCCTTTAATCCAGTGGTCCCCAACCCTTGGTCCGAGGATCAAATGGTACCGGCCCCCCCCAAGAAACAAAAAAAATATTTCAATTTTATTTACTGCGGAGTATTTCTCTCGGTTTTGTGCAATTTTCCTGGATGAGAGGTTAACCGAGAGCTGAGTGACAGCAACACCAAAACAACACGACGGAATAAACTGGACATGAGCAACACACATCGGGTGTTATCGTCTTCTGTTGTTCCCAGATGAAACCGACTCGTTGCAAAGAGACAAGCTACGAAACCTCTTTGGCTTACAATTCTAGCGAGTTAAAATGTTAAATAACTTTATTAATTTTTTGGTGTAACTATACTTTATTTTGGAAGCATGTTTAAATACAATCAAATTAAAACTATTAAATCTAAAAACAATCTGAAAAATAAACAATCAATATCCCCCTCAGTGGGCCGCGATGTAACGTTTGCTCAATAGCAGAACTCTCCCCATCTATTCATGTAAAGATTGACGTATGGAGGGTCAGTTGTCCAGATGGGACATTGTGTCTCCATAAAAGATACCGGTTACTTTTCCCTTACACCGTGGGCATACTATGTGCTAACTGTCTAGGAGAATGTTTTTGAAGTCGCAACTCCTTTTCTTTCTTCTCAACCTACAGACACTTGTTGTCAAAAGGCTCAATAGAAAGGAAGCTACAAGTTATAGCCCCTTTGTGTTGGGTTTCCCTCGCACACATGGACGCAACCAACATGAATTGAGAGTACTGTCGGCAAGGCGAGACACAGACGCACACTCAGTGAAAATGTGACAGAACGAGTTATAGCCTCCAGATCTTAGACACAAACTCGTTTCGGAGTAGAGATCAAAAGTGCCGACTGATTGTTCACACGCACCAATGGAGTGGGATTACGGTCGGGAGAGCCGGGTGCAAATATGTGGCACCCTGAATGAGAGGTGACGAGGGGCGTGATAGCATACCACTCCTGGAGTTTAAATGGGCCGGCTTGGAATTGGAGAGGACATTTCTCGACTTTTGACCCATTAATTTGACGGAATCTTCGCTCTCCGAAGTTTGAGTTTACAGGTGCGGCCGCGCTCAAGGACCTACGGATGAATTTTGCCGGCTACTGAACTTTGGCGAATATTGAACCATGGATTTCGGAGTCAGCGGCGCAATGGCTGGGTATCCTGAAATGAACTTTGAACAAGAACTTTTCCACAGCGAAAGGATGCATTTTTTAATATTTTAATAGTGAATTTATCATTATTAATTATTTAATCCAAAAATAAAATGCCTTTTGGCAATTAGTTGCATGACTGCTAATGCTACCCTATCACGATGGGCCAGTCCACTACGATGAAAAGTTTGGGAAACACTGCTTTAATGCATTGCATATAGCCTGATCTTAAGGCTACACATAACCCTTTTTCAAAAATATTTTTCTTGAGACTTTTATTGTTATCTGGAGATTTATAATTGTTCGAAAGAGCAAAAAATGGTACTTTTTAGAATGGTATCATCATCAGCTTTTTTTATCTTTATCTTTTGTTTAATAGATGGGCTTTATGAAAAAGTCCCGTTTGTTTTGTTTCCGAAACTTTATTCACCGGAGCTGGAATTTCCTTTTTTTATGGACATGAGTGCATTTACAATATTTGTATTATTTTGACAATGCATTTCAAACCACAGATCTCTTGAATACAGAATATCCAATGAATAAAAAAAGATACAACTGAATAAAATCTTAGGAAAACTTTTTTTTCATATGGAATAGATACCAATATGCATATATTCAAATATTAATTAACAAAAAATTAATATTACAATAGAATAAAATTAAACTTATACGCAATGTAGTTTTATTTTTATTTTCTTAATTAAAGCAGAATTGAATATTATTTTATTTATATAACTTTTGTTCCGAAAAAAAATATTCCTAAAAAAATAACAGGATCATCTCGTGATTTTGTTGTGAAAATGCAAGTAATAAAATTTTCAATGGCAATGAATGTTAACTTTGATCACATAGTTGTACTGTACAAGTAGCATCATTTAAAATAGTTGACAACTACGGAAGTTTTATATTTTCTCTTGTTAGCCTCTTAGTACTCTAGAGACACAACCAGAAATGATTTTTGACATTGTCGACGGCTTTATAACCAATTAGAAGTAAGGTTTTTCCCCCGGGAACCTGGGTTCCCGGAAAGTCATAAGATTTCTGTACTTTTTCTATTCCCGGGAATTATAATTCATTCCCGGGAATTTCCGGGAATCACACACGGGCTCGATAGTTTGTTGGCAATGCTTGAAAGATTTTTGGAAATAAAGTCAGTAATTTTAAAAGCATTAATTGACATTAAAGAAGCACAAATGATGGCCAATGTAGAGTTTGAAACTGTGACTACATTTATAGCAGGTTTAAGGGGTACCCGACTACGTGTTCGGAACCGTGATTTTCAAAAGCGCATAAATGGATAATTTTCATGATATTTAATGTCACTTAGATTAGAATATATGCATAAAATTGTTTTAAGGACATTTTGACAAAAAAAATTTATTTAAATACAATATTTTGGCAAAAAATTAACTTAGAATAATCTTTTTTCCAAATGTTCTCCTTTTATGAAAAATGCTTCTATTAGAATAATATTTTGCCTGTACCTCAGACCTCTCTACAGAGGCTCAAGTAGAATTTTTGAAATATATAACTTTGAAGTGGGTTTATTCATATCTTACGACAACAGAAGGGTGCAATTTTAAGAAAAAAACGCCAATAATTATTTCATTTGGTGATAACTCTGAAAATAACGTGAATTTTTCTAAAATTCTAGTTGAGCCTCTGTAGAGAGGTCTGAGGTACAGGCAAAGTATTATTCTAATAGAAGCATGCTTCACAAAAGGAGAAAATTTGGAAAAAAGATTATGCTAAGTTAGTTTTTCGCCAAAATATTATATTTAAATAATTTTTTTTGTCAAAATGTCCTTAAAACAATTTTATGCATGTATTCTAATCTGAGTGACACTAAATATGAAAATTATCCATTTATGCGCTTTTTTAAAATCACGGTTCCGAACGTAGTCGGATACCTTAAGCCAGTAAAAATTGGCTTAGAAAAATTATGCAGTAGAAATTAAACTTTTCTAACTGTAGAAGATATATTTTCTTGCGTTATTGGAGAATTTAACGAGCAAAATTCAGAACTTGCTAAAAATATGAAATACTCTCCAATCCAAAGAATTAATGAGGGACATAGTTAATTTAATATGATTAATAATGCGATAAGGAATATGGATAATGCTTTATTAGGATAATTAATGCAATATGGGAATTTTGGGAGAAAATACGAAGCAGCTGCAGTTACTATCGATATTTCGTGTTTGCCTGGTAAAAAATGTTTGATTAGACAAACCCAAATGAAATAGGTACAAGGCTTTTCTGAGAAAAAGAGAAATCGATATAACTTTTCGCACTCACAGGAAGAGAGCATGGGGATTTTGAATGAAAAACCTCTGACGTTGGACGAAAAATTAGAGAAAGTAATTTATTCTAAAGCAAAAGTTTTATATTGTTCAACCAAAAAAAGTACTAGTTCCAACAAAGTCATGAAACAAGAGATGCAGTTTTTCGACTCGACTGAAAATCCATCAACAAACATTATAAAAATATGTGAGACTTTAAAAACAATTCCAGCAACGTCAGTTGAAGCCAAGAGAGCATTTTCTGCTGCCAGATCGTTTGTCACAAAGCTTAGAACTAGGCTGAGTGCTAAAAGTATAAATTGCTTATGCTTTCTGAAATCCTATTTAAAGATGAATAATCAATGTATTATATATTTTTTGTATTTTTAGCTCATTATATAAATAATTATTAACTTCGAAATTTATATGTATCATCATTTTATATAATTATTAATGATTTTATTTAAAAATAACTTGCTTTTAAATTTTTTGAAATTTTGATGTATTTTCGGGAATTCTGGGAATGGAAAATCCGGGAAAATCAGAAACCCTAATTAGAAAACTTTGAATGTAATTTTATAGTTGGGATTCCTGAAGCTAGTTGATCATACCAAGCAAAAACCTCACTTTTATCGTCGGAACACAAAAATGCTATCAGCAATAATTACTGCTAAGAACTCATCGACAGAACGGAGGCTCTGAATAGTCAAAGTGCACAGATGTGATGTTAAATCGGGGGATTATAGGGAGACAGCCTCGAGCATCAATCAGTTACGTTTCACATTTATGTTTTTTGGCTTTCCAGAGATTCCATTTCGCTAATACATATCCTGTAATAACCAATATCTTTGATCGCTATGTCTGCATAACGGCGATATACTACACTCATGTCCATAAATTAAGGATAATTCAGAATCACACAGAAATTGAACTCCAAAATAAAAATTTCACCTGTAGAATTATCACACACATCTTGAAGAAGAATATGCAAATTACAGGAAACCACCAGATGGTGGGGATAGTATGTCACAATGACGAGAGTGTAAGAGAGGGGTACATAAGGAATGGTGGCAAAGTAGTAAAATTGTTCACAAGCGCTTTAAAAGCCTTTCAGTGCAATAACCGCATAGTTATGGCACAAAGGAAACATTTGGATGATTATTTACGTGATAGAATTATTGGATGACTGGAATGTGGACGTACCCAACTGAAAGTATCCGAGGAACTTGGAATCGCCCAGAGTGTCATCTCCAGGCTTTGACAACGATTCCAAGATGATGGTAATGTGAGTAGATGTTACAGCACAGGTCACCCCCGAGTTACAACGCCGAATGAGGACCGGTATTTGGCAGTTAATGCCAAAAGAAACAGACGGAGCACAGCATCAGACTTGTCTCGTCAGCTCTCTTTAGCTACTGGTACGAGAGTTTCAAGGCAGACCGTGTACAGACGCTTAGGGCACAGTGGTCTATATCCTCGTAGGCCTGCCAGATGTGTTCCACTTACCGCAACTCACTGTCGCCTGCGATTAATCTGGAGTAGAGAGCATGCATTGTGGGCAGCACAACAGTGGTCTTGTGTGATGTTTTCCGACGAGTCCAGGTTTAGTTTGCACTCTGATTCTCACCGGACTTTAATATGGAGAGCTCCAGGTACCCGTTACCACCAAGAGAACATCATTGAATGACACCGTTACGGTGGTGCAGGATGGCTCGTTTGGGGAGGAATTATTCTTGGTTCCAGAACTGACCTGCATGTTCAGAGTGTAACGATGACAGGCCACATCTATCGGGATGTCATTCTGGAACAACATGTACGTTTGTTTCGGGGCACCATGGGTGCTAAATTTCTGTTTATGGATGACAACGCCCGTCCTCACCGTGCAAACATTGTAGACGAATGTCTTCAATCGGAGGATATCACCTGTATGGATTAGCCAGCATACTCATCGGACTTGAATCCAATAGATCATGCGTTTACAAATAAGTCAAATTTGTTTTGCTTCTGTCTCTGTCTTTGCCTGAACTTCATTATTCTTAATTTATGGACATGAGTGTAATAGATATAATCTCTTCACATTCATTCAAAGTATTTAAACCCAACCAAAGTCTTCTTGATATCTATACGGTTTTTCGAGCGTAACACAGGCATTGTTAGTAGTGTCGCCAGGAGCTCTATACATAGCTGTATGTGAGAAAAATAGCAGCCTTCTTTACAGGATGCCAGCTGCACAGTAGAGAATGCATGCTACAAAAGAAGTTAACAGTTGATTAAGGCATCACCCGATTTGAAATGAAGTAAGCTTTGAGTTTTTGAGACGACGAAGTTCCAAAATTTTCTTTCTTGTAAAAATAAGTAGAACACGAATAGTTTACTTTTTGTATTTGTTAGCATGATACGGTTAAAATCTTTTGTCATTATTGGAACCGCATCACTGTAACTAATACGTAAGACATGTTTTGAGGCCATTTGTGTGCATAGTATACCAATAACCTCTGTTTGGCACCGAGATTTCATCGGATATACATTCATGGGCAAAAAAAATTAGCGCACCAAGAAGAAGTTGTCAAAAAATAAAATGAAATTTTACATACGTAATGACTACTTTGATATAATTAAATGATTAGAAAATCAAAGAAAAAAAAGGATCATTTATTTGAGAGAAAAAGGCAAAAGAACGGAGGATTTAATACCCTGTTGAATCCAATCTAGCGCAAAGGCACGATACGATATGATCGGGCATTGAGGCATACAAGTTCTGTAAGATGTCTTGAGACATTTCATTCCATATTTGCCATAACCTTGTCTCTAGTTCATTCAAACTCGTATTGTCTTGTCGAAAAATGGCTACTGGGAGCCGTTGCATGAGTGGCAACACATGTGGTTACAGAATGTCATGAGCTGTCATGGTGTCACGGATCAATACTAGGGGTAACCGTGTATTGTAGGCAATTACACCCGATACCATCACACCAGCTGTGGGAGCGGTGTGTCGCTGTAAAGCAAAGGCAGAATTGAGGCGTTCACCAAGGGGTCTCCACACACGTACACGATTGTCATCACTGCTGAGATTGAATCTGGATTCGTCGCTAAAGACGATCTGGTTCCATTCCGCTGCAGTCCAGTTTCCTCGTGCGTGGCACCATTCCAAATGGAGACATTGATGGGTGGGTGTCAAAGGCAGCACACGTATTGGGCACCGCAATCCCAAATGTCCTTCAGCCAGGCGCCTTCGTATGGTTTGAGAAGACACAGGGGTCCCTAATGAAGGTGCTACCTGAACCTGGTTGGCCGATGAAGCAGTTGGATGTACGCGTGCATTTCTTACGATGTGGTGGTCTTCTCGACGACTGGCCTGTCGAGGACGTTCTGAGCCTGGTCTTCGTATAAATGATATCTCTCGGATCCACTGGTCCAAATACCTCCTCTCAACACAATCAGAGCGGTCTAATTGACGAACTACTCGTTTAGTTGACCACCCAGCTTCCATCATGACGATGATTCTACCCCCTTCAAACTGTGACAGCTGCTCATATTGTCGTCAAAAACTACATAATGGTATGTCTACTTCAGCTCTTTTTTTGTAAACGATTCAGCACACTCAAACAAGCTTTGGTTACTTCGTGGAGAACGACGTTAAACGCCTTTTACCAGCTATAAGTAATGCGCAATCACGCTGCATTTCTAATCATTTGCATATCTCCCAACATGTGCCTTCATGCCATGCTTCGTTGCGAACCCGTAATTATTTCTTGGGGTGTTAATTTTTTTGTCCATGAATGTATCAAGAAAAGCTGTGTTCCTTAATATTATTTATCATCTTACTTACTCAGGTACTTAGACAAGGGGGGAGGGAATAAGCAAGAGAAACATCATAATTTTCCCCCCAATTCTGTTGTTGTGACTAATGCCACCAACACCAACACTGACGCCGGAATGTTGACCGACACATTTGTCTGCACGAGATTTTGAAAATGTATTACTTATGTGACGAACCTGTACGGAATCTTTCCACTAATCTTCTTAGGCGTCTTTTTGGAGAATATAAATTCGCGTTTATTTCCAATATCAACTCCAAAAAGATGTCTAAGAAGGTTAGTGGAAAGGTTCCGTACAGATTCGTCTCACTTATAGTTTCTAAAATGCTTCAAATGCTCTTTTAGCAAATTTATAAAGAAGATTTTCCCAGATTATCCCCCTCCTCACCATAAACTAAAACAAATAATTTTAAGAAAGATAAGTTGAAGAATTCATAAATGCAGTAGATATTTTTAAAAAAATTTTTCGAAATGTGTATCAGAACGGAGATTTAAACTATACTGACTTCATCTGCTGGTGTTTTCATAGCTGGTCTTTTCTCATGGTTGGCAATCCATTTTTCTTGTGCCAAAGGATAAATCACCAGATCTGAAAAAAAGCTAAGAAAAACAGAAAAGGCAGGTTGTGCAGTTTACATAGCTAACTTCTAATTATTTTTTTTCTCCCTTTATCAATGCAGAATTTTTGAAGTGATAACTTCTTTAGGTGCATTTTGCTTAAGAGTGAATTTAAATGAAGCATCAGATTTGGGTGCGGTACGTTTACTCGATTTTTATCGGCTGCAATCGACAATCGTGCTCGAGTTGGCGACACGAACTTGGTTTTGAATTGAAAACTTTTTAGGCGCATGTTTTTTTTAAGTAAAAATTTCATGCATACCTTTTCCCGTCATGTGTTCTATTTTCTTTATTTAAATATTACTGTCATACAACCATCTTCCACTCAACTCCAGTGAGTGAACGAGAGAAGAGGAGTGCAAGCGAAAATAATTGGAATAAAAGATTATTCTTGTGTTAGAGATCGATGATAAGAAGAAACGAAACATGGCATCTATTTTTTTATTCCTACTCTATTAGCTCACACTCACTATATATTTATTTATTTATTTATCTTCGTGGAATTTTCAGTCGTTAGTAAAATACATTTTAAAGCACTCAATCGAGCTGAAATTTTATATACACGATTGTTTTGGAAGGCAATACAATACTTTAATGATAATTCATAACCACTTAATGTTGTGATTCTGTCATATGTATATACATATTTATATTAATTGAAACTATTTGATAAAAAGTAGTTAAAATAAAAATTTTCTTTGTTGATCTAAGTAGGAATTGACTTAAATTTTTTTATATTACTTGTTTGATTCAGTAGAAAGAGTATATTTAAGCACAAAAATATGACAAAAGAATTGAAATCCCAAGTTCTAATGAATTTAATTGGCGAGAAAGTGGCCAATAATTTGTTTATTTGTATGATGACAACCAATAGATTAGGAAAATAAAAGCATTAAGCCTCCTCTTGTTTGCTTAGGGAATTTGAAGAAAAGTAAACGTTTCTCAAGGCGCACATAACATAGTATACTATGTTACTTGGTAACGGTACTTGGGTATTATTGCAATGGTACTGGGGACATTATAAGAAAGAAAGCACATGGTTGCCAATTCAGCAAGTACGATACAGGGGAAGTCAGGATTGCCAACTTGGCGAGTTATCTTGAACTTTGGTATTATTGCGATAGTACGTAAATACCATGTAAACATATATACTATTATAAATGTAAAAAATCCACATAAATAATTCACAAATAAATATTTTTAATTTATTGGACTAATTGACATTTAAATCGTATATACTCACATACAAATACATAAGAATGCATAATTATTTAAACATTGCCCTTTACAGAAAATGGATAAAATAAACATCCACTAATGAATGGGCACGAATAAGAGAACTATTTAACTCCCGCATGTGAAAATGTCTGTCTCATGCTCAGGCAATTTTCCTTCCTGCCCTTCGGAAAGGATAAAACAAAAACAACATGCGAAAATATAGTGAAAAAAAATGCAGTATATCTAAACAATTGGATTCTCTTTAGAATAAATCAGGTTTTCGCTTCTATCGTGTGGTCATATATATATATATATAAGCACACACACAAATTGTTTTTTTTACACTTTCTTGAGCTGATTTGGTAAATAAAAAGAAATTATGCATCTCGACAAGATGGCTCTATAAAATAACTTAGAATGCATTGAGGGTAAGATAATTTCACTTATTTACGCCTCATTGTTAATTAAATAGCAAAAATCACGAGAAAAATAATTTAAAATACATTAAAAAAGGATACATAAGAAACAAGACAATAGCTGTCCGATGCACAGGAAAACTCTGGCCTTCTGTAGAATTCTGAGTTTTCTGCCGATAAGTTCGTGTGTCTGGACAACGTGCTGGTTTAAAAAACAGTCATAGCAAGTATATAAAAGAATACCCACAAAAAAGACCGCAGCTGCAACGGTGTGGGTCGTCACTTCTGTTCTTGCCTGAAAAATATTTCGGGAAAAATCCACTTAAAATTAGAAAATACTCCCGTATAAATAATGTAAAAAAATCATAAACATTCCAAATAGAGAATTCAATTCCCATACTGGGGGGGGGGGTAAAGAGAGTATTTCGAAAAAAATATAAATAGTTGGAAAAATCAGGTACCTTGCTAGAAAAGTTTTAAATATATTTACAAGATTCTGCCCAAAACTGTAGCCAAGGCTTAAACTACAAAATGATAAAATTTTAATGATGCAATCCAAATATCAAAGTCACGAGAAAGTTATATATTGTTACGTTGATCAGGGTTTGAAGATTTTCTGCAGATCAGTCGCAAAGAACAAGACAGTTCCTTAAAAGTGATAAGAATTTATTGTAGACAATCCAATCCTTTAAATACAGGATTCAGCAGCACAAAATAAATCTCAGAAGGCCTTCAAACAGCATTCAGACACAATTATTGGTGTCTAAAATACACGTATCTAAAAGATTATTCACAAGCAATCATTGATTCAACAGCCAAAGTAATCACTAATCGCTTCAACAGTCAAAGCAATACTGATTTATCACTAGTCAAAACGAGACTAACTGACTTTCTCGGCGAGCACTTTCTATTTATATCCCTCACGGATAATTCGAGAAAGATTGACTTGCGTCATAGGTCTTGAAATAAGTAAGTTTCTCTACTAATTTCTAGAAGAATCCAGAGGGTCCCGAACTCGCGAACATGATCACCAGGTCACCAAAATGGTTGCCAAATTGGTAGCCAAGTCGCCAATGTGGTCACCAAAAATAACGCCAACTTGGCTCTATCGCCAAGGTTTCGCCTAGTTCCCATTGAATCACCATTATAACGTAAGGGGTGGCTTTGCTTGAGAATGTTACAATTTTAACGTAAATTAAATCTAATTTAGAGTAAGATAAAGGTATAACACATCCAAATACAAATTATTTACCCTATTTTACACAAAATTCGTAACAATATAAATATGTGATTTTCCACACTGAGGGCTCTCTAGAGGAACCTCTTTAGAGGGCTGTGGCGGCGCAGCCTCCATCGAATTAACGAGAGAAGAGATAATTAGCGAGGGAGCACTCGGCGCGCAGGTCGGAAATCCATCTCTGCTGAAGCAAATTAAGCAACCGGGAACAGAACTGGCCAAGAAGGGATCAGCTGTCCGTTGTTTGAAGGACAGTGATGCGCGTAGGCCACTTACATCACCTGAGTTTCATAAACCATTGTTAGCTAAATAGCATTGCCGCAGTAAACTGTTGTGCTAGAACAGTAATAGTGCTTAAATCCAGTTGTGTATCATTGTTGAGTGCAAGAAGATTCTCAATTTAAATGTTATTCATTATTTCTGTATGTGTTCGGGTAGTAGTATGTAGACATGTATCAAATGTCCAACATTAAACGTTAGTTTTAGTAAGAACCATTGTCCATATTAAAATACCCCTAGAACCATGCCTTAACCCTATATATATATATATATAATTAAATAATAGAACAACTAGATCATAGCTTTGAATCTATTTGGTTTTAGAAAATCTGGCAATAAGTGAGGTAAGTTACCTTTTTCTTGTGATGAATTTAGAACTTCTATTTATTGTTTTTAAATAGGATTTTGCTCACTATTGCAAACAGATAGGGGAAAGTTTACTATTCGCAAAACTGGTTAAGCCCCACTGCTGACCACGTAATATGCAACACTAAGAAGGACCAGAGATATCGCAGCGAAATTTATTTGGCAGATAACATGTTGTACAAAGATCAAACGATTAAAATTACAGCCTCTTGTGACGTATGAATGATGACAAAATCAGTAGTTAATATAGCCACCCTTGTTAACTATAACCACTGCCACACGCCTCGGCATAGAATCAAAGAGGCTTTGAATGGATCCTTGGGGTACAACAGTCCATGCGGCTTCCACATATTGTCAAAGTTAATTTGGTGTAGCAGTGGGGGGTGTATCCCGGGCCAGTCGTTGTGCACGCATAGACCACGCGATTTCGATTGGCGATAGATCGGGAGAATAAGCAGGCCAAGAAAGCAATTCAATCTGATGGGTAAAGAACTCTTGGACATTGCGTGTCCCGTGTGGTCACGCATTATCCTGTTGAAATATGGCTGATGGCAAGCACTGAATGTATGGGAGAACCACGGACTCCAACACCTAAGAGATGTACCGCTGTTGTTCAGTGTACCGGCAAAACGTACTAGAGGGGTGCCACAGTGAAATCCAATACCCGCTAGTTCAGCAGCCTCTCACCACGGTGTCTCCAAACTCGAATCCGACCATCGTGATGTTCCAGGCAAAAGCGGCATCGTCAATAAACACAATGTCGTTCCATTCCAGTGTCCATGTTCAACGTTCATCACACCATTGGCGGTGCAAGCGCTTGTTGTTTTCAGTCAAGTGTAAGCGAAGCAATATGCACCTTGTGGAATATGCACCTCAACTGCAAACGGTGTTCAATGGTACGAGTGGATACCGAATGATGCGTAACATACTGAATTTGTTGTCCTACAATTTGTGATGTGACTGCGTGATCCCTCACTGTCATGCGGACAATCCACCTGTCATCGTGGGCAATGGTACAACGAGGAGAGTGCGATCAGCCCCGTCGATCCGTCGTTTTCTCCTGCATCCAGCTATAACATATCTGCATCGCAGTTGCTTGGTTTCGTCCAACATGTTAACCGATTTCTCTGAAGAATAATCCTCAATCCCTATAGTCTACTATTTTTCCTTGGTCGAATTCAGAAACTTGGCCAAGAGACGCTCGGTGTCTTCCACGAGGCATGGGTAAACAGCTAACGCAAAAAAAACCAATTAGCGTACTTCAAATCGCCAATCTGTTCTTTCTTATACAGCACTTATAGGTGGGGCCACGGTCACCCATGATGTGCGTCTGCGCTGCAGTGCTAATGATTTGAGCGATGACATCATCGTCGCCAACGCAATGATGCAAATTTCACATGGTCTGCATGCTTCCTTCAGGATGTTGCCAGCAGTGTAGAATAATCACTCTTTTGTGATGGCTTACAATTTATATATGAAAGGATATTTCCTTCTTTATCTCGTTTGATTTTACTAAGAAGGAAAATCGACACCATTCTGAGTGGTACAGAATGTTTTCTCGAAAGTTCCAAACATTTAGTTATTTTTATTAACGTTATTTGCCTAGCATTTGTAATGAGTAAATAAAAAGAAACCACTTGAATCCAAAAGATTTTGCCTTTTGTAGACAGTCAGTTTCTAGCTAATGATAATAATAATTGAAAAGATGCAAAAAAAGAGACAAACTTACTGGAAATCCAATGACAATTATGAGAACGGTAATGCTGAATAATCCAATAAAGTAGCAAGCGGTATTTAATATTTGCCAGTGGTACTTGTCCTTAAGAAAGTAGAACTGTTGAAGAAGATACCTGAACGTCATAATTTGATGAGCTGGAATAAAAATTCGATGAACATACAGGGTGACTCATAAACAAGTATACAGTATCAATGTACTATAAATCAAGAACAATGTAAGATATTACTATGTTCCCTATGTAATAATTTTAATTTTTAGAGAGACATTCGTAGACGTTCTTATCGTGAACCTTTATTCACACGACACATATCAATCTTGTTATCCATTTCTGCTCAAGTCTGGGTCAAGTACATCTATAGAGGTACATCTATAGCGCTGTTTCAGTACCCCTAGATAAGTGGTCTTCAAACTGTGTTTTACGGAACCCTGGGATTCCATAAGGCATACCCAGGGGTTCCATGAGTAATAATAAATAGAGGAGAAATAAATATGCATGCAAAATGTGTGTGAATTCACACGTTCTCTATGAAATTTATATAGTTACAAGTATCCAAAGCTCATCCTATTGATTAAAACTGAAAATTTTGCTTATAGATAACTTTATTTCGCAACACTTTTTAAAACTTTTATCATAGAATAATAAAAGAATATTAAGAATACATATTATTTATCTTTATATATACTTCTTACTAGATTAGGAATATTCTATTGTTGACTATCTCGGGTTCCACGAGATAATTTTATACTCGTTAGTTAGCACAAACTGAATTATTTTCTAACGGAAAATGCACCTTTTTACATTTGTGGAAAAGTACAACTATAATGAGCAAAAGGGAACAACATATCAACAGAGTTGATGTTAAAAAAATCTTAATTTAAGCAAGAACAGTCTCTAAATCTTAGGTTGCAAATTCTCTCTTTCATGCAAAATACACAGGATTTCTTACACAGCTATAAATAGTTTAATGCCTTTCAGAACATCGTGTTTAAGAGAAATATATTTCTCAACATATAAGTGGCTACAAAAACAAAGTATAAAAACAAATTAGCTCAGAATATGTATGCAATTGCATTTAATCTCAACAGACCGACAGTTTGTGTAAAAAAAACTAGGACACATCCCAGTTACTAAATGTACTGCATGGGTAGATGACATTTGAATCAAAAAATTAATATTATTAATGAGTAAATCATATTTAAAAAAATTAGATTAGGATTTTTTAATAATGAATACAATTTTTTAATAGCCTTTACATAAAGTGACTATAACATGTTGATCTACTTTAAAGTTTGTTTTGAGAAATATTCTTCGAAGTACGTGTATGGAATGGGGTTCCACGAAAACACTTTCTAGTTCTAGGGGTTCTGCGAGTTAAAAAGTTTGAAGACCATGTGAAGATCCCCTTGGATCTCACTTTGAGAACGAGAATAATTTTGAGCCAAAGAAGAACCAGTAGCCATTTTTATAAATAACTTTCTTTATTTGGTTATCTTTCCCAAATAGAATCAAAGACTTTTAATAACAAATAAATCAAAATAGCTTTATGAGGTTTAAAAGGGACTTTCCTTTATATTAACTTAAATATTTAATGATCCAATTAATTAACAATTAGGATATCGATCACGCAGAGATTTCCGCAATAAGAGATCCCAGAATTATATTCAATAATGTTCTTTCTGAACATTTAACTTTAATCTCACTCCTAATATAAAACTTTAATGAGACTTTAGTTATAAATCAATATTTACCACACTGAATCTCAGCTCTTCCTGTGCCTAATTTATCCACCTAGAAATCTTCAATAATAAATCTCTAACTTCACTATTATAACTTCCTGCTTCAATCTCTCTCTCCTACTGTCTCTCACTTTACTATTCCTTTTGACTTAAATACTTTATCTAATCTGCATAATAAGGAATCCCTGTCCTCTTTTTGGAGTTGATTGGAAATAGGTAGGGAATTAAATTTCCCTAAAAAAGACGTCTCAGAAGGTTAGTGATAAAGTTCCGTATAGATTTGTCACAACTACTGCCCTATATTAACAAAAGGGGAGGAATGACTACTTTGTCCCTGACGTACCTCCCCCCCCCCATAGGAAAAAAATCACAAGGTGTTAAGGTCAGATCTCCTGGGTGGCCATTGGGAAAGTAAATGATTTTCCTGGGTTTCGTTGAATGGGGGTGTAAAATCTATCGGCAATTTATTGCTATACAATCAATCGTCTCCAAGACTCGAATTTTTCACAAACAACGCGTACTTTAAAATTCTTCATCTCGTTGATTGATAAATGTTCTAGTTTCAATTTCTTTTCCGCATCATGATCGAAAATGCTGTTTCACAGAAGGGGGAGGGGGAGATTTAGTTTTGCTAAATTCAAGAACATAAAAAGCCTCATCCACTGCATTTTCAATGATAACTCACATGACATGCACACTATTATCTACGTCACTTCCGTCAGGGGTGAGACACACAAACTTTTAAGAGTACATCTTCCTTACGGTTTGCTGAGGATTTGCGTGTCTTTGGCTGTTACTGTTTTACTTCATATGGAAAGTGTATGCTTCCTTATTAATCACCTTGTATTATGAAGATTTTATTTGTTAGGAAAATATTCCTTGGTATATTTTTCTTTTTGAAACAAAAATTTACAGATTAAAGCGCATGAAAGGCCAGTTTCCTGTAAATACTACAGGAAATGAAAAAACTTCGTTTTCGGTAGTTTTATGATGTGCTGCAAATGGTTTGAAATTGTCACCGGTGCTAATACAGTCGGACCTCTATATAGCGTCGTAAAATCCCAGAAGAAAGTTCTTTACATGGAAAATGTGTTACAAAGAGGTTCATCTTTTAATATACTTTATAAACCACATAAAACAAATTTTAAAGCAATAAACACTATATATTGAAAAAAGAAATTATTCACACCTTTTCTAAAATTAATATACGTTTAGTTTATATATCTTACCCAGCAAAAAAAAAAAAGAAAGAAAGAAAAATAGCAAAGAAAACAAGAAAAAATAATGTCCAAGAATACACTGTATTTTCTTTACTAAGAAAATAATTTTATATTAAAATTAAAGAATTTTAAGGACATTTTCTAATTGAAAGCATACAAGTAATTTTAAACATACATTATTTAAAACTAGAACACGAGGGCACGGGACAACACTGAGTGTGAAAGGGGATATCGAAGATGTTTCTAGTGAACTTGGCAACTGGGGTTAAATGTTGCACTTCTTGGATGAAACGTCCAGAACAGAGAAAGGAAGAAATCATGACATCATGGCTACAGAGCATTTGGCGAAAACGAAAAAAATTCGTTTTTTCATCCAAAAACTTTTCTGATTATGGATTCGATGAAACCACATCAGAATATTAAGGAAACCCAGAATTCCGTGTCTGAAAAAATTGTAATACCTTAAGGTCTGACAAAGAAATTACATCCTTTTTAATACCCTTTTATTAGCCCCCTGGCCGGAACATCTGCTCATACACCTAAGGGCCCTAGGTCACAGTAGACCTTTGCCCTCAAGGGTTGTTGCGCCACTGAGTAAATTAATCTTTGTATAGTTCTATTATATAAATAAAAATTTAATTTACATTTAAAGTGTGACGAATCTGTACGGAACCTTTCCACTAATCTTCATAGGTGTCTTTCTGGGGAATATAAATTCGCGTTTATTTCCAATCAACTCCAAAAAGAGGTACGGGATATTTAAATTAGATAAGGTATTTAAGTTGAGAGTTGCGAGATAGCAAGAGAGATGATGTTAGGCTATTGAGCCAGTAACTTTAAACGCATTACTAGAAGATTCAAGGAGATTAGATTCGTGAAGACGTCGTGCTGCGAGACGTACCAGAAAGCTGATATAAGCCATCGGTAAATATAATTCACGTACACTTAAAGTAAGTGTCAGTTTAAATGTCACATTTCGAAAATTGTCATTTTTCGAACACAAGATACGTTTTTATGTATACATTCTTGCGAGCTTACTCTGGGTCCTCAACTCTGAAAATATTATCAGAATTCGAAAGAAATCAGCAAATTGACAGTAAAACTTACGTTGTTGTTTTAAATGCATCTTTTTATTGTAGAATAAGTGTACAATTGACTTGTTTTAAAAATTTTACGCAAATGATAATGTGATCATGAACAGTTATTTTGTAAAGAATAAACTATTTACCATATGAAAGTATTAGAAAGTTATTTGGTCATCTCTTATCGGTACTTACCAGTAATTCCCATGAAGATTCCACCGATAATGAATATAACCCTCTGAGCACCAATATCACCGGTTTCACTAAAAAGATCACTATGGTAAAAATCATGCTGTTTAAAAAATGTATTTATATTCAAAGATAACATTCTTCATGAATTAAATCATGAAGAATGCTACCTACATACTTGTATTACACGTAATGAATTCCCTTTATAGTGATGTTTATTTACTCTCTTTTTCAATTCCTACTATTAGCTCAGCCTCTCTCTTATATATTTATATACCTTGTTCAAATTTTCAATCGTCAATAAAATACTTTCTATTCATCCAATCAAGTGCAAACTCACTTTTTTAAACTTTTAGTGGATGACACTTGATGTTAATACAGTTTTTTCAAATATTAATTCATTCATTAAATTAAATTAATTAAGTTAATTACCGGTTTTCGACACCAACTTAAATTCGTCTCCATTGTTGTAACAATGTAAAAATGTAAAAACTGTAACTTTTAAGCTCCTTTTTGTACATCTATGAAACAAATTGCACAATTGGCATTGGAAAGGGACACTCTGAAAAGCTGGTTCATTTTTCTCCTAAAACAGCCAAACTAGCCAAACCGGGTATGCATTGTTACAACAATGCTTTAAATGATCATGATACTTTTTTAGACAATTCGTACTATTAGTTAACTGTTGGGTCTCTTCCTATATATATATGTAAGAGTAATTAAATTTTATGGTGAAAACCTATCTAGCACTTAACGCATTTTTTTCATTTGATCATCGATAAACAAGTATCAAACTAAAAAAATGCAAAGTCATCCATTTATTTCTTCCGAAAAAACATGCATGGCCAATAGCCAATAAATTTCATACATTTGTGCATAATTCCAGATCGTTATCATTTAATAGCCCTATATGTCAGCATTAATTTTCAAGTACATTCATTAAATCCGCGATACTTACCGCATCTGTATTTTAAGTGGTAACCCACTTAGATTTTCACGTTGGCGTGCTTTTTTCCTCTCTGCTCTGAGCGTCAGAATCTGTCTAACTTTCATCAAATAAAAAGATCTTTTTAAAAATTCATTCTGATTTTGGCTTCAAAACATGCCATATATATATATAAATATATATTTACTTGTTCAAATTTAAAATCGTTAATAAAGTACTTTCTATTTACTCATTCAAATTAGGAACCGACTTTAATTTTTTTTGTTATATTACTTGTTTATGGGAAAAATGTCTTAATGTTTATCCTCCCTCAAGTTAGCTGCAAATCACGCCAAATAACGTGACTTGTGGTTTTTATATATCTTCTAGATTTCTTTTAAACTAACAACAAATTTCCATTTATATCGTAGATTTTTGCAAGAAAACTGGCTAGCGCAGAGATGGGCAAATAGCGCCCGTCACACATCAAAAAGCCCGCTTTGAACCGATATTTCTTAACCGTGCGCGTTCAAAGATTTGTGTCTCTTATTTTTCAAATCCCACTATTAACTCACACTCACCTTATTTATTTATATTGATGGAATTTTCAATCGTTAATAAAATACATTTTTAATCGTTCAATTGAGCTAAAATTTTATATACATGATTACTATGGATGAAAATGCAATAATTTAATTATAATTAATAAAAATTAATTGATTAAAACGAATTATTTATAGAGTTACAAATACAGCCATGTTTGCATTTTTGGCGACTAAGCGACCCTTTCGGTGACTGAGGTCAAAACTTGAAAAGGTATTTTTTCTCACGTTTTAAAGCATTCAGTTGTACTGAAATTTTATAGATACGATTGTTTTGGATGACAATACGATACTTTAATGATAATTAATAAAAATTAATGACCACTTAATGTTGTGATTCTGTCCTATGTATATACATATTTATATTAATTGTAACTACTTAATAATAAGTAGCTAAAATAAAGTTTTTCTTTGATCTAAGTAGGAATCGACTTAAAATTTTTTTTTACGTATATTTTTTTTTTTACTCGTTTACTATTAGGAAAACAAAGGTGTTTCTACTAAGAGATCATTTGCACAGTTTGGAGGACGAAGTCACAAGATTTCAGGAATTTAAGAAAATTGACCCTAAATTTGATTTGCTCTGTTATTTCCTTTTTGCAGATATTGATACAGCACTTGAGGAGCTACAGCTTGAAATTATTAACTCGAAGTCGGATTGAGTGTAACGAAAATCTTTATTACCATGGCACTGACTTTTATAAATCTTTGTCAACTGAAAAATGTCCATGCATAAAGAAATTTTCAGGGAAATTTCTCTTTATATTTTAGTCGCCATATATTTGTGAGCTGTGATGAGAATTTCAACTAGCTATCTCATTCCTGATTTAAAGAACAATTGTAGAAAAGCATGATGGGCTACTTTTGTCCCATTAAGAGGATTAGGAAATCTCTATACAGACAATGTTAAATTGGCTGTTTTCGATGTACCTTTTCTCAAAATCTGTTATGTGTGCATGCTTGAAATATTTCATACAATAAAAGTACACCTTTCTCATTATACTGAAATGAGCTTTTAGCTATAATTTTGAATTTTTTCATAATTTATAAAATATTTTATCAAACATAGTGAGATTTAACCCCTTTTTCACATAAAAAAATTTGTAAAAAATAAATTTTTCAGTTTTCAACAAAAAGCTCATTTCAGTATAATTAGCCATCAATATAAATAATATATCATAAAAAATTTACATATCTGTGAACAGTAGTTTTTCGGAAAAGGTACATCAAACATCAAAATATACATTTTGAGATAAATTGATTTTAATGTATACAGTGAGACTTCTAATCGGCTAGGAAATAAAAAAATAAAAGGCTCAACTTATACAATAAAAGATACATGTTTTGATTTATATTAGACGCTCAACTTTTAAGCGAAAACGAAGTACTTTGTTTCAATTTTTCGCGATTCAAATGGGCGGGGCCCAGTTTCAACGATTATTTAAAAATTGGTTTTAAGGGCTTCTAATTACCCTACAGGTTAAAGTAAAGGTATTATTAGAAAGGTTAAAATCTATACAATGTGAAAATGTAAAAATTTCAAATTGTCAAAAAATAAGATTTTAGCTTTCCAACACCTCTTAAACTTCATATTGTGTGCTGCTTGCAGCTGTACACAAAAGGAAATTAGCACAATAGATAAATTTAAGGAAAATGCCAATGTTTTATTTTCCTTATATTCATTATTTTTTTTATAATTATAAGTTTAATTATTTAAAAAAAGTTCGGGTCTCCGGTACCCTCCGCTCCCACAATGTGGTCTGCGAGCCAAAACAAGTAGCCCACCCCCAGTCTAGTGTAATAAAGGCTAGGGGAAAATACTTTAGATGTGTTGTTCTACTGTGTTAGATATTTTGAAGATTCAGAAGCGAAACTGAATAACATCTTCTGGTTGCCGTTCGTGAACTAGACGATTGCGAATTAAGTAAACGTAGCAATGTTATAGTTCCAAATTGTTGAAAAGCCGCACCATTTTGCGGCCATTTTTGCTCGGCAAAAATGGCTCTCGAAAATGAATAATAATCGATAATAAAAGGAATAACGGTTCGGCGAAAAGGTACACTTTACTTCTTTCTTAACTGTGTGTTACGAATCATATTTGCTATATTTCTTGTATTTTTAGAATAAGTAAATAGTTATTTATGGATTGGTGTAAAACTCGATACTCGACCATTTCTACTGAACAGAATCTGTTCCCAAATGGTGCTTCTTAAGGTATCCGACTACGTTCGGAACCGTGATTTTGCAAAAGCGTATAAATGGATAATATTTATGATATTTAGTGTCAATTAGATTAGAAAGTGTATATAAAATTGTTTTAAGAATAGTATTATAATAAAAAATTATTTAAGTACAATATTTTTACAAAAAATGAACATAGAATGACCCATTTTCAAAATATTCTCCTTTCGTGAAAAATGCTTATCTTAAAATAATATTTTGACTGTTTATAGCTCAGACCTCTGTACAGAGGCTCAACTAGAATTTTTGAAATTTATAACTTAGAAGTGGGTTTATCCATGTGTTTTACGACAACAGAGGGGAGACATTTTAAGAAAAAACGCCGATAATTATTTCAAATGGTTGTAACTTAGAAAACAATAGAAAATTTTCAAAAGTCATAATGAGCCTCTGTACAGAGGTCTGAGCATTATACAGGCAAAATATTATTATAATAGAAGTATTTTTCACAAAAGGAGAGCATTTTGAAAAAAGGTTATTCTAAGTTAATTTTTTGCCGAAATATTACATTAAATTTTTTTTGTCAAAATGTCCTTAAAACAATTTTATATATGTATTCTAATCTAAGTGACACTAAATATTATGAAAATTATCTATTTATGTGCCTTTTTAAAATCACGGTTCCGAAAGTAGTCGGATACCATAAGAAGCAAAATGATGACTTGGTTGACAGGAGAGATGTTCCGCAAGTAAGTTTCGTCTATTTTTTTCAAACCAAAACTTTGATGCAAAAAAAAAGAAGGAAAGAAAAATTGCATCTGGCATAAACTATATAATTTACACTATTTTTTGACATTGAGACATTTGTCGTAGCGAGCAATCAATTTGAAGAAATCTCTTTCGCGGCTCGAAGGTTGCTGGTGTAAGAGGGTTCGGGGGAAAAGCAGACATGATCTTAAAAATAGATACTTTTATTCTACATTTAACACTTAATGAATAATATACAATTTTATAGCTTAACTCTGGGAGCAATCTAAAATCCTAGCGTTTAATCTGACGTAAAAATTATTGAAAATCACTTAGCTTCAGTCGGAGCTCCTTGTGACGATCCTTCTCAAACAACGATAACTCGGTCGGCTCCAATGCTATTTACTTCCACAACTCCTGGTGGATTCTTCGACGAATATTAATTTTAGGACGCGTGAATTCCCAGTCACAGAGAGTTCATCTTCTCTTATTCTTATATTTCACGATTAACGATCAACAATTGGCCATTCACCTCACATACCCAACGTGAGGGCTTAGGTAGTAGTTACATTTTCATAAAATTAAGTTATCTCTACGGAAAGTGGTTCTTAAACTAAAATCACAGTTAAATAATAGTTTCCCCAAGAGGATTAGTAAAAATACCAGAATAGTACCCGTTACACTTTCGGTGAAACTCGGCGTCTTGATGTGCGATGTAAGATGTATCGCAAAGCCTGTCCCACCTCAGCACTAATATGTAAAGATGTTTTCCTTACTGAAGAGCCGGGACGTTTCCACGTCATTGAGGTGACCTTGGTTTCTGCAGCAAAGTGGTGCACCCATTCCTCATCGCCTGTGATGATTCTGAACAGGATCTCATTTCTCTCGCTCGCGTACCTCATCAAGAAAAAAAAAATCGAGGCTGATTACCATTCTACAATTCTTGTTAGTAAGGGTCAGGTTTCTTGGCACCCATTCTGCAAACACTTTTCGGTAACCCAGCACATCACGGAGTATATGATGGACCAGAGCACGAGTCATTCGTCGTGTGGGCACTACTCTGACACCATTATGTGCCTCTTAACACCATGTTCTGTACTCTAGCAATATTGTTTTCATTTCAACCATTTGATGATGTGATCTCTTCTCAATACGCTGTCAGTAGGGGTTCATGAAGGTATCACAGGCTAATCCTACATGTCTATTCATACCGGATAATAGCTCTTCCATTGGCGACCACTGGGACGTTCGGGAAAATCGATGGGTAGCATGAGAGTTAAGAAATTAAATAATTAATTTATTTTGTCCACAGTTATTAATTACAATATGTACGATTGATTAAAAGTTATTAAAATTATTGATTATTTCCATTCTACAGAATCTATTAGATCAGGAGGAGGGACAAGAACCCGTTCTTTCAGGTGTTTCAAAGTGGACTCTCTTCACACACTTAGGGCGGGGGCTGTCCCCTCTTACACCTCAAATTACACTCGAGGTTTCGACTCGCAGGTGGAGTGGGGTTTTTCCACGTCCATTGGTTATCGAGGTAATGTCAGATGAAAATACCCCGTAATATTTTAGGGTTGCATGCGTGGATATGAACGGTGTAATGCTAGCAACATAAAGAAGCCTATTTTGCAGTTGCGAGACAGAAAACGTTACACCAGGTTGTGAGCACTCATCTGTCTGTCATCGTGATTTGTACACAAATAACTTCGGGCCTGCCGGCCCCTTCTACTATTCTCTCTTCTTCTATACCAAGATCCCAGGGCCCCCGGACGTTACTTATTTTGTAACAAATAAAATACATAGGATAAGGTAGTGTTAGTATAAACTTTGAGTGTGCGCATACCTGCTAGCATGTCCCGACGGCAAATTTACAGGTAACAGGTGTTAAAGGTCGTTAAAAATGGTAATTTTTCTCAAATTCTAAAGGTTGATTTTTACGTATGTTTTAAAACACATCGTTAAAAATTAATAATCAGTACTGCCAGACACGTTCTATCGGCGGTAACTTTTAACAGACGATTAAAAGCTTCCAAAAAAGTCATGCAACTTCTCTTATTTTCTAAAGCTTGATATTTATTTTTGATACTCGGTGAACTATTTCAGTATTTGTTGTAAGCTGCCAGACCAATCGGATGGGCCAAACATCCCCCTCCAGACAGTTGCTATGCGTATGAGCGCAGGCGTGATAGTTAGATAGTTTTATAAAAAAAGCATTATAAAATAAATTCTTATTAATATTCTAATGGAAGATTTCAGTAGTAGTAATTATGCAATATTTTCATGCGTTTAATTATAACGATAATTATTGCATGATAAAATATAAGTACATTTGAACTCGTAATGATAATTATGAACCAACCTTTGCTGACTTATGAAGAATGTGTTTTATTGGCAATATTCAGAAAATTTATGGTTTTAAACAGCAATCAATTTAATAAAATAATAGTTTTTTGGCATCTAGTAAGAAAAGCAAAGGAATACAAATTTTACTATTAGAAAATTTCAAAATAATTCATGTAAATAATAATCATTATTCATAGTAAGTTAGCTGTAATTTTTTTAAAAAATTTTCAATCTTCATTATCATCATCATTAAAGTTTAATATCTCATCGTCAATCCTATGATGATGTTGAACATCTTCATTATCTTCATCAGCATCTTTAGTATCTTCTTCTGTAAAATAAATAATATAATTAAAAATGAAATAGTGTTTTACAAGTTTATGTAAATAATTCATAGGGAAAATAGAATACCTGATTCATCTTGAACTGATTCACTAACAAAGGCCGGTAACTGGTCCCCATTAAACCAGTTGAAATGTTGGTTGTCCTCCAATGTCCACCCATTATTTTCCGGTCTAAAAGTACTAAGTCCATTCATATGAGTATTACTCCAGGTAATTGTGATGTAATTAGCTCGTCGAAACTGCTGCAAAAACTCAGTTGTTGGTAAGTTGCTCGCATCAAAGTTTTTAACATTCTTTCGATTGAACCCTTCATTGACGTCAGAAACCATATAAGTGTTGATGTATTGAAGTCTAGTAGCATCTACGTTAATCATTCCGGGAACGTTATAAACTTCACAAATAAATTTCTGTATTTTGTTAAACACACTTTTCGGTAAATCTAAGTCTCTGAATAAATCTGGATCGCCGAATTTCATAAATGCTTCCTGTTTTTCTTCATTTTTCTTCAGTATATTGAATGGCTTTTGTTTGTCTTTTTTTTAAAAAAAGAAGCAGGATTGTTATCAGATCCAGTGATTGCATGAAATCCTGGCAAACAACGGCTTAAAGAATATCCTATATGTTCGTAAACCTTAGTGATATCAATATATCTTACTTTATTTCCCATGCCAGTTAATACCCAAACATGGTAATCATCATTTTTTAAATGACGCATATTGCCCAACATGACTGTTGCAATGTCGGTATCGAATAACAAAATTAACTTGAACATCAATATTGCAGATATGATGAATAATTTTAGTGTCAGCTTCCTCATGTTTAGTGCACGTTAGATTTTCATCAATTTTAGATACAACTATATTGTTAGTGGCAGTAAAAGAGTGACATTTCTTGAAATTAACGACAATATTTTTGTTGTTTAAAATGGTACCAGCTTTACAGTAGATCATCTATACATATAAAGGAGAAAAGCGACTCACTCACTGACTAATCACGATATCTCCGGAACTAATAAACCTACAGATTTGAAATTTGGTAGGTAGGTTCCCTTCATGGAGTAGACATCAGCTAAGAACGGATTTTGCAAAGATCGAGCCCCAAGGGGTGTATGGGGGTTTAAGGGGCGTTATAGATAATTATTTCCATTATTAAACTATTAGTTGTACAGTATTGAGAAACTTGGTACACAGATTTCTTTCATAAAGTAGAGATTCCCTACATAATGATTTTTTCGAAAGTTGGCCTCCAAGGAACGTTGAGGGCGCTTAAGGGGCGTTAAGCATAATTATTTCCATTTTTAAACTATTAGACGTACAGTCTTGAAATTTGGTAAGCGGATTCCTTTCATAGAGTAGAGATCCGCTACAAAATGGGTTTTGTGAAAATCAACCCCCAAGTGGCGTTCTGGAAAATTAAGGGGCATTATAGTTATAGGCAATTAACTCCTTTTTTAAACTATTAGACGTAAAATCTTGAAATTGAGTAAGCAGATTCCATTCATTGAGTAGATATCCGCTATAAGATGGATTTTGTGAAAATCGCTTCCTAAGTGGCATTGCTAGGGTGGGGGGCTTAAAGGGCTTTATAGAAAGTTATTTCCATTTTTAAACTATTAGGCGTACAGTCTTGAAATTTGGTTAGTGGATTCTCCTTTCATATAGTACAGATCCGCAAGAAAATAGGTTTTGTGAAACTCGACCACCAAGTGACTTTGTGAAGAATTAAGAGGAGTTATAGGATATTATCTCCTTTTTTTAAAAAATATTAGACGTAAAATCTCGAAACTGAGTTAGTAGATTTCATTCATTGAGTAGAGATCCTCTATAAGATGGGTGTTGTGAAAATCGTTTCCTAAGTGGCATTGCGGGGGATTAAAGGACGTTATAGAAAATTATTTCCATTTTTAAACTATTAGACGTACAACCTTGAAATTTGATTAGCGGATTCCTTTCATAGAGTACAGATCCGCTACAAAATGGGTTTTGTTAAAATCGACCCCCAAGTGGCATTGTGGTGAATTAAGAGGCGTTATAGGCAATTATCTCCTTTTTTAAACTATTAGACGTAAAATCTCGAAATTGAGTAAGCTGATTCCATTCATTGAGTACAGATCTGCTAAAAAATGGGTTTTGTGAAAATCGTTTTTGTAAGTGGCGTTGCGGGGGCTTAAGGGGCGTTATCGATAATTATTTCCATTTTTAAACAATTAGACGTACGGTCTTAAAATTTGGTAAGCGGATTCTCTTTCATGGCGTAGAGATCCACTACAAAATAGTTGTGGGAGAAATTGATCCCAAAGGGTCACTGAGGGGGATTAAGGGGTATAATAAATAAACATTTCCGCTTTTCAACTAATAGACCCACCTGCTTGAAAATTAGAAGGTATGTTCCGTTTATGGAATAGAGTTCCTTTTACAAAGAGTTTTGCGAAAACGGAATGCTCTCAACGAGGTATTGATGATAAAAATTCCGTTTTTTCTCTGTTAGATTTAGACTTGAAATTTAGCACACATGTTTATTTTATGGAGTAGAGATCCACTGAAAGTTGCTTTGGTGGAAATCCACTTGATTATTAGGTCAAGTTAGCGCAAAAAATCTTTCTACTTCTATTTTAGATATAAATAGAAATTAGATATTTTAATTTATGTCCTTTTTATATCAAGAGGCGAGAGTTACAGCTATAAATGTATTTTTCAATACATTCGAATTCTTAATGCTAGATATCAGTTATTAATATATATGTAAAAAGTATACATTTATACAACATCGTGAAATACTCAGTGAAGCAGGTGGGTAACGGCTAGTTGTAGTATAAAACAGTCAACAAGAGCTTGTTTGAACCGTATACTTTTTAATTCTTTGGCGAAATCAGACGGTCGAACTTGATCAGGTCCAGTGGTATTAAACACCCCAATTGTGTCGATTCCTGTCGTAGAGATCTTTCGTAATCTTTAATAGACGGAAAAAAGTATTAATCAAAAATAATATCAAATCTTTTTGCATTTAGTTGTGTGACCATATGTGAAAAAAATTTTTTTTTTAAATACTACCTAACGTTTTGGGGAGATTTTTCACTGTGTGAGGTAGAAAAAATCCATCAATTACTAAAAATTCTAAGTGAGACGGTGGATTATGTTCGAGATTTTTTTCCAAACATTTCATTAAAAATTAGATTTTTGAGTCTTACAAATTCCATCATCAAATTGGCTCAAGGATAATGGAACTGTAGTTATGGAATTTGTAAAAATTTTTGCCATATCGACTTTGTGGTTCATAGAAAAATCGAGTATACGTCCAAAACGAGTATACGCTTGTTTTTTTTTATTTTAATAAATACTTTTTAAAATATATAATATGTGTACATTTTATATTATTATTTTTTTATTTTTGTTGAAGCAATAAATATATTTTATGCAGTTTATTTTTACGTTAAGAAATATCTTTAAATGATGCAAAATTAATATCAAGGGTGTTTTTTTTAGAGGTATAGAAATTTAAATTGCAATAAAACAACGATGTATTATTCGATTGACATGAAATGTTTTTTGTTCGAAAGATAATCTTGTGGCATTACATTTTAAATATGATTTCTGGCATAGGACTGCCACGGCTAGCTCGAATGTTGTCCAATCTGGACATCCAATTTTCGATGACTTTTTCCAACATTTGTGGCCGTATATCGGCAATAACACGGCGAATGTTGTCTTCCAAATGGCCAAGCGTTTGTGGCTTATCCGCATAGACCAATGACTTTACATATTCCTACAGAAAATAGTCTAGCGGTGTTAAATCACAAGATCTTGGAGGTTAATTCACAGGTCCAAAACGTGAAATTAGGCGGTCACCAAACGTGTCTTTCAATAAATCGATTGTGGCACGAGCTGTGTGACATGTTGCGCCGTCTTGTTGGAACCACAGCTCCTGGACATCATGATTGTTCAATTCAGGAATGAAAAAGTTAGTAATCATGGCTCTATACGGATCACCATTGACTGTAACGTTGTGGCCTTCATCGTTTTTGAAGAAGTACGGACCAATGATTCCACCAGCCCATAAAGCGCACCAAACAGTCACTTTTTCTGGATGTAACGGTGTTTCGACATACACTTGTGGATTAGCTTCACTCCAAATGCGGCAGTTTTGTTTGTTGACGTAGCCATTCAACCAGAAGTGCGCTTCATCGCTAAACAAAATTCGCTTATGAAAATCGGCCATTATTTTAGAAATAAAATTGCACAATTTGAAAGCGTTGTTCAGGCGTGAGTCTATTCATGATGAACTGCCAAACCAAACTGAGAATAAATCACTTGACAGCTGTTAAATCGGTCGCCATCTTGGAAAGTAATGCCAACTTAAACTTCTATACCTGGAAAAAAAACACTCTTTATAATAAAACGGTAAATATCTATATTACACAAACCTCTTTTCTTTACTTAGCATGCATTATAGCGGAAATCGAATTGTTTCAAAAATATCCTACAGTGTGGCACGCTGAATCCTATTGGTAGATTGGTTTGGCATGCTACAACATAAAAGATTAGGAGTGGATCAAGACAGCGCTCTGCACCCAGTTAGTTTTTTAATGCAGTGCTAGCGCTCTCTGTTACGAAATGTGGAAACTAAAATAATTGATTGCCTTGCTATTTTTGTATCCCTGTATTAGTCGAACGATTTTTGCGGAAGTGCTTTTCGCATTTTATTTACATTTTTAATAACTTTTACTTTTGGTTTCTTGGTTTTTTTTTTATTTTGTTAATTGTTTGTTATCTTTCTTGTTATTTTAATTAGTCAATCTGTTTTTTCATTTTCTGTAATCAATTTTTTCTTAAATGAATGTGCATAGCAGAGACTTAATCTGCTCATTTTGTAATCAAGTCTTCACTCGCCCTTTCTGTTTAAAAAGGCATTTAAAAAATATTCATGATCACCAACAGTGTGATGTAAATGAAGAGATTTTGAAGGAATTCAATACTTTTCAGTGGTATGAATAGTTGCATTTAAAAAAACATTTAGTTTATAAATTTTCACTGTAGTAGACTAAATTTTATACATTTACGTATAAATGTTTTCTACTGAAATTTACATAATTTTATATTAGTAAATGTAAACCTTCTTTTAATTAACATTATATAATATGTTACATGGAAAGAAGAAGATGAAAACAAGACTATGTCAAAATATGTTAGACAGCGAGGTTGTAAAACACTTCAAAATGGAGAAATAGTGATGGATTATCACTGATGTCGAAGTGGGACATACAAACCAAAAGGGAAAGATCTCAAGAATTGAAAGGTTATCTATAAAACTGAAATTTAAGCCCTAATTTTGATAAAATTACCACAAACAGTTCTGAACAAACAAAACACTGAAAATGTGTGAAAAATTGAAACAGATTCTTTATGCAAAGTAAAAGTGTAGATATTTTAATGAAATTTACATAATTTAAAAAAACTTGGCTTTTTCAATCATATTTATTTTATAATACAATAAATTATTTTCCTTTACTAAATAAATTGCAAATTAAACTGAGGTTTGATAAATAATCATGAGATATATTCCCAAAAATAAATAATATTTTGGACAACAGATGGCGATAGCACTGCATTACAAAAATTTATCTGGGTGCAGAGCGCTGTCTTGATCCACTTCTAAAAGATTGCGAACCCCTGCTTTAGACTAAACACCAAGACGCACACACATAAAGAGTAGGGGGAGAAGGAGAATGGAAGAGGAGTCGTCTCTACTACACTCAAGTGGACGAATGACATTGCACTCATACGCATAGCGACTCTTAGGTATGATTGGGGGGACTTTTGGCCCATCCGATTGGTCTGGCAGCTTACAACAAATATTGAAATAGTTCACCGAGTATCATATGTAAATATCAAACTTTAGAAAATAAGAGAAGTTGCATGACTTTTTTGGAAGCTTTTAATCGTCTGTTAAAAGTTATCGCCGACAGAACGTGTCTGGCAGTACTGATTATTATTTTTTAACGATGCGTTTTAAAACATACGTAAAAATCAACCTTTAGAATTTGAGAAAAGTTACCATTTTTAACGACTTTAACACCTGTTAACTGTAAATTGGCCGTCGGGACAAAATAGCATGTATGCACGCACTCCAAGTTTATACTAGCTTTACCTTATCCTATATATTTTATTTGTTAGAAAATAAGTAACGTCTGGGAGCCCTGGGATCTTGGACTATTCGGCACTCTGCCCATGTATCATTCCTCCTACGGTGAGGATCCTTCCGTCGTTTAACCAGCAACGAATGTAGTTTCTATTGATGATTGTTTCACCAGATATAAAGAGAATTTTTTTCCAGGTATAGAAGTTTAAGTTGGCATTACTTTCCAAGATGGCGACCGATTTAACAGCTGTCAAGTGATTTATTCTCAGTTTGGTTTGGCAATTCATCCTGAATAGACTCACGCCTCATAGAGATTCGTCAAATGGGCCCAAAACGAGATTGCCGTTGTTCCCGATTTTCATAAGCGAATTTTGTTTAGCGATGAAGCGCACTTCTGGTTGAATGGCTACGTCAACAAACAAAACTGCCGCATTTGGAGTGAAGCTAATCCACAAGTGTATGTCGAAACACCGTTACATCCAGAAAAAGTGACTGTTTGGTGCGCGTTATGGGCTGGTGGAATCATTGGTCCGTACTTCTTCAAAAACGATGAAGGCCACAACGTTACAGTCAATGGTGATCCGTATAGAGCCATGATTACTAACTTTTCATTCCTGAATTGAACAATCATGATGTCCAGGAGCTGTGGTTCCAACAAGACGGCGCAACATGTCACACAGCTCGTGCCACAATCGATTTATTGAAAGACACGTTTGGTGACTGCCTAATTTCACGTTTTGGACCTGTGAATTGGCCTCCAAGATCTTGTGATTTAACACCGCTAGACTATTTTCTGTGGAGCTATGTAAAGTCATTGGTCTATGCGGATAAGCCACAAACGCTTGACCATTTGGAAGACAACATTCGCCGTGTTATTGCCGATATACGGTCACAAATGTTGGAAAAAGTCATCGAAAATTGGATGTCCAGATTGGACTACATTCGAGCCAGCCGTGGCAGTCCTATGACAGAAATTATATTTAAAATGTAATGCCACAAGATTATCTTTCGAATAAAAAAAATCATGTCAATCGAATAATACATCGTTGTTTTATTGCAATTTAAAGTTCTATACCTCTAAAAAAACACTCTTTACTACCTTATCTTTAAAAAAAAATGATGAAGCTTACTCTCGGAACGTCCCTCGCACCTTCGAGAACCATTGAGGATTTTAGACAGACGAAATGATTGTCAAAAACCAATACTCATGGTAGACGAGAAAATATATTAATATTCTTGAAAAAATAATGATTAGAAAGTTTTTCACAAATTTTTATATGTTTCATACATTTATTTACATAAGGGAACCCATCCTTTAAGCCCAATTATTCACAATCTTGAGCAAAATTTTACGAAATTTAAAATTTAGATCAACACGATGAGAGATATGACGGAGTCTATATTTCTATTTGTATAACAAGACCCTTATCCGAATAGCACTTTGACTTATAACCATATCCTAGATTTTTTTTTCTTATACTATTCTTTTGTAGTCAACGTCAGATGAATTTTAATCCATTTGTCTAAATTTACGAAGGCTGTTTGTATTTATAAAATTAGTGTAATCCCTGTAATGTTTCCCTAATATATTTTTTTGTTTCATCTTTCTTCTGGCGTTGTCCGCGGATATGATGAAACGCATCAATAAGTTAAGTAATTAAAAACCTTTTGAATACTTCTGATGTTCTATAATGAGAAAGTTTACATCGTAGGTTAAACTATTTCCAATTCAAAAAGCTATTAATTGATGCGGATTTGAGTTTCAAATGTAGTAAATTCATAAGTTATAAATTCCATAATCAGTTCTTTTAATTAAGGCTTTTATGATCATTTAAAAATTTCTTGGTACACGTATAAAATATCATTGACCATTTTCGTCAAACAGAAAAAATTCCGCCAAATGTTGCAATATTCCGGCAATAATGAATTATGATTAGTGTAAATTCGGTTTGTGATTTGTGTCAACTTTTCTGATATTGGCAAGGCACACAAATGTATATTAAAGGAAAAGAACTTTCTGAGACTATATTGAAATCATAAAGTTATTAGTTTTCTTCACAAGCTATAAACAAAATACATATAAATATAAAATGAGATACAATTAAAAAACAAATTATATAAATTACAAATAGATCACTGTCTTCAATGTTATTTTCAAGGAAATTCAATACTTACGTATTAACGTCACATAAGCCAAATTTTCACCTCGCAAATCGCGGCATGACGTCAAACAGCAAAAGAGAGCAACAGCAAAAAACAGATTTTTGTATTTTACTCGCTTCGAAAAAAGTCAGATTTTGGTGGAAAGTGTTTCAATTCGCGTGGCGCAAATTTGGCTACGGTGAAATTAATACGTATATACCCAGAAATTTTATATTAAAAAAAGATTCCAAGATGGTAATTATTTCCATCTGTTAGCATTATGTATAACTACTTTATGCAAAGCCCCTTCTTAGCAAATCCTTGGTCCAAAAAGCTAGTCTCCGTCCACAATTTTTAATCGTACATACGTATTTTATCGCACCAATAGCCAACTCTATTAATAACCCATAAAAATGGCAAGCTCGATCTTCTACGTTTCGTACGCGCTGAATTGGTAATCATGTGCTTCGTTTCATATAATGTCTCTAATAGGTCGCGATAATACGTATAAGTACCTTTTTATTAAACCCTCAATCAGCTGCCAAGCACTTCTACCCAAGATCAGGCGAAAAATTTAATGGGTTGTTTCGCTTTGCTCAACATAAAATGCACAAGTAAATAATTAAAATTTTCAGTACTTAAGTCTTATACCGTCAATTAATATTGTCAAATCAAAATGGTTCGCCAAATACCGTTATATGCAGCCTATGGTGAAACATTGTAATACAAACGTATTATCGCAATCTATTGGCAACATTATATGAAATGAAGCACCTGGTTGCCAATTCAGCGCGTAAGACACATAGAAAATTAGGGTTGTCAACTTGGCGAGTAATTAATAATCTTGGCGATTGCTGCGATAACACGTAAGTAGTACCAAAATTATTCCCAATAATAATAATAATAATAAGATGGCATCATTTGGTGACAACTTTTGAATTGGCAAAATTGGACGACAGGATAGTATGTAAGTACCAAATTAACTTGGTATGTATTTTTATTTCTTCTTTTGGCACAGATTTGAAAATTATCAATTTTGGTTCACTGATAACACTATACATAAATGCACCAGATTTTCGATTTTGAAAAGTGTGCTGAAAACAGTGATTTGGACTCCCTTTTAGGGGAGCTGTCGCCAAACTTTTTGACCTCATGGACCCATCAATTCATAATTCAAATCCTGCAGACCACTGATAGGATTTTTTAAGTGTTAAATTATTGTTATGAATTGAGTTATGTTTCGATGCATCTTAAAACATATGTGAGAGTAAGTATATTTTACATTTTTCTGGAGACCATGGAAATTTTCTCGCGAGTCACCGCTTTGGCAACCTCTGTTTTAGGGTACACCTCTACTTATTGCTAATTTGACATATTATTTTCGTCATATTGGATAGAGAAATCATGCAGAAAAATAAGTTGTTGGTGCAATTTGCATTATTTTTTACCTCCGTCTCCAAAGGTATGATTTTAATTAGGCTGTTTTGACCCAACAGCTAATTTCATCAAAAATCTTACCCACTTATTTAACGTTAGCGACAAAATAAGAATGTATTGATATCGGACCGATTTTTTCCCCACCAATTGTGAATTTTCTCCAAGTTGAAGGGACAATGTTACTATACAGTAACATTACTTTTAGCATGCCAAAGATCTATTTGGTGCCACAGTGAAGACGAACATCGACCCGATTTTGAATTACCTCTATTCTTTAAATTTTATTGATCCGTTCCGGTGTTTCGCCGGCGCAAGCTATAAAGTCGCCAAAAATGATACAACCAATGCCAAATGGAATATTCCCGCTAGTAACATTTTACCATATTTTAAAAACGAAAAGTCGCAATCTTTTCTTATCACAGTATTGTGTTTTTTACATACTACATAAAAAATAGATAAAAACCCAATAAGAGTTAACACTTATAGAATTTTTTTAATGTGTACATGGTGTGTTGTTGCCTAAAAACCTGCTTGGCGAGGTTTGCTCCGGCGAGATGGAAAAGTACCATTTTATTTTTTAACACTTCGGTCCAAATTTGATATCGGTACGCTGCGAATGTTTCCGTCAAACATTTCTCCAAGTAATCCCGCCAGATGGATTCATAAAATTTCGTCAAGTTAAAGCGATAAAATTAGACTGGTCACCAAATATCTATTTGGCGCGATTCCAAAGTCGCAGCAAAAAGAGAAGTGAACCGATATAAAATTGGAGTTGGATCTTATTTTAGTCTGCTCCAGGATTTTGCTTATCTCCAAGCTGAGTAATCAGTATCACATGCTAACTAGCCTACTTGGTACTTAAGTATTATCGCAACAATCACCAACTTTATTAATAACTAGCTAAGTTGGCAACCCCGATTTCCTATGTGTCATATACGTTGAATTGGTAACCAGGTGCTTCATTTCATATAATGTTGCCAATAGGTTGCGATAATACGTAAATACCCCCTTCTTTACTAGCTTAAAGAAAACAGGAATTGTTGTTGTTGCTTCTAATTTCAGATTGTGTAACAATGCAAGACAATCTCTAAGAATTCAAAAAAATTCTAGAAATTCTAAAAACAGAAGAGGGGTCCAGAAAGACCTCGTCCTTTTTAAAATCTAAGCAAGTCAAGATGTAGGCACAGGCGAGGCCAGCTAATCACGCCAGGTTACCTGTTAATTTATTTGATTCTACTGACGAAGAGATCGAAATTAGTGACTATTGGTTAGCTGTTATTGGTAATTACCGTTTGCAGTTACCAATCGGTAATCAGCTTTGGCAGCCCTACTAACTGTATAACTGAGGAAATTGAGTCGTTTGCCTTCTTTTCTATGCTTGGCTGCTAATTCGAGATTATGTACGAGTACCGATTACTGTTCAGAACGAGTCGAGTGGAAAGATTAGCGAGTTTTTTATTTTTTAGAAGCAAAATGGTCAAAAGAAAAATTACTTAATGCAATAAGTTTTGATTGCTGCTAAGTATGAATTATTCGAAACAGGGCGTAGCTACCACCGTATCAATGATACGAGCCCCCCAAGCTGCAGTCCTATTAACAGAGCTCCCATATCTAAAAAATGGCCCTGAAGGAAATTTGATATAGGGTCCCCTCAGAGCTATCTACACTAATGATTCGGAAGGATGTAATTGATCGTTATATGAATGGAGATGCCGTTTGAAAGTAGGAGACTCCGCATAAGGAAAGGTATGTGGCTCTGCATTAGTCATTTGAAAAATTTTGGAGTGTTCTTAATACTTTTTTAGAAGCCAAATTTTACAAGAATTTGTTCTTAAAGTCTTTAAACAAAGCGCCTTGGCACCATTTTGGCATGCTTTGAAAATTCTTTGCCAAAGGGAGGATAATAATAGGATTTTACCGTTAAATTTTCTATGTATTTGTTCTTAAAATCAAAAAGTTTCCATTTTTGTTTCCCTGGTCTCGATTTTAAAGAAATGCGCTCTGGCGCCATTTTGTCGTGGTTTGAAAAGATCCCCTAGAGATGGGCTAGAATAAGATTTTCGGTTAAAGTATAGAATAAGTGGCCCTTTTTTGATTTGGCGATGTTGATACTTACGTATTAGCGTCATCGCAGCCAAAATTGCACTACGAGAATCACTTTTCTTCTTATATAACACCTAAGAATCTTTGTTGTTTTGATATGATGTCGCGATCCTCTTGGCTATAATTTTGTTGCGGTGATACTAATACATAAGTACCGCGATTTTTATTTAGATGCCAGAATGATTTCATGCTCGATTCTTCATTACTTAGCCTTCGCTTTATTACTCTTCGAAAACCTATTGCTACATGTAGGTAGTTTAGCAACTGATTCTGTTTGCCAAAAAATTGGCTTCGCCAAGGGGCCACATATTCTACACTTTAACCGGTTTAGTTTCAAGGATTTATTGTCAATTTGGCGAGATTATATTTTCATTGTGATAAGAATAAATTAGTTATAACTGTTGTGACTGAACACTACAGAATCTCATGTGCTGGGCGAGATGATCAATCCTCGCTATTTGATATTTGAGTCTGTTATATATTTTATGTTAATAAATTTTCTGTGAAAATCTAAAATAACAAAAAGAGAAGTAAATTACCTTAAAAGCGGTATATAAAAAGTAACATCTCTTGATATTATGGCTACTATAAAACATGATATTCCAGTACCGACGGAGATAGCAAGATGAATAAGTGGAAGCAAGTAGATGTATTTTAGATCTACTATACTACTTTCCGACTTTTTATCGTCAGAAGCCATTTCTCTTTACGCAAATCCAAAATCAATGTTTTCAAGGCATACTCATATTTTTTTTCTTGCTTTCATAAACAATTTTCTCGAAACGAATTAAATTTCTTGCACAAGTCATTTTTCGATCATCACCAAGGAAAAGTCACCCAAATATATATTATGATAGTCATTTTTTTCTTACATTTGTTCTCTTGAAAGTCCTCGAATAATAAGCGCAAAAACAATTAAGAATAATTATTTTAATGTGATAACGGTTCGTGAGGAAGCGTGAATAAGTGATTAGATAATAAAATATATACATTGCCATACATAAAGACTAAAAAATAATCTTTTCAAACATTAGTTAAAGTATATTTAAAAGATCTCATCTAAATATTTTGTAGGGACACAGTAACCTTGTGGAAGGTTTGGGCACTTTGAAAGACCATGTAGTAGCAGGATTAATGACGTAATGCACATTCGACTTTGAATATATCATATATCAGTATTTATGTGAAGGTACCGAAATCAGAATACTGACTTAAGTTACGATCTTGTCACCTAATTAGGGTTCAAAATGGCAAAAGTGGCTGTGTTTAAGGCTGCGTGAACAACTTTAAAAAAAGCAATCTAATTAAGTATAATCGTTAAGCTAAAGCAAATTAAACGTACTTCAGTAGAAGCTAGATGCGGGATTAAATGCTTTTTTAATTTCTTCCAGTTATCAGGATTACCTATTTGGTAAAATAATATGCAAGAAATGAAAAGGTGGTGAGTCTGTGCTCTATAATTCCAAACAAAATTGGTCATGTTACATAATAGGAACTGTCAGTATATACGTATTATACGACCAACCATGTTCGCCAAACTTAAAAACATCGCCAATTCAAAAAATATAGCCAAATGTTATCTTCCTTATTATTACTGTGTTCGAAGGTACACGAGGACGGTTTGTATATCATGGGATTTGGCGATATCTTTTGATTTGACGAAATTGATTGATGGTATAAGACTTAAGTGCCAAACTGTTTCACAAAAGGTCTGTTACAGACTCGTAGAAGGTTGTAAACGTGGAATATGAGGTTTTAATTCAGGTATAAACCACGTCCTCTGATCAAACGGCAATCAAACCTTGACGCAATTCGAGTACACAAAAATTGGATAACTTGCTAAATGAAATAGGAATTTGAAAAAAAAAAAATCATTTAGCCAGTTAAATACATTTATTTGAGATTTATTCTAACTTAAGTACTTTTAACATTAGTTTTTAAGAATTTCGAAATAAAAATATGAAAAAGTTTTGAAATACTTTTAACAAATAAAATAGTTTTAATTCGTTGAGTAGAAGATAAGGATTTACTGAGGGTAAAAAACTAGTGTAAAGACGATTTTTAAAACTTCTCTATATGAATAAGTTTTTAATTTTCTTACTGAATGATAAATTAAGGTGAATTCATTTTTAACGCATTTTTGAAGTGATGACTTCTTTAGGGCGCGTTTTGCTGAGGAGTGAATTCAAATGAAGTGTCAGGTTTGGGAGCGTTACGTTAACTCGGTTTTTATTGGCTTCACTCGTCAATCGTGCTCAGGACGGCGACGCGAGCATAGTTTTAAATTGAAAACTTTTGAAGCGCATGTTTTTTTTAATAAAAATTTCATGCATACTTTTTTCCGTAAATATGTATTACTGACATGCAGCTCAATTTAGCTCAACTTTACTGAGTTAACGAAAGAAGAGAAGTTCAAGCAAAAATAATTGGAAAAGAAAGTTTATTCTCATGTAGGAGATCAAAGATAAGAAGAAACGAAACATTTTGGATCTATTTTTTGATTCAGTAGAAAGAGTATTTAAGCAGAGAAATGTGCCAAAAGAATCCAAAATCTGAAATTTTAATGAAGTTAATTGGTGAGAAAGTTGCCAATATTTTTGTTTATATTAATGATAACACACACACAACTAAGGGATTACGAAAAAGAAAATAAAAACATTAATTGGAAAAAGTACGAACTCTGCTTTTATTTGCTTAGAAAATTTTAAGAAAAGTAAACGGCTCTCAGGGCGTAAGGATTTTTAGCCTTACATAGTACACAACGTTATAGTTATATAAATGGTATTTACGTATTATCGTCAACAACATTGCAAGCCCACCCACCATACTATGGCTGCTCTTCTGGATCTAACGAAAGCGTTTGACAGAGTTTGGAAGCACAAGCTACTAATTAAATTACATGACACTTTTAATATTCGAGGTAACACCTTGGCATGGATCTCGGATTTCCTGCATCACAGATCTATGAGAGTAAATTTTAACAACACTTTTTCGGATCCTGTTGTGCTTGGACAGGGCGTTCCACAGGGTTCTGTCCTCAGCCCTACTCTATTTTCATTATATTTAGCAGGCATTGAGAAAAATACCTTCAGTTGAGATGAGAGTAGGCTTGTTTGCAGACGATATCGTCATCTGGTGCTCAGGAAGAGACTTGGTTGAGATGGAAAGGAATCTCAACAATGCATTATCTTCTTTTTCAGACTATGCTTTGGAGTTCAAACTTTGTTTTAATCCTACAAAGTCCATCGCTACTTTCTTTACCACCAACAAAAGATTGTACAGCTATCAACCAACCTTAAAGATGGATAACAAGAATCTTGCTTATGAAAAGCACCCAAAATATCTCGGATATGTCCTTGATCCTGAATGGTCAAGTCATAAGCACATAGATCATATTGTCTCAAAATGTAGAAAACGTTTAAGTATTCTTAAATTTATAGCGGGCAAAGACTGGGAAGCCGATGCTGTAACATTGAGAGACACCTTTTGGCTCTCATTAGGCCCATACTAGAGTACGGTTTTCCAGTGTACTGCTGTGCGTCCGCCGCCAGTCTTGAGAAATTGGAAAAGATTCAGCTCGGTGCTGCGCGAATTATTACTGGATTGAGACGTAGTTGCACGAAAGAAATTGTCCTCTTCGAGGCTGATCTCCAACCTCTTCATCTTAGAAGCAAAAATATCCTCACCAATTACTTCAATAAACTTTCTAGCTATGGACATCACAACAAAACCTCTCTATACTTTAACAATTGGCACAATAATCAGAGACTGAAGAGAAAAAGCCCTTTCAGTTATGCTGATCATCTCACTCCTTAAAATCTTGTTTAAGTCCATCAGAGGGACTTCCCAGAGTCCACTCCCACTTCAACATGTCTGCCCCGGTAACAAAGCAAGATCTCATCCCAGCTCATCTTAGGCAACTTGCATTGGAAAGTATTAATGAAATCCCCTGTGACGCCATTAAAGTTTACACAGATGGCAGTAGACTAGACGATCGTGCAGGTAGTGGAATCTACATAGAAAATTCTGGTCAAAACTTTTATTTCTGTCACCGTACCCCGGATTTCTCTTCGGTCTTTAAAAGTGAACTAATGGCAATCAAACTTGGCCTCGAAGCTATTATCAATGAAAGTGACTATGGAGAACTCTGGATTTTGTCGGACAGTCGCAGTTCCCTTCAACATCTACACAATTGGACTCAAGTAGGAGACAAAAACAAGCATCTCCATCCTTCACAATCTCAAACTTATTTCAAAGCATCACGATGTTCATTTTCAGTGGATACCATCCCATGTTGACATCTTTGGAAATGAGCAAGCGGAACGCTTAGCCAGAGAGGGCTGTAGTCTCTTAACAACCTCCTCTCCTGCCATTACCTACTCAGAGCACCAGTCCAAAGTTAATAGGCAACTATCTAAGGGGGAGGGAAGATTCCTCCCTCCCACCACTGGTATGCGGCCAGGGAACCGGGCTCTTTTCTGGATCTCAACTGCGACAGAGCATCTAAAACGGCCATTTCCAGATTGGCTAGTGGACACACGAAAAGTCTCTCCTTCTTTGAGGGCAGGAAGACTTTTAAGTTCTGTTCCAAGTGCAAGGTTCAGCAGGCCTCTGCCGAATATATCCTGGACTGTCTGGGCCTTTCCAGAGAAGACTTGTACGATTCTCCCCTTCTTGTTATCGATTTTTTGAGGGTCAACAATTTAATGGATCTTGTCTGACTTCGTCAGACAATTAGAGGATAAGAAACAACAACAACAACGTATTATCGTAACGGTATTGGCGAGATTATAAGAAAGCACACATGTTTGCCATTTCAGCACGTACGGCACATGGTAAATCAGGATTGCCAACTTGATGGGTTAATTTGTACGTTGGCATTGTTGCGATAATACATAAGTATCATGTAAACAAATACATTAAAAAAGTATAATCTACATAAGTAGTTTACATATAAATATTTTTAAATAATTTGACTAATTGACATTTAAATCATATATACTCAAGAATGCATAGTTATTTAAACATTATTCTTGAGAGAAAAATGGAAATGATAAAAAAAAATCCACCGAAGAATGGTTACGAAAAAGGGAACTATTTTACGACGGCAATGCGAAAATGTCGTAAAAGAAAACGCAGTACATTCGAACAACGGGATTCTCTTGCCCTGAATAAATCAGAAGTTTTCACTTCTATGGTGTGGTCATAAGCACACACACAATTATTTTTATAGACATGTTTTCATTCATCATTTTGCTATTTTTATTTTGCAACTCTCGTTAAAGCTTCGGAATCATTTTAAATTAAAACTTCTTTTAATCCCATCGACAGTTGTGAGGCGTTAATAAAGGATCAATCAAGAAAAATACGAGCGCAGAGAAATATATATATATATATAGTCTGATTTTCTACAAACAAGAGATAAACATTCATCAATCACATTCGAAAAAACACATAGACAGTAGAAAGATCATACAATGAAGGACACATGGGCTGCCGAGATGAAAAATTATAAAATGGATGCTGTAGTGTTATAAACCTTGTTGACTTAGGACAGCTAATATATAAAATAATTTATATAAAAGTGGGGTTGAACATGTTTTTGGTCAGCCAATCTCCCCCCTTTATGTAAATAATACTGAGCAAAAACCTATTGAAAGTAATGGATAGGAATATCTAAATCCATTACAAGATAGAGGTAATTTACCTAAAAATTGCACATGAAAATGCAGAGCCCGCGCTAAATCTGAGTGCAATAAAAAGTTATTGCCATATTCTGGACCCTAATGCAGATTCAAAGCATGTGAATGGCTGAAATGTAGCACTTAACAAAAGTATAAAAATAATAGAAACAAAAATTAATAAGAGTTACAAATTACCATAACATTAGTGACACTAGAGTACATATGAAATAATAATAAGTAATTTTAACTAATAGTATAATATGGAGGTAACTATAACTATGAAATATGTAAATTTATAGTATTAAACTATTATTAATCTAAGAATTTTTAATCCTAACAATTTTGAATAGCTTTATTCATTTAACTATTAATAAAATTAATGGGGTATTTCTGATTTAAGCAATATTTAGTAAAATGTTTATAGTTATTTATTATTTCTGATTTTTTTTGACACCAGAAATTTATTGTGTTGTATATAATTAATAACAGTATTTCTGAATATAGAAATATGTACATTACTCTCCCAAGGCGGAACTTTTATAATATTGAAATTAAAACCTTCTCTTTTATCATAAATATTAGAAACTATTACATTGTCTATTAATTTGATACGTATGCGAATAATCTAGACATACATACAAAATAATCTACATATGTACATAATAACCTAGACATACATACATAATAATCTACATATGTACATAATAATCTAGACATACATACATAATAATCTACATATGTACATAATAATCTACATATGTACATAATAATCTAGACATACATACATAATAATCTACACATACATACATAATAATCTACACATACATACATAATCTACATATGTACATAATAATCTAGACATACATACATAATAATCTAGACATACATACATAATGATCTACATATGTACATAATAATCTAGAAAATCTGCAAAATTTACTTAATATTTATATATATATATATATATATATATATATATATATATATATATATATATAAATATATATATATATAGTATAATAAAAGTGAAAAGTACTAGAACCTACAGTGCTAAAGAAGTAAGAAATTGGAATTCAGCAGACACAACAAATGTAGATACAAGAAAGTCATTGGACATATATATATATATATATACATATGTATTTATATATATGTATATGAATATTAAGTAACTTTTGCAGATTTTCGAGATTATTATGTGAGTGTATCGATTTTAAACGAAGTAATATTTTGATTTCCTATCACAAATCGTGATTTTAATTGAATTAAGACACATGCGAACATCTTTTGTGTACTGGCGTTACGTCAAATACTCATGCGGATTATAATAAGAATGATTCTACTTATAAAACTGTAAATATTGAACTAGAACCCATCCTGGGTTCCTGAGGCTGCTGTAGCTCGCTTCAGACAGGACATGACTGTATGTGCAGTGGCGTACACAAGGAAGGGGGTCCTGGATCTGATCCCCCATAGCCCATGAATTTTTCCCTCGATTGATTGTAATCCTATGCATATAGTATGTAAAATTAAATTAAGTATTTGAAATTAATAATTAATTTATTAATTAATGCTAATTATTCATTCAATAATTAATTTTTGACTGTTTTTTGTTCCCGAAAATCGACAAAATCAAAATAATATGTTGGGCGACGTATTGCAGCATGTTAGGAGAATGCTGGACATTCGATCCTCCCCTCCCCTATGAAAAATTCCAGAGTACGCCGTTAACTGTGTATGAGATCCCATCTTTACTGAATTGGTGTCGCCGACTCACTGGACTATACTCTCTTTGACTCTGGTCAGCCTATGATCGCTGAACATTTGGACTTGTGCCCTGCACTAAAATGTTTGAATTGTATTGTCGAAAAATATCGGAAAGCACGCAAACTAATGGCAGAGAGGCTATTTGTAGCTTGTGTGTGGCATTTGTAAAATAATATAAAGTAGTAAAGCCTTCCCCCTCCTTTAAAATTAAACATCTTTAAGCATATTACATTTAGCCATACGAATGTGCATGTATACAGGATGCAACTGAAATGATGCTCCAAAATTGATAGAGGTTTCCAAAACAAACAAAAACTTTAATAGTGGAGAGTATAGGAAGGCTATACATCAAGATGGAGTTTTCCGTATGCCCGAGTAGTCCCCTAAATGTTAATCTTAAGGTATCCGAACACGTTCAGAGTATTTTTTGAAAAATAACATATTTAAACATATAAAGGCTTTTTTATAGGATTCAATACCAATAAATACTAATATTTAATTAACAATATTTAAAATAAATTGCCGGAATTTCATAAAAATCACAATTATATGTGAAATTTTAGCAATATTTTTGTAAAATTTCAAAGCAATTAGAGAAAAAAGTAATAAACTTATATTAGTAAAAGAATTACCAAAACAATCTAGAGGCATTTATCTAGAGAACGTACTAAAATTTTAATGTTTTATTAAAATTTGAAACTTTTAGAGATGATTGAGTAAACGTTATAAGAAAAAAAGACGCCCTTATAAGACCATTATTTAAATAACATGCCCTAACTCAAATAATATTCATACTATAAGAAATATTTTAGTACATTCTCTAGACAATAGCATAAATATCAGGTGCAAAAAGTTTTATAGAAATACATTTGTAATATTTTGTGTGACCAGACTCGCCATGATAGATTTCGAACAATTTAAATACCCACTTCTGGTAGATCAAAGACCAACTTGCGGTTTTTCTAACTTAATAAAATTGATTGTAGCTTGGCCTCTAAGAAGCATAGAATCAAAACAAAGTATGTTTTGTAAAGCTAAAATATAGATGTATTAAATAAAATAGAAAACAAAAATATCGGTCTTGTCCGAATTTGGTCATTTTCAACGTGTTCGGATACCTTAAAGTAAATTCACTCAAAATCCTGATCAAAAGAAAGGCAACCTAATCAAGTAATTTCCTAAGCTACTCAAAAAATGCAAATCATTAGAAACATTAGAAAATCAATTTAGAGAGGAAAACTCTTTGAAAGGAAGTTATAACATTTTGCAGAACTCTTTATTCCTGCAGAAGGTGCATCCTGATTTATTGTGAATTGAGTTCTCACATCAAAGAGCGATTATGTGGTTGAAGCATCGCGGAACACTAGTTCATTATGAAAGGAATACACTGAAATATCTGGGTATTACCTTTCACAACAGATGGATTAGCCTTGGTGGACCTGTTGTTTGCCATCCCAGATTGCACGGTTGTCTAACCTGGATTTTATTTCCAAGACGAAAAAGAGAGCCTTTTAAAAGAGACGTCCATTCAATCACCAAATGTAACCTCGTCACCTGAGTTAACATCGCAATAACTGACATTCGTGACCAATCTATCAGTGGGTACGAGATTCTTACCGTCGTTGACTTCATCGCAGTTCATATGAACAGTTTCCTTAACCTTTTTTTTCTTGTTACTACAGATTTTTCTGTAAATATGAATCTGCTCTGTGTTATATTTTGGACCACGAACGCGCTGGCTATCGACTTGGTAATCACCCTTCTACCTTATACTGCTTTTTAATTAAATTTTTTAACCCTAGTTCTTTTTAAAATTGAGTTTTTGCATAAAGCTTTTAGAATATTAGAAGTAATTTTAAGGTATCCGAATACGTTCGGAACCGTGATTTTAAAAAAGTGCATAAATGGATAATTTTCATGATGTTTAGTGTCACTTAGATTAGAATACATGTATGAAATTTTTTAAGGACATTCTGACAAAAAAAACTTATTTAAATAAAATATTTTGGCAAAAAATTAACCCAGAATAACCTTTTTTCAAAATGTGCTCCTTTTATAAGAAATGCTTCTAAAATAATAATATTTTGCTTATATAAACTAAAGGCTTCTCTCTCTCCAGAGAGTCTGACTATTTTTTTTTGAAAAATTCACATTATTTTCAGAGTTACAACCAATTGAAATAATTATCGGCGTTTTTTCTTAAAATTTCCACTTCTGTTAACGTAAAACATGTATAAACCCACTTCTAAGTTATATATTTCAAAAATTCTAGTTGAGCCTCTGTACAGAGATCTGAGCTATATACAGGCAAAATATTATTACAATAGAAGCATTTTTCATAAAAGGAGAATATTTTGAAAATGGGTCATTTTATGTTAATTTTTTGCCAAAATTTTGTACTTAAATGATTTTTTATTGTAATAATATTCTTAAAAAAATCTATATACATTTTCTAATCTAAGTGACACTAAATATTATAAATATCCATTTATAAGCTTTTGCAAAATCACGGTTCCGAACGTAGTCGGATACCTTAAAAGTATTACAAATCTTTTAATTCGAAATATTTAAGTGCATTCATTAAACGTTTGTGCAAAAAATTTGCCCTAACTCTAATTTTTCACTAAAATTTCATTAAAAATATCAATACTTCCAAATCATAGATTGTAGAAATTACATTTGAGTTTATAGTTTTATGTTTCATTTTAATTTTAAAAAATGTGTATTTAATCGAAAATTGATACGTTTGAAAAAATGCCTTTGAATGTTGTCAGTTATAAGAAAAAAAAAAGAGGGAAATAATATTTGTCGCTTATTTTTTTCTTCAAGAAATGATACTTTAATTTTTTATTATTTTTAACTGATTTGTAATAAGATTATTTTATTTTTGTGGTTTAAATAAGGGTTTTTGGCAAGCATTTGTATACTTTTTAATTTTAGTTTACGTAATAGTGAAATATAGCAGCCTCATAAGTCTATTTTCCACGCTTATCAAAAACGAGATTTTAGAAAATTCGAATAGCTACGTCACATTGGTGGAGTCAAAGTCCATCTTTTAACTTAAAAGATTATTTCGACTTCAGATCAGTTAAAATCTTTTCCTTTAGCTTGACATATGAATGGAACAAAAATATTGGGAACGAGGAGAAGTGACAAAAGAAAATTGAAATACAGTAATACCCCGAATTTCAGTGATAAGTGGGACTGAGTGATAACCGCTTAATTTAGCATATAAATACATGTAAGCTATTTCTATTTGGGGACGAAGATGGAAGATAATAATCTCGGAAATAAAATGTTTAATATAATCTAATATAACACAAATATAAAATCTCAAATCGAAGTTATTTTAAAGTAGAAAGTTTCAAAAATCTTTATAACAAAGTATTATCTCTCTCTCTCTCTGCCAGTTCAAGACTTTTTTTCTCCCGCAAAATTTCCTCACAACCTGCTAATATTTTTTTTATTCCTTGTTTTGTTAAAAAATTCGCTCTTCTTTAGAATCTGTATTTTTTAAAATTTGTTACCCTTTTTCAAATAAACCAAAGCCTTCTGTAAAATGCCCAACCGTCATTGGCTCTTCTGATTGAACAGGGTCTAAAGATTCAACATCTACAATGTCTTGCTCTTGCTTTAACATTTCTATGAGTTCATCAACTATCACCTCCTGATAGTAGGAATCCAGCAGTTCTTGAACGTCATCACTATACACTTTCAAACTTATTTTCCTGGCAAGATCGACCGCATCTTCAAACACATTACCAATTTCATCAGGCTCTGCACTGAAACCGCCTGTGTTTCAGTGATGGTAATAAATAAATTATAGTTTAAAAAAAACTAAAAAGCACGTTTTTTTATGGTGAATTGAACTAAAAAGTAAAAAAATAATTCTTCATATAAGAATAAAATGATTATCGAGAAAAATAATGTCATTGTGGTAAAAGCGTGGAATGCTCTGTATTAATTGTTATAATTTTTTACTAGTTCTGTTCCGAAAGGCTGAGTTAGTGTAAAAATGCAATACAAAGCGCGCAGATCCCACGTTTTTACCACAATGACATTAATTTTCTCGTTAATCATTTTATTCTTATATGAAGAATTATTTTTTTACTTTTTAGTTCGATTCACTATAAAAGCGTGTTTTTAGGTTTTTTTTAAACTATAACTTATTTTTCAATTTTTAGTTCGATCTACAATAAAAGCCTGTTATTTTAGTTTTCAAAACTATCAATTATTCTGTGTTGAATTTTTATCCTTCAGTTTGATATTTGGAGCCGGAATTATGTGGCTGCTGGAATTAGTCTTGCTCTTCAATGGATATTAATTAATGGGTCTGAAGGGTATTTATTCTCTCCGTTTACGAGGCCTCGGATAAGTCCCATATCGTTATACATATTTCAAAGATTCCGTCTTTATAGATACAGGTTTAACTAATAAAAGTGTGTTAAGAAGAAATATTAAATGTCAATCGTATTATCACCTTTTAAATGCATTGCTATATTCTTAATCCGTACCATCACTTCTAAACGTACTGCTTTATTAAAATAAAAAAAATATTTAGCAGCTAGAACATAAATTTATCATCTTTTAAACGTATTGCTATAATGTTAATTCGTATCATCACTTCTAAACGTATTGCTTCATAAAAATAAAAAAATTTTAGCAGTTAGAACATTAATAATTTTTTTTCGTATTCACAAGTCGTTTTTTTATTTCCATTTTCAGAAAAACTAGACTTATATTATGGTAAGAAATTGCTAACGCACCCACCCACCCACCCTACCCTCTCTCACATAAAGAACATTATTTTTTGTTTTATTTGTGTTAACCATAAGCCTATTTACAGCTTTAGTATTGCACCTTAATCATTTAACCGCTAAATCTGGAATTAGTTGCCAAATCAGGAATTAGTTTCCAAATCTGGAAATGGCGTATGGAATTAGTCGCCAAATTGTAAAATGGTTTACGCAATAAGCCACCAAATCTGGTACACGGAATTAGTTGCCAAATCTATAAATCATATTCCTAATTATCCTGATCAGGACAATTGAACAAAATTATGAAATTATTTTACTGTCATCGATCCTTGACAAGTGTGTAAAATTTCAAATTAATCTGACCTTTCAAAGTAGGTAAAAATCGAGTTCGGAGATTCTGTTACATACAAGTGAAACTTATAAAAGCGAGTTAAAAAAAAGAAAACAGACAAATCAACGAGATTTGAAAACTACGTAACTTCGGATTCGCGTAAGTCAGGGTAGCGCAAGTCGAGTTATTACTGTGATAAACTATTAAAATGGTACATTTAAGTAAATGCATTGTGATTGAAATACTCTTTGCAGGAAAAAATCGCGACTCGTGACCTCTTCTATGGAGAGATGAAGAGGAGAAAAAATTAAAGGTAGTTGGTGAGAGAGAATTTATTAATACCATATTTTTCTTGGTCTTTAAGTCCTGTATCTGGGTTCCAGAAGGAGTAACTGAGTGTTTATTGACGTTGTACTATAAAGTAGCATGAGAGCTATTAGCAACGGACCTCGTAATTTTGAGCCATCGTCAAGTAACGAGGACGACACCTGAGCTGGAACCCTCTCTCCTAACTACCACACTCCACCAACGGGAGGACGTTTGAGTTGTCGACAGATTTAGCGTGCATTGCTACCCTACACGGCAGGTCTTTAGTAGTACTGAGCTCGAACTCGTGACAAACCAGCCACCATTCGATACCTTGACCACCAGGTTACCGCGATCGGTCAAGTGCCGAGGACAACATCTCAGCTGGCACATGCCTCTCTGAACTTCCACATCAAGACAGCAGGAGGATTGTGAGCCTCGATGGATTTAAAGATGGAGGGGATCATCAACCCTCTACAGTCAGTGGTTTACACCAGTGGTTCCCCAAGGCATAACCAGGGGCTCCACGAGTCGCTGTGAAAAATCAAAAAGAAAATTTTAAATGTGCATGAAAAATAAATTTATGTTTTCTGTGAGGGAAGTTTGAATAACCACAAGTATCTAAAGCTCTTCTCTGTCATTTAAACTGAACATTTTATTTAGACTTGACTTTATTTTGCTATACCTTTCAAACTATCAATATACACTGGTGTGCAAAAATTAATGACGAGACGGTTTTTTCAATATAACTTTGTACAAAAGCTTTCCAAATCAACACATTTAATACCGTAAGATCCCCCAAACGTAAGGACATGTGTAATATGTAAGCAACACTTACTAAAAGAGAAATCAGAGGGATAAAAAGAAGCTTGATTGAAAAAGTAGCATGGAGCGCAATGCGACTGAAGGCCGAAACATCCCTGTGATGGGTGTCCAGCAAGAAACATCCGGTCTTTAGTAGGGGATATGATCTCCCCTGACTGCTAGGCAGGTTTCACAGTATCTGCCCATGCTGAGAATGAGGGTGTCAATGAGTTGTTGAGGCATTGCTGCCCATTCGTCTTGCAGCGCCAATCGAAGCTCCCGAATCGTTACTGGTGGTAAGGTACGAGCTGCCAAACGTCTAGAAAATCCATACATGCTCGATGGGATTGAGATCCGGAGATCGTGCCGGTCAATCCATACGTTCAATATCCTCACTCTCTAAGATCTGTTCGGCAGCTACTGTGCGATGACATGGTGCATTGTCGTCCATGAAAAGGAGCTGCAGACGCATAGTGCCTCTAAAAAGACGCACATATGGAAGAAGAATCTCGTTACAATAACGGGTCCCGTTGACTGAACCTGCGTCGAAGATGTGAAGGTCTGTACGACTACCAAGCATGATGCCTCCCCAAAACGAGAACACCGCGACCTCCATACCTGTCCCTTTCAATGATGTTCGAGGGATGATTGCGGCTTCCCGCTCTTCCAGATGATATGCGATAGAATCGCTACTCAAACTGAATCTGCTCTCATCTGTAAAGAGTACTCGTCCCATTCATTGTCTCTCTAATTCCGGTGTTCCCGGCACCACAGAGAGCGCCTTCTCCGATGGGTAGGCGTTAAAGGTACACACCGTACAGGGCGTCGTGCAACAGACCACCACCGTGCAGTCTTCTGGCCACGGTAAAACGTGATATCGGTCGTCCAGTCGCCGTGTCGTGTGTCTAGCGATTTCTCCCGCTGTCTGCCGCCTGTTTCTTCTGGCCTGTAAGACAATGTACCGGTCATCTGCGGGTGTGGTTCCTCGTGGACAACCACTACTGAACCCCGGATAGCTGTTCCTGTAGTTTGAAATTGTCTCCAAAGTCGTGAAACGATGCTGTGAGCAATTCGAACTCTGTAGCCACACTTGTCACACTGCGGCCTTCCTCCAACTTTTCGACCTCAGGTAAAAGCATCCAGATGTCGTCTAACAGATTGATTATTCGCCATTTCTCGCTGAGGCAGCAACTCGGTGTGATTTTAATTGCTATACGGCGTGCAATCTCTTTGCCAGAAATACTGATCTTACACCGACAACATGCTTTATACTACTCAGACACTCCCCCATTACGTCTACCTGCATATCTGCGCATGTGCTACCGTACATCACCTTACTTAATCTCCAGATTGGTCTTTCTGTCCGCTCTGCCTCTTCGTTCAGCTGATATGCTAATTTTTCGACTTCGTCCTTAATTTTTGCACACCAGTGTATAACAAAGAAATATTAAAGAGTTTTTTTCATTACATATACAACCTACTAGTAGGTTGTGAATATTCTATTGTTTACTATCTCGGGTTCCACGAAATAATTTTATACTCCTTAGTACAATGTTTTGGAAAATTAAATAGTTTTCAAATGGAAAATACACCTTTTTTCATGTGGGAAAAAACCCCACCTATAATAAAGTAGAGGGAACAACTTATCAACAGAGATTCGACGCTAAAATCCAAATTTAAGCAAAAACAACTTTTAAATTCTAGTTTTAAAATTCATGCAAATTACACACGATTTCTCACACAGCTATAAGCATTTTGATGCCATTCTCTCCTAGAAATGTATTTAAATGAAAAATATTTCTTAACGTACGTGGTTACAAAATTAAAATTATGAAATGCGACTGCAGATAATTTCAATAGATCTAGACTTCGACAGTTTTTGTAAAAAAATGAAAACATGTATCCTAGTTACTAAATATAATGCATAGATGGGTGGATCACAAATTAATATTATTAAGGGTGTTGGAAAGCTAAATTCTTATTTTTTTTCACAATTTGAGATTTTTACATTTTCAAATTATATAGATTTTAACCTTTCTAAAAATACCTTACTTTAACCTCTAGGTTAATTAGAAAATCTTTAGAAACCTCTTCTATACCGATTAGCTGCTTTAGAATCTTAAAAACTGTTTTATGATGCTTGAAATACCTTTTCATACTAGAGCACACCTACACTCAATATACTAAAATGAGCTTTAGCTAATTTTGAATTTTTTAATAAATTATGAAATACTTATCAAACATTGCGAAATTTGACCCATTTTTTACTTAAAAAAATTTGTAAAAATTAAAGTTTTTTACAAAAAGCTTTTTAGACATCACATTAAATTATAAAAAATTTACATTCCTGTGAACAGTAGTTTCTCGGAAAAGGTATACATGAACATTAAAATTTACATTTTGAGATAAATTGATTTTAATGTAATAGTGAGACTTCTTAATCAACTAGAAATAAAAATAAAAAGGCTCAATTTTAAAAAAAAGATATGTTTTGGTTTATATCAGTCGTAACACTTTTAAGCAAAAACAAAGTACTTGTTTACAATTTTCATTGTAAAAATGGGCGTGGGCCCAAAAATTCAATGATTATTTAAAAATACGTTTTAAGGGCTTCAAATACTCTAGAGGTTAAAGTGAGGTATTTTTAAGAAAAGTTTAAAATCTATAGTTTGAAAAATGTAAAAATCTCAAATTGTCAAAAAATAATATTTTTGCTTTCCAACACCCCTTAAAACCTATTTTTAAATAATCATTGAAAAACTGAGCCACGCCCATTTAAATGGCGAAAAATTCATCAAAGTACATCGTTTTTGATTAAGGTATCCGACTACATTCGGAACTGTTATTTTGCTAAGCGTATAAATTTATGATATTTAGTGTCATTTAGATTAGAATACATGTATAAAATTGTTTTAAGAATATTATTACAGTGAAAAAAGTATTCAGATGCAATATTTTGGCAAAAAATGAACATAGAATTATCTATTTTCAAAACATTCTCCTTTTATGGAAAATGCTTCTATAAAAATAATATTTTACCTATATATTATTATTAGCTATATATATTATTTTACCTATATTAAACCATAGGCTCAAGCCTATGTGCAGACGCTGAACTAGGATTTTTGAAAAAAAAAACTAGAAGTGGACTTATCCATATTTTAATGCTACAGAATGGAGAAAGTTCAAGAAGAAAACACCGAAAATTATTTCAATAGGTAGTAGCTCTGAAAATAATGGGAATTTTACAAAAATTCTGGTTCATTCTCTCTGGAGAAATCTTTGCTTTATGTAAGCACACAACATATTATTAATATAGAAGCATTTTTCATAAAGGGAGAATGTTTTTAAAATAGGTCATTCTACGATAATTTTTTGCCAAAATATTTTGCTTTTAAATACTTTTTCATTCTAATAATATTCTTAAAACAATTTATACATGCATTCTAATCCAAGTGACACTAAATATCATGAAAATTATTCATTTATACGATTTTATAAAATCACGGTTCCGAACGTAGTCGGATATCTTCAAAGTTGAACTCCTGATATAAACCATAACATTTATCGTTTATTGTAAATTGAGTCTTTTATTTTTTTATATCCTAGCCGATTAGAAGTCTCACTGCATACATTAAAATCAATTTATCTCAAAATGTAAATTTTGATGTTCGATGTACCTTTTCTGAGAAACTACTGTTCACAGGTATGTAAATTTATGATATATTTATAATGATGGCTAATATATACTAAAATGAGCTTTTTGTAAGAAACTCAAAAATTAATTTTTTACAAAATTATTTTTTTTATGTGAAAAATGGATCAAATTTTTCACTATGTTTGATAAAATATTTTATAAATTATGACAAAACTCAAAATTAGCCAAAAGTTCATTTCAGTATATTGAGAAAGGTGTACTTTAATTGTATGAAAAATTTCAAGCATGTACATATAACACACAGATTTTGAGAAAAGTTACATCGAAAACAGCCATTTTAACATTGTCAGTATATATATAGAGAGAGGTTTACAACTCCTCTTAATTAAGATATCCGACTACTTGCAACAACTTTTTTAAAAAAATAATGTATACATGGAGATTTTTTTGTGGTTTTTAGATTTATTTAGCACATTTTAAGAAAAAAAGACTAAAATTAAGAATTGAAAAATAAATGATTACTACTAAAATGGGGAAAAATGGGTAAAAATTGACAAGATATTGCATAAACGGGGCCCGCTCTGTACAAATAGTAAATAAACGAATTCTCAATTTTTCAATTTTGATGTATTACTTTGCTATTACTTTTTGAAGTGACCTTCAGGATAAGAAATATTTTAATTTTTACAAAAACTAGAACACTTTATCTTAGCTGTTATATGAAGTTGCTTAAAAAAACAGCGTTTGTATTCACATAAAGAACTGTAAATTTTTTTAATGAAACAGTGATTGATAAATATAAAGGTTAAAACACTTCTGCTGTTATACAGAACATACACACAAAATTTCAGTAAATTATTTCAAAAACTTTTTGAGCACTCGCTGTCCCCGTTTGAGTTTTTCGGAAAAAAAACACTTCGAGTAAAACGCATTTTAAGTTTGACATCTTATGTAAAGTTATGGCATCTGCGTTTACTAAAACACCTGTAGTTTTTGTTCTAGTGAATGGAAAATAAAAACCTTGGTATTTTTGTCCATTTTTTAAAAAAAATCATGATTTTAGGGTAGTCGGATACCAGTTGCTTAAATTTTTTTAAATAATAAATGCAATACATTTTTTAAACTGTCTTTTTATAAAATACCTATCATATGTTGATCTACTTTAAATATTACTTTGAGATATATATATATATATATATATATATATATATATATATATATATATATATATATATATATATATTCAGTGCGTGTGTTTTGACAATGGGGTTTCCCTAAACGCCTTACTTTTCTAAGGGTTCCATGAGTCGAAAAAGCTTGAAAACCACTACTCTACACGAAGGGTCTTTAGTATCCCTAGAACTCAAATTCCTGATATGATGGGCATGAGTCCGTGACTTTGACCAAGATCATTAGGCTGTCGGGGCCTGTTTTGAATTCAAGAATTCACTTCGTCGTAGTCAGTCTACAATATATACACTATCTGCAACTACTTATAACCGCATCTACTACTCTAGGTTTGAAGATTTCTGTACAGGGCCTGAATTAGAATTTTTGAAAAATTTACTTTACCTTCAAAGCTATGATCAATATAAATAACAATGGGTGTTAGAAATTCTCTACTCTGAGATACTAAAATGTGAAAAAAAAATCTACTTCTAAATTATATGTTTCAAAAATCTTAGTTCAGGTGTTGTACAGATGTTTTAGTTTTTTTTTTTTGCAAAATATTATTATTATAAAAGCATTTTTCATGAGAAAGGAGAATATTTAATGTTACTTTTTCTTCTTTTTTTCTCCAAAAGTTGCATTTAAATAATTTTCTTGCAACAATATTCTTGAAACAATCGCATATTGTATATTCTAATTCAACCAACACTAAATATCCAGAAACTTAACCATGAAATCCATTAATTATCCATAACATTTTATTATTCTATTTACTACCAGAAAAATAAAAAGTAATTTGAAAGGACAATTATAAAACAAGTGATGAAGAAATTATTAACATCTCAAAATTCTATGAAAGTTTTTTTTAATACAATATTTCTTATTATCTAAAGATTTAGTACTATCCCCAAAACACACAATTCAAGGGCATAAAGGAAAGTTCTGTCGTTTTTGAACACATGTACTTTTATGCGTTGTCAATCCATAATAAGAATTCGGATCCAACTGAAACCAGTTTAATCACACAGTTAGATTTGCATACTTCTGAAGATTTATACACACATTTTTTTTAATTTTAGTTAATTTTTTTAAAATTGTAAAACTGTTAACATGAGAGAAGAAAAAGTGCACTTTTGCGCATGGTACGTTGTTTGTTCCAAAAAAGAGAATTACGTGATGGAGGCATAAAGAAACTTGTGTGATGTGTTTGGTGAAGAAGCAGTAACGGCTCGAACATGCCAAAGGTGGCTTGTGAAAGTTTTCTTGGGTGATTTCTCTTGGAAAACCGAACTCGGATCAGAAGGGCTATCAGATGTCAGTGACGAAGTGCTGCGCAGTATGATCAGGACAAATCCCACGTTAACTTCAACAGAAGTAGGTTTCAAGCTTGGAATTCATCAGACTACTATTTGATGGCATTAAAAGGCTTGGTTTCGTGTTCAAACTCTTTGTCTGGGTGCCACACGAATTAAGCGAAAAAAATTTAATGAACAGGATTTCGATACGTTCTTCAAATCTTGCTCGTCACAAGAGGGAACCATTTTTGGACCACATGCTGACTGGAGATGAAAAGTGGGTAGTGCATAAACACGTGGTTAGAAAAAAAAGAATATGCTTACAAAGGGGAGACACCACCATCACAGCTAAAACTGGCGTGCATCAGAAGAAGGTTATGTTGTGTTATTGGAGAGACAGCAAGGGTATAAGTACAGTATGGGTCGAAGAAAGAAAATGAAGGCAGCCGTTACTGTTCGAAACTTGATGTTTTGAATAGATAAGTTCAACATAAACATCCATCTTTGGTCAACAGGAAGGATGTGATTCTTCATCACGAAAACGCTAGACTACACATAGCAAGAAACACCGCATAAAAATTGCAGCGTTAGGTTGAGAAACCTTAAACCTCTCGGGCAGCATATACTCTTCATTTAACACCATTTGACTATTATCTGTTCAGGAAATAGCAAAACGTTCTTGATGGAAATAAATATATAAATTATGAGAAAGTCCAAATGGCAGTGGAAGAATACTTTTTGTCTCCAAAACAGGACTTATTATCCAGGGGATTAGATAATTTGCCAGAACGCTGGCAGACAGTTGTAATTAATAAAGGACATTATATTTTAGATAAATTTTTAAATAAAAAGGGGAAAAAATTGTTTTTGTTCAGAAAAATACAGATAGAACTTTCCCTTGCAACCAATAGATTGGATTAAGTATGGACTCTGAAATTCCTTTAAGCCTGAAACGGGATTTGGCAGGAACTAAAACTATTTCATCCCTCGAAACGAGAAAAATGAAAGAGCAGAAAACAAAAAAAAATTATGCAAAACTCCGACCGATGAATAGAAATAATCAACAAGTACCGCGCAGTCTAGAAACATGATGAAACCAGAAATTCGTATTTTCAAAGAGTTATCGCCCAACAGCAAATCTTCCGTTAGAGACAATGCAAAGAGCAGCCTTATCTCGGTATATCCAGTGTTAACATACCTGATCCCTTTCCTTAAGGTTTAGGAAAACACTGATTGCGATCTTTGATTTATGGAGGTTTTCTCCTTTTTTTTACTCAGAATTGACGCAGAAGCTATTCTGAGCATTCGTAGAACTGACTGTAACATTATTGAGATCACGTGTAAGAAAAAAAAGGGGACAAGTGCCATATTGCAAATATTTACAGGAAATGGAAATTAGTTCGATTCGCAAAACGTGGAAAGTTGACTCGATAAGGAGATAGGCTTCCAAATTTTCCTCACACCCTACTTGTTTTAATCCCCTGTTGCTATTTTTTTGTTCAGGTGTTTGGAAAAATATGCTCCACATTCGTGTGCAGGTTATTATACTTGGAATAAACATCTTATTAAATGTGTGCCAAAATAACATGTTTAAAGGTTTTATTCTTTTTTTGAATACATCTATAAATAAAATCTTTTAAATTGTATAAATAACGCGCTAATAACTTAATGTTGTTTATCCAATTTTACTTACAGCATTTACTAGTATGGATTGAAAAAAACAAGCATTACTTTACCAAAACCTTAAAATTTCTGGTAAGAATAGTTTAAATATGTATATGAAAAATATTAACTAAAAAAAGTAATGAAATATATCATATTATACTATAGTAAGATGGAAAGTTCCAAGTTTATGTGATATTGTTCCCTTATTTGATTTAAATATCAACGAAACACAGAATTTGTCAATTTAAAATGCATTTTGGTGCTTCTGAAATACATATATATAAAAAAATTTATTACAAATATAATGATTCACACTTATTTATAAGTTTGAGATTAGCTCTTTTCAATTATAGAATTGCATTTTTTAACTATTTCAACACGGAAAATATGTGATTGAGAAACTGTCTTTAATACTATTTTCACACGTTATTTGAATTGAATGTATATTCAAAAACAAGGAAAAATGTAAAATATTAATTAATGAAAGGGAATGAATGCAACAGAGGAAAAAACGTGACATTAAAAGAACTAATCATTGATAAGCTTCAATTGAAAATATCAACAATCAAATTGACAGATTAAGTACGAGTAAATATAACTCACAAAAAGATTTCTTTCATTGATGATAAAAGGAAAAAAATCAAGTGGAATTAGAATAAAAAAGAAAACATCTGATGAGAGATAATGAGATGAAAGGCAAAAAAAAGGAGTAACACGTTGACGAAATAATATGTACTGTCCGGGATTTACATAAAAAATAAATTACAAGTGATATCGATACGTCGTATTGCTGAATTTGTTATCAAAATAATATGAGGAAATTATTTGGGAGCTCAGATTACTTATGAAAAGCAAATAAACACAAAATTTATACATACAAATTTAAACTAGAGCAGTTTTTCTTAAAGTCAGAAGTAATGTATGTACATAATAGTTTAGAGAAATAAGAAATAATATCACAGTTAAATTATAAATCCGGATATGGAACAATTATGGGAATTATCGAACAAGATAATGTGGGAACGCTAATGTTCCACGAAAACACTATTTACCAAGAAGTTTATTGGAAACCAGAAACAGAAAAGGATTAAATTGCAGTTTAAAAAACTATAATTTATTTTTCTTTATTATTATATTCTTTTATTATTATTAATAAAAGCATGTCTATTTATGGTTATTTGAGCTATCATTATGTTGATTGATGATTTGAGTTATCAATATCATTATGTTGATTGATGATTTGAGTTATCAATATCATTATTCATTGATGAATTAATCTTAAATGCGTCATTTTTTTAGAATCTAGAATACCCATTGGCATCCTATCAGTGCGTCGATACGGCATGGTTTTCAAAATGTAGGACCAGCCAACTGAAGGAAATCTGGAAGAGAGAGCTAAGTTTGAAATATTCAGTGTGGAAGAAGGTGTAATGGCAAGGATATTTTTCACTAAAAAGATCATTATTTGCTCTTAGTTATGAGCGTTTTCACTTTTGGGTTGTAACTTAATCTTTTACTCGCCAAATCAAGAGTTAGTCGCCAAATCTGGAAATGGAAAATCGACAAGCCTGACGATCCTGATCAGGACAATTGAACAAAATTATTGTATTGTCATAGGTCCTTGACAAGTGTGCAAAATTTCGAATTAATCTGACCTTTTAAAGCGGGTAAAAATCGTGTTCAAAGATTCCGTTACATACAGGTGAAGCTAATAAAAGCGTGCTAAAAAGAAGTTTACTCTCTTACACACACACCATCAACAGCTGCTGGAGTCTCAAAAAATGAGGGTTTCAGCGGTGGTCCCCTCCCTGATTTACTCTCCAAAAATTGTACGAAGGCCATTGATATTTTCTTCCTCTCATCAAAGAAAAGTCAGGTCGGTTTCCGCATCAGTTTTAAATGGCAGGTGCACACCTTCAACATTCCAACTCATCCCATCCATGCTCGATAGGGTTTAGGTTCTGACTCTGAATAAGCCAATTCAATCACTAAAATTCACTGTCATTTGATCTAACCATGGAATTGCATTGAATTGAAAAAAAAAGTCCTCACCCCCTCCAAAATTTTTTTTCCCCTGTCTTTTCATCCGATTCATTTTTCCTGCATTTTATTACAAATAAAACTGTCTAGATTTGAGAGAACAATTATAACCCCCAAAAGTATTTTATATTACATGCAGAATAACTTTAACATGATAGTAACTATTATCTTCTTATTAGACGTTATATATCATGTGGTGAAGGGAAAAATTGAAACACTGAAAATAGAAAACATAATCATTTTGCATTATCTGTAATTTTGCTTTCTTTAGTTATTTTTTCCCCAATGGACTACGTATTGGTATTTTTTACCTTTGCAGTCCTAGTACATTCCACAGTATCTGGTATCACTTTTTAGTGCGACACCATATGGGCGATACCCATTGCCGCAAGTAATTTTGAAGCCCAGTTTCCTCCCCAGAGGAAGGCACCTAAGCTCTGACGATGCGAAATTATACTTAGAAATTTAATTTTGCTGAGAGCCCCTAAGCCAAACAGACACTCAATGGATCTCTTACATGCCGTATAATCATACGTCATGGCCGCTGTCGATTTTCTGCATCATGTAAATCCACCGACTTGAGTCAGGGTCGATCCCGAAACCTTAGGTGCAGAAGGCCAGCTACATACCAACCGCGCCACCCAGCCGGCTCTTTAGTTATGTTTGCATGTCAAAACAGCGATGATAATTTTTCACACGCGGAGTTTTTTATGTCTCTTAAAACCTATACAAAAAATTATTTCGGATATTTTTTACTATTCCTAACTATATTTTTTTGACAAAGTAAATAATAAAATAATTCAAATAAATTACTTCAATAGGGTTTTTACGCTCTGATGTATGACCAAAAAGGATTATAAAACTGTTTCACGGTAAGCTGTTAAGAGGACTTGGTACCCTAAAAATCACAAACCTATCGTTTTTTTTTATTTTCATTTAATCTTATTCTTTGCATTATTATCTTTCGATTGATATATCACTTGTGCATGTCGGAAAGTTAGAAGTTGAATAAAACTTCATTTGAAAACAAATTAGGCAATTCAGCCACACCCCCTTTTTGGAAAAAAAAAAGCTAAAAAATGCGTTATGATAAAAAAAAAATCTATTTTATAAATAGAAATAATAACTATAAAAAAGAATGTGTAGTATTAAAAGCAGAATATTTCCGAGGCAATACAATAATGTAATTTTTCTTCCTGGTGAAATGTGTGCATGTAAAATTTTTAAATTAAGGCATTTTATATTAATAATTTTATAATTTCAGTTCTTATTCCTGATATATTTTTCATACAAATGTAATACTTTAATATTATAAGAAGAAAAACACAGCTAAAATTTCTGTCGTGACAGAAAAAAATTTTTTTTAAAATTTTTCTTGAGTTTTCTTGTGCAATTATAGTACTCTCTTAAAGTTAATCATTTAGAAAAATGTGTGGGTTGAAAACATATGAAAATGCAATTATTTTAAAGAAAAATGTATAAGTAATATCTTAAAGTGGTATTAAGTTTAATTAAGCTTATAATAATTATTTTTTCAGAATTATAAACTTTAAACTGGTTTTCTCAGTTTGTGTTTTTCGAAACCTTAGTGCATTCAAAATGCTACTCCTTCGACAATTATTTACCAATCACTTCAATTTTTCCTGCGTGTTGAAAATAAAGCATAATAAAAATTAGGGATCCGTTTTGCTATAAAACTGAATACTTTTAAAAATAAAAATAAAATGTAAGACGTGTTGGCTTTTGGTTGATTTTTAGCCTGTATATCAACATTTTATTTTTTTCTCGAAAACGAATGAAGTTATTCTAAAATCGATCCCTAAAATTGTTAAGAACATCTATGAGAATATTATAAAAGAATTTCGGGTCAAAAAATTAATTTTACAAAAGGGCTTAGATTTTAAAATTTTCCCAATTTTCTTCAAAAAAATTTAAATTTTTAAAATTGTGTGAATAATATATGAAAATTTTCATCTGGTAACATTTTCTTGAATAGAAACATTGTATAAAATGTTAAAATATAATTTTTAAATACGTAAATAAAGAAGTTTGCTCAAAGGGTGCCAAGTCCTCTTAAAAGCACTTTCTCAAGCCTTTTTTTTATTTTGAATACTAATTTTTATTTAGATAGTTCTTAAATACCTCAAAGTAATATATTTAATAAATTTAAAATCAGAGACTAATTTTTGAAAATTTAGAAGTTAAGAACTTGCATTGCGAAAAACTGGAGAGAGAAATGAATGGAATATCATACGTATAATAATCAGTTTAGAAAGCAAACACTGCCTACTGACTAAAATACTTTGTATTTTCATAAATTTGGGGCGGGTAAGACATGAATTAAAATTCCAGGAATAAAAATTAACTTTGGGGGTTGAATCTCAAAGGCAAAACCTCAACAAGAAGAAACTGAACTTCGTTTTCATTCTCTTTTGTTTACAAATTATCTTCTATATGCCTTTCGTATCAATATGCAGCAAGTAAAAACCCAGAGTCATAGCGTCACCTCAGTGTAAAAACCTTTAAAAGACTTCGCGAAAACATTTATGTCTTTCAGAGTCTACACACTGATTCAGCAAGTACTAAAAGAATGGAACCTCAAAACGGAATGCGAGTTCTAAGACCTTAATAGATTACCTCATTCCCATTTGTGTTAATACTCTCCGTTCCCGAACGGCCTTATCGTGATTGGGAGATTACCTTGAACCTGAGTCTTATTCACTCATTCATTATTTTGCGATAAGATGCTGTCCTACAGCAAATCCCTCAATATTTATTATGCGAAAGGTTCAAAACTCTGCACCAGAAAACTTGGCGGCACTCATTCGAGACTGGGACTCAACCGAAGATGGCAAGGGGAGTACGAGAACCGGGACCTGATCAGGCGAAGGGATGGTTGATTGCCATGGCTTGCTTCTTCATCAACTTCATCATGGCCGGACTTGCCAGGACAGCGGGAGTCTTGTATGTTGCTCTGATTGAGCTCTATGGAGTGAGTCGGGAGGCAGCCACGACACCTTTCAGCATACGAGTCTGTGTTAGGAACATGACAGGTGAGATTCTCCATGCGTTGAAATTAAGATTAGAATAATTTTAAAAGATAGCTCTCTAAAAACGCTATTGAATATTTCCTCACAAATCTTACTGTATGCGACTATGTTGGGTTTTAACTAAAAAAAAAAAAGATTAAAATGACAAATTCATTCTCCTAAATTAGAAGTCCGAAAACACTCGTGTATCTTGGCAATATCTATATTCTAAATATTATATACAAATTTGAATGTTCGTATATTTATTTATTTGTAACTTAAACCAATCCACACCCCGTGGATCCTATCCGAAATTTTGCAGGGAACTTTGCTGTGAATTTTTCACCCAAAAATTTATTTGGGGGGATTTTTTCCTAAAACACCTTGTTTAAAGAAAAGATAGTATGTGCATGTAGGAAGTCGTCACATTCCACGATATGCACCCAATAACGGAAAATCTTTCCCACCGATAGTAAGGAAACAATTACTGCATTTGGTAGCATTTTTTGATTTGGCAACATTTAAGGATGGATTTTGCGGAATTCGATTCCCAAAGGAAGTTCTGGGGGTGTTATAGATAAAAAATGCCTGTTTATGAACTATTAGACCTTCAGACTTGAAATTTGCAAGCATGTTTCTTTTGTTTAGTAAAAGCCCGTTAAGAACGGGTTTTACGGAAATCAACTTCCAAAGGGCGGAATTACAGGAGCGTAAAAGATAAAAATATTCCATTTTAGAAAATCATGTATTCTTCGTTTCAAATCAAGAGATGAGGGATATAAAAAATGTGTTGATTATAATCGAAAACTTAAAGCTAAGAACTTAATAAAATATGCAGTCATACTTTACCCTGAAAAGTGGATGTGGATAACAGTTAGTAATATATAAATTCTAATAAATATTATAATATTTATAAGAAATACATTCATTACAATAATCAATAGTCGCAAGGAAGTTTAAAATTCAGCAATAAAACAATTGGAAATTTTGGACAATATTTTACAAAATAATTACAGTCGAACCTCTAAATAACGAACCTCTATATTGCGAATTTTTCTATACAGCAAACTTTTTCCTAAACATTTTACGATTTCCTTCGTAAAATAACCTATTCTATTTCTATATAACGAACTTTTTCTTTTGTGATTCAATTTTTGTTCTCCCTTTTTTTAAAAAAGTATTTCTGAAAAAATTTCAAGTTATTCTCTCTTTAACACATTTTATGGTGGTCATAAATCTAGAACTGGTTTATTAAATCCTAATTCGCCGAGAGCAACAGAGTTAACATTTAACGAGTTGGACATTTCATCCAAGAGGTGCAACCTCTAACCCTCATTGCCCAGTTCACTAGAAACATCTTCGATATCATCTTTGACCCTCAGTGGAGTTGTCCCCGTGTCCTAATTATAAAATAATGTATGTTTAATAGTACTTGTATGCTTTTAAATTATAAAATTTCCTTAAAACTGATTAATTTTAGTATAAAATTATTTTCGTAATATTGAAAATACAATGAATTCTTCGACATTCTTTTTTCTTGTTTTCCTTGCAATTTTTCTTTCTTTCTTTCTTTCTTTTGATGAGTGATATATATATAAATAAACATATATTAATTAAAAAAAGTGCGAATAAATACTTTTTTTAATACACCCAGGAACATTGAAAATAGCGACCCAAGAAGGAAGCTAAGTACAATCGCGAAACTTTGCAAATAAGTACAGCGTAATGTGATATGCAAATGATCCAAGTTTTGTGCCAATACGCATGCTCATAAACGCCAAGGTGGCGCTACAATCAGGAAGAGGGTGCTATATAAGCCAGCGCAAATTCGAAGATTCATAAACGTGACGATTACCCGCCGATTGTTGGAAGACTTTGATAAATCAAACATGCCAGGTAAACGTGCTAGAAGAAATTTCTCACAGTTAAGCGAGTTTGAGAGAGGCCTGATCATCGGAATGAAAACTGCAGGCTGGTCGACGCGCCGTGTTGCTGGCCAGGTGGATCGTTCGGAGTGTGCCGTTAGAAATCGTTGGGAGCAGTGAAACGAGAAGGTACCCACGCGTGGAAACCCGGGTCTGGAGCGACCAGGAAGACCACGAGGAGATAGGATCGAAGGATCGTGCGGCAAGCACTTGTGGACCCCACAGTGACTCGTTCACCGATACGAGCAGACGTAGGCGTAGCAATTGTTCCACAAACAATTTCCTGACACCTTGCAGAAGCAAATATTAAATCCAAGCGCCCTTTCCGTGCACTCCCTTTAACACCGGGACATCGGCAACTGCGTCTACAGTGGTGCCAAGCCAGATCAATGTGGAATGTCACAGATTGGCAAAAGGTTGTGTTTAGTGATGAATCCCGGTTTGTTTTGGGGACAGATGATAACCGTGTACGGGTGTGAAGGCACCCTGGTGAGCGGTACAATTCCCCACACTGTTCTACGTCCACTGCCCGCACAGCTGGTGTAATGGTCTGGGGGCATAGCCTATGATAGCCGGTCCACTTTAATTGTGATGCGTGGAACCTTAAGGTGCCTGACTAGTTGCGAAGACATTTTTTTGAAATTTTGCTGAAAATTTATTTTTAAACTCATTTTTTGTTTAATTATAACTGAAAACTAATAAAAACAGCAAAAAAATTTTCTTTCAATGTATTTTTTTTAAATATGGCCAATTTTAGGTTTAAATTAGACGTTATTTGTACGTTACGTTAAACATAGTAAAATAAATTCTAATGCATAATATTTCAAAAAACCCACATAATTTTACTCAAAAAACAGTTACTAATGAATTGACCTAATATCTTTGAAAATTTTTAATTTGTTACTGAACTAGAAGTCAAAAGTGCACACAATGCAAATTTTTCAAAATTTCACATTTATCACACAGAAAAAATCATAAAAAAGGTAAATATGCTGTTTTTTCTAAATCCCTAGGTCACAGCATACATACTATAATAATGCACAATTACACAAAATTACAGACAATTATCTACAGAACTTTGAGATATCATGCTTAACGTGTTGTAAAATATCAAAAAATCTGTTTCAAGAAGAAAAATGCATTTAAAGATTTAAAATTCAAAATTTAAAAAACTATACTGCTGAAAAAACCTAAACCTCTATATATCAAAAGAACAAACATTTTCAAAGCAATTATGAATATTATATACTTTTCTTCAAACTTTTTATCTTTTAATATTTTTAACAATTTTATAGTGTCAAAAAGCTTTTTCTTAAAGTCTAAGTACACAGTTTACGAAATACGGATTAGACGTATAAAAGCACTTTAAAAAAAAACCTTATTGCATTAAAAATAAAAATATTTTACATAGAAAAACAAATATATATTATTCCATATTATTTTTTAGAAGTTAAGAAATATATCATACAAAATATATTTGTGTTGTTTTACTCAGTAAACATTCACGAAAAAACTCTTGAAAATATTGTTTATCACAAAAGTTATCATAAATTAGAATAAAATCCTGCAAAGAAGTACTTTAAAGCCCTCCATATGAATATACTAAGCCTTCTGTTTTTTCATCCTTAGTACTTTTTGTTTTTCTAGCTGCTTTCTTTTTTTTTCGAGACAATTTCGCAATCGGTAAAGAATGTCTTAAAGATGTTGAAATCCGTTGTTTATCAAATTTAAGTAACTTGAGCAACAACACTTTCAGGAAGGGAACCATTTACATTTCGAATTACTGATAATATACCAGCATAACCAGAATTATAAAGTATTAGAGCTAATAATGCACCCAAACGAAATGTTTCCAGTCCAATAAATATATTTTGGGAACAATATTCCACAAAATGTTGTTATAACTTTCATTGCAGTTCTGTGTCTTACCATGAAGACATTTTTTTCAACAAAGTTTCATTACACAGTTTTAGATATGTAGGCTTTATTTGGTTTATAATTTTATTAGGAAGTCCTTGCTCAATTTCTTTGAGGGGACTCCCAGCTGCTTTTGCCCTTTGGTAACGACACCAACTCTCAGATCCTTCAGGACACTGTCCATGCAATGAATTGTTTTTTCCAGATACACAGTGAAAAATGCAGCTATTACACTACTCATCATCTTTTGTAGATTACCTACATTGTTTCGAATAGCTATTCCATAATAGTTCTGAATTCTGTCGATTAATTTATCAGTTAATTTATTTTTCCCTCCCAAACCTTTCGTCGTTTTTTTTAATTGACGCAACCGCCCCCCTACACGTTTCTGTACATGACCTATACACTCGAGTTTGGTTACTGTATTAATTCCATAAAAGTTTTTAACAGATTCATATCCTTTTGAGTCCCCATCTCCGTAGTATTCATTGTACTGTACATTCTTCACATTTGATCTCTCAAATATACGGTAGGCTCCAACAACCTCCATGTTCCCCGCGGAACCTTTGTAGTTCGAACATACATGTTTCGATGATTGGCTATTGCCTTTCGCGCATATGTGGCAATATTGTGTCATAACTTCAATGTCTAAAATTTTACCGGTGTCAACTGATATGGCACTTACACACCCATTCAAAGATGAGTAGCCTCTGCGTTGCCAAGTACCATCAATGGATATTCCACATTTAGTGAAACACTATTTGAGCCTTTGATTTCACTCAATGCAGCGTTGATGTTTTCTTGAGCAACGCGTTCAGTTGCTTTCAACAGTTTTCTTTCTTGATTGCGGAAAGCAAGTTTTGACAGGAAAGGTAAACCGAGGAAAGCACATAATTTTTTGCCAGCTGAAAATCCTTTCCCGATTATCCTTAGCCCCAAAACAATTGAAGAGTTTATAAGACAAGAACCTTTCATCTTCTCTGTCGTAGGGAAACCTTTAAAGAAGGAGCAGTTTTTGCACTTTAGGTTCATATGTGAGCATAATCCACTGACAGAGTCTTCTATAAGTTCCAAGCCCTGAGAATAACAATCAGGACAACAAACTATGGCAAAAAATGAAATCAAAGTTGTCCAGCTGACAATTCTATTGTCTTTAGAAGTTTCAAACAATCTTTCTGAGAAAATTTCCGAACTTGTATGGCTTGATTCCAACTTTTTGGCACTAGCGGATTCAGTAGAATTGAGCTCAGATGTTTCATCATTCTCATTAATTGTGGCACGAATGGTATAACGATTTCCAGTAAATCGGCGCTTCTTAGACCTCCCAGATCTTGATTTAGCCATAATTAATCAATATTTTATCTTAAGAAAGACAGTTTTTTTCATAAAATATATCAAAATAATAAATTAAACGAGGAGCGAAGAATCGAGTAGCTACAACATAAGCAAATCGAAAAATGACAACAAACCTGTAAAGTTGTTGCCAAATTTTACTAAAACTATTAAATAATTTTTAAAAGAATATCACCATATTCAGTTTTAATGTTACCAAAATTAATATTTTATAAATAAATTCAATAAAATTCCAAAAAAGAGTAAAAATCTTTCAAATTCAAAGTACTTCCGGTTTCGATTTCTAACTTCCGGTTCGTTTTTGTTGTTCTCACTTGACATAAAAACTGCTATAATTTCGTAAATAATTGGAGTACAAGCAAAAGTAAGGTATTTTTAGAAAGAAGAAAATTCAAATATTAAAAATATCAAATAAAATTTTTTTTGTCATGTTCACGATTTTACACTAGTCAGGCACCTTAACGGGTCAACGTTACGTTGATATTCTTCGACCCCATGTAGGACCTTTCCTAAATGGTCTCCCAGGGGCAATTTTCCAGCAAGATAATGCTCGTCCGTAAACAGCAAGAGTTGTTCAAGACTTCCTACGTCATTTTCAGACTCTTCCATGGCTTACCCGCTCCCCCAATTTGTCCCCAGTAGTGCACGGGTAGGATCAGCTAAAACGGCAGATGCCGTCGTGTCACTCTGTACATGATTTATAGTTGGCTGTTCAAGATTTGTGTGCCCATCTGCCTCAGGACAACATAAGGTGTCTAATCAACTCAATGCTGGACCGTGTGGTGGCATGTATTGCAGCTGGAAGTGGTCGAACGCGCTATTGAAGTTGCCCAGTATTTGTGTCGTTGCACACCCTGTATTCGTTTAATTGTCTTGTTTTTGAGATCAAGTGAATCTCTCATCTGTGTCATTATGTGTATTAAATTTCATTTTAATCCGATGCTTTCTTCTTGGGTCGCTATTTTCAATGTTCCTGAGTGTATATAGTGCTTGAATTTAAAATATGTTTTATGTGGTTTATAAGTATATTAAAAGATGTACCTCTATATAACGAATTTTCCATACACCGAACTTTTTTACGGGGCTTAGTGACTTCGTTATATAAAGATCCGACTGTAATTAGTTAAGGGGTTATTTTGTGACTTGAAAACTCCTTCGTTAAAAATTGCACAAACAATTACTTTCTGAAATAATTATGTTAATAATAGGAAAAGTTTGAAGTGTGTAGGAGGAAAGGTAGAACAGTGCGGCTGTTTGGACATCGCTTTAGTCATTTAGCGTCTTTTTTTTATAAAATTACGATATTCATTGCCATTCTATGCCTTCTAGCTTACAAATATTGTAAAATTCTTATTAATTTGATTCTATTTTCTTGAATTCTCCTAATTACGAATAAATTATTACAATACATAAATGGACTGATTAAAAATTGTCTAATTTCTGAGTGAATTTTCCTTTTTTAAAAAACTTCAAAACACACAGACACACACAATTAGAGAAAGAAGTAATAAACCTATTTCAGTAAAAGTGTATTACTAAAAAAATGGATGCATCTTTGTACAAAATCGACTAATATTTTAATGTTTTATTAAAATTTAAAAATTTTAGAGCTGATCAAGTAAATATTGTAAGATATGTAACATTCTCTTTTTGAGACTATTGTTTAAATCGTATGCCATAACTTAAAAAACATTCAATGAATAGCACAAATTTTAGTACCTTCTCAAGAAAACAATATAAATATTAGGTTCAAAAAGTTAAATAGAAATACATTTACAACATTTTGAGTTATCAGACTCGCCGTGATAGATTTTGAACAGTTTAAATGCCAACTGCTAGTAGATTAAAGACTCACACTACCTATTCTATTAAATTGATTGTAACTTAATCTCTAGGCAACTTAAAAACAAAACAAAGTATGTTTTTTAAAGGCAAAAGATAGCTCTATTCAATAAAATAAAAAACACAAAATATGTGTGGTGACCGATTTTGGTCATTTGAACGCGCACTCGGATACCTTAATATAAATATTAATTTTCTTATTTTCTATGAGCTTCATCTAGATGTACTGAACAAGACCCAATTAATATTGACTCAAATATTTATTGGAATTTATTAGTGAATGCGTTCAATATATTCACTAATGCTCTTGAATACAGTCGAACCTCTATATTGCGAATTTTTCTATACAGCGAACTTTTTCCTAGAACCTTGAACATTTCACGATTTTCTTCGTAAAATAACCTCTCTATAGCAAAGTGCATTTTCTATATATCGAACTTTTTCTTTTGTGATTCAATTTTTGCTCCCTTTTTTTAAAAATATTTCTGAAAAAATTTCAAGTTATTCCGTCTTGAACACATTTTATGGTGGTTATAAATATTGATTTGGTTTTATTAGATCCTAACTCGCCGAGAGCAATAGAGTTCTGGACGCTTCATCCAAGAAGTGCAACCTTTAACCCCTATTGCCCAGTTCACTAGAAACATTTTCGATATCCTCTTTGACCCTCAGTGGAGTTGTCCAGTGTCCCCGTGTTCTAATTATAAAATAATGTATGTTTAATATTACTTGTATGTTTTACATTATAAAATGTCCTTACAATTCATTAATTTTAGTATAAAATTATTTTCTTATTATTGAAAATACAGTGAATTCTCCGACATTCTTTTTTCTTGTTTTCCTTGCAGTTTTTCTTTTTTTTATGGGTAAGATATATAAAAAAACTCATATATTAATTTTAAAAAAAGGTGTGAATAATTATTTTTTTTTATATATAGTGTTTATGAATTTAAAATATTTGTTTTATGCGGCTTATAAAGAGGTTTTAGCGACTTCGTTATATAGAGGTCCGATTGTATATATTTCTCTTTTTCTTTTCTATATAAACTTATTATATAAATTTATATAAGAATTATTGTATAAATTTATACATAAATTTATTTCTAAGTGATAAAAAAATTATTTAGTTCATGGGTGGGGAAAATAGCGGCCTACGGGCAACCTGTGGATATCAAAGAGTCTTTTTGTGGCTCTTTAAGATAGACGAAAAACCAAATAGACAGAAAATGTTCACCGTATTTGGGTAGACGCAAATTTGTGAGTTAAGAGTTTCTTGCATGAAGATCAATAAAAACAAATATGAATGCAAGTTGGCTGACATTAACTTGCAGGCTGTGACGAGCATAAACAAGCAATCGCCCACTTGATTTAGAAAAAAAATGTAGCAAAATGTGTTAGGATAGACTTTTTTCATTTATCTTATTACACTGCTGGCCACCGTAAATGCAACGCCCTGAAGGAAGCAAGCAAATAACATGAAATTTACAACATGCATTAGTGGAGGTGAGATATGCAAATGATTAAATTTTAGCGCAGACACACATCACGCGCGCCTGTAGCGCCACCTCAAAGCGCTATTTAAGGCTTGGAGATTTCGACGATTTCAAGTTAGGCAATTATGTTTTTCTTGTGGCTTTTTCAAAAAACGATTAGTTATGTCTCGTAGAAAACAGCGATCAGCTTTTGATCAAGTATCCGAGTTCGACAGAGGAAGGATAGTGGCCTACCGAGATTGTGGATTATCTTTCAGGGAAATCGGTAGTCGTGTTGGATGAAACCAAACAACTGTAATGCGGATATGTGACCGTTGGATGCAGGAGGGTACGACGGACCGACGTGGTCGTTTGCATCCACCTCAGTGCACCACTTCACGTGAGGACAGGTAAATTGTGCGCATGGCAGTGACGGATCGCTCAGTCACATCACGAACCGCAGCACAGCATATTGAATCTGTAACACATCATTCAGTGTCTGCGCGTACCATTCGACAACGTTTACAGCAGAGTGATCCCTCCGCAAGATGTACATTGCTTGGTCTACCCTTGACGCAGAACTACAGTCGTCTCCGCGCCAATGGTGCGATGAAAGAAGGATGTGGGCGGCAGAATGGAATGAAGTTGTTTTTACTGACGAGTCACGCATCTGTAAGCAACACCACATGGTCGGATTCGCGTCTGGAAACACCGTGGAGAGAGGATGCTGAACAGCTGCGTTATGCACCGTCACACCGGTCCTGCACCGGGTATTATGGTATGGGGCGGTATTGGAGATCACTCTCGCACTCCTCTAGTACGCATTGTCGGTACTTTAAACAGCCAGCGCTACATCTCCGAGGTGTTGGAGCCAGTTGTCCTGCCATACCTTCAGGGCTTGGCTACAGCCATATTTTAACAGGATAATGCGTGACCACACGTGGCACGCATTGTTCAAAGGTTATTCGTCAATCACCAGATTGAACTGCTTCCCTGGCCGGCTTGCTCTCCGGATCTTTCGCCGATAGAAAACTTGTGGTCTATGGTTGCTCAACGATTGACCCAGATTACACCCCTAGCTGCCACACGAGATCAACTTTGGGAACGTGTGGAAGCTGCTTGGTCTGCTGTACCCCAAGAACACATCCAAAGTCTCTTTGAATCAAAGCCGAGGCGTGCGGCAGCGGTGATTTCCAACAATGGCGGCTACTCTGGATACTGATTCTTGCAGGTACCACACTTCACAGAAGTCCATAAATTTAATCATTTGATACTTGGTCAACAGGTTATCTACAAAATAAATTTTGTTGTGATACCTCTTGTCTTTCTTGGTGTTGCATTTACGGTGGCCAGCAGTGTATAAAATTAAACGTGCTTGCAGCTATAGATATGAAATTATCACAGTAAATAAATTGAACAAAACTGCCACTACTTTGTTTAACTCATGTGTATTGATTTTTGTGGTACAGTTTATACCTTTGCTAGGATACAAAGTTATCAAAGTTAACTAATGGATACAATCATTTTAAAAAGGTGCATTCCATCGGTATTCTCCGCTTCAGAAATGTGGTCCTCGAGCTAAAGCAGTTATCAATTACTAATTAAGTGAGAATACTTAGAATTAAGTGCAAGAAAATCAAGATTTGAAAAATATAGATTTCTGAATTAACCCCATTAAGGTATCCGACTACGTTTCGGAACCATGATTTTAAAAAAACGCATAAATGGATAATTTTCAAGATATTTAGTATCACTATGGTTAGAATACATGTATAAAAATTGTTTTAGACATTTTGACAAAAAGAAATATATTTAAATACACTATTTTGGCAAAAAATTAACTTAGAATGACCTTTTTTCAAAATGTTCTCCTTTTATAAAAAATGCTTCTAAAATAATAATATTTTGCTTATATAAAGACATCTCTAGAGAGTCTGAACTATTTTCTTTTGAAAAATTCACATTATTTTCAGAGTTACCACCAATTGAAATAATTATCGGCGTTTTTTTCTTAAAATTTCTCCCCTCAGTTGTCGTAAAACATGGATAAACTCGCTTCCAAGTTATATATTTCAACAATTCTAGTTAAGCCTTTGTACAGAGGTCTGAGCTATATACAGGCAAAATATTATTGTAATAGAAGCCTTTTTCACAAAAGGAGAACATTTTGAAAAAATGTTATTCTAAGTTAATTTTTTGCCGAAATATTGTATTTAAATAATTTTTTTTTGTCAAAATGTCCTTAAAATAATTTAAAACATGTATTCTAATCTAAGTGACACTAAATATCATGAAAATTATCTATTTATGCGTCTTTTTAAAATCACGGTACCGAACGTGGTCGGATACCTTAATACATTTTAAAGGTATTCTGTTTTTCTTAGCTATCCTTGATATTGAAATGTTCGTTATATAGTAGTTATTATTACAAGTATTACAAATCATTTATACATTAATGCGTTAAGTAATAATACATGTTTTCCTTCTGAATATTTTGTAGACATTAAGATAGTTAATCTTACAGTTAGTATAAAAAAAGAAGAAAAGAAATGGAAACTTTTTTGAATATAGTAGGAGGAAGTATAAAATAGCAAAAAATTACATTAACACATCCTTTTGAATTAAAAGAAAATAATATTGATCTTATAAGCTAAATTGTCTTTTCTCACAACTCAAAATAAAATGACTCTTTTCTTAAAATAACATTTGACTTTTCATTTGCGTTTTTTATCACCTAAATATTATCCCAATGTACACCCATCGGAGGATCACAAAAATATAAGAAACCCGTGCCCCAGTATTATCTTTTCACCCACAAAAGACTTGGGCAATTGTTTACATATAGCAACAAACGTTGCTAAGCCGCCACCGCGTACGAAAAATCCTATCCTCGATAAAAAAAAAACAATGAGAGGGGAAAAAAATACAAATGTCGCGCCTGATAACGACTACAATAAATTCTCCGCACGCTGTCAATGGCGTTTTTCGAAAAAGCTATCAAGGGAGAACAGGATCTGATATTATAAATAATTCCGATCGCTCCGAAAATCATTTGTGCCATGGTGAAGCTCAACACACATCTCATGGGAAGAGATGGACATGGATTACTATTACAAGAAGAAGAAGGGGCCTGGTCCGGACCAGGGCTATGCGTGGGTCGTGGCTATAGGCTGTTTTTTTATAAATGCCATTCTGGTTGGTATTGCTAGAAGTGTAGCCGTCCTGTACGTTGCTCTGGTGGAAGAATATGGAATCACCCGACAGCAGGCTACCTTGCCTTTTAGTATAAGAGTGAGTCTCAGAAATTTATCAGGTGAGCGATTCAGAAACTAATTATCGATATAAATGCCTCCCCTCCTAAGTTATTACAAAATAATATATCGCCAAGTAAAGGAGGAATATTAGTTTAAAAGTTTGCGATGTCTAGAAAAAAAGAAGGTACTTTTAGACTTGTTATACTGTCTACCAATTTCATCAAATCAAAAGACGTCGCCAAATGCCGTGATGCACTACCAATGGTGGAAACCATTCCCGTGTACCTTAGAGCACAATAATAATAACGATTTCAGCATCTGGCGACATTTTTTAAACTGGCGATGTCTTTTCGTTTGGCAAAATTGATCGACGGTATAATACATAAGTACCAAAAAATATAACGTAAAAACAGGATATATCTTGTTATAGCAATATACTATATAGACTAATTTTACTACTGAAAAAAATGTCGGAGTGTAACTGAAAATTATTTCGTATCAATACTAAGGACTTATCGCTTCTTTTTCGGATGATGCTTATTAATATATAATAGAGGATCTCTCTCTCTCAACAAGTATGATACAGGATATAACTTATATAAAATGATATACCGATTGTAAGAAAAAATTTTAATGCTTAAATGTATCTATTCAATTTCTTAACTGTTTCTTGATTAGCTATAAAGATACGATTTATTCATATATAGATATTTATAAGGAGATAGTTGAAACAATAGAGACGCAATTAACTAAATTGCTTATAAAGTAACTAGCCATTACCCACCCGCTTCTCTGGGTATTTAAAGATGTTGTATAAATGTATACTGTTTACATATACATGAATCATTCATACCTAGCATTAAGAATTCGATTGCATTGAAAAATAAATTTATAGCTGTAACTCTCGCCTTTTGATATAAAAAGGATATAAATCAAAATATCTAATTTCTATTTATATCTAAAATAGAAGTAGAAAGATTTTTTTCGCTCACTTAACCTAATAATCAAGTGGATTTCCACCAAAGCAACTTTCAATGGATCTGTACTCCATAAAATAAACATGTGTGCTAAATTTCAAGTCTAAATCTAACAGAGCAATAACGGAATTTTTATCTTCAATACCTCGTTGAGAGCATTCTTAGCGGATTCCAATTCAACAAAAGAAGCATGCAAACCAAATTTTATTATTATAGTCTTAGCAGTTCAAAAACGGGAAATTTGTCTATCAATACGCCCCAATAACTCTCCCCGCTTCCCCCTTTAGTTGATCTCCGTAAAATCCATTCTTAGTGGAACTCTATTCAACTAAAGAAAAGTGCTCAACAAATTTCAAGTAAATGAGTTAAATTCAAAAGCAGGAATTTTTCTATAACACGCCTTAATCCCTCGCAACCTCACTCCTTTGGGGTCCGTTTTCGCAAAACTCTTTGTAAAAGGAACTCTATTCCATGAACGGAACATACCTTCTAATTTTCAAGCAGGTGGGTCTATTAGTTGAAAAGCGGCAATATGTATCTATTACGCCCCTTAATCCTCCTCAGTATCCTTGGGGATCAATTTCCCCCCCAAACTATTTTGCAGCGGATCTCTACACCATGAAAGGAATTCTCTTACCAAATTTTAAGACTGTACGTCTAATAGTTTAAAAATGGAGATAATTATCTAAAATGCCCCTTAAGCCCTCGCAAAGCCACTTAGGAAACAATTTTCACAAAACCCATCTGATAGCAGATCTCTACTCAATGAACGGAATCTGCTTACTCTATTTCAAGATTTTACGACTAATAGTTTAAAAAAGGAGTTAATTGCCTATAACGCCCCTTAATTCTCCACAACACCACTTGGGGGATTATTTTCACAAAATCCATTTTGTAGTGGCTCTGTACTCTATGAAAAAAATCCGCTTATCAAATTTCAAGACTGCACGTCTAATAGTTTAAAAATGGAAATAATTTTCTATAACGCCCTTTAAGCCCCCGCAACGCCACTTAGGAAGCGATTTTCACAAAACCCATTTTATATTGGATATCTACTTAATGAATGGAATCTGCTTACTAAATTTCAAGATTTTACGTCCAATAGTTTAAAAAAGGAATTACCTATAACTATAATGCCCCTTAATTCTCCACTACGCCACTTGGGGGTTGATTTTCACAAAACCCATTTTGTAGTGGATCTCTACTCTATGAAAGGAATCCGTTTACCAAATTTTTCAAGACTGTACGTCTAAAAGTTTAAAAACGGAAAAAATTATGTATAACGCCCCTTTGGAAGTCGATTTTCGTAAAAATCATTATGCAGGGAATCTTTACTTTATGAAAGAAATCTATGTACCAAGTTTCAAGACTGTACGTCTAATAGTTTAATAATAGAAATAAATATCTATAACATCCCTGAAACATCCTTATAACGCCCCTTGGGGCTCTATCTTTGCAAAATCCGTTCTTAGCTGATGTATACTCCATGAAGGGAACCTACCTACCAAATTTCAAATCTGTAGGTTTAATAGTTCCTGAGATATCGTGATTAGTCAGTCAATGAGTAAGTGAGTGAGTCGCTTTTCTCCTTTATAAAGGGTGTTTTTTAGAGGTATAGAACTTTAAATTGCAATAAAACAACGATGTATTATTCGATTGACATGAATTTTTTTTATTCGAAAGATAATCTTGTGGCATTACATTTTAAATAGGATTTCTGGCATATGACTGCCACGGCTGGCTCGGATGTAGTCCAATCTGGACGTCCAATTTTCGATGACTTTTTCCAACATTTGTGGCCGTATATCGGCAATAACACGGCGAATGTTGTCTTCCAAATGGTCAAGCGTTTGTGGCCTATCCGCATAGACCAATGACTTTACCATAGCCCCACAGAAAATAGTCCAGCGGTGTTAAATCACAAGATCTTGGAGGCCAATTCACAGGTCCAAAACGGGAAGTTAGGCGGTCACCAAACGTGTCTTTCAATAAATCGATTGTGGCACGAGCTGTGTGACATGTTGCGCCGTCTTGTTGGAACCACAGCTCCTGGACATCATGATTGTTCAATTCAGGAATGAAAAAGTTAGTAATCATGGCTCTATACCGATCATCATTGACTGTAACGTTGTGGCCTTCATCGTTTTTGAAGAAGTACGGACCAATGATTCCACCAGCCCATAAAGCGCACCAAACATTTAGTTTTTCTGGATGTAACGGTGTTTTGATATACACTTGAGGATTAGCTTCACTCCAAATGTAGCAGTTTTGTTTGTTGACGTAGCCATTCAACCAGAAGTGCGCTTCATCGCTAAATAAAATTCGCTTATGAAAATCGGGAACAACGGCAATCTCGTTTTGGGCCCATTCGACGAATCTACGCCTTGCTTGTTGATCGTTTTGATGAATTGCCAAACCAAACTGAGAATAAATCACTTGACAGCTGTTAAATCGGTTGCCATCTTGGAAAGTAATGCCAACTTAAACCTCTGTACCTGAAAAAAAAACACTCTTTATAGATATGCATTTAAAAAATGTAGGGAGTTTTACTAATTTTGATGTGGATCTAAAAATAAATAAATAAAATCTTAAAATATATATTGAGAAATTGCAAGTGTATGCCACGATCTACGGGAAGAGTTTTGTGTGATTCACAAGATAATATAAATAGTATAAATCCAATTAACCATTTAAACAATTCGTTTAGGGAAACTAAAAGCTATTAATAATTCAGAACTCACTGCTTTTCCATATCTTATGAATACCATATCTCAACTTTAAAAAAAGTATTTTTATTACTTTATATGAGAAGGAAGAAATATATATCCATCCTCGAATTTTAATATACCGCAGAAATTTTGAACTATTTTACGATCAAGAACACTTTTTGGAGAAAATCTAACCATCTAAAATGCTTTCTTTTATTAAGAACTTGAAAGAAAGATATTTAGTTCAGTTTCAAAAGTTACATTTAGGAACTATAAGGTAAACGAAATCTGAAATTTCTCGAAGTCTAATTTGCAATAACTTATATAAAATAATAAAAACACTATTAATCTTCAACAGATTTTTTTGCTTATCTAGTTACAGAATATCAAGGAAATTATATTTTTATTTTCACTTTTAAATTAATAAATTCTTACTTTTTTATCGTAAATAAAAAACTTCATAAAAAATTTTACAATCAGATTTGGAGCTGAATAAATTAGAATAACTTACAAATATGCATTTTTTTCATTTTATTCACTTAAAACCTTATATTTACCTAAACTAAATATTCGAAACGTGTTATATTTGCATAAAAAGTAATTTTCAAGGCTTTAAAGTTAATTTTTTTACGCTTATTAGTAATAACAACTTAAGCAAATTTCTGTTACAATTAATTTTTGAAGAAAAGTTTTTTTTCATTGAGATTTATTGTACACACAAAAATAAATATTTCATTTAAATCAGAGAATGGAATTAAACCTTGAATTATTGTATGCATATAATTAATGTCATATCTCAAAAATGACAATTTTTGAAAGTAAACAGCAATGAGAGAGAAATCAGACGCTGATCATTGTTTTCCTTATCGTTTTTCCATGACATAAATGAATCCTTCTTTGTTTTAAACTAGTTTTTCGTTCTTGACCTTTTATCAAAACAATAAGAGAAAAATAAAGTTGAATCACATTTTAATCATCCTCTGTCAAAACACTTACATAGTTAGATTTCGACTTTTTTCTATTTTTTTTCCGTTGACAATCACATTTCATGACTATTCGTATGTCGTTCTTGAATACTACAAGAAGCATGAACATAAAGCACAATATTCTGTCAAGAGTTTTTTAAACCTAGAGAATTACTGATTCAGCTTTAATATAACTGTGGGAATCTCCCTGGATTCCACCCTGGACACCAAGATTGAATTGAGGCAAAGAACGACCAGACGACATTTTTACAATAAAAAATTATATTTATTCACTTGAATCAATTATCAACCATCTAATTACAAAGATTTATCAAGATGTCTACGTCAATGTGATTGACCCTTACTATTAAATTAAATCACGAAATATGATACTTATCAAATATTAAACTCAATATCGAACGGGACTACCGGAATAAGAGGACCGAGAGATACACGCAATTTGAATTACTAGCATTCATTAACTTCCCACTAACTTTATTATATATTTACTCTTATGATCCGATAATCTAAATTTAAATCTCACCTGCCTTTTACTTCCTCACTTTGATCAAACTTTCCAATTGTAGATCGCTGCCTAGTGATCAGCGAAACGCTAACCGCACTATCTATTTGAATCTTTTTAGAACTCCGTCAACCTATCTCTTGGCGTAATAGTCTCTCCTGCTAACTTACAACACTCTCCTTAAATACTTTGACTAATTTGCATATCCCGGTTTCTTCTTTTAGAGTTGGTTGGAAATATACGCGAATTTACAATCCCCACAAAAACGCCCAAGAGTATTAGTGATAAAGTGCCGTACAGATCCGTCACATAAATAACTGAAAGATTTAACAATTTTAAAAAAAATTTATTTCATAGTAGGCTAAATATCAAACGCAAAGACTAAGCAACACTTCAGCACTAGACCAGTGTTTCCTAAAGTGTGGTATGCGTACCCCCAGTACAGCAAGAGTTTGGGGGATACGCGTTGCACTGGCGTTTGGTGGGGATATGCACTGCATCGTGCTTAGTTTTGCCTATTTCTATCTTGTCTTGAGTCAAGTCTAAATAGTCTTGCGAGGCGTGAGATGGTCCGGTGTGACATGGCGGGAATATACTATACCACACTTCACTACAAAGCTACTTACTTCGTTATTAGTTAATGACTTCTCCAGGCGCTTGTTAATTCTTAGCTTTTGTGCGAATTAACTATTTTCCTGCTTTAAACAAAAAATGTTGAATTGATACGATAATCGTTTAACATGAACACAGCTTGCATGCCAGAATGCGGAAGAAAAGTAATCGTTGGAATTCGCTTCAGATGGATTCTTGAGTGTCATTCTGGATACAAATGCAACATGTGCATCCGGTTTTAGCAGAAAAAATTCCGAAATACATGTTCCCTTTTTTTCCCTCTTCCTATTTACATGAAGTTCCTTTTTAAGCATTTGTAGACATTAAGTCGAACAAATAATAGAACAAAAAAATTGTTAAGTCAATTCTTTGAATGGATGAATAAAAAGTATTTTATTAATTGAAAATTGGAATAGGATATATATATATATATATGAATAAATATATATATGTATAGGGAGAGAGTGAACTAATAGAGAGAGTACGAATTGAAAAAAAGAGCATGATTTGTCTACATTGTTGTAACAATGCTTTTGTCATTGTTTCAACACAGTTACATTGTTACAACAATGGAGACGATTCTATGTTGGCGTCAAAAACCGGTAATTAATTTAATTAAGTTTAATCAATTAATTAATATTTAAAAAAAACTGTATTAACATCAAGTTTTGTAGTATCTCCACTAAAAGTATTAAACAAATTATTTGAACTTGATTGGATGAGTAGAAAGTATTTTATTAACGATTGAAAAATTTGAACAAGATAAATACATAAATAAATAAATATATAAATATATATATATATATATATATATGTAAATATATATATATTTATATATTTATTTATTTATATATTTATTTATTTATATATTTATTTATTTATATATTTATTTATTTATATATTTATTTATTTATATATTTATCTTGAGAATAAAATACTTTCTATATATATATATATATATAGAGAGAGAGAGTGAGTGAGCTAATAAATTTATTTATGAAAGGTTTATAAAATATTAAATGATCTTTTTGTAATTATTCTGTATTTTTTTATAAAGTAAAAAAATTACTGTAATTATATAAATAATTATATTAAATTTTATAAATATATTTTATATTAATAAATAATATTTATAATAAAATAAATAATAAGTATTAAATGATATTTTACAAAAAAATTAATTACAAAAAGTTTTATAATGTGAAATACAATAGATTATAAATAAAATATTGTATATAGTATAAAATAATATATATAATATAAAATAATTTATAAAATATATTATATTATTATTAAATTAATTAGTTTATAATTAATATAATAAAAAATATGTCTTTTTAATATATTATTAATTTAATTAGTTTATAATTTTATAAAATATTTATTAAGTCCTTTCAAATAAATTTATTTAATTTTCAAAAGTTTATTTAAATAATTTTAATAAATTTATTTAAATAATTTCTATAACAAATAATAATTTAAGTAATAAATCATAATTTTAATAAAAAACAATAATTTTAAAAATAAATAATATTAATCAAATTAATAATTTTGATAGTAAATTAATAATAATTTTAATAATAAATTAATAATATTTCTTATTAATACTAATACTTAGTAATAATTAATTAATTATAACAAATAGTAATTAATTAGTTAATTTTAATACATAATAATAAATTTACTAATTTTAATTATTAATAATTGTTATATTAAATATTTTTATTTAATAATTATTTTAAATATTTTTATTTAATAATTATTTTAAATATTTTTAATTAATAATAATTTTAAATATTTTTAATTATTAGTAATTTTAAATACTTTTAATTACAGTAAAATCCGGCGTATAACGCGCAACCGTACTTTCAAACTGCATTTTTTAATTTTTAGGTATATTCGCCGTATAACACGCACCCTCATTTTTACGAAAGAACGAGAAATTTGCGTATATAATGCTGGTATGTTTTTAAGCCATGTATTCGAGGTATTATCCCAGAATTTTGAAAAATGAGTTTTTTTTTAGAATCCGAATCCTTTAATTTCATTAGGAATGTCGTTTCTTTCAAATAAACAATAGTCCGATCTATGTAGAAGTCTAATTTTTCTTATGCTTATCTCTTTTTGGTAAAATCTTAGGAGAGCCCACACCCTTGGCGACAAACCGAAAAAAGCGCCAAGTGAGAACAAAATGGCGCCAAGCGAACCCGACAATGGCGGCAAGGGAATATAGTGGGATAAGGTGGATGCATAATGAAAATATATGTAAACAATACAGAAATTAAACAATTAAGATAAAAAATATAAAAACAGCACTTACTTTCTTACTGCTGATCTTTTCCGAGTGGAGGGTACAGCGTAACAACAGATTTTAAAAAAAGTTTTAAAGGTCTCATCGTTAAGCGAATGATCGTGTGAGCGCCGCCATATTTATTCTGCGAGATAATGGTCGAACATACATTCGGCGTGGCTGGTACGATTTTGAAGAAAGCATTTTATTGCCGACCATGTTACATCATGCCGATCATTACATTTAGGACATTCATAACTCGAAGCAATCAATCCTTCCTTCATACACCATTCAATCAATTTTTTCCTTGCCTTTCGCATTCAACAAAGTAAAAAATTCTAAACTATATTCCCTCACACACGCAGCCAGCCCGGAGCCCAACAACAAAATGAAATTTGAAATGCGCGCCCACACAATACGAAAATGCTAGAAATAGTTAGGGTTGCCATATGTAGTGTTTAAAAGTAGGGTTACCAAGATGGCACAATTATCGCTAACCAAAGTAATTCATGCCAAGGGTGTGGGCTCTCCTAGGAGTGAACCCTCTTTTTTTTTACTTTTGAAACTTGTTTTTTTTATACCCGGCGTATAACGCGCACCCTTAAATTTTGACCTCACTTTTTGCGTTAAAAGTGTGCGTTATACGCCGGATTTTACGGTAATAATAATTTTAAATAATGTTACTAATAAATAATTTAAGTTATATATTTTTATTATTTTTTTTACTTTATAAAATACAAAATAAATACAAAAAATATCATTTAATATTTAATAAACTTTTCATAAATTAATTTATTTAATTTAAAAAAATGGTTTAATGAATTGAAGAAAAAAAGTTCATCGCATGGAATCGAACCCTGATCTCGCGCACAGTAAGCAGACGATTTACCAATCAAGCTACGAACTCGTTGAGGAAAATTAAAATTTAATTGTATAAAAGCTAAGCATGAATTTTGAAGGCTAATTTCTCCAAATTGACTGGCCATTCGGCGGAATTACATTGAGGGATGAACACCCTAAAGGAGTACTACTATTACACCAAGTCTCGGTCCCAAATGAATTTCCTTATATAGTCGAGCCCTCCCCTTGTCAGATTAAAATTAACAACCAGGGAACCAATTTATGACGATCTATCATCTCAGCACAAACAATTTCATCCTTCTCATTAATCCAAATAATTGTTATTTATAGTAAAATTTTTATTTATATTTTATTATGAATAATTTTATTTCTCTTTTCTTATTATCTTGTGTATGTCCGCAAAAATAAAAAAAATCACAATTGTTATTCAAATGCATCCATTTTTTGACGAGGGGTACTCAGCGTTACGAAAATTATAGAACGGGAACACGTATGTTAAAAGTTTGGGAAACACTAGACTAGACTAGACTAAAGATTAAACCAGAGGTGTCCAACACGCGGCCCGCGGGCCCCATGTGAACCACCAGTATATAAGTTGCGGCCCACCGACTCTTTTAAAAAAAATTTAGATATCAGGTTTTTAAAATTTTTTTCATTTTGAAATTAATTTATTATATATAAATCTACATTGTATTTGCCTGTTCTTGTTTTAAAAAATAAATCCTTTTTGATAATAGAAATATCCTTTAGATTAAAATAGATTCATACTTTATGAAACAGTTACGTTTGATTTTACTATAATAAATTACTTTTTAAATAAATTCCGAGAGATAATTAAATAAATCTTTTAAAGTTTAAAAAAAATATTCAGGACGGTTAAGAGAAAAGGCAATGTATACTTAATCGTTTGAGAATGACAGTACAGTCACATTTCAACAATGAGTAACGAAAAAGGAGTAACAAGTTCAAAAGGAATTCCGTAATTTTCAAGAAAATGGCAACTGTATTATTTTAAACATTATTTGATCATTTTATTATTATATTACATAAACATTACTATATTATCTATGTCTGTATGCATGAAAAATAATGAAAACAATAATAATAATTCATTTTGTTTTAAATTTTCACTCCAATAAATGTTTTTTTGTTTCCAAATCTGACATAAAAGTGCATATTTTAAGTGCGGCCCGCGAGATTATAATGTTTTTCCGAAGTGGCCTGCAAGGTCATTTGGGTTGGACACCCCTGCATTAAACAAACTAGACAAAACAATAATTTTGTACTAGACAAAATAAATTTTATTTTCACACTAGGCTAAAAATAAACACACACATGTGGGGGACTAACAAAGACATGCAATAATTTTAAGGGTTTAAAGTCATAAAAGTTTGTTGTGGCATCTTGTTTATCAAATTTATTTACTACGTGCGCTTTTCGGATTTATTAGATTACACATGTGTAACACAACTTGTTCTTTTATATGAATATATAACTTGAATATAATCGTTAATCTTACATTAAGAATATACCGCGAATATTTGCTACATTGTTTTTGACATCTGATTGTTTGAAAGAACGTAATGAACATGAAAATTCTCGTTGTACGTAATGTTTTGGGGCTTTATACATTTTTCGGCCGGATTCGTTTGTAACAGAAATTCGAGGTTGTTTATATATTTAATTTTTAAAAAAATCCAAGAAATATATATGAAATTTATTTCTTTTGATAACTTGATTCATAAACTCATCTACTGTGCCCGTGTCAGTTTACGCGACCTTGAGTGCTGAGGTGCATGAGCAGTTGTTCCGATCAGGTGGAAAATATGATTTACAATAAAATAATAGTAATTAAATTTAGTTATAAAATGAGGTTATTTACTTTTATTAAACAATATGTACGGATAATTTATACTAGCATAGAATACAACAGATCATTTACACTAACATAGTCCAGTATACAACACTCTCAGAATCTCGCACACACACACACACAGTTGATTTTTTTTAAAAATTCATTTTTAATATGAATCACTTATAAAAGAAGATGACATAATTATGTGTTTGTTTTAATTTAAAACTGAGTTTTAAATGAATATATGAATAGGAATTTATTTTCATATAAAAAATGTAAAGAAATAGTAAAATCTATATATGTGTGGGGTTGTATGAATCCTCTCCCTTAAAATGTTGATAAATTATAGAATTTTTATCTCTTATTTAAGAAATTGTAGCTTACTTAATTAGGTTTTATAAACTTGGGGGTATTTTAAAAATTTACACCATATTTCTTTAAAGTTATTATTACTATTTTTTTTGTAATTTTATTAAAAAATTTCGAATTCTATCATTTTTATATAAATCAAAGCAAACGGTTTATTATTTAAAAATTCAAAACAAAATATATTTTACAAACGTCCAAGATCCTACAAAAATATCATACATTAGAGAATATATATATTCTACACCATTATGTGTAAATGTGTCGATGGTAAACAAAGAAATTTACGAAGTAATATACTCGAAAAAGTATCAGCATGCTCATTATTTATCGAATTTCTCTCAAAGGCATCGGAGCTTTGCATGAAAGTTATTATTGATAAAAACTATTAAATTATCTGTCGTGAGATATACATCAAAGGAAAAAAATCACATGCCTCTCGGAAAAGAAACTTATCACCTGTCATTACTTTCTAGAGATCAATGAAAGAAACCCATTCACGAGGTAAACATTCGCTTTATGACGTACAACAATGTTGAATACTTTTTTTATAGATAAGCCAATATTTTTTGTTTTATCATCGTTTTTTTCAGGGAAAAATACTTTACAAAAATTAACTATAGTTCAAATGATTAAATTATTTATTTTAAAGGTTTTAAATATTTTAATCTTCATAGTGTTAAATATTAAGGACATAAATATCATTAGTATAAAAATAATGATTTAAATATTGTAAGTATATTTAATAGGGTTACAATTCAATTTGCTTAATTTATTGGAAGTTCATACGCTAATGGCAGTCAATGTGTGGGAAACCCCCCCCCTGGGTTCCACCCTGGACACCAAGATTAATTTGAGGCAAAGAATGACCAGAAGCCATTTGTATAATAATAACTTATATTTATTCACTTGATTAAAATATTAGAAACTCTCTAATGACATATAATATCTATATGTCTCAAACAAAAGGGATTTACCTTTAATATTTAATTAAATTACGAAATATGAAATTAATCAATAACTACGCGTAAGATCAATAAGGTCTACCGAAATAGGAGGTCTGAGAAATACACGCAACTCGAATTATTAGCTTTCAGTAACTTAAACTAATTTTATTAAACTAACGCTTGTTTTAAGCGGTATTAAACTATAGTATATCACCTGGTAGTACTTTCATATATTCACAGGTATATTAACTTCCTAAGATTCCTTCGTAGAGTACTTGCAGCAATTTTTCGCTATCGTAATCCAATTGAATCCTCTAAACGTTGACTCTACTGCTGCTGGCTCAATAGCCTTCATCTATGCTAACTTACAATTCTCTACTTAAATACCCTATCTACTTTGCATATCCCTTTCTCCTCTTAGAATTGATTGGAAATATACGCGAATTTATAATCCCCCCAAAAGACGTCTAAGAATATTAGTGGAAAGGTTCCGTACAGATTCGTCACAAATGTCACATCCCTCGCCAAAAGTGACCCATAAGCATGCCAATTGATTGATTGATTATTAATGTCGTATTTGGAAGCAACACTAAGGCTATTAGTGACTGACTTTGAACCATAGTTATGTGACATGGACGATACTTGAATACCACTCTCCAATTTTCAACACCACGCCATTTTGAGAATTTAGAACATTGTCAGATTTAGCTTTTCTACTCGGCAGATCTTTAGTGGTATCAGTACTTGAGCCCATAACTCGACAGAAACAATGGCAGTCACGAGTTCGCGATTGTGATTACTCAATTTCCCAGGTCATTTCAATTTGTAAAGTATACAACAAGATTTATGTAATGTAAGCCCAGGGGTACGTGAAAGGAAGGACAACACTAAAGGGTGTAGAATCTCGTCGAGGTATTGCCGAGCTGTTAGGGTGACACGGATGGCAAACAAATGGACTCAGTTTTATCAAATGAATTGTCCCTTGATAGCATAATTCTTGGTTGTCAGACCATGTGGCTGACAACACATAAGTATCCTACGATGGTCCATCACATTTTCAGATATGCTTTCGTGAATCATTAGGAATTGTTTATCTCTGACAACAACTGTACTCCAGTTCATGAAATTTCAAGTCAAATGCTCCAGGCACCTCCAACACATCTCGTAGAGTGCAACGGTGAAAGGCAGTCTGAAGATTGACCTACATAACTTGAGTCTCCTTTCACTGAATCGCATATTAATGGTCACTGCATTTACTTGTATTCCATTAATACGTCGGATCGTTGATAAGAATGCATCAGGGGCTATAAGCCCCGATTGGACGATTATTCCGTTCATGCAATCTACCGTTTCTCTCGGCTGACTGTTTCTTTGTTAATTCTTTACATAGTCATAGTTCCCCAATTTTTGACAATATCGTCAAATAGGAGCATAGTGTTCTACCTAAATGTCAAGCGATCCTACGATTTGACCATTCTTCTTCCTTAAGTCTTCCTCCGATCTTCTTCCTCTGAAGCATTGATACAGTCCATGTTGCAAAGGATGTTATTCTTTAGAATTGGAATATTTCCTGTTTTATGAAATTTTTCTTTTCTCCTAACTAGATCGAGAAGTAACAACATGATGCCTCATGAACAAAAATGAAAGTTAAAAATTTTGGAATGTCCATTTTTTATAATTTAAATTGATAATATAATTTTTATGAATTTAAAAATAAATGCTCAAAGAGTTTAGTTGCAAGCATTGCGTCAATTTTTTGAATCAGAAATTGGGGAAAATCAGGATTGTAGCAAAATTTAGGTACTTAGAAATTTTACCTAATGGGCTTGATTGGTTGCTGGGGTTGATGTGGATGCCTGTCAAATAAGGGATACGCATGTAGTGGTATAAGGATGATATATTGCAATACACTGAAACTCTAACTAATCTGACATTGGCCACCAACACACAATCCTTTGTTGTACATTATATCATAAAGTGAATCGCACTTTCGTCCCATTCAAATAAATCTATCTTAATAAGCCGTATTTTATGTTAGAGTATATGAATAATTGTAATAATAATAATACTGATATGAAGTCGGAGTTATATACACATTTTTAATATCGTGTGTGTTTTATTTATCTCTCCCCCCTTTTGTTCTTTCTGCTTTCTAGCGTATTTTGCAAACTTTTATATTACGGCAAAAAGCTTATAAATTCATTTCCACAATTATTATGTGACGGGGCTTTCATCGCTTTTTTCTTTTAACAGTCCTCTTGGGGTTTGGGAAGGGGGGCAGAATGGCAATTCTTTCCAACCAACTCGAGAAGAGGAACGTGATTATGCAAATTAGGAATCATATATATAATAGAAGTTTAGCGTGCTCGGGGTGGCTATGTGAGGTCTATGTATAAGTGTGTAAGTGATTAAGATAGCGTTTAGAAGAATACCATGTCCGAGATTTCACCAACGCGTACCTGTATATCCAAGCTAAAGGTGGATACGAAACTACAAGAATTAGAGCTGGATTAAAGCCACGTCAGTTAGGACAAAGAAAGCAGCTGTTTACCTAGGATATAGCGCTAAGCGACTTTGATTAAGCTATAAGGAAAGTGCGTGTATTAGTGAGATTAGAATTAATCTGTAAAGTTACATATAGTGGTAAATTACGCGATTATTTGGTAATTCGAGTTGTGTCTTCTCATTCCAGATCTGCTTACTTTGATTATTATTAATGTTGTGTATTGTGATTAAGCTAAGACCTTAATAAACAGATAATAAGATGAACGCTTTGCGTGATTCTTCGTCCTTCCCTACAGACACAGGTAGCGTAGATAATGGAGAACAGGGGCACCCACGGGCAGGTGCCTCACAATTATATTTTCAATTTAGCTTTTAAAAATAACATATTATTAACATATGTGTCAATATCAAGTTATATATATATTTATAAGATGCAAACAATGCGAATAAAAGCGAGTTAAAGTGTTTAACGTAAGTTAAGTTTTTCTAGGAGATGTATATATAGCCGTGATTCTCAACCCCTGTATATTATACTGCGGCACTTTTGTGTATGCCACCAAATTCTTGATATGCGCTGCTAATTTTTTTAAAAAAATTATTAATCGTACTCCGAAAACAATAATAAAATCCGGATCCGTATCATTCAGCCGTTTTATAGTAATAAACTAAGGGTATTCGTGATATATTTAATTTATCCTTTCGTGGATAGATGGATTATGAGCCTAACTAGTTTTTTTTACATTTATTTGGGATACGGATACATCTGTATAAGAATTAATTTTGAATGAAGAGAAAAAACTATAATTTCATTCTAATAGACGAAATTTAATTTCAAAGTATTCAGAAGAACCAATTTTTTAATTCATTTTGGATTAAAATTAGAGGCAATTATCTTCTAAAGCCAAAAAAACTATAAAAATATTGATACAATTGTGTACATTTTATTTGCGTGAATTCGAATTTTTGGCATTAACAAATACAAAAATGAAAAGTAAAAAAAAAAAATCGAGACTTTTCGAATGTAGATGACGAAATGAGAGTACTTTATCATTTTCACAACCAAATATAAACAAAATTATCGAAAATCATCAATCTCGAATTTCGCATTATCGAATTCTTATAATTAATTTGCTTTTAATTACTCAATAAGCATTCTGTTCTCTTTGTCGTACACCCTCTATTTTTTTAACTTTGAAAACTATTATTATAAGCTATTTTGAAAAGTGTATGACAGATAAGCAAGATTCTTTTAAGCTTATTTTAAAAAAGTGTGCCGCCAAATTTTGAAATTGTTAAAAGTGTACCGCAACAAACAAACAAACAAAAGGTTATGGATCCCTGAGATATAGAAAGAAATACACACACACATAAAAAATATTCTTTGTTATTTAATTGGATATCATTGACAGAGAATATGCGATATAAATATTATGAATATCATATGCATATCTCTCATTTTCCTTCTAGGACCTCTGATTGGACTATTAGGCCAGAAGTATGGTGTGCGTGCCGTTACGACCGTTGGTGGCTTTGTGGCCGCCTTAGGTAGTATCCTGTGTTACTTCGCCCCCAACGTATTATGGATCACAGGCTTCTGGGGAATCATCCATGGTAAGCATGTTAGTTCTTAGCATAAAAAACTTAGCGATAATTATTAATATTTCCCTAACCCTTTGGCATACAATTGAAACGAAATTTGATGTACACTTTCCTTCCAAGTGTGCAGATTTTACTTATCACTGAGAAGGGAAGGGGAGGGGGAATCTTGAGCATTCAAAACAAAACAGAATTGATGCACGATTTTTGGCCGAGACAGTTCTGACAAAGACAGTTCTTGATGTCTCGGAAACATCAAAGTCTACTATGGTGTGTGAAATAAATGAAGTCTCCCCAACGAATTACGCAAAGCATCATGAAAAACACTTTCTCTGGAAACATCTTTTGTTATAAAAAATAAATAAGTAAGCATGTAAGTGAAGACATTAGTTTTTATGTATGTTCTTTGCTCGCCTCAGTCTTAAACATTTTTGAAAAATTTTCCATAATTGTTTTTAAAAAAATGAGATTTTTTTTTGTGTGTGTGCCTTTTTTCTAAGGATAATATACTTAATACTATATCTTTTTTTACAATTATGGCACTTTTTTAAAGAAAATTTTTTATGTTTGTGCCTTTATTTTTCCAATTTGTTTCTACATACTATGCCGAATTACACAAAAATTAGGAAATTTGTATTCAGTTATAATATGTAATTTAGCAGTTCCAGAAACTGTTTATTCTTATCATGTGTATGCAATTCAAGAAAATTCCTTACTTGCAATAGTTCGCGACAAGGTATCATTCTCAAAATTGAAGATATATTAATGAAAAAATTAATATAGTCAAATACTTTGATGGAGATTTTAAAAAATGTTTAAATTTAGTATTGTTACGTTCTGAATTTACAAATAAAAATTCTATGGGTCTTTAAAATCCATCATTAGAAAATCTTTGAATAATCGTAACTTAGAAAAATGCTTCAAGACTATAACGTCAAATAATCTCAAACAATATTTTTTGTTTTTTGTAGAATTTATTTCCTTCCCTTAAAATTTCAATCACTTACTCAAAAACATAATTGGTAATGGTTGGTCTCTTTGATTCGAAAGCCAGAGTTGTTGGAAAAGATTTAATTGAATCGAAATTAGTTTAATTAATTATGTTACAATTGACTTGAAATTAACCTATGTCATATTTTTCAGGCATTGGATTTGGATTGTCCACCGTCATTCACATGATGATCATCAATCATTATTTCGACAAGTACAAGGCCTCAGCCTTAGGCCTTGGATATTCCGGAGATTGCTTTGGAACTTTTGCATTCCCCGTCATAATGGAGCACTTACTCTCTACATATGGAGTCAAAGGAACATTTCTCATTTTGGGAGGTATTGTCCTTAACGTCATTCCAATGGCATTGCTGTTGAAAAAGCCACCTTGGATTAAAGATGAAAAGAAAAAGGGTAACTTTGCAAAAAACATTGCCCAGCCGAAGGCCAATCAGAACAAAGACAACGACGACCCTATGCGACTATCTGTAGGCTACAGAAATGAAGGATTCTTAAAGTTTGATGAAGATTTAGCACCTTATAGTGAAACTGATTCAGGATGTTACAGGAATGGGGGTACTAGACTTAATAAGGATGATCCTCCGATTTACCAAGATGCGATTCACCAACGATGCCTTGAGTTGAGGAATGACATATCTTCAACTGGTGGATCGTTTCGCTCGAGATGCAGTGACATGAAACAAGAGATTTCGTCAATCAGTGGATCAATTCGTTCTCAAAGTCGATGCAGTGGATCTATTCGTTCATACAGAAAAGCATCGGAAATATCTGAACTTATTCGGGATGGCATGGGCAGGCACGATTCGTTGCCACCAGTGTTAGAAAAAGAAGCACTGTGCACCGATAGTATTCGGTCCGAACATCTGGAGGATGCGCAATCCACGCATGATGATATCGAAAACGACAAAAACAGAGGTGTTCAGCACTCTGCCAGCATGAAGAAAAGTCGGACATCAAGTTTCGTGGGAGATATGGCAAAAGAAATCGTCAACAGAATGCGTACTGCCAGCTTTGCCAGTCAAGTTGCTCAAGATGGGTTCATCACCAGCATTCAACAAGAACAAAAGGATGATTTTGAATCTCAGCCAGAAGAGCTATCTAGTATTTCTTGCCATAAAGTTCAGCAGTACTTACAAAATGACCCAGAGGCTGACAATAGGTCTCAGTACAGTGCTTACAGGAAAGAGCTGATACTTTCAGCCAGCAATACGAAATTAGCAAGTGACACGAAAGATCCTGCAATTTCCACCTGGACTATTCAAATCAAAGACACCAAGAAACCCACTACAATACAGGCCCTGATCAGAACAAATTCAAAACCTATATTCATACTTATCAGTATGTCTATGGCTGTCTATGCTTTTCTCTTCGTTGGAGTGTTGACGATTATCATCGACTATGCTGTAGATCAAGGAGTTTCTCACGACGATGGAAAATTTCTCATCATTGGCTTCTCTGTTGCTGATCTCATAGGAAGATTGAGCTTTGGACAAGTAATTGACAGGAAACTCGTTAAAATAAAAAATTATTCGGGAATCACCATGCTATTGATGGGTACTCTGGCGGCTGCTCTGCCTCTGAATAAGAGTTTTAACTTTATGATGGTAATCATGTGTATGTATGGACTAGTACAAGGGGGTACTGCCATTATGTTTCCAATTCTTGTTGGCCATTATATGGATAAGAGTGAAGAGTCAATAGCAATGGGCTGCCTGAACTTTTACGGGGGTCTTCTGATGCTCAGCATGGCACCAATGATAGGTATTGTATAATCTATTATTTACTGAACTTAAAAGAAGTTTAATTTAAAGCTTTTTAGAGTATACTTTGTTGCTCCATATAATAATTTTCTAACCTAGTATTCAAAATTTGTTGTAAAAAAGATGTTGGTCTTATATAAATTCAGTTTTACTCAAAAGTTTTTGTTGATTCTATCGATTAAATTTTGAAATATTTGGAATGAAACAATAATTGGTGTTTAGGGTCTCTTATCACTCAATAAGATAAACTAGAGATGCATGCACACAATTTTTTTTACTTTTAAATTTAAAAGGAAATGGCATTTACATTCGTTGCTTGAAATATAAAACATAACTCACATTTTAATCTACATTTAAAATTCTATCTCTCCGTTCTCGTCAGTTAAACGATTAACAGAATAGAAACACCAATGGGGTAATTTAAAGTGGGAAATCTATCTAGTTTAATTTAAATTAATCACGAATAATTTTGATTTAATATTTAACTTTCAAAATTAGATTTATACAGCAATTTTTTTTCTATCAAGGAATTTCGTCATTTTGAAATACTTCGCAAAAGTAAGGCTACTTTTACAATTTGCTCTATTCAAAGATTTTGAAGTTTTAAATTATATTTATGATGAGCTCGCCTGTATTATGTGATACAAGAATCCATGGACTGTAAGGTCTCCGAAACTAACAGGCCGATAGACATAAAATTTAACACACGTTTATTTTTTAGTACAGATTCGCTTAGAGCGGGTTTTGTGTGGAAATAGACTCCCAGGGAGTTACGAAGGAGTCACAGACAAAGCAAAAATATCACGTTTTTGAACTATTAGACAAAGATACTTGAAATTTGGCAGGCAAGTCCTGTCCTTAAATCAAGAGGTGAGGTCTGTATGAATGTTTTTGAATAAAATCGAATGCTTAATGTTAGGCTTAGATATGAATAACTTAAAAACAGCATACAGTCATATAACATCATGAAATATCAAACGAAAAAAGCGTGTAACAGCTAGTATATATGCACACTTTTTAAGTGTTTTTTGAAATTTTTTATTCCACCCTAAATCAATAAATGTCGCATCTTATCTTCTATTCTCCCCTAGTTTAGCATTTCAAGATTCTAGATAACGATGTTCACGAGACAAAAATACCTGAATCTGAGTTGAAATAAATTATAGTTTAAAAAAACTAAAAAATACGCTTTTTTAGTTAATCGAACTCAAAAGTAAAAATTTCACATAAGGAACACTTTTTGTTTGTTTGTTGTATTTGTATTAACCATGAGCGTTTTTACTTTAGGGTTGCAACTCAATCTTTTAGTCGCCAAATCTGGAATTAGTCACCAAACTTGAAAATGGAAAATTGTTAATCCTGATGGTCCCGATAAGAACAATGGACTAAAATTACTAAATTATTGTATTGTCATCGCGGTCCTTGACAAGTGTGCAAAACTTCGAATTAATCTGAACATTTAAAGTGGGTAAAAATGGAGTTCAAAGATTCCGTTACATATAGGTGAAGCTAACAAAAAAAGCGTGTTAAAAATAGTTTTTTTTTCAAATTCTAATAAAAATTTGTTGACGATGGGCTCGAAAATACTAAGTTTCTGGTACTTGATATGACAAAATACAGGTACTTGATACAGAAAGGTAACTTGGTAAGAATACAATAAATTTTCGGGTGTACAATATCCCTGAATTAAAAAAGCAATGAGACTTAATTTCCTTTCTTCCTAGAAAATAAATCTTGCTCGTTTTGAGTAACTGTAACTGAACTTTTTCTTTCTAATCAGGTTACTTTCGAGACAACACGGGATCCTACAACGGAGTGTTCCACATTCTTGGAGGTATGGTGGCTTTTGTGGGGATCATCTGGCAGTTGGAACCACTCATCCTCAAGTTCCAGAAGAAACAAATGTTGAAACGCGCCAATTATGTCATCGTCACGAGACTTTAATCGAAAAGTTTTTTTTGTCATTGCATCTGATTATGTCGATTCATCGAGTTGTAACATTTTGTACATAAATAAATTTATTACTTCATTATTTATTTTTAGTCTTACATTTGATACTTCTTAAGTAGTGTCTTGGAAATATTGTAAATAAACTAAATGAAAGAAAAAAAAGAGATTTTCCAACAATAGATGTGCTACTCAGATGAAACATTCTATGGACCCGTAAACAGGCCAGAACTACGCTGACGTATCTGAAGAAATTCATAAAACAGAAAAGCAAATGTTTTTCGATTTCACACAGTCACTAAAGTTTTAATGTTTAAAAATACTAAAATAAAACCTGTTTTTATGCTTTTTTTTTCTGGAAGATATTTTTAAGCGATTTCTTAGGGACGAGTTTTTCATGCGGTATTATATTGTCTGAAAACAATAATTATTAAATTCCTATTATTAGCTCACACTCTATATATTTATTTATTTATCTTGGTGGAATTTTCAATCATTAATAAAATACATTTTAAAGCGCTCCATTGAGCTGAAATTTTAGATACATGATTATTTTGATGACAATACAGTAATTTAACTATAATTAATAAAATGTAATGGATTAAAACTTATTTAAAGAATTACAAGTACAGCAACGTTGGAATCATTTTTGGCGACTTAGCGACCCTTTTGGCGACTTGTGTTAAAATTTGAAAAGGGTTTTTTTCTCATGTTTTAAAGCATTCAATTGCACTGAAATTTTATGAACACGATTGTTTTGGATGACAATACGATACTTTAATGATAATTAATAAAAATTAATTACCACTTAATGTTGTGATTCTGTCATATGCATATACATATTTATATTAATTGTAACTATTTAATAAAAAGTAGCTAGAATAAAATTTATCTTTGTTGATCTAAGTAGGAATTGACTTAAATTTATTTTTATATTTTACTTGTTTTTTGTTCTAATAGTTATTTCAACGGCACACTGATTCAGTTTAATGTCTGATTTTATAAAAAAAAGTTATGGGTTTCAAGTGAGTATCCATCCTTGTTTCCCATTAGAAATGCCCAGTTATTCTTCTACAATAAAAGCGTCGGAATAATTTTTTAAAAAAAGAAGAAAAAGAAAATTTTTAACCACACACACCACGATTTTAAAGTTAAAGGATTTGTATATCTCTAAAATGCACTGCTCATAATTGATGGTATTCGTATATGATGAAATGATTTCAGTTATGAAAATATATTCGAATTGTGTAGTCGTGGATATTATTTTATATCATTCTTTTTTTAAGTAAATCGCTCCAAAAACCACTTAATTAGTTATAAATCAATAGTAACAAAAGTAATCAAGTAATTTTTTTTTAATTTAAAACTATCCTATATTTCTCACTGCAGAAATTTCTTTAAAATAAAATACAGAAGCAAATTTCTTTAAAAATGTTTCTTCCACACTCTCTATAATTGTCTACATTTTTGAAATAATAGTTTTAAGTTGAGATGATTTACATATTTAGTTCTTTGCTGCTTATTTGTCTCGAACAAACCAATGTTTTTTAAAGGGTACCAGTTGTTATTTTATTATTACATCAGTAACAATTTAATACTACAATAATAAGACGAAAATAGACAAAAGGAGTACATCTTGAGTCCTGTTGGTTTAATGATTGGATTTAGCAAAATTGTCTGCACAGATGAAATATAAAATGCATTCCTGATTTATTGCCTGTTTTTATATATTTTTATGTATTTATAAAACCCTAGAACTTTCCTTTACAATCAGAGAATTAACAATCATAAGTTAAAGATACACGCACACAAATTAAAAAAGATTTAAAACAAATTTGTTTGGTTTTTATGACAAGTTAATGTTTTAAAAATAAAACTAAATAACAATTTATTGTTATCCTATTTTGATAATTTTGAACATTACCAATAAAAATGAATAGCTCATTTGTACATAAATCTGGAATTAACTGGTACAAGGTTTTTAAGTGTATGTAAGAATCTAAATAAATAAAGGAACTAATTTGTTATTAGTATGCTATCCGCCGCCAAAGCCCTATTTGGCGTGATTAAAATTACGCCAAATATACTTTGGGTGGAATGTAGTTTTTTTAAATCCAAGATGGCCGCCTATCACTAAAAAAACGGGTTGTAAAATAAAAAAAAGACAAATTTTAAGAAGCACAGGTGAGACAGTATAATTACAACCATTTTAAAAAAGATTTAATTAATGAAATAACGATAAATGTACTTTTTTTTACATTTTTAATGTAAAACGGCGCTGAACTATATGAATATCAGTGAAAGGAAAAGAAATTTAAAAAGGGATGCAGTAAATAATTAAAAATAATTCGATTCTGAAAGAATTAAGCATTAAAAAAACGATGAGTTATCATGAAATGGGAAAATATTATGAATTCATTTATTAAAATTAAAACAATGAAAATTTACAATTTGCTACTGTTAAAAAAAATTATTCCTCATGGATTTATTATTATTGCAATGTGAATCTACACCATTAAGATATACAAATAAAAAAAAATCGACTATCCCATTACTTACGTTTCTTAGAAATAATTTTCATGTCTTATATATCAAAACGGTCGAAATCTTAAGATTAGAAAAAAAGTATTCGAATCCCAAGAAATCAGAATTGTTCAAAAACGTAAATGTATATAAATAACCTTTTAGTCCAAAATAACTCAACGCGAAGCACTTATTCTTTTTAAAAAATCCTGCTACTCACCGATAATTTCCGAGATATTCATTATTCCATGGAAAGATATCGTTAAAACAGAACTGAATACTGCAACAACATCCAATATAGAAATGGTTAAATTTTAAAAAAATCGAATTGTGCTTAAAATTAATATGGTTACCACAGTAAAAATAAGCAAATTGAAAACAACGATCATATACACTTGCCAGAAAAAGTCTGCGTACAAGCACATTGCATATATGCAAGAATGAAAAAAATCATATTTTAAGAATGATAGTAATTTCATAATGTATTTATTTTATTCCTTACACAATTGAGTAACTTTTCATAATAATTTATGATATATAGCACACCTTGTGTTAAAAAAATAATAATCAAAATGAAAAATAACGCAAATGGCTACCAGAAAAAGTTTGCGTACAAAAATTAATATAATGAAACCTGCAAATCAAACTTTAATTTACTTTTTAAAACGTGCTCAGTTTTGTTAGACAAACTTTAAAAATATTGCATTTTGTAGATTTTTGGAAAGTAAATTGTGTTAAATCCCAATGGATTTAAAAGGAAAAGAGATTACTCCTGAAGAAAAAAAGATTATCATAAAACTTAAGAATGAATGCAAAAATCTTCGGGAAATTGGCAAAACTGTGGGTAAAACACATTCCTCTATCCAAAGAGTGATCAATAATTACACTTCGTCGAAATCTGTAATCTTAAAGTCACGTTCTGGACGTCCATCTAAGCTGACTCTCCGTGAAAAGAGGTATGTCTTCAAGTCCATATGTCTGAATCCACGATTAAGTGCATCTCAGATTGCGAATGACATTAGAGAGAGATTTAAGAAACATTTCATGAAGATACCATAAGAAAAATATTGAAAAAGGCTGGTTATCATGGCCGTGTAGCTCATAAGAAACCCCACATATCAGCTGTAAACAGGCAAAAGCGTTTAGATTTCGCTAATGAAGATGTAAATCAGCCTCCACAATTTTGGGAAAAAGTACTTTTCTCTGATGAGAGCAAGTTTTGCATATTTGGCATAAAAGGGCGTAAGCTGGTGTGGCGAAAACAAGGTAAGGCTCTTGAGAAGGAGAATCTTGTGCCTAAAGTTAAGCATGGTGGAGGTGGTGTGATGGTCTGGGGGTGCATGGCAGCCAATGGCGTGGGTCGTCTAACCTTTATCGACTCGACATTAAATCATATGGTGTATATTAACATATTAAAAGAAAATTTGAAGCAGGGCGAACAGGATTTGAACCTTGGAGATGACTTTTGGTTTCAGCAGGATAATGACCCTAAGCACACTGCCCATAATGTTAAGCTCTGGCTTCTCTACAATATCAAAAATCAGTTGCGTTCTCCTCCCCAATCGCCGGATTTAAACCCAATTGAGCATTTATGGGACTTATTGGAGAGAAAAATTGGCCAACACCCCATTACATCAAAATAAATGTTGAAAAGAGTGATCGTCACAGAATGGAATACCATTTCTTCTGAGGAGACATCCAAACTCGTCCAATCTATGCCCAAACGATTGACGGAGGTTCTGAGACGTAAGGGTTATCCTACCAGCTATTAAAGTTTAGTTGGCAGCTAGGGTCAAGTATTTTTTAATGACTTTTTTTAGTTGTACGCAAACTTTTTCTGGTAGCTATTTGCGTTATTTTTCATTTTGATTATTTTTTTAACACAACGTGTGTTATATATCAAATTATTATGAAAAGTTACTCAATTGGGTAAGGAATAAAATAAATACATTATGAAATTACTATCATTCTTAAAGTATGATTTTTTCATTCTTGCATATTTGCAATGTGCTCGTACGCAGACTTTTTCCGGCAAGTGTACGCAAACACAATAGTAAACAGTACCAAACGATAAAAATCATGGTAGCTATATTGCAATGTTATCCCCCAATTTGGCAAAAATTTAAAAAAAATATAGTGGTTAGCGTATAGTTTTTTTGTATATATATTTAAACTTTATTAGAGAAATTAAGTTTGAAACGTAAAAAAATTTAATAAATTAGAAGCTTAATTTTATAAACAAAACGTGTTTTACGATTTAACATGAAAAATAAAGGCAAAATAGCGCCAATGATAACAAATATGAGTTCTAATCCACGATATGAAGAAATTGAGTTGCTAAACATTGGAAACAGTCTCTTAATGCAGTGTTTCTCAAACTGTGGGGCGCGCCCCCCTGGGGGGGCGCGATAAACGTACAAGGGGGGCGCGAGCATATCGAAAATAAAAGATTAAAAAAATTATTTACTGGAATGTGAAGTAAAACAAAATACTTTCTGACATAATAAAAAAATACACATTTACACTGATATAATTTATATATCTGCGATATTACGTCATAAAAAATTAAAGCTTCTACTTCTATTACGGTTTCTTTTTCAAACCAAAATGAGAAAAAACAAAACCCAGACCCATAATTGAAAAAAATTTAGGAAGATAAAAATTCATCACTGTTATATTATTGTCATCAGCTGTAGGCAGCAGAATGTAGTTGCTGCGGTTTGACCTTCGAACTTACTTGTACGGTTAGTTACGTCCCTGCTCTTATGTATTTGTTTTTTCATTTAGGGAAGTTGCAAATAAACTATTTCTGCTGCAATGTTTTCCTTGTAAAATATTTTTATGATTTTTGGAAAAGCACAGAGAGCTCTTTGAAGGATTACTTGGCAAGATTTATTTCTATGAGTTATTCCCAAACATATAAAAAAGCATAATGAAAAACGTTTGACATAATTTTTTTTGAACATCCATATTGTAATAAATACACTTTTATTCCGGAGCTGTCACGCCGAGCACAGGGAGCACGAAATCGGTAATTCTGGCAAAACTGTTTAATTGTTACCAATGGCTCTGACACTATCCTCCTGTTTGACAGTCTTAACGTGTGAATTAAAATATATTTGTCACATATCTCTCCCTCGTTTTTTGGGAGTGACAAACGTTTTTTTTACAATCTTAAGGTACTTGTTTTGACTGAGTTCCCGGTGTGATAACTTTTTTTCCGAAATATTTTCTGTATTCTTGAAAGTAGGTGAGTATATTTTCTCTTAATTAAATTATTCACTGGAATTACGATTTTTATTGTGTACTATAAAAATAATTATAAAAAAAAAAGATTGGAGTGGCTCAATAACCCCACTCGACCATTAGTATCGAGTGCGCGCCTGCTCCAGGTTTAAAACATGTTGAAGTCTTTTCACTTTAAATATTAAAAATAATACAATTATTTCTCATCGGAATTTTATATCATTGTTCATTATTCAACATCAATTCTAAATGATAATTCTGTGAGGTTTAAAATTACAGTTCGCTTAAAACTAATTATAATTTGAGCAATGATTTAAAAAATCATTTTACATTTTTGTAAACATTGTCGCGCACTTAGCTTTATTCTGCTTACAATTCAGCGATTATTTCAATAATGTTTTATTTTCTTATAAATGAACTCGTGCAAAGAGCGGGTACTTCAGCCGGTATACTTTTAATGTATCAGTCCTGCACAGAGTATTATAAAAATAATTAATTAATACTAAATTAAGAACAAGATTAATAAGTATTAGCGACTTCCATGGACTTGTCTTAGAGAGCAAAGTTTTTCAAAAGAATGCCTATGATTAGAAATTGACCCTCTGAGTTATTTATCTATATTTGGCTGATATCTGTATTTTGTCTTCTTAGCAACCACCGCATTTTGCAATATGTTCCAATTTAAAAATTAGAGAAAGGAAAAATAACATAATAATTATCCTATTACTTAATATTTTTTTTGCTTAAAAGCAACATATACAAAATTTAATACTTATGTCATGCATTTGTACGGCATATAATTAAGATTATTGCTTTAGCGTAAAAAAAGTGCATTATTATTGCATTCAGTACATAATTAATGTATAAGGGGGGCGCGATAAAAATTGTGATTGATAAGGGGGGCGCCAGTATTGAAAGTTTGAGAAGCACTGTCTTAATGCATTGAAGACTATGCAGTATAAATTATATAATCTGAATTCCGGAATAAATCCCCTTTTCCATTTTGAAATACTGTTTGCAAAAAGAGGTTAGTATATTTTGTAACAGTTACCTGCTCTGTAAATAACGTGAAACTCCATACTCAGTTACTAACAATTGAAAAATAAAAAAGATGGGAATTCACGTATTCCATCTTCAAAGTATTAAATTATATTTGAACAAATTTCATTAAAGGTACTTAATAAAAGTCTTGGTAGTTAAATATCGCCATCAGATCTTGCACACCGATATGAAGTTAAGAATGTTTTAATTGAAATATATATATTGTTACACTTCCAATATATACGGAATTTGTTAAGCATTAAAATTTCTTTACTAGTGAACTATTCTTAAGTACCGTAAAATCCGGCGTATAATGCGCACCCCTTTTTTTTACGAAGAAACCCGATATATGTATGCAATGCTGTTATGTTTTGAAGCGATTTATTTGAGGTATTTTTCTAAGCTTTTGCAAAAATATTATACACATTTAGAACTACAACCTTCTCAGTTCATCAAGAATGTTATTTCTTTAAATAAACAGTATTTCCAAATATGTAGAAGTCTAATTTTTTTATGCTCTCATCTCTTTATTTTTAAAGCTCACATTTTTACACTCTGCACACCCGCAAATTTCGATCTTATTTTTGGTGTTAAAAGTGTACGTTATACATTGGATTTTAGGGTATTTATATTCAAGAATAAATGATTCAGCATAACACCACCAGAATGTTACGAACTATATGCGTTTTCGGAGAGGACAATTTAATCATATGCACGAGGAAGACATTTCAATCTACTTAGTATAATGAAGGATTATAAAATTTTGGTTTTCGCGTCTCTTACAATGCAAGAACACTCGAGTTTTAGAAAGTAGTTCCTCAATAAAAGCTTCTTAAAATGTTTGTATGGTGATTCATACAAAGAATGTTTCAAAAAACAATACTGAAAAAATTTGAAAGGAAAAATTTCAATTTGTAAGGTGGCAAAGTAAGATTTCTTTAGTACCAACATTAGGACATTTTAAATGTATAGAATACACGGATTTAAACAGCGCACAACTTAACCGTTTTTCTAAATCTTAACACATTCCACATATCATTTGATGTTTTTAGCATGTTTCAAACGAGGATTTTTTGTTAGATTTAAATCTCAGATCGATAAAATTGAATATCAAATTAAGGATTTTAAACATCTATATTTTTTTAATCAAGGCTCCAAAAGCTTCTCGCGACATTTCTGTTTGGAGGAGGTTTCATAGCCGGAAGAGCTAGATCTTTCGAATGCTATTCTCTAAAACTGATGCAGGATTGAGAGCTTGGTTGAATGAATTTTTCAAATTGAAAGTTATTAACGGGATATTGTAAATTAATTTTAGAAAGTCGTGAACGAGAGGAGACAATGTGATTAATTAGTTTATTTTACAGCAAAAAATTTTGACTCTAAAACTGGGAGCTTGGTATTCAGTAGTACACTTTAATTTACCAACACATTGTAATCATTTATAGTTCGAGAAATCACTGTCAATGTTTAAATTTAGGAAATATTACCATTGGAGAATATTTCCTTTAAAAACAAACTATTCGCGTTTTATGTGTAGTGGAGATGGAAGTCACAGAATCCTCAATTCAATATCGGTCAGTTACGAGTTCCCTCAAGAATCTGCCCACTCTTAACTTGTGTGCAATACACAAAGTTCTCCAAATTATAGTTGTAATGAGATCGAAGATTTAACATCTACTAGGGCCGAGGACGCCATGTAGTTTTAGACCAAGGTAAATGAACGAGGGCATTCCCCTCCAATTTGGCATGCAGATATTCACAACACGAAAGCTAGAACTCTGCAGAAGCAGAGTCGGTCACTAATTCATGACTAATAGCATAACTTTCAAATGTTGAGGTGGGCTTCATGTTTAAGCATTGAGCTTGGTTGCATATAGATACAGAAGTTCAATACATATAGGCTGTACAAGTTTGCTCAAGTTATCGAGATTTCAGTATGACAATTAAACATTCAACGATGCCTTCAAATGAACATAAACTATTGCTATGTTCATAGAGATTAGGAAAGTAAAGCGAAGTTAGATATACATCTTTACGAAGTACTGACCTGCAGATGCAATAAGCTGTCAAATTATTGGAGACATTGCGTTGTCATTTCAATAAGCTGACGAACACTCTGGTTTAGATAAGAATCCAGTTATCAACCACATTGAACAACGTCAACATTTTCACATGTGAGCTATCCCTCGGTGCTTTGAACGGAAATTGCCACTTCCATCCATGCTTGTATTAAAAGGAATTTTCAATCTACTGTATTTTAAATCAATTCAACTTACTTTAAAATGCTCTTGCAAGACCAAAATCCATACTGTTATCAGCTGAACGGAATTTTCCTTTCATTCGAATAAACTTATTCATAAACCCAAATTAACAATACAATCAACTCAAAATGTCTAGCACATGGGAGCCTTCATTAAAGCCGATCTACAAAGCCAACCTTAAAATATCCGAAGGATTAAAACATTGAAGGCTGTACGCGTCTTCTCATTGAAGACTTAAATCTTAGTAGTGAATCAAGATATAACTAGGATTCGTGAACTCAACTGTCGCCAAACCCTATTTCGCGCTGGTTGGGACCGATTGAAATACTCAAAGAGGCAGTCGAGAAACTGCCATCTAACGTCACCTTACCCATACTCTGGCGTTCAATTAACGCCTCCAACCTGATCTGCATTAAATATTGAAGCATTTCAAAATACTTAGACGGCAATCTCGATATTACCGAGATTAGAGTGCGCTTAAAATTAAAGTACAATAACCCAGAAGAGACTAACAAGATTTTACATTAAAAAAAAATCACCTTTATTTCTCTAAAAAAAATACAGTATAAAAAATTTCCCTACTGCGTAGGCATCATTAAAATATTACAATACAAGTTATAAATACAAGTGTTACGATAAAGCTTCGCCGTTGATTTATTGCTTTGCAATCCAAGCATCTTCATAACAATTTCCATCACAATAGATATTATAGCTCATTTGCAACCAAAAGAGCCGAGTCGCGTTTCTAGTTAGACTAGTAGATGCTAATTCCGACTTAGAGTCGATAAACTAGTTGGAGATATGTAGCCGTCACCAGGACAGTCGTCAAATGGAAGACAATTTAGAATTCAATTAGAGAATCCAGTCAGTAACAGTCACCTGAATTTATTGTTAAACTTTGTCATAGTCAGGTTTGTCCATTTTCCTTGAGGAGCGTCGAAGAATGTAGGGTTCTAAAATCCACAACAATCCAACACAGGCACCCATTATTCCGTTTATATGAAATATGTAGTTATAACTGCCAAGCGTGTCTCTGAAGAAACCTACAAGAAAACACAGAATTAAACATTTAGTAGCCAATTGCTCGATCTTATTTCACCAGGAACTAGTTAGCCTTTAGTTGTATTCTAGCCAATTAGGGGGTGGGAAAATATCAATCCAAGGGAGTCGATGACTTGAAGAAACCCCGAGACTAATCTCAAGGGATTTCTTTCGAAGTAGAGACGTCTTAAGATATGGGCCAGTTGATTCCCGCACCTCTCCTTTTCTCGACCCTGCCTTAATTACATCACAACCCGAATAATTTTTATTCGTTAAATGTCATCCCCGGGCACATCCGGGAATTTTAAACCAAGCCAATAGTGACGATAACTGACCAGTGGCCATGTCTAGTCAGTCTGCGTTTATATGATTGCGAGTCACGCAGGATAGGGGTGACATTTGTACTAGTACCTTACAAATGTTATACCATCTACTTACGAGGGGCCTACTTTTAAGTAGGCCCTCAAAAAATCTCAAGACGTCACTGTACAGACGTTATGTACAGGATCAAGAATCTCAAACTTACCCTATGTTAAGAACTTTAGAATGACTCATTTAATATCAAGCTTCTATAGTTTATTTTGACGTCCAGGTTGATGATTATGCGAGAGAATTGAACTTAATTTTATAAAACCTATTAAGATTGTATGTGGCTCAGAAAATTTTAGACTTAAATATCACGGACTATCCAAGTTCATATTAACTAGCATTTACAACACTCATACTGAATTTACGAAAGCTTGTGCTCGTGAAATGTCTCCTAGTTTAGTATACATTAACTCGTGCAACATCTAGAAGCCAAATCCTTAGCCATTAACCAAACTATTCTGGCAATTATAACTTCATAATAGCCTAAGATTGATTGAATATTAACGTCGCACTGTTCAGCTACACGAGGGCTTTTGGCGACGGACCACGTAATTTTGAACCATGGTCAAGTGACGTGGACGACACCTGAGCTGGCACCCCCCTCTCCTAACTACCACACCACACCAACGGGAGGACGTTTCAGCTCTCGACAGATTTAACGTGCATCGCTGCCCTACACGGCGGGTCTTTGGTGGTACTGGGCTCGAACCCATGACAAAGCAAGCCACGTTCCGATACCAATACCACTCGGCTACCGCGGCCATAATAGCCTAAGAGTTTATCTTCAAGTATCTATAAACCAAGGAACGGAAGGTCTCACGCTTACCGATATATGCTGGCATTCCAAATCCCAAAAGACCAGAGATGAAGTTCACACAACCCATGGCAATGGATTGTTCATGGCTATCCATATATTTAGAAATCAGGACAGGATGACGAACGTAGAGGGAACCTTGGAGCATACCGAAGATTGCCAAAAGGAGGAAAAGAGTTATTCTTGTGTGCATCAGCGGTAGGAAAGCAGTGCTTGTACCTTGAGCTATCATTACGACCATAATATACTTCGACATACTCAGATAGCCTTTGTCGGTCACCCAACCGAAGCACAAACGTCCCATCAGATCACCTAGAGATAGAGCAGCAATGGCGTATTTACCGTCTTGCTCCAAAAATCCTTTGTCCATAACGAAGTCTACTACAGTAGTCATAGTCGGAATAAAAGCGATGAAATGAACTGCTCTGCAAAGGCAAATCAACAGAAACATAGGCTTCGTGTAAAGCTTGAAGGCCGTCAAGACGAGACCGAGGATAGAAGTCGAGTGGCCAACATCAACGTGCTTACTGGTTTTATTGTAAAGATCGTCGTTTGCATCTTCCGTGGACTTACCAAATGTACCAAGACGAGCAGAAACGTGATGGTAGAGTTTCTTCAGTTCTCTCGATACCCTCAAGAGAGTTCGTTTATTCTCCTTGGGGCAGACAGCCAAGATGTCCGACAGCTTCATTTCATATAGATCTTTCAACTTATGCAAGATGTTACAATTGGCGTTAGAGGCTTTGGCAAGATCTGGCACCGATCTGCATCTCTTCAAGCTGCAGGGAGCGATTGGTTGATCTACCGCTAGATAATTTCTAGTACTGACGACTGGCTTTAGAGGTTCCTTTTCATAATTGAAGACATCTTGCCTTGTTCGGGCCAAGTTCTGTTGGAGATTAGTTTCAGGCTCTTCGATACTTTTGAATACATCGTGAAGCTCAGCCCACATGTAGGATTCCAAGTGCAGTCGAGATTTTTCGTTGATGTCCGTACAATTGGTCCATTCTGTACCCTTTGCGGAGACTATTGCAAGTAGTTTTATGACAACTTCGCTGTTTTGTCGGAGAATGTTGAGATTCGGTTCATTTTTTGGAACATCATCGATTGTACCCATTCTCACCAATTCTTTCCTTACATCACTTTCATAGCATTTTTCTAGAGAGACTTTAATTTTAGGAACTTCAACATCTAGAGTTTCCTTCTTAATTTTCAACCAAGAAGGCTTGCGGAGAATCATGGCGGCAGGAATGGTGTGCATAATGATACCACCGAGGATCAGGAAAGTTCCGTTTAAACCATATTCCTGAATCAGCGTCTCCAAGAGGACAGGGAAAACGAACGATCCCAAACAGCCACCAGAGAAAGTCATACCCGAAGCTGTCGTCTTGTACTTGTCAAAGTATTGTCCAATTACTACTTGAGGTAGAGTTACAGTGAGGGCATTACCCAAACCTGAAAATACATGTTGACTTGTATATATATAAAACAGTGTACAGTTCCATTACGCAATTTGGCATATAAAAAAAAATCACAAGATAGAACAAATTTCAACAAGATTGCATAAACATAGAATGTTGTTTAACCGAGATTAGGTACTTTAAGACTGAAATTTAATTTCTCATTTATAGAAGTCTTACTCTATATTTCTCACTACAGGCATTAATGCGAAACTTGCAGCATCGGCTCTTACAGCCAAGCTCAATATATGTTAGTCATTGTAAGATTCATCAAGATGTTACTTTCTCAAGGTTCCCCTTCCCCCACAATAAAACTCGTCGTTTCCTAGTCAGATAGAAATATACGGTATTACGAGCCGAATATTATTCCAATATCAAGCTTAACGAGGACTAAATCTTTATCTAACCATTAAGAACAACGATTCTTATTGTTCAAGCATATTGTACGATATGAATCGCGAGAGATATAAGAATCCAGTAGTTCTGGTTAAGCCAGAGCAAAAATACGAAACCTAGTCACATTTTTTTTTAAGTAAACATAAAACGTCACTTGGGAAATCTACCTATATTGATCATGAAAGTTAGTTCGAAATTAACTCTGCAAATCTACTATATTTCTTCCATCCTATACTTACCATTTAATCCACCCCACAAGATGGTAACCCAAGTAATGTCATTGGCGAAGAAGCACGTCACAGCACTTGTAGTCGCTACAATTCCTCCAATAATAGTTATCGATCTCGCTCCATATTTCTGGCCCAAGATTCCAACCACTGGTCCTACAGAAATTAACGAGATGGTGAGCAAGAGAAATATTAAGACTTCAAAATTTGATCTTAGAAGAGCTGATAGATCTCACCAAGCAAGTTTCTTGCCGATGAACGCACACTCGAAGGCATGGAAGCCTTCTTCCGGCCTACTCCATAGGTTTCGATGAAGGCCACGAATAGAATGCCCGACATCCGACCTAATCCAGCCATGATGAAATTTATAAGACAGACGGCAATAGCCACTATCCAAGCTGAAGTGCCATCTGGTCCTTCTACTTTAGGTTGCATCTTCTCATCAGTTTTAGCTGCGGCCATCCTATACGAGAGCAAAGCAGCCATGAATGGAATTCACCAGAACAATCATTTAGTCCAAGTTAATGTTTTATTTGTAGAAGATTCAATACCCGCTTTAAGTAGTCAGCTTACGAGAAACGTAATCCAAACTTAAGAGGGGGGGGATTCAAGTACGACAGTTATGTTAGACTGCAAGCTCTCACGATGGAAAGATTCGAGCTTGGGATTGCTTGAATAGAGACTTTTGGTAGGCCTAGTAATTACAGGCATCGATCCAGAGCCACGTTTAAATGACAGTGATTGAGCCGACATTATACGTCTTGTAATGCGAGTCTCGAACAATCATGGTTGCTCCCGAGCACACGAGCTTTCGAGATTAAGCCCAAATAAGAATTTCAGAGATATAAATTAAACATCTTAATTTAGCAAGTCAACATGAGGCTTAAAATCTAGCCTAGCATTTGAGATTTAGTCGATAAGCTTGCATAGTTAGCATTTTAGAGAATAACCAATTGGGCATAGTATCTCATTCATGCTCTATCGGCTAGATTTCCCCCTCAAAACTAGAAGTAGCTTAGATGGTAAGAGACTAATATTTAAAGCAAGGTAGGACTGAGAAATTAGAGTAATTGAATTGAGTATATCGCTAGATATAATCAAGTTAAAAATTCGAGTTATTGAGAGCTACAAGACAAATTCATGAATATTAGAGATTGACAATGGAATCAAAAAGTTGTAGGTTAAATACTACAATGAAGAGATATTTACCCATGTTCTTCACTCTTCAAACAATGTGTAGAAACCATTTTTTTTCTCAGGAAATTCGAATACTTTAATGGGGTTTGAAAAAGAAGTTGAACTGTTTCGCATACCCTGTGAAAGAACACTAGTCGCAAGCACAAAACCAATGCAGGAGAACACAACAAATGTTGTTTTGGTCACTTGAGACACAGTTGACTGAAGAATCCCACCTTAGCTTTTACTTTTATACAGAACTTTTCAAAGGGTTGCCACAAGTACATCAAATCGCCAAATGACGTTTAAATTTAACATAGTGCATTTCAGGAAACTCTATCCCCATTTAATTAAAGTAAAATTCTAATTATAAAACTCAGTTGCAGATATTATTAAATTAACTTTTATCAGATTATATATTTCTACAAAGATATTAGTTTATAATTTTTATTTTGTGTTTTAAGGCATATTTTTAAAATGAATCGTCTATTTCTAAAAGCAGCAATCTATCGCCAATTTGGTAACACTGGAAATTTCTAAAATATTTGCATATTCTACGATGCTAAACATTGCAGATTTACTTGATTGATTGCGTGAATAATCTTACAAAAATTAGTAGTGTTAAACATTTAATTGGGTTTAAGGTTAGACCAACAAATCATAAATATTAAATTTTTCCAATTAAAATTAAACTATAATTTCACAAGCTATTTATGACAGACATCATGATTCTAAATTTTGGTTAACAGAACAAAATGTGTCAGTACTTCTTTCCCCAAATTTTCCTGGGGGAGGAGGAAAACAACGACACGAAGAGCACAGAAGTTCAAACGAAATTTATATAACAATAATCTCCAACACTTAAAATGAGTCTTTGCCTGAATGAAAAGTGGAAACAGGGACCTTCTCTTGTTCGAAGTTTTCATGTCTAATTTACCTTGTTGTTCTCAGGGTGTGAAAGTTAGAAGAGATGGGTTCCGGACCAGGTGTCGTCCTCGTCACTTGAATGTGGTTCAAAAATACGAAGTTTGTCACCAATAGCCCTCGTGTTGCTTTAGGGTGCTATGTTTTAATAAAACACTCACTGACTCAAAAACTTTCCTCATAACGACATGCTGTTGTTGAAGTTCAGAGAATGGGGTGCAAACTCGAGTGTCGTTTGTACTACTTGACAGCGGTTCAAAATTACCGCTTACTTATTGCCAATAACCACCCTCATTTTGCTTCTAAGTGTGATGCTATTAAAACAATCAGGTGTAATTTGGACTTGCAACTAATGCCAAACAGAAATAAAATAACGGATATTAATTATCTAAAGCATGAGCGACAAAAGATACTGGATTATTATATTATACTTTATGTATATAATAATTTTATTAATTGCACCTTTCAAAACCGATCGTTTCCAAAAGGACTATTGGGGTTATTGATTAAAGGAGATTTCGGAGCTATTCGGACATTTAACAGTGGCCGCAGTATCCTAGTGGTCATGGTCACAGACTTGTGACCCTAGTACCCTTTTGAGCCCTAAGTGCCGCTGATAATCCGCCTTGTAGATAGGCTGATGCACGTAAAATTCACCGAAGCTCTAAGTCCTCCCGTTAGCATGATATGGAAGTCTGGAGAGGGCTGTTAACTCAGGTCTTATTCTCGTCATTTAAATGGAGTTGAAAATTAAGAGGTCCATCGCTAATAGTCCTTTTGTTGCGTTATAGTGAATGAGTGATTATTCATGTCGCATTATTCAGATACTCGAGGGCTTTTGGTGACGGATCTCATAATTTTGAACCATGATCAAGTAACGAGGAAGACACATGAGCAGGCACTTCTCCCCTCCTCTCCTAGCTTCCACACTAACAGGAGGACGTTTGAGCCTCGACAGATTTAACGTGCAATTTGTATTAATTTTGAAACTATTCTTTGATGTAAAACCCCCATTAAAATTTTGGAAAAGGTGCATTTATTTTTTTGCGTAATTCTAAAACAATTAGAGAAAAATCTGCTCAGTGCATAAATTATAAAATAGTAACTTCTTAATCAAAAATGCTAACACCAAAAAAGTTTCAATTATTAGCAGATCTAATTATTTTATTCAGAAAAATGCAATTTTTAGGCAAATGCCGATTTTATAATGAATTACACAAATGATGAAAGACAAAGTTTATACTAATTTTGTGAAACTATTCTTTTATGTAAAGACTCCTGTAAAATATTTTAGAAAAGGAGCACTTATTTTGTGTATGTAATTTTGAAATTAGAGAAAAGTCTGTATTAAATTACAATTTTAACAAATTGTTCCTGTAAGTATTCCTTATATATTACGTTGCTGATTATGAAAGTCTGATTTTTTTACATGTAAACATTTGTTTCTCCATGTCTTCATCATGCTTTTGTTTTTGACAAAACCTCGTTTATATAGTATGTATGTGGTTATATTGAACGTTGCCAGAGTCACATTTCAACAAAGAATGTTCTCACATGTTCAATTTTGTTATTAGTTTTGAATTTCGTAAGGACATGAATTCAATAGATATTCGTGTAATTTTTTTTTATACAAGAGGATAAATTTGGTAATAATTCTGAAAAAGCTGCACACAACGTGTAAACCAGGCTTTGGGAGGAAATACAGTTAACGATCGAAAAATGCAGCATTAGTTTGAAAAATTTCGGTCTGGTATATTTCCTTACAAAATGAATGGCGCGGGAGACCCAAGAGATTTATAAAAAGGATATTCTGAAGGCATTGGGGAAAACAAATCCAAATGTATCTATTATTCTGTTCGAATTAATTGGGGCAAGTGTTAAACGATTTTTCCTAAAACCCTATCGTTTAATCATTATATACGTTAGACAAAAAAAAGTCTATTAGTATGAAGTATGTCCTACAGTAGAAATGACCTCCTCAACTCATCTTGGCATTAATGCGACGCTTACTTAATTTAAACTATTTAACTTATTCCTATTGAATCCATTTTAAATAAAACCCGGTTCTACTGACTTTGCATCGCATTATAGCTTAAGTTTAAACATTAGATCTTTTAAAGACAAATAAACTGTACGCTAAATCAAAAGACATTATTTAAATAATCATTAATTTATTTTAAAACAATAAGATTGAAATTAAGTTAAAGTATAAAGAAACACATAACATGATTTTACTTAACTCTGAGAAAGAGGCGAGGAAGAGGAGTCATGTCGCTGCTTGGAGTCTCCCTTTTTCGGTGACTAATTGGAAGGGAGGTGTCAGACCAAGTGGGTGTCAGAGAGTGCGTCAAAAAAGAGAGTGAGCGACAATTCGGGTGCATCCGCTTTTATTCCGCGGTGGCTTGCTCCTGTATTCTGGAGCGGATTCTTTACAGTAACTCAATCATTATGCCTGATTGGTCTAGAGTCAGCGGAAGGATATCCTCTCACGGTCAATGACATCCCTAAGCGCGGGAAATTCTAAAGACACCCCGATACCATGATATATTTATGGGTGCGGTGCCCTTTTCCAGGCGTGGGAACGCGTCACCCTTTTCGGTGGGGTAAAAAGAGACGCATTCACCAGATTCCTTCCGTTGTAAACAACAACAGGGCAGATGTAAAAATTACAGTTGCAACCTTAGGGACCGGCGACCTCCCATCAGTATTAACTCCAAAAATGCAGCGCACATGTTCTTAACTTCATCATCGTGGAACCACATCATGTGTATAGTATTTTTAGTATTATTTGTTCTGCTCAGTCGTGCAATTCATCTTAGTAAAACAATTCTTGAGAATATGTCATAATTCCTCAATAGGATTTAGGTCTGAATTACCTGGCCAATTAAGAGAGGACTTATTTTCTCGCATAAAAGGTTGGACCAATTTAGAATTGTGACAACAAGCCAAATCACGTTGGAATGTTCCGTCAAATGTTTCCATGGATGGAACAATTCCATTGTGTAATTTTTCTATACATTTGACATAATTCCTCATGCCTTTAAAAGGAACTAAGCCTCCTGTGCCATTTGTGAAAAAATCCCGAAACATTTTTAAGAAGAGTGCTTTACAGTCTATTGGATATGATGTGGCAGCAAAATTTCAAATTCCCTTCGTCTAACTACACTTGATTTATATCCCTGCACAAATTAAATGCGTTTTATCACTGAAAATTCCCTTTTTGATATTAATAGTCCAGAATCAGTATTTTCGGTCTATATGCTAAGAGTTTTTTCCTCATTTTCTTAGAAATTGCTTTTTCCTCGGTCTTGATGCCTTACGGCTAATTTCCAGAACCCTTATCTGTACAGTTGAGGTACTCTCTTTAACACGATTAAATCCCTTCGAAGGTATGTGCCCTCTTTCTTGGACTTATTTTGCTATTTATTTAGAATTTTATCAGTTCTTGGAGTAGTTTTTCCGTTTGAGCCCTTATTTCCCTTTTCATTTTCGAGACGATGATCGGGAATCTTGAAATGTTTTTAAAATTTTTGAAACACTTGATTTGCCCACACAGACCATCTTAGCAAAATATCTCTCACAGTCATAGAATTGTGTTCATTAAGAAAGATTTTAGACCCTTCCTCGGAGTAATATCCATCTCCGAACAAGCAAAAGTAACAAGTGTTACGTGGAATGCAAAATTATAACCGCCAGCTACCTCACTAAAAGGCTCACAACTGAACCACCAATGTACTATAACCAATCAAACGAGTAAATTATAGTCGATCTGTCACATTACTTCTGACTAGATATAACCGGCTTGAGGGGATCCGGGATATAACTTTTCCTCACATACCAACTCAGACAAAAAAATGTCCTAATTCTTTCGAACAGTATAGTAGTATACTGCAAGTACATTCATGAAGTGCGTGAAAAATTACAGCCATAACTTGCTAATCGGCTTTCCTTGGTCTTTCTTCACGACAATGATTGGCCGCATACGTAGTACAAAGCGAAATTAAATGAATTAAAATTTGAAATTTGGCAGCATCCAGCTGCTCACTAGATTTTCCACCCACTGACTTTCTCTTTGTTAAACATTTAGAAGTTTCTACGGGCTAAATATTATAAAAGTGTAGACAGTTTAAAAAAAATTCCATATCAAAGTTTATTGATTCTAAACATCAAACAGGCATCTATGTATTGGAATCGCAACCGGAAAAGGTGTATTGTAGCAAATGAAATCCATTTTGATTAACCCGCGGTCACTCGCGCCTGTTTTTGTACCGTCGTTACTCGCGGGGTGTAGAGAACACCCCAAACTTTTAACACGTATTTAATTATGAAAATAAAATTAAGTCATTATGTGATACACATATTTATAGAGTACAAGATGTTTTTTGCATTTTACAAATAAAATTATTAAATTTATTGCATACTAATGGGACTAACATTAATTTAAACTAAACATACAAAATTTTCTCATTTTAAAACACATAATTTTCTATTTTTTCATAAACCAGTAAAACGTATATACTAGTAATAAATAAACTTTATAATTAATGAGATAATGATTGTAGAAAGTAGAAAAATAAGATTTTAATCATTTTCCAAACATTCGGAGCAGACTGTATATATATCCTCAACTTCTCGCGGGAGTTCTCAGCCCCCCAGATAAACTTTTGAAGGTCATTACATTCCAATCGTTCCAGAAAGAGGGATTGCATTAGTCCTGAAGGTTCAATGACCTAAAATGTGCAGCTACAGAAAAAATCGTGGTTTTGCGCATTCTTTTTAGAATCCTGGGAGGATTTTCTTGTTGCTGGGGTGTACAGAGCAACCCGCGCGAGTGATCGCGGGTTAAATAAACAGCTTTCGAAAAGATATTATGCAGTTTTATGTATTCATTTAAAAATTCGACATTTCATACGCACCAACCAGATAGTGTATATATATTTTATTTACCCTCTAAATATTTTCAGACTTGTTAAGCATGGTGAAATATACTGTGGGGAAATATTTATATCAAAAGATGAGTATGGGAATACTGAAAAAGCATTGAGTAATAATGATATTTAATATTGGCTAGGCTTTACGTAATTACTTTAAGAAAATTCCTAGGGTATGGCCAAAATAAAATTTTTCTGCAATATTACTCTTTTTTTTCTTTAATTTTTTTTTGGTTATAATAAAAGTGAATATTGAAACGCTATAAGTTCCTTCTAAAATGAAATTAATTCTGTTTGTATATATTTCTAAGACAATAACTTCCTAGATAAATCGGAATTTTTTTTATGCTTCAAACATAGAAATGAATCAGTGTTGCTATATATTGTCATGAAATTACTAAAAGATAAAAAAAAAATAGTGATACACAATTAAACTAAAAGCAATCACTAAAGCAGTGTGAGAAGGAAATATAATTTACCAAGTGTATATATATATAAATTGGTTTCTTTCTTTTTCCAAATGAGCTGTATATTGGCAACTTAGCCTTTGTAGACACTGCAAATCAAATGGAAGAGCTATTTCATGGTGGTGCCATCTAGTGGTGGCTCTTGAAACTAAATGTGGATGCTTTAATTGTGCTATACAAATGTGAAAGTGTTGGACAGACACATGAATAGTAAGTCAATTATCCAAGTAATACATAATTTGTATGCGAGTGAGAGAATTTTGCATAGATATAATCACGTGCTCAAGCAATGAAATAGAAAAAAAAATGTTAAAACTCAATACTGAATAAAATTTTATTTCACAAAATTCACAACATTTTAAGTATATCAAATCAAAATTACAAATTTTGTTAAATTTAATGAACAAAAGCAACAAGTCTTCTCAAGTATTCTTCCACGGACGTTTAATAAGGAAATTTGTCAAAATTTAAAAACAATTGGAAAGTCTCGCCACAAAGTAAGCCAAAAGAATAAAGAAAGACACCGTAAGTATCAATTACCGATTTAAAGCAAAATTTAAAAACGATACAAAACACACAAACTATGTAAGCAAAGAAAGAAAAAATATTTATTAAAAAGGATAATATGGAATACATATTTAAAAATTAAACAGAAAAGCCCTTGAGGAAAAAAAAGGGGAAAAAACAAAGTATGAAAACTTTCATACATTAATTTTAAATAAACATAATGGTTTAAAATAATCAATAAGAAAAAGGTTTAAAATACAATACACATTCAAATGACAGAAATTATTAAGTGCTTGAAAATAAGATTAATAAAATTATTCGTAAAAGATGCTTGAATTTGAATGTATAGTTGTGCAATGCTCCCTTTTATTATTTTTTTCCCATTTATCTTTCGAGGATAATTTTTTTATATAATATAAAAGGATTATATAAAAAATCTACTAAAATTATATGAATTATTAAAATGCATCTTAAAATACGCCGTAATTATAAATCTAAAATTTATCAATTTTCTACTATTTAAGAATTTTTATAATCGTATTTAATTAATAACAATTTTGTCTTTCCAATTAACATTTAATCCTTAAATACTAATTCAAAAATTCAAACGAGGAAACTGCAATTTTTTTTAATTTAAAATATAGAATACAAATTTTGAGATTAAACATACAAATAAATATTAAAATCTCTTTATGCGAAATTTTTTTTCAAGAAATGAGTACATATATTGCTTAAATTACTTTTAATGCTATTATTTTGTGGTAAATTCTATATTTCAGAATTGCACAACGTGTTAATATATTTTTAATCATTTTAAGTGTTGGAAACATGTTTTTCAAAAACACGGGAACTCATTGACACATTATGCAAGTAGTTTTAAATAAACAAGATTAGGTTTTTTCAAAGCTAATAAAGGTATTTGGAAATTTCTTGCTAGAATCTCTTGGATGAAACAGCACGATCTCGTTTCATTCTCTTTAAAAATAATTACAAAAAACCTAAAATTTACCTGTACAGGAAATAAAATATCTTCTTGCTAAAAAACGGGAATATATAGAGACAGGAAAAGAATCGCAAATATGAATGAAATTTTTAAGTTACGTTTTTGAAACTAAGCTCACGCATAATGATTGCTGAAAAATAACAAAATCAATTCGTCACAGCAATTGCCGATTATAGATGCTAGATGGAGAGATGCATGTTTTCTTAAAATCCATACAAATTTGATCTTCATATCCGATAAAAATATTAAAAATACAAAGAAATTTTATATGCTTATAATTATTTTGACACTTTTTACATGACAATAAATGCACCACTTTGAAATTTTCCTAAAAATTCATGTAAAAGTGATGCATTTAAATAAAAAATAGATAGCACACATTCGAAATTTGTTTGGAAATATTTCAGATGAAATACCACAGAATTTTTTAAATTTCAAAACCCAAATAGGTGTTAAAAAAAATTTCAAATTTTAAACTTTTTCTGTTTTACTAAAGTTACTAACTTGATATCGGTGAGCTAATCATTTTTCCACCAAATATTTCTAAAATTTCGCCACAAGTTAGAGCACTAACATTAGATTGATCAAAGATCTATTTCGCATGATTTCAAAATCACGCGAAATCGAGTAGCGTACAGATATCAAATTAATCCCTCCACCCCAATTTTTTTTTGTAGAATATTCAATTATATTCTTATTCTCCGATGTAGAATAATTCCAATTCCCTTTCTCTAGATTCATAATTTTGGGAGAAAATTTAAATTTTAATATTATATCATTCCTTTAGCGTCTCGTGAATTCATCTTGATTTCTTTGACTCTTGCATAAAACATGGTCAGGCTGGGAATAATTTAAACAGGCTCAGGATCCCTATTGGTTGCAGGAGTTTCTTCTGTTGGTAAATATCTCAAGAAGTAAGGTTCGAAGATCCAAGGAATTGCAATCAAGGCTATTATAGCAGCGTTAATGTAGAACATGAGATCATAACTACCCAGTTTGTCTCTGAAGGCACCTGAAATGAGAATCAGCATCTGAGGAGATCGACATCTTTTATAATTTTAGATATATTAAAAGGCTGTCAAATTTTCAAAATTCATAGATTTTTTTTTGAAAACACTTTCAGTAATGTATATAAGGGGGTATAGTCGAATATATTCTTTATAAAATGCGAAATAACAAAGATCTGTAACTTCACGTTCTTACTATGACAATGGGTCCTCATCACGAAGATGAGAAAATACACGAAATTTATTGCAACTTTCAGTTAGAACCCATTTTTATGACACGTATAACAGGTAGGCAACCGAATTACATAAAACTGATCTCTCAAATATAGAATAAAACTGTAAATTTCCGTTAGCCGGGCGCAAGCGAAACATTGCCAAATAACGTAGAATTCCGCCAAATTTCTTACAACCATAAGAGGAATGTTCTTTTGGAGCCGTGTGTTTCATTCTCTGAATTCACTCAAAACAAAGCACGCTTTCCTTTCTTCCGTTTTAATGTTTGTTTTAAAAAATGAAAATTTGCTATTTAGGAAGAACTGAAGATGATACAGTGTATTTTTTCAAGAGAAAGATATATTAGCAAAGAATCCAACATGCAATCAGAATCATGAAATGAAACTGTATTTTTGTGACGGAGTATTATTGTAATGTTTTGTTTACAATTTGTTTAAAGTTAACTTGTTTTGCTTAATAATTATTAACATTTGTTTATAATCGAAAGTTTTCGACTTTTATTCCGTTGACTGTTTTGTCATTCGCTTCGCTTGGCAATTCGGCTCGCGTTTGGTTCACAATTGACGACATTTGCACTCGACTAACGAAAAAATACCCCCCAAAAAAAAAAATACTGTCTAACAGATTATCTGCTGCGTGCTAGTCGACCTAAATTCATGATTGCAATGTCAGACACTCTTGTAATACAAATCACCTATAAATTAGATATCCAAGTCAGTTTTATGCAATTCAGTTAGTTATATGTGCATTAAAAACAGATTCTAACTGAAAGTTGCAGTAAATAACCAAAGCAAGGTTTTATTTAGTGTTTTTTCTAGCCTTCGTAAGTGAGAGCCATTCTTCGTAAATGAGAACCATTAACTATTTATTTTAACCATAGTTAGCAAGAACGTGAATTTACGGAGGTTCTTTGATACCTCGCGTTTTTACCAGTAAGAGGGCGGTTTCACACAAGGAAACTTTAAGGTGGAATTACTTTCGCATGCGGACACAAAGTTGACTAAAAAGGGAGTGTTGAACTCATTGGTACGATGAGTAAGTCCGAAGAGTTAATAAAAAGCTTTCTTCATTTTTAATACACAAGTAGTTGTGTATAAAGAGCGTAGCTTGCACAATATCCTTTTAATCGAGTCAACTAGTGGTGAGAAGTACGTGGTATCAAAAGCGTGAGGAAGGGCCACAGCAGGGGGTGCCTGTTCACCATGTGCTGCGTCGTTTGAAAAAAATAATGGTAGTGTAATATTTATTAATTCAAGTATTTGGTTTATTTACGTCACAGCTATTAATTACTGTATATACACTGAAGTTATTAAAAAGATTGGTTCGTTCAGTAACGTCCAAATTCTGTTTGTGAGGGAGGAGATTAGATCTGTTCGAAGTTTTCCAAAGGAATTTTCTCTGTTCGCTCAAGGGTCAAGGGATGGAGTGGTCGGCGTCTTTATCCTCGAGTTACATCCAGCTCGGGGGTGGAGTAGAAGATTTCTTACGGTGTCAAAGGTTGCGGGATGATGACCAAAGACAAGACCTCGCAATATTTTAAGAGTGCACGTGTGCATAGGAACGTGGTTATCCTATCCACAAAGATAAGCCGACTTTTCTGCTGTATGACGGGTAAACGTTACACTCTTGGGGGGCACAGGCAATATCTATTCTAAAGTAACTCTTGACTATGCTTCTTCTGTTATGTGATTTCACTCTAGTCGCAAGTTGACTCACGAAAAAGGGTCTTAAGCATGCGTAACGGATTCCGGGTGCTTACGATATTTAACATATCTACACATTTATATTTATTCAAATTATGATTAATCTCATCAGAGTTAACTTCTGTTTTTTCTTTATATAACATAAGATACTGAGGGGTGTAATGTGGCATGGATGAAGAGAAAAGGACCAGTTCAGATGTCGTCATCGTGTTGCCGGTGTTCAAAATTGCGAAGGATTTGAGACGTGGTTAGTGGATTAATGGCGCGGAAAGAGTTCCATGATAAATACGCGGTAGGATTCAGAAGTTCCTCGACTGAACCTATAATGGGAAAATTTTTTGCTGCAGAGCGACTGCGATAAGTTTTCTATGTGTTACTGCGTTCTTCCCTTTCCGAAAAAAGTGTCACAAATCACGTGGTCGGTGACTCGCCATGGCGTCGTATTTTGTTGGCGAATGCATTTAGAAGTCGGTGATCGAAAGAAATTGTGTTTATTGAGCAGAAAATAAATATTCCAATTTTGTGCTCCCATGGGAAAGAGAGCTACGATGAATTACGAAATGTTGAAGCATGTGCAATACATTATCGCGAACGCAAGATTTTGAGTGCCATCGACGTTTCTGGGAAGGAAAGGACAGGGCCGATTCTAGCAGTTTTGCCACCCCTCTTTCAAAAGCAAAAAATTATAATTAAAAAAATTTTTACATAGATATACATATATAAAACGAATAATTCTTGCGAACAAAAAAGGCGGCATTACATATATGGGGAATGTTGGGTCCATAAAGCATTGCTCTAACCTTAAATCGCTGGCATAATTCAGCTACAGCTTTAGAAATCGTAATAGATCTCCAGTTTAGTCCAAAGACTTTTTATATCTACATTTTTTGTGTCTTATGAATTAAAATTTCTTCCTTCTTTAGCACTGTAGGTTCTAGTACTTCTTCACTATTATTTTATTAGACTATATGTATATATATACAAAATAAAACAAAGGACATAATTACCTGACATTAATTCAAACGAGTAAACGTAAAAGAAGAAATCGCCTATTTCAGCATGCCAATTTTTTCTGAAAAGAATCTACTGATTGCTTGTAGCACAAAAATTTATTTTATCTTATAGTAACTACATTAAAGACTAAAATAAAACACTTCCTGTAACTCTCTATCAACAAAAAGCTCTTATTGCCACTGTCTCCTTTTGGATAGTTGACACCAGACGTCGAATGGGTGAAAGGAATGTCCGTGTTGACCCTACTCCGGGATGGGGGAAAGTTACTTGAGAAAGAGAGAGAGAGAGATGCGCAAACTTATCAAATTTCTCGATTGAACATATACTCACACCTCTAACTCTTAAGTTTCAACATAAAAGAAAACTGACATTGAGCATATAGAATACAAAATAAGAAAGTAAGATACAATAAATGAAATACCAATTTCACACTCGATAGTGTTTCAGAAAATATATCAAATTTTTTTGCAACAAAAAAAATATATTTTTTCAAATCCAAATCAAATCCCTGGGCAAAGGTCTGGTTTATCCGGCCCTAGAGCCGCCCCTGGCAGGGAAAATGTGGAAGACGACAAACGCACTGGACGTCCACAGACTTTCGGCACCACTGAAAACATCGACAAGGTTTCTGCGGCGGTACGTAAGAACAGTCTTCAAACAATAGCGCAAATAGCAGAATCAGTTGGGATATCCTCGACCTCACCCTCTGTGACTTCATTCCTGAAAATAGATCCCTTCACTTGCAGGGCCGTCGAAGTTAAAAGTGCATCGCAGCCTGAATTAAAGGAGATAATTAAAAATGGATTCCACAAATGTTTCGAACACCTTTACAAGCGATGGCATAAGTGTTGTTGCTGCAAGATCTTATTTCGAAGGTGGATGTGTGTCAACAGTTTTTAATTGGTAATATTTATTTTTAGACTCAGTCCGAGAACTTTTGAATCCTACTTCGTAAATGACGGCCTTTCACTAACAAATACCATCTATTGGTATAAAAATAGGATTTAAAAACCAAGTAAAAATATTACAAAGTACTTATAACTAGTTAATATTTTAAAAGATAAAGTGGACCAACGGAACTTTAATTTAACGTCATTTGGAAAAACTACTTTATTTTCTGGCCGTTTTAAATAATTTTTATCCTTAATAACGTAGGTTATCAAAATTTTTACAAAATTGTAAGAAAATGGCATACTTTTTCGGTATTTGATAACCACCTTAATTTTAAAATCCTTTGTGAAATGAATACAGATTTAAATTTGCGTATGTCTTTCCAAAACGCACGCAAAATTTCATGGCAACACAAGTGTAGAATTTTTACTTTTAATGAGATGCATCAATAAATGACAAAATTAATTCTTACCAATATATGCTGGTATTCCAAATGCAACGATTCCTGAAAAAAAGTTCAGGAGCCCAATCGCTGTAGAGTGTTCATGTGGCCTGGTATATTTTGTGGCCAAGATCGGATGGCGTATGAATAGAGAGCCTTGCAATATACCAAAGAGAACCAATATCGTGAAGATTGTCGCTATATTAGGCATGAACGGGAAAGAAAAAGTGACTAGAGACAGGATTAGCATTACGAACATCACAAATTTTTGTACAGGCAACCAGCCATAGTCTGTTATCCAGCCCGTGCCAATTCGTCCAAAGGAGTCCCCCGCAGACAACATTATTATAGCGTATTCTCCATACAATTCATTTAATCCTTTGTCCATCATAAAATCAACGATGGTAGTCATAACTGAAATGCAAGTAAGAAAGTGAGCCGCCCGGCTAAGGCAAACGAAGTGAAATAAAATATTCTTACAGATTTCGAAATTTGATCGGGTCGTAGAATTTTCGGGAATGCTATTTTCTTCTTGCGTATTTATTTCTACCACAGGGGTAACTTCTCCAAAATTGTTCAAATAGATTATCACGCGGTATAGCTTCCTACATTCAGTTGTCACTCTGAAAAGGTGTTGTACATTATCATGTACGCAATCAGTAGAAATATCTTTTAGTCTCTTAATAGTCATCGTTTTCAGTTTCAACATAACAAGATCGGCATAGTGATTCTCCGGGGCTCCCAAAATTTCAGTTTCATGACTAGGTTGGTGTTGGCTACCACTACTAAGCCGTTGATCAATAGAAACTCTTCTTTCTGCGATCGCCAAAGTTCTCCTTTCCACAAAAGCTTGAAAACGGTCGAATAATTTCTCCAATTCAGGCCAAATATTATGCTCCAAACTTCGCCAAGCCTCTAGCGGAACGTGTTTAAATCGTTCCAGGTCTTCATTTACTGGAATTATACTTTTCAGAACTTTAATAGTAAGATCCTTGTATTCACGAAACCTTTGGATGTCAGGATATTGTCTTTGTGGAATTGATCGGTGGTCTGTTCTTGCCGTTTCAACGATTTCAACAGTAGGGGAGGGCGGCAAGTTTCTTCTCATCCATGCAGGTTTTTTAAGTATTAACCCTGCAGGGATAATGAAGGTTATAACAATCAAGAAACTGGCCAAAAAGTATGCTTTTATGCCCTGATTGTGTATCACAGGTCCCAATAATACAGGGAAAATCAGAGACCCACAGCAACCACCAAAGAAGCTGATACCCATAGCGGTTGCTTTATGTTTGCAAAAATACTGGTCGATTCTGACAGGAATCATTGTTGTACTTAAAGACGTCCCTATACCTGAAAAAGATATTGGAAACATTATTCGGTTGATCAATGGAATATTGAGAGAGAATTGCGAGAGACGTTCCAAGAGTAAATTTCGTCATTTTGTATTTTACATGAAAAATTTATTGCCTGAAAAAATATACCATGAAATGAATTACCACATCTTGTTCTATTTTCAACACCATTTTATAAGCTTCACTTGTACGTAACGGAATCTTTGAACTCAATTTTTACCCAATTTAAAAAGGTCATATTAATTCGAAATTTGGCTCACTTGTCCAGTACCGATTACAATTCAATAATTTAATTTATTTTTTCAAAACTATAATTTATTCGACATAGTCACCACCGACATTAAGACATTTGTTGTGGTGTGCAATCAGTTTGAAGAAATCCTTCTGGCAAAACCCGGCACCCTGTGACGCAAGAAATTGTCACACAGCTTCCTCCACTTCAGCATTGTTTTTTTTTTGGAAGCTACCTTCCGAGAATACCACCTTCAATGCTGAGAACAGGGGAAAGTCAGATGAAGCAATGTTATTTTCATTTTTAGTTATGGAGGGAATTCCACTTCAACATTCATCTTCCATAGTCCTCATTTTATCTTTGAACATGAAAAAACAATGACCAACCATTTGACGAGGCATGACCTCATGATATATTGTCTTTAAAAATTCATGGAAGACGGACACTTATCTCACACGCTAATTCATACCGGATAACACCACGCACTTCCATTGGCGACCATATTGCAAGCCCACGATTGACTGTCATTGTGATTTGCACTCTAATAATCTCTGACACGCCGGTCTGCTACTGTTCTCTTCGACGCTCTGCACATGCGTCATTCCTCTACGCAGATTCTCCTTCAGTCGCTTAACCAGCAATGGATTTGGTTTCTTAAAGCGATTGTTTCCTCTCTACTGGGTATTATCTGTCCTTCCAAGAAAAATGACAAAACTTATTTTCGGAACGTCCCTCGTGTCATACAATAATAATAATAAATTTGGTTTTGAATTAACATAAAGTATGCTCTATTAATTTATAATCCCAAAGAAGAAGCTACTGTGGCAACTCAACTAAAACCTCATTTAGGAAAGTTACACGCAACTCTGGGTGAGTACTTGAAGACAGTATTTTACTTACCATGTAGCAAAGGGATGGCCAACACAAATGATTTTACGGGTCACTTCGAGCAAACATTATAGCCCCACGGGCTACATATAAATATATACGAGGGTTGGGGCAAATGTCATGGCAACTATTTTTTTCTTGAAGATACCAGTCCGGTTGGAAAATGTGACATATACAGACGAAAGGACAAGGTATTAACTACATGTGTGGACAATGAATAGCACTGAAATATCATAACACACAAATTTATTACGGTAGTATACAGAGAAATATGGCCTTCACGGGGCAAAAGAATGACAACACAGTACACATAAAGTTGACATGAGAAAGCTGGGTCTAAAGACCCTCAATGCACAGACGAAAGGACAAGGTGTTAACTACATGTGTGGACAATGAATAGCACTGAAATATAACACACAAATTTATTACGGTAGTATACAGGGAAATATGGCCTTCACGGGGCAAAAGAATGACAACACAGTACACATAAAGTTGACATGAGAAAGCTGGGCCTTAAGACCTTCAATGTAGTCCCCTGCTACTGTCACCACACGCTGCCAACGGTGTGGGAGGCACTGAATACCATCAGCCTCAGCATTTGCCGCACCATGAATGAATCGGGACACCTGTTGGCGCACAGAAGTAGCAATGTCCTCTCGTGTTGCAAATCGTCTAACACGTATTAGTTCCTTAATCTTAGGAATGAGATCAAAGTCACAGAGCGAATTTCTCCCTTGGAGAACGGCTATTTTGATGTAAGCGCGCTGCCCAGCACGGGTTACTTTTATCTCACACGACACTCACCAACTGACTGATTTCACAGCCCTCGATGCGCTACTACCAGCTGTCACAGATCCATCTGTTGTTCTGCATACACACTATGCCTGCAGAACTTCCACACGACACATACGTTTGTGATCTTCACATATCTACAAGAAAAAAAATAGCTGCCATGATTTATGCCCCAACCCTCGTGTATATATATATATATATATATATATTAAATTTGGACTTGTTACAAACATTAACTGGGGTTCAAATTTAAAACTGAATGATTATTATAGTTTTCATTATTTTTCATGTATACAAACATAAATAATTTAATAATAATCTAATATACCTAGCTTTAGCAATTAGCAGCGTGATGAAGTTACAGGAATCAAGCGTGATGCAGCGCGGGAATCACGCTTCTGCAGTACTGCTCACTTCTAAGTATGTATGAAAACAGAGGCAACGTAATAAAACAGAAAGTTGCGAGATATATATTTGTTACAAAACACTACACTTAAAACACTGAACAAAATTATCGTATTTTGTGTAAAGTTGTAATGAATCTCGAGGGTCTCAAATTTATTCAAGGAGGGTCGAGGATTGGCCATCCCTGATGTATATCATCCTTCTCTCGTTAAACTTAGTGACCTTCCATGAACTCAGCAAAAAAAAACACGTCATAATTTGTGTGAAACATTGCAATTCGTGAAACTAGATTATTAACCACTGGATTACCATGATTCTTATTGAAAACGGACTTTATAATTTTGGACCATGCTTAAAAGAGGAAAAAAGTGTCAATTCATTACTTTCTATATCAAGCAGTGTCATACAAAGAGTCTTCACTGAATTCATCATGTATTGACCATGATGCAGCTTCATTCAATGGTAAATCTCTATTCTCACGTTTTTAATTAATGAGCTACTATGAATCAAATAATTAAGAAGCGAGTCATCATTACCACTTACATTTGTTTGCAAGTAATTCAATCGACATGTACCCTTAATTTAAATTTCTACAAAAAAAAAGTTATAGCAATTGACTGTTTTTGTCTGTTGACAAATGCTTTTATAAGAAATATTTTCCTTGGTATTTATTTTACTCAAATACTCCCTCCCAAAAAAAGAATTTATTTCTATAAAATATAGCATCTACCCATTTTTTATAATCTTTTTTGAATTGTGCTTTCTATTTTCTCTCATTAAGGATTTTTTAATTGTATCCGCTTAGAATTGTTTATGTTCAATTAGAATATTGGATACTCAGTTTAACCATGTTTATTATTTAATGCTCATATACTTGTTTCTTTAAAATATACCTTTCTTCAAAGACACCCGTTTCCTTAAACGAGATATTCTGCATACTCTATTACAGATTTTGTAGGCACAACATTTTTTTATGCAAGTCTTCGAATACGATTCTTCGAAATTATCCCAATTTCGACTCATACGTAACAGAAGATCACTAAATTCATAAACACAAAATTTTTTACCAGAGAATAGAAAAAAATAATAATTTCCAAGTTTAAACATATAAAGAGTGTTTTTTTGCAGGTATAGAAGTTTAAGTTGGCATTACTTTCCAAGATGGCAAACGATGTAACAGCTGTCAAGTGATTTATTCTCAGTTTGGTTTGGCAATTCATCAAAACGATCATCAAGCAAGGCGTAGATTCGTCGAATGGGCCCAAAACGAGATTGCCGTTGTTCCCGATTTTCATAAGCTAATTTTGTTTAGCGATGAAGCGCACTTCTGGTTCAATGGCTACGTCAACAAACAAAACTGCCGCATTTGGAGTGAAGCTAATCCACAAGTGTATGTCGAAACACCGTTACATCCAGAAAGACTGACTGTTTGGTGCGCTTTATGGGCTGGTGGAATCATTGTTCCGTACTTCTTCAAAAACGATGAAGGCCACAACGTTACAGTCAATGGTGATCGGTATAGAGCCATGATTACTAACTTTTTCTTTCCTGAATTGAACAACCATGATGTACAGGAGCTGTGGTTCCAACAAAACGGCGCAACATGTTACACAGCTCGTGCCACAATCGGTTTATTGAAAGACACGTTTGGTGACCGCCTAATTTCACGTTTTGGACCTGTGAATTGACCTCCAAAATCTTGTGATTTAACACCTCTAGACTATTTTCTGTGGGGCTATGTAAAGTCATTGGTCGATGCGGATAAGCCACAAACGTTTGACCATTTGGAAGACAACATTCGCCGTGTTATTGCCGATATACGGCCACAAATGTTGGAAAAAGTCATCGAAAATTGGACGTCCAGATTGGACTACATCCGAGCCAGCCGTGGCAGTCATATGCCAAAAATCATATTTAAAATGTAATGCCATAAGATTATCTTTCGAATAAAAGAAATTCATGTCAATCGAATAATACATCGTTGTTTTATTGCAATTTAAAGTTCTATACCTCTAAAAAAACACCCTTTAGTAACAATTTTAAAATTTCGATACAAATCAATATATTTTTTTTAATTTTAATTTTTTGTGACCTTTTCCAGGAAAAAAAAAACAAGATATGAAGAATAGCAAAACACAGATACAAACAAAATTTTACAACGGATTACAGTTCCAAATTGAATAGCAATACAACAGTAGTAGTATTACAAATGTTTACATGTTCGATATTCAAGCTTGTAAAAAAAGTTTAAAAAGTCAGATTTTTTTTTTTTGTGCAAAGTCATTAATTGAAATAAATTTCGATGTAGTGTACAGTGTAATCTCTTTTACACTCCATTTTGTGGTGTCAGTGTTGTTCCTACAATGCCGATTTTTGATCGAAAATTAAAATAAATTAAAATTTATGTAGCAGCATATAATAAACGAAATTTTATTATAAATTTATAATCCCAGGGAAAAAAGGCATGCTTATTTAACACTGTTTTTCTATAACTACTGTTGTATGGGCAGTGATGACTTTTTGGTACTTCGGAAGACAAATTTCATTAAATCAAAGTAGTCGCCAAATCAAAAAGCAACGCCAAATGCTATCACCGTTTCCGCACATGCGGGAAAATAACCACTCAAGCTCTTTCCATTAAATCACGGCATTGCTTAGAATCCGATGAGAGCGGAGTTAAAATAAATTCAATCGTCAGAATTTGCTAGCGAAGCCGCCACTAGATCGCGCTATCATAAAATGGCTCTCATATTTGCGGACTTGCCACGTTTGCGATGGATCAGTTGCCAATTTTCATGCAATTGAAAAAAAGTGTTTACTGACCAATAAGCTGACGAAGATTTAGAAGAATTAAATACTGTATTAAAAAAACAAGAACATTTGAAATGAAGGAAAGATGAAATAACTACAATATTGAGACGGCTAAAACGACATAATTCTATTCAAAATCACGACAGAAGAGCTTTTTATGTTGACACCGCCACATAAACTTGCATAAGTTTGGACCTAAAAGCTGATGTGTGGTTCCAATATTTTCTTATTGACATTTTGTTTAACCGCTGACTTTGGGTACTTCGTTTTCAGAACAAAATAAAAGAATACTGCGAGGAATTTATAAATTAAACATTTTGGAGCATGCGCAAACCAAATTGTTGCATTTGATCATGCGTAGGTATAGTTTTCCCATTATTACCGCCTATCGTGGCATTTGGTAACGTTTTTCCGATTTGACGAAATTGGTCGTAATAAAAGGTAAAAGTACCGACTTAAATACAATAAAAAATGTCTGAAAAAGTTTCGCTTTGTAAGTGCTTCTTGAACGAGATTAGACAAAGCTCAGTCAATGTGAAACAAGTATTGTGTATCTTGAGCTGAGGATGGAACACGTCTTGTTAATTTAAAGTGGTTAGCTCCAAAAGACAATTGTGTTAAAAATAGAGTTCAGAGCTAATAACTTAAATGAATACGAATATGTTAAATAAGCAACATAGAATCAATTTGGAAAGTATATTTAATTGAAATTCTGATACTTACCATTTATTAAGCCCCAAAGAATGACTATAATAGTTATGGATTCGGCAAAGTAGCATGCTCCTATGCTAAAGGCAGAAATAAAGGCTCCCAATACGACAATAGCTCTCAGTCCTATATTTTGACTTAAATGGCCAACCAAAGGACCTAAATATGTTTTAAAAAACATTTAAGGATATTTAAAAACCAATAATTATAACATAAAATTTATATACGTTTCAAAATCCTATATGAATCCAACAAATATATGGCTGATTGATTGATTGAATATTAACGTCGCACTGTTCAGCTACACGAGGGTTTTTGGCGACGGACCACGTAATTTTGAACCATGGTCAAGTGACGTGGACGACACCTGAGCTGCCCCCCCTCCTAACTACCACACCACACCAACGGGAGGACGTTTCAGCTCTCGACAGATTTAACGTGCATCGCTGCCCTACACGGCGGGTCTTTAGTGGTACAGGGTTCGAACCCGTGACAAAGCAAGCCACGGTCCGATACCTATACCACTCGGCTACCGCGGCCACCAACAAATATATGGAGGGAGGAGAAAGCAAGGGATGTTGGTAATAGAATTACAAGTTGCTTATTCTCGGAGATCTTTATGAAAAATAATATGCATTCATCATAACGAGAAGGATCCTGGCTCCTCCTTTTGGGTAGACGAGTCCATTTTATTACCGGGAGAAACTGAAAATACTTTGTTAGAGCTGTTTGCCAACAGTGGAATCCATGTTTCTGCCAAAGTTTTGAAGATATGCTGAGAAAAAGATTCGGTCTCCTGATAGGGAAAACAACGTTAAGAAGTGAAATGTGGCAATCTCTCAAGCCGAAATGCTTTTTTCCAAAATTGAAGTAACAAAAAATGCCTCTTTGACTGCTGGTGTAGAGCTACTTACTTTAAAAGATTTAAAATCTCTGAACTGTAGTGAAGTATAATGTTTGACACTTAACACATGTTAATTAAATTAAAATTTAATTAATACATAAAATAACTGATCAACAGACATTTATAATGGGAGGGATGAATTTGGTGCTTCAATAACAAATTTTCGACATTTGGCATCAATCTTGTCAGGTTTAACCCTATATATCCTCGCTTTGTAGTATCCAATCTTTTTCTTTTTTCTTTTGGAGTTTGGAAACCACGCTGAAACTCCTCCTCACTGGGAAAAACAACTAAAAACTTTCTCACAATACTCCATAATTCGGGATAAATAACATATATATCTTTTTAAAGGTAAAATTGCTATCATCCGTTTCTAAATTTTAAGATCTCCGTTACTGCCTATTCCGATCAGTTCCCCCCTCCTAATATGACACTTTTTTCTTCAATGAGACCATAGGAATTCATTGCTTACTGCGGTACGTACCATAGTCAAAGCATCCTCAAACCCAGTATCAAAATATGATTAAAGTGTATTTAAATGTCGATTGGATTTAGTAAATAAATCTGTTAAATGGGTAAAATATGGTTTCCATTTGATTAAGTTTTCTTTTGAAATTAGAGTCACGATCTGGTTTAATCGGAGCCACTATTACAGCCCCCCATTTACACCTCATACACCCCCAAACTATTTTTTCACTGAAGTGGACACCTTACAGGTCGTCATTGACCCTTGGGGGTCGATATAGATCATTTTGGGAATCACTGATCTAAAGGAAAAATAATAGTTTGAAAATCACAGTTATTAAGGGAAAAGAAGAAAAAGACAAGTTGCCTTCTCACTGTTTAAGACAAACGATCTTAGTCTCTTCTTCCATGGACTTTTCTGTAAGTAAACCGAAAAGAAAAGGGGCCCTTTTTAGACGGCTTACTTTTTAAAAAATTTTGTTTTAAGAATGGGGAACGAACGTAATACACTTCAAGGCATAAGGAAAAAACATGACTTTGCAAGCTAGTTTAAAGGTACGTCATTTATTGTAAGAGCATTTTAAAATCACATTTTATTAATTAAATTCAAAAAGTTCTTCAAAAATAGTTTCTGAATCCTATATATATAGTTTCCGAATAGTTCACTAAATTCACATTTACTCGTAGGGATGTCTGAATGCATATGATCATATTGCAGTGAGTTTTCCCGCCTGATCATGAAACATGTCAACGATCTCATGCCACATAGAAATGTCTCTTCCCCCTCATTTTACAATGGCAAAGAAAGCACGACTTGCAGATTTATTGCACAAGGTAATCAATGAGTGAAAATATGAAATAGCTTCAAATAGAATTACCAGAAATAAAACTACAGTCTTCTCAACAGACAGTGCTTCTCAAACTTTTGATACTTGTGACCCAATTTTCAGTCATAATTTTCATCGTGGCCCTTTATACAACAACTGTGTATTGAATGCAATAATAATATACTTCGACGGTAAAGCAACACAATGCGACTTAAATTATAAACTGCACAAACTATTAAGATAAGTATTATATTTTGTGTGTAATTTTGTATAGGATAAGCCCATGGAAGTCTGTAAATATTACTATAAACTTGTTTTTAATTTAGTTTTGATAAATTAATTATCAAATACTTCTTGCCGTAATGATATATTTCTTTCTGCGTGAATATGTATTTTTTTTTATTATTTCGGAATGCATTTTTTGCTTCCTTTCAATAAATTGATAATTTAAAATCTTATTTGACTTTTCGATACGTTCGCCCCCCTCCCCTCCTGTAGGATTATCACGTTCCATAGTTTGAGAAACGCTTGTATATAGTGATTCACTTAACACAGTGCTTCTCAAACTTCCAGTATTTGCGACCCAGTTTTCAATCATAATTTTCATCGCGCCGTCCTCCATACAATTACAATGCATTGAACGTAATAATAATGTACTTTGACGTAAAGCTTCAATGCGACCTTAGTTATAAAACATGCAAATTATCCAGACAATAATTAAATTTTTTTATGTTAACCTTTTAAGTAATTGACATTTTAAAACCTTTTATTTTCAACTTTTTGATATGCTCGTGCCCCCCACGTAGGGTTATCACGCCCCTTTCCCAATGGGGGGGGGCACCCAACAGTTTGAGAATCGCTGACTTAACAGCAATTTAATGGGATAAAAATCCGATCGTTTTACCTACTCTAACACTTTCGCCCACATGGAGACTTGACGGGATTATTTTTTTTAATTCGGTTTATGTACAACTTTCAGGTAATATTTTTGAAGAAAAATGCACTTAGTTAAGCACAAATCAGATTATATTCGGGAATCAACATTTTTAGGGTAGAAACGTTATAGTGTTCTAAAAGTTTCCTCACCAGATATATTTTTTATGGCTAGATGAATACTGAAGGGAAGAGCCGCCGACTTTCTGTTCACACCGAATGTTTTTATTAATTCCACAAATACAAGTGCAAAAAGCCTTCCGAGTCCACCCACAACGAACAGTATGACGAAACAAGCAATGGCCACTGCCCATGCCCAGCAACCATCGGGGCCTTCTGGCCGCGGTGTGTTCTGCGTTCCATTTGTGCCAGTACTTCTGAAAAAGAAAGAAAAAGATAAAAAGCACACTCGTAGAAATTACACTACGATACTTCTTCCTTTATTCAAGTATCAATACTCGAAAGATTCCGAAAACAAAATCTAAGCAATTAAAAAATATAAATAAAATTATAAATTTTTAAAAATATAACGCTATTGGTGGAGGACCAAGTAATTTTGAATCTTCAAGTGGCGAGAACGATACTTAAGCTGGCCCTCTCATGCTCCCAACTTTCACACCACATCCACGGGAGGACATTGAGTCTCAACAGATTTAATGTGCATCGTCCCCATCTACACAGTGGTCTCTAGTGGCACCAGAAATAGAACCCGTGGCACTCTGACCACGAGTTTATGACCATAACCACTAGGTTACCGAGGCTTCAGATTATAAATAAGAAATAAATAATTTTTTCAATGATCATAGGAATGTATACGAGTCTTTTCATAAAATCCTCATCATTGTATTATTCATGAAGGAAAAAAAACAAGCATAATCATACCGACTTTTGTTAATTTTTTTATCAAATGCAATTTTATAACTTGACTATAAGTAAATGTTTCATGGCTTTATGTAAAAGGAAATTCTTTGAGCAAGTTGTTTAATTCTCACTTTATTACTTAAGTATATATCAAGCTTCTTTTACTTATTTAGAATTAATAACTTTAATGAATTACCATGTTGAGTAAAAGTGTCAATTTAAACATTATCTATTTATAACTGGTTTGAAACCCTTCATTACATACATTAAAATACATGAAACTATAAAGTTTTACAAACTTTATGCGCGTTTTTTTTTCTCTTTGGATTGCTGTTCCCATGTGAAAGCAGTATTATACAGTTATTTCAATATTTAAAAGTTTTTAATTGAGTTGTAAGTTCTGTAAGACATTAAAAAGTCTATCGCAGCAATTAAAAACTTCAAAAGAGAAATATACAAGGATATACCTCAAAACTTACGAAGTTTTAACTAATGTATTAGATTTAATATTTTTCCTTTTCAATAAATGTGAATAAAGCTACCTATTTTTCACTGCATTTAAATGCATTTAAGCCAGGCGAAGGTCACCCGGAAGAGACTTATACAGGATCGTTACGTGGCATTAAGTACACAGCGGTCTAGAAAAAACAATGGCTTCAATAAAAATTAATTAGAAGTAGTTCACGATCATGATTTATGCTCATGAAAACAAAAATGTCCAAATATGATGTAGCAAAGTGGTACATGTTGAGGACTTAATTTGGGATACGATCACCCCAGACAGAAAGGCAGTACTCGCAACGAACTCTGGAGCTGTTTTTATCTTAGGTCAATAAATCGCACTTCTCCGCCAAGGCACTTAATAGCTCCGGAGTGTTCTGAAATTGTGCTGGTGGGTTGCTATTGTTCTACCAAAAGCTCCCTTGACATGTTTCATAGAATTTAGGTCAAGAGATCTGGTTGGTCATTCATTCTCTGAATATCCTCAGTCTAGAGGTATTCGTTGACCAGCCAATCCCAGAGTGGACGAGTGTTACCTTTAATTGAAATGAACTACAAGCCAATTGCCCTTCTAAAACGTCTCGTATATGCTCCAAGATTTCCTGCCTGTACCCCAAAGCAATTTACGGGTTTTCCTGTAAAATATAAATTCCATTTGTAGTCCAATATCGCTCCGACCCAGATCATAACACCACCTATAAAATGGTCCTTTTCACGATAATGGAGGGATGGTACTGAATCCCTGGTTTTTCCCTATTTGAACACTTTTAATAATCAGCGCTCAGACTGAATCTAGACTCATTCGCGAATAGAATACAGGTATTATCTTCCCGTGCCCAAGGATAATGCTGTCTGCACCATGTCAGATGGATTCTTTTGTGACCTGGAGAGAGGAGGATGCAGACCTTTGGTCTCTTGGCATAAAGCCTCACTTTAGATAAACAGTATACCACAAAACTGAGGTACCAGAAGCTGCAAAGTACACATTTGCGAATTGGAAGCTGTCATCTCCTTGTTGTAACTTGCAAACAAAGCCAAATTGTTGTGGTTTTTTAGGGGTGTCCTTTAACAGGTCTTCTGTATGTTATTTCTGATTTCAAAGCCTGGAGCTTACATTTTGGAGAATATTGAGCCATTATGTTACCTTTGCGAGCGCTTTGCCTGCCTTTTATCACCCAGCTGCTCTCTATCGTAATTCATCCTGCAGACGCTGTCTTTTGGTCATTGTTCGCAAGTCTCAGAAACAATTTTAAGCCTTCAGAAAAACGAGCAAAACTGAAATAGCACCGAGCATTGTTTAAAGTACTGTTTTTTTTGTTGTTTTTCTATCAGTTTCTTTAATTTTCTTGAAACAAAAAGATTCTGTTTTTATCATTAAATCAAAAATAAATATCTTTTCATTTATGTTTACCAATTTCATTCTTAAAAACGCAAAAAAAAAAAAAAATCACGAAAATGCATGCGTTTTTTAACTTTCGTATAGCAGTAAATTACAATTTAGTTTTTTCGTAGAAGCATTTAATAACTCATTCTATAGCAACATTTTTTAGTTTTACATTTTTTTTTTTTTTTTTTTTGCAAAATTATTTTCTGAAAAAATTTCATACTATCAAATGTTTGAAACTTTCAATTAATCCACTCGAGGGCCAATTTTAAACGCTTCAACATGACGTTCTTAATAGAATTTCAGAAAATTTAGAATTCGGTGCTTCCCTGTAGACTATTCCGCCATCGACTCTACTTGCGGAAGGAAGAGGGAGTAACAAAAATATGACTCGAGAAAATTTTGAATTTACTTTTAAGACAACTTGGTACCCTAAAAATCACAAACCTATCGTTTTTTTTATTTTCATTTAATCTTATTCTTTGCATTATTATCTTTCGATTGATATATCACTTGTGCATGTCGGAAAGTTAGAAGTTGAATAAAACTTCATTTGAAAACAAATTAGGCAATTCAGCCACACCCCCTTTTTAGAAAAAAAAGGGTAAAAAATGCGTTATGATAAAAAAATCTATTTTATAAATAGAAATAATAACTATAAAAAAGAATGTGTAGTATTAAAAGCAGAATATTTCCGATTGATTGATTTAATATTAACGTCGCACTGTTCAACTACACGAGGGCTTTTGGCGACGGACCACGTAATTTTGAACCATGGTCAAGTGACGTGGACGACACCTGAGCTGGCATCCCCTCTCCTAACTACCACACCACACCAACGGGAGGACGTTTCAGCTCTCGACAGATTTAACGTGCATCGCTGCCCTACACGGCGGGTCTTTAGTGGTACTGGGCTCGAACCCGTGACCAGGCAAGCCACGATCCGATTTTAAATTAAGGCATTTTATATTAATAATTTTATAATTTCAGTTCTTATTCCTGATATATTTTTCGTACAAATGTAATACTTTAATATTATAAGAAGAAAAACAGCTAAAATTTCTGTCGTGACAGAAAAAAATTTTTTAAACGTTTTTCTTGAATTTTCTTGTGCAATTAGTACTCTCTAAAAGTTGATCATTTATAAAGATGTGTGGGTTGAAAAAATATGAAAATGCAATTACTTTAAAGATAAACGTATAAATAATATCCTTAAGTTGTATTTTAAGTTTAATTAAGCTTATATAATAATTATTTTTTCAGAATTATAAAGTTTAAACTGGTTTTTCTCAGTTTGTGTTTTTCGAAACCTTAGTGCATTCAAAGTGCTACTCCTTCGACAATTATTTACCATACACTTCCATTTTTTTCCTGCGTGTTAAAAATAAAGCATGTAATAAAATTAGGGATCCGTTTTGCTATAAAGTGAATACTTTTTTTAAAAAAAATAAAATGTAAGACATGTTGGCTTTTTCGTCGATTTTTAGCCTGTATATCAACATTTTATTTTTTTCTCGAAAACGAATGAAGTTATTTTAAAAGCGATCCTTAAAGTTGTTTAGAACATCCATAAAAATATTATAAAAAAATTTCAGGTCAAAAAATTAATTTTTACAAAAGGAGTAAGATTTTAAAATTTTCCCAATTTTCTTCAAAAAATTTAAATTTTTAAAACTGTGTGAATAACATATGAAAATTTTCATCTGGTAACATTTTCTTGAATAGAAACATTGTATAAAATGCTAAAATATAATTTTTAAATACGTAAATAAAGAAGTTTGCTCAAAGGGTACCAAGTCCTCTTAAGTGTCAATATTAATATAATATTACAAAGTATTCAAAATTTAAATTAATATTAAATTTAAATATTTATTTAGATTTTGATCTTTTACATGAATAATTTTAAAAGTACACTTGAAAAATTTCAGCTTAATTGGAAGCTAATTTATTTATTAAATGAGGTGGCAACTAGCACCAAAGAATCATGGTAATCTCTACAAATGAGAATTTTAAGCGCATATTCACTATCCGATGGGGATACTAAAACAGCTGAAAGAGAAATGGTTATTTTGTTTGGAACTGTGGTAATGATAATCTTTGTCCCGAGATATTTTAATTCGTTTGTTGTATGTGACATTATCGTCCGATTTAAAGTTGTTCTAGTAACTGTTCTATATGTTACGGGGTTTTTGATAGTAATTAAATGTTAAAAGAACACTTTGCAATATGTCTGGAATTGAACAAACACGGGCCTTGAAATAAGGAACTATAGAAAATAAATTTGGTGTCCCGGATGTGATAAATGTCAATAGATGCTTAGACAGATATTTCTTTTACATCCAGATTAACTGCCTTCTAAGACAATTTTTGGTATTTACGTTATTATTGCAACAACGCCAACGTTCAAGAAAACTTGCCAAGTTGGCAATTCCGATTTCGCATGAGACATACACGCTAAATTGGTAACCATGCGTTTCTTATATTATGTCACCAATACGGTTGCGATAAAATACGCAAGAACCCAAATTTTTTTTACAGAAATATATTTCGGACTTTTTAAAGTTTTTGTAACAGTAAGTGTATAAACAAAATCGGTTTGAACATATTTCTCTCCTCTAAAAAAAAAGAAACGATGAATCTGAACTTACGTTGTATCGCCATGAGAAAGAAGAGGATCCCTCTCACTGTTATTCTGCGACATCAGAAACAATTTAAAATTGTTCACGTACTTGGATACTATGTTCTGTGACGACCAGCGTGCTTCAACAAAGTTAGGGGCGACTCAACAAATCTGTAAGCGAAACGGATATGTATAAATTTGTTATCTTATTTATTGACTTTATATAAGAAAGAAAATATAGCTTAACAGTTATCACTTTCCCATACTTTATTCAAACACATTTTGATAAATATGTAAAATGCATTTATCGAAATTGTAGTTCAAAACTGGATAGTTTGTCAATAAAAATCCTCCCACTTGTAAATTAATCAACATTCTGCATTTTTTTTAAAAAGTATCTAACTAATGTATATAATATATAATTAAAAATACGTCAGTCGTATAGGGATTTTGACAGTATGCATATGACAGTATTGGCATAATTTGGGGAAAGCTTATTCTATGTGTATATATTAGTTTAGAAATTGTGGAGGTGGAGATAGAGGTCGTGTCGCCATCTATCGTCCCTTCGGGGAAGTTTCTCTGAGCTTAAATCGCACTGTCACCTGTATGGTGCTCAAGGCCAACGACAGGCGTACCTCTTGCCCATGCCACGATGAATTTCGTGGGCCTCGTTCTGATTACGTCAGACAGGTGGCATTAGCCACAACAACACACACACACAACACAACAACATATATTAGTTTGAAATAATAAACTTTTAATATTTGAGTTAAGAAATATAACTTATGAGCAATTGTGGGTACGTTTTGTCCAAATGTTATAGGTTAGAGTCTGACACTTTTCAGATTGGTTTGATTTTTTAATTATTTTTTAATTTACGTTGATGCAACACGAAGGTTATTGGCGACGGACCTTGTAACTTTGAACCCCGGTCATGAGACGAGGAGTCCTAAGCTCATTCACCCCCTCTCTGAGCATTCACGCCATGCCAATGGGAGGACTTTGAGTCTCCCATTGGCAACAAATTTAACACGCATTAGCCCCTCTACATGGAGGATCTGCAATGGTTCAATTGTATTCGGGCTCGAACTCATGAACCTCCAGGTCTTAAGTCCGTGACTATATAACCACTAGGCTACTGCAGTCACCACAATGTTCATGAAATACCATGGTTTAGGTGATGGTAGTCGAGTGGTAATGCTTCAGTCGAATCACCCCCTTCGAATTCGGATTCCCCTCAAATAATCTTTTCATCGTTTGTCGATAGCCCAGAATTACCATGTGGTCGCTGTAGCCTATTGGTTTTGGTACTGCGTTGCCTCGGCTATTGCTGCGTAGTTTGCTCGTAAGCAATCTTCCAGGTGTTTATCTACAAGTCTAAATCTGTACTTCGATTTTATGATCTTCATTGTTCAAAACAATGACTCACAAATAGGTGAAACTGAAACCCGATTTTAATTTATATGCTGCTCCTCCTCCCCCCAAGAATAGAAATTGGTTTCTGTCAACTGTATTCCAGAAATTCTCATTTGATACCATGGATTTTATGTCAATGTCACTCTGAAGATCTAAAATTATCTCCCCAGTTCTGCTTTAGGTATGGGAAATCAAGTTGGTGAATGCGCCAGGGAAAAAGAAATTGTCACATTTTGCTTTGTACTAGTATCTGTGTTGGACGCAATTTCTATTTCATTAACCTCTTAACTGGTTTGTGCCAGTACATTGTACGAGCTACAGAAAGCTGGTTACAACCAGTTTGCCCGTACAGCGTACGGGCACTGATATTTTCTTTCTGTCTTTGATTTGCACATATTTTTAATTCCTATAATGAAATTATTAGTACCAGTATTTTTTTAAGAGATGCAGTGTCCATGATACTGAAATACTTCTCATCCGGATTTTCTTTGTGGTGAAGGCAGGAATTTTTCCATTGAAGGCAAGAATTTAGATTCTTGAAAACATTTAATAAAGAACAGTATTGGCAAGGCAATATGCAATTTGTTGCTTTAGAAGAAAAGAAAATGGAAAGATAATAAAAAAAGCGATATTATCTGTTTCCCCATTGCAATTTATATAAGACTGAGCATTACACCATACTTAAAATTGTGTGCGCGTGTATTCACACACAAATTATGTGTATATGCACACAAACACACACAAAATCCTCAATCGTTTGAAAAAGAGGTACGAACAAAAATTTTCTGTAAAGTACGAGATATTTCTAGAATACGAGATATATAAAACATTCTTTATAGTACAAGAGTGTACTTGTATATAAAAGTAAATATTTAGGGGCTTACGTGTTTCACAATTATTAAATAAAACGTCTGAAAACTTTAAAATTGAAAATTAAAATAAAATTTTTCCCTTTTCACATTCTGTTAAGTATTATGCTTAGTTTAACACAATAAAAAATGTGCCTTTTTTGGTACATTTTGGGCAAAGAAATTCACCGCTTAATGCGTTGAAAATGAGAAAATTTTAACATAGAATTTTTTTGAAAACCAAAACATTCTTATTGCGATAGCACTGTGGGGACAGCCGTCAAACGATCGGTCGCTGCCTTGGTGCCCGCGGGCATACAGTCGTAAACCCCTGGTTTTTGCAAAGAGCCACAAGCGGCTCGCGGTTTGCACATCCCTGTAACGCGCGTTTCCCTCCTCCCAGCTGTGAATCTACTTCTTTGTGGAAATAATCACCACACGTGCAAAGACACATGTGCAGCTTTGAACTATTGCGTAGTACCATCTTGGATCGCCCGTCGACCTTTGACATCACGAGGGACCCTTTTCCCGCCACTAGCAGGATGTAACGATGTGTTGAAAGGTTCCGGCCCCTGATCCCCGAACCAGAGAGATGTTTGGAGCCTTTGGTAGGAGTGGACGCAGGAAAGGGAACTCTCCTCTCACCAACCACTGTTTGAACTCTAATCATCTTTTAATAAGTTTAATAACTTCAATGTATAATCTGTAAATAGCTGTGACGTAAATAAACGAAATATTTAAATTAATGAACATCAAGCTACCATTCTTTATCTCAAACGTCACACCCCTATTGTAGGTACATCACCCCAAAACTTCCTTTATTATAAATCACTGGGTTACACAGATTTCCTTTTGGCTGGAGGCTCTAGATCTTGCTCGTTTTACGTTACATATATGAACAAAATAACGTTCAGCCATCTATGGAAAAAATTAATGTGATTTGGAATGGGAGTTATTGTCTCCAATTACTCCATGGGATTTCCATTTATTCTGATCGCTACACCATTTTCTAAGTGTCAAAAAATTTGAAAATTCGGATGATGTCCAAAATACCATTTCTTGGTATTTTGTTCAAAAGCCAATCAATTTTTATCAATTCGGCATTAAAAAAATTGCATACTATACGGCAAAGCCACAAGCCAAGATGATTACATAATTGATTAAAAATAAAACCTGGGCAAAAAACTGCTTGAATCTAATGTAGAAAAACGACATTTCTTTCCGGTCCCCTTAATATTTGTGAAAAGTTCTTTGTGCGTGAAATACGTTCTGTATAATAACGAATAAAAAAACAATCTAGTCTTGTTCAAACAGCTAACACACCAAATGATGGGAAAATATTTCAAATTAAGCCAATTTTAAATAAATATTTACAATCAAAGCATGGCATAGCAAAAAATATAGATCTATGACATTAGCAAGTTGGGTGTTATTGTGTAAAAAGAATTTTTAAGTGTATAAATTTCATATTTCGTTTTAAGCTATATACATAGAAGAATGGGAAAGTTATTAAAATAAATATAACTTAATTACAGTCGGACTCCGATTTACCGAACCCCTGTTTAAAGAATTTCTTCCTCCCTCCCCCTCCCCCCTCCCCAATTAAAATGAAAGCAAAACAATACTAAATATTAAAACCCGAATCAACGCATTATTTCAACAGCCGAAATTTTTTTTATCAGCTTAGATTAGAAAACAATTGGATTTCTTTTCAAATTACATATCCTTTTTGTCCGGAACAGAACAAGGCTTTTCTTGCAAGCAGAATATTTTGACGTGAAAGGGTGCAGAGCATTGTTAGACTACTATGCATATGAGTCGTGAGGGTAACCTTTCACGCTAGTTTTGAAGAGGACAGGAAATTCCTTATCTCACTCCACAATGCTTGATTTGATTGATTGATTATTAACGTCGCACTGTTTAGCTACACGAGGGCTTTTGGCGACGGACCGCGTAATTTTGAACCATGGTCAAGTGACGTGAACGACACCTTAGCTGGCACCCCCTCTCCTAACTGCCACACCACACCAACGGGAGGACGTTTCAGCTCTCGACAGATTTAACGTGCATCACTGCCCTACACGGTGGGTCTTTAGTGGTACTGGGCTCGAATTCGTGATAAGGCAAACCACGGTCCAATACCTATACCACTCGGCTACCGCGGCCACCGCTCCACAATGCAGGATATATCTTAAGATTTTTACGATTATGTTACAGTTGACGACGAACTGTATCTATGCAACTGAAGTTGAGGCAATTGTTGATTTGTTGGGGCTAATGAATAGTGTTTCTGATGCAGAAATTGATAATGAAGCTCTTATCAAAACTGTTACATTTTCTAATGCTTTACATGGCTTGGAAACTGAAAACTTACCTTATGCAGCAAGATATAAATGACACAGCATCTACTCTGAATAAAGTTGAAAAAGATAGTCAAACACCTATTAATCAATATCTTAAAATTTCCAATTAATTGGTGAGCAATAATTCACTAATGATACTTTTTAGCTGCCGAAGGAAAATTGTACGATTTCTAACTACAGATATTTTTTGTGTTTGTTGCTTATTATAGAATCTCCCAAAAAGTAAGAGCAAGAAATTTGTATCTTGATTTAACCCCGATATAACGAAAAACCACGAATTAATGAGCAAAATGCTCGATTTTGATGAATTCGTTAAATTGGGATCCGACTATTTTTCAATTTAAAGAATTATATATTATGTTTTACCTGAAAGAAACTGAAATTATTGCATAGAATAATTAACGAAACATTAAAAAATTAGATTTTTTTCCTTTTATGTAATAAATTTAACATTTTAGTATATTCCTTTATACTGACCCCAAATTTTCCCTGTTAAAATGCTATTTATAAAAAAATTTTAAATTTGGTCCACCACAATTTTATTTACGTTTTACTGAATTCCAATGCATATTCTTATAAAATAAGCAAAGGCGTGGCTACCGCCATATCAATGATACGGGGCTCCCAAGCTACAGGGGTCCCAACAAGTGTAATTATTTATTGTTCCACTAACAGGGCTCCCATATCTAAAATTGGGCCCCCAGAGGAATTTTGATACAGGGCCCTCTGAGAGCTAGTTACGCCAGGGAAATTAAGACAACTTAAATAATTCATTCAGTTTATATTGATAAAAAACATAAGATAAATGTATAACAATATATATTAAATAAATTTTATTGAAAGATTGATTAGCAAATAATAAATGGTTCTCTCCCTGTATTTGTTCATTTCGATATGAAAAAAATACCGCATGAAAATTGCAGAATTCCGCATAAAAACATAGAATATTTAAAAAGTAAATCAAAAAACAATATGAACTTAAAATAAAAGCAGTAATGTATAACGTTCTACAATAAAAATTATGATTATGACGAAAATGACACCAAATTTCGCCAACGCGACTGCAAAGTGGATAAGATTATAAGCAATCAAATTGCATTTTTTCCCATTGTAAATAGTTTCAGAAAATATCAATTTAAAACATATGCCAAAGTTACTATGTATTTAAAGGGGGGAAAAGTAGAAATCTTAAAAAATTTTAAATCACAAAAAGCTATTTAAAGGAAAATGTTCAATAATTCAAAATTTAACTTTTATTTTGCAAAATTATTTTGTGTCTGATATAAACCTTTTGTGCTGAACACCGTAAAGATACATCAACAATTCCCATTCTTTTTTTGTTAAAACTTCTAAATTTCTTAAAAGACGACTAATTGTCAGATTCATTTTGAAAATCATTCCGTACAGAAGTATTTTGCTCCAAGAAAAAACGTACTTAACGCATTATACTGTCGATCAATGTCGCTAAATCAAAAGACGTCGCCAATTCAAAAAATGTTGCCAAATGCTGTCATCGTTATTGAGTTCGAATATGCGTGGGAACGGTATTCCACTTTTGACTGCATATCGCGGTATTTGGCTTCATCTTTTAAATTGTCGAAATATGTCGGCAACAGGATAATTAAGTACCAAATAAATAACATCTTTTACTTTTATTTAAAATTGTACAGAAAATAGTTATGTTATTTGGATTACCACATCCGATGCATCTTAGTAACCAACTACACTAACTTAAACAAAGAATTTTTGCTAAAAAGTTATCTTCAAATAAGAATATCTGATCTAATTTTTCTAAAGGAAAAAATATATACACGCACACACATATATATAGGAATAATGTATTTTTTAAACTGAATTTTTCAAATATCGAAGCCCAAATTCACTTATGCAATCTGAATTTAAAAGAACTTATAAACTATACATAACAAACCTGGAGCCAGTATAAATTGCAAAAATTGCAGTAATTTCGGGCTGTAAAACGTTCTCAACGTAATCGAAACTTTTGTGAACATTCCACTTTGCCAAGAACTTAGTATAAAAGTTCCCAATTTCTTGTTAGCAGCGTTGTCAATGGAACAAGTTAAGAATGACACACAGAATCACAACTAAAGGGTTATTCTACTAACACAACCAACTGAGGTCAATAACATATAGTGGCTAACTGTTAAAATTCAGATAGCATTTTATACTGATAAAATTTGCTTTTAATATACGAAACGTTTTGGAATGTTGATAACTTACTTGGTCAACTGATAAGAGCTCAGTCCGATAATCTAAAATTGTTAAATTACCACCTAAAAACAGCATTCAGTTTTTATAAAAAAAATTAAAATAGGGAATACGTATGTCTAAAATCATTCTTAAAACCCACACAAATAGCTAATAATTACACGATACTAGAATTACGATGATGGTTTATTCATGTCTTCTGATTGATGGCCGCGGTAGCCGAGTGGTATAGGTATCGGATCGTGGCTTGCCTTGTCACGAGTTCAAGCACAGTACCACAAATGACCCGCCGTGTAGGACAGCGATACACGTTAAATCTGTCGAGAGCTGAAACGTCCTCCCATTGGTGTGGTATGGTAGTTAGGAGAGGTAGTGCCAGCTCAGGTGTCGTCCACGTCACTTGACCATGGTTCAAAATTACGTGGTCCGCCGCCAAAAGCCCTCGTGTAGCTGAACAGTGCGACGTTAATATTCAATCAATGAATCAATCTGATTGATTGATTGTAATTTATATCACAGTCAGAGGTAACTTAAAGGCTACTGGGACGGACTTCGAAATTTTGAAGAACGATCAACTGACTAGGACCACATCTGAAGTAACACTCCCCGCACCAACAAAGGACGTCTAAAGACTCTTTGAGGCCCTGGGCCCAGAGGAATCTTTTATAAGGTCCAAAGCTCCTATTCAAAAGTAGGCCCTACCTGAGATCTTTAAAAGTAGACAGTATATAGCATGCATTGTCAAAACTCGTTCAAATGATTCGCAATCTCAAAAACCTAGGCACAAACCGGTTCGACCGATGGCCTCATTTCGTCTAAATGAGTCGAATGATTATTTATGGCATTAGGCCTAGGCCTAGACATGGACAACGGTCATCACATAATAATACAGTCTCACCCCTTTTGCCAAATGATATGCATTTTGGAATTCCCTATTTTTTGGAGAATATGTACGGGAATAATATTTGACCATCAAAATTATTCGAATCATGATCTTATTGAGACATAGTCGAGAACGAAACTAGGCTCTCACCGAGGGTGAGGACTTGAGCCTAGGCGGCCCATGCCTTAAGACGTCCCTGGAACCTCCTTTCACACAATACCAGGCCTGTTAAGGACTTTGACCCCCGTCCTATTTAAAACATCCTCTCCTCTACAAAGTGGATCTTCAGTGTCACCATGTTGAACTCAGGACTTGAACGTGTGCCACGAGTTTATGACCATGACCACACTTTCGTGTTGCTTCTATGGGACCTCGATAGCCGAGTGTTCCTGATCACGAACTCATAGCCAACGTGTCATGAGTTCAAACCCTAGTGCTACTGAAAACCCACCTAATACAGAGGCTGAAGCGCGTCGAATTGAATCATTTTGAGGTTCAAAGATCTCCCGTTGGCATGACAGGGTTTGGGAATTCAGAAACGGAGGTGCCAGAGCATGTATCGTCCTTGTCATTTGACCGAGGTTGAAATTTACGAAGCCTGTGGTCATTATCCTCCGTGAAGCTTCCGAGTGTAACATTACTAAACACTCACGCACTTATTTACGTGTTGCTTCTCTAAATGCGACTTCAGTAAAGTGACCACAGTCAACGAGCAGCTATGGAAACATACTCGTGAGTGACCAGCGTTGTTCTTGACATGTCTTCATTCTGCCAAAGACCCTTCGAACAGCGATGCTGATGCCTGTTACACTTTTCATGACTCAGCTGATTGTTTAATTGTTTAATAGCGTCATACTCTAATGCTACATTAGTTTTATTGATGTAATTTTGAACCAAATCAAGTGACGAAAACGAACATCTGAGCCGGAATTCCACTGTCAAAACTTCCATATAACTCAATTAAAATTAGACTTGACTGATCTAAAGTGAGTCAACCTCTCTAAGCCAGTGGGATAACGTACATTCCCGCAACCCACGCATTAAGGGGGAGGGGGAGCAAAATTTATGGCTTCACAATCCCTTTTCATATCCGGCTTGGGTCCGAAGACATGACTTTGCGGTGGTCCTAATATTCTCCATTCCGCACTGTGTGTTCTAAGCTTCAGGTTTTCTGAGATTAAAAGGACTTTAGCCCATGACTTGACGATGACCATAAGCTCAGTTCAGTTCAGTACAGTGATACCACTGTAACAGTGGAGAATTGGCCAACGCCTTATGCTCCGATAAAATTTGGATTAGTCCCCAACTTAAGTTGCAACGTACAGCCAGTAACTGCACCGCCCATCAGTAGTCCCAACCACCGCCCCATGCTTCAACTGAAATTAACGAAAGTAGAGGACCATAAACTTGCAACGATGACCATTCGAACTAACACAATTACAGTTAAAATTACAAAATTTCATTTGAAATATATATATATAGTTTAGAGGTTTTTAAAAAATATACTAATTAATTTTTCGTAATTCATTTCATTTTATTTCAAGAAGTTTGATGAAGGAGTTATTTATAAAAACTGATCCTGCTGTTAAGTTCCGAAGAATTTAATTAAAAAAATCCTGTTTTCAAAATTTATTTCTATGAAAAAATGACGTGGACACGGTGGCTTAGTGGATATGATCCCTAACTCTTGGCCGGCGTGTAGCTTGTTCGAGCCCTGGTGCCAATGGAGATCCGTTGTATAGAGGATGCTGATTCACGTTAAAGTCACGTCACGTCGTAGCCCTCCAGTTGGCGTGTTGTGGTAGTTAGGAGAGAGGGCGCCAACTCAGGTGTCGTCCTCGTCACATGAATGAGGCTCAAATTACGAGGCCCGTTATCTGCTTCGATAAATATACATTTTTAATCGGTCAATTTGGCCGAACATGGAGGAATAGGTATATAAGAACTGTCGGTGTCGCCCATCTGGTATAATGGTTAGCCACGCTGACTGTTTTGCTGTTGGGCCTGGATTCGAATCTCGGAGAAGACAAGGATGTTTGTAAATGTGTAGGCATTCACGGCAGAGGGGTACTTTAAATAGCCGTCAAGCCGCAAGTCCTCTCGGAAGATTGGTGGAAGGGGAAGAGAGGTGGGAGGCCCCTGACCATCCCCAGGGTATTCTCCCTCAAAATTGGGGGGAAACCGAACTAAATCACTCTGTCACCTGTGTGGTGCTCAAAGCTACGGCTAACGACAGGCGTCATTTAGCCCTTTGCTATGATAAATTTCGTAAGCCTTGATCTAGCCTTTGCCGATCAGGTGACATTAGTAACAACAACAGAACTGTCGGTAAGTTTAGTGTTAAGTCTGTCTTTCCCTCTTATCGAGGGGCGAAGGCTTAAATATGGAACACACATTTCAGAAAAAAATGGTTTCAATTTTTTAAAAACCTCTGTGTAATCGTATAACGTTAAACTCTCATTTATTGCATGATATTCTTAAAATTTAGAAACATTCACAAAATGTATATTTTTTTTCTTTTTGGGCTTGTAAAGTTCAAAATATATTTAGTATTACAATATAAAATTCGAAATGTTGAACCTATATATATATATATATATATATATATATATATATTACACCAGAAAAAAAATGAATAGTATGAAAACTATCCTATGTACTACCCTCCAGAAAATGACGAAATGGGAATATATTTATATTCAAAAGTATTTGTTTTTGCAAAAACCCGTTCTGATTTTGGTTCTCCATTTTTTAATGTTATCTGAAACAACTTTCAAACAGTTGAAATCCTATGAATTGCAATGAGAAAGATCACCTATGTCTGCACTTATGAACGCATCGGGGATTTCTGAAAATTGCTTACTCTAGAACAGGGGTCAGCAACCTATGGCACGCGGAACAATTCTCACTGGCACTCTGAATTACTCAACGAATTTGTAGATTTTCGTCTGGATGGAAGTTGATAAATTGATAATAGACCTTATTTGACAACCATCTTCAGAATTAGGGACTCTTATGGAATTACGAAAAAATCTGAAGGATAACTAAAGGTAAATTAACAACTATATATATTTTTTGTAAACAATTGAAAATCATTGCTGGAGATATTTAATTGTTTGAAGAGCGAAAATTCTATGTATTCTGCTGTCCGGTTTTGGTTCTACATATCCAAGTCAAAAAATCTTTCCTCATATGGACAATATTTCGAGTCCACAAAGAAACTGTTTAAAAACTGAATTCTCAGAACCGTGTCAAATTGAAAAATCACAAATTATACCCCTGATATAAATGTATAGCGGTGCAATGATTATGTTCACATTAAAATTTTAATTTATCCTTTTTTTAAACTATAATTAAAGGAAATATATTTTATGTGTTGTCTCTTTCTTATTTTAATAAATACAGTAGAAAGTCATTTATCCGAATCAATTGGGACCAGACACCGTTCGGATACGCAATTGTTCGGATAACCGAACACTGATTGCGATCCATGTAGTATATGAAATCGGACACTATGCGAAAATTGAAAATCATCACATGCGGGAAACGTGCTTAAAGAAAGAAAAATAGGTGCAAAATGTCGCGATTTTACCTTTAATGGGGTAAATAATCACTTTTTTTCACTGTACCATTGTACACCTTCGTTTTTTCACTGCAAGGTCTCTGATTCTCATAAGCAGCAGTAGTTGAGTAGGACAGCACTTTGATTGTTGTTCGTACCACTCCATAGCTATCTCTAACGCAGGAAACACGCTAGCGTTTGATGGACTATTGCTACTTTCGTTGTTGTTGTCCTCGTCTTCATCCGTTTCATCGTCAACAGGGTCGGATTCTGCTTGCACGGAAGTCATAATCTCGTCATAATTTAGCATTTGAAATCCACTGAGTCATCTGCATCGATTGCCATCCAGGTTTCTATATCTTCATCGCATTCTTGAAATCCTGGGATCGATTGGACAAAGTCGGTAATCTCATCCCTGTGGTCGTCATTGTAGTCTTTTTCGCCTTCTAAATTAACAAAAGTTGACAAAAATAATTAGTTCGGATATGTGACGCTTCGGATAATTGACATTCTGCTGAACGTTTAAAAATGCATAATATATGTACAACTTTTTTTTTAATTTTTGTTGAAGAAATAGTTATATTTTATGTTGTTTAGTTTTATGTTAAGAAATATCTTTAAATGACGCAAAACTAATTTATAATAAAACTGTAATCCTATATTATTGACCTCTATTCTCTAACTCTGCCTCCATTATCGTGGGAATCAAATTGTTTCAAAAATATTCTACTGTGTGGCAAGCTGAATCATGTTGGCAAGCCACATATAAAAGGTTGCCAAACGCTGCTCTAGAATTTTAAATTTGTCCAATAGTTTTTATGCCTCGAAATTTCTTTCAATAAAGTTATATTTATATTTTCCACTAATTCTCAAGAAAGTTCTTTTGTGAGAAACCTTTTGAAAATGGCTTGCTTATTGAGGACTTCGATATATTCTTATAAGATATATTTGTGTGTGTGTGTATCCAGGAAATATTAAAATATTATTTATTTGCATATATATTTATATATAACGTATCAGCCATTCTCAGATTAGATTAGGAAGAGCTTACGAGAATAGCTTATAGTTTGAGATATAAATATTGTAATTTTGTTATCAGTTTGTCGCCAAAACAACTTCTTGATAAATCCGTACTTACTAGATAGTTCTAACGCTATATAGAATATACGAGGGCTGTTCAGAAAGTATCGAGACTGAATTTATTATGCAAAAACATACATACATAAACAGGTCTTGAGTCAATCTCCTTCGAAATATTCTGTATTGGCAATAACACACAAAGTCCAACGATGTTTCCAGTCCTCGAAACATTTCTGGAACTCAAACTTTGGGATGGCCTGAAGCTGTTGTGTCGAATTCTGTTTTATGGTTTCAATGTCCTGAAACCGGTGTCATTTTAAGGTGTTCTTGATATTGGGAAAGAGGAAAAAATCAGGAGGTAACATATCCGGCGAGTAGGGAGGATGTGCTACTTGGCTTGTTCCGTGTTTTGTCAGGAACTGCTGCACAAGATTGGTGGTGTGCGCTGGGGCTCCGTCATGATGAAGCATCCAGCGAGAGGACACCCACAACACCGGTTGTTTTCTACGAACAGCCTCTCTTAATCTCCTCATGACGTCCAAGTAGAATTCTTTGTTCACTGTCTGGCCCTGGGGAGCGTTCTCACGATGAAAAATTCCATCTGCATCGAAAAACCCAATCAACATGACTTTGACCTTTGATCGCACCTGCCGTGCTTTATTTGGCCGAGGAGGACCGGGAGTTTTCCATTGTGACGACTACTGCTTTGTTTCGGGATCGTATCCGTAAACCCACAACTCATCCCCAGTGATGATGAGCATCATGAACTCCGAATCGTCGCTTGCACTTTGAAACAAATCAGATGATGTTGCCAGTCGTTAGAATTGATGATCCTCGGTGAGGAGACGCGGCACAAACTTTGCAGACACTCGGTGCATGCTCAAGTCATTTCTCAAAATTTCATCACATGATCCTACGGAAATGTGACACTCCTGGCAATTTCTCGGACTGATACACGACGATCAGAGCGCACCACAGCCTTCACTTGTGCAATCTTGTCCTCATTGCGAGAGGTGGACGGGCGTCACTGTTCACTGATTGACGACCCTCCTTGAATCGCCGGAACCACTCGAAAACCCGAGCACGATTCATCGACTCATCTCCAAATGCTGTTTTCATCATCTCGTAGGTTCGGTGCCCGTTTTACCGAGCTTAAAGCAAAACTTGATACAGATTCACTGATCCATGTTTTCACACACTTCCTTTTTTCGACGAACGTACGCAAACACTCCACGTGAAAGAAGTCAGTGTGACTGAACGGCGCGCTGTACAGACCTACCAATTTTTGTGAGACAAGGTGAAATATGCGCGCATGTGATGCGCACAGTCCCTCCGCTAGGGGTTTTTTGGAATAAATAGAATAAATTCAGTATCGATACTTTCTGAACAGCCTTCGTATGCTCAATAGTCTTTACAGAGTTATTTCGAAACTTTCCACAGAAGGTCATTCAAAATTTATGGAAAAGATTTTGTAATTCGTTTTCTCGTCTGCCTTTTGAGATAAAACTTTGGCAACTTCAGAATAATCGTCTGCTAATGTTTTCTTTTGAAGGGAATGTAAATAAAAGATTTTTTTTTTTGAAAATTGCTCCTAAAATTGATGAAGGGCTCGAAGGTTACGTAACTACGCTTTCCGAAGATGAATAATTCGTCTCAACACAAATTGTGAGTCAATTGAAAAATCTCATTTTTTTGCATTAAAAAGAAAGGTATTTATAATAAATTAAATTTGAAAGGGAAAAAAAGTCTAACTGAGAAAGTAAAAATAAAAAGACGACGACGAAATCTCATCCTAAGAAAGTGAACCATCAAGAAAGTGAAGTCTCTAATCTTAAAAGAAAATACACCGGTTCAAAGATCCATTGCATCTAAACTAGAAATGTCTTCATAAATATTTTTAGTTAAAAAAAAAGTTGTTTAAACCTTAAGTTCCTCTGATTTTGCCAAAACATATTTCTGAAAGAAATATACATTTTAGAAAATTAAATGAAGACAGCTAGCTGCTGGAAAAAGAAAATTTGTGGTAACACTCGATGAGGCATGGATATATTTAAGTGACTATAGCAAAAAAAGATCAATTTTTTTATTGCTCAACTTACGGAACTGACCATTCGAAATGGCTTTGTGAGTGTGTACGGAAAAGTTCCCAAAAGAATTCATAATAGTTGCAAGATTTTGTTAAAACGGCCAATTCAGAATCAAAAAATTCTGAATTAAAAAAAAGCCAAAATTAATTCACTCTACTCTCAGTAGAATATTTTAGAACCAATTTTTGAAGAAGAAATTCCAGTCACACACACACACACACATATGAAAAGGACATTGATAAAATTCAGCTTCATGTGGACAAAGCCTCTAGTCACATGTCTGCCGAGTTGAAACAGGAATAAAGTATTCCATTTGATGAAATACCTGTAAAATCACTTGATGTTTATACAATGGACTTTTGTGCCCTCGGTTTATTAAAATGAACCTTAGGAAAACGGCATCCAAGAACACGGAACAGACTTTGGAAAACGGTTCAAGAGTATTGGTTCAAGAAAATTGGCATGGCATGGAAAATTCGAGCTAGAGCTACTATCAAGTATCATGGCTATCAGAAGCAAATTGCCTCAAAAAATACGGCATTTAAAGATAAAAACTAACTATCACACATACACACAAAGTCGTTTCCATAAAGTGCGAAAGACCTGTATTAGGAAACTACGTTCCTAATTGAAGGTTTTTGATGTCTTTTCTATGGTCACTAACAACTTTTTAAAATATGGGATAGCAAAAAGTACGTTTGTAGCAAAACAATACAGGGTTTAGAAATATTTTTTCCATTAGTCATTGAAAATGGAAAATTTTTTTAGATCCACAAATCGAGCATTCAAAGTAGCACTTTCTGTTTTTTTTTCTCAGTCTGAAAATTTGTTATCATTTGGTATATAACTTGGTACGTTGTAAATTAATTAATGATCAGATTTCCAAAAATTACATTTATCTTTTATTAAAAATAACAAAACCACCAGAACTTATCCATTCGGAAAACTTAACAGAAAATTATACAAAAAAGGAAAATTAGTAACAGAAAGAAAACTATTTTCGTAATTATAATGTTATTCATTGTCCCTTTATATAAAAACAAGTCTTTGTGTGCATATTCTCCAAATATATCCAGAGGCACAAGCAATTCAGAGTACACCTCTCTCACTTTTACTTGATATAAATTCAACTTTCAATATAAATAACACATTACCAATACGTATAAACCTGTTCATATTTTTAAACGTACACAACAAATGACTTAATTTAAAATAAAAACACACACACACAAGTTATATAAAAAAAAGTTTAAGTCTATTCCTACTTAGATCAACAAAGAAAAATTTTATTTTAACTACTTTTTATTAAATAGTTACAATTAATATAAATATGTATATACATATGACAGAATAACAACATTAAGTGGTAATTCATTTTTATTAATTATCATTAAAGTATCGTATTGTCATCCAAAGAAATCGTGTGTATAAAATTTCAGTTCAACTGAATGCTTTAAAACGTGAAAAAAAACCTTTTTCAAGTTTTGACTTAAATCGTCAAAAATGATGTCAACGCGGCTGTATTTGTAATTCTTTGAATAATTAGCTTTAATCAATTAATTTTTATTAATTTTAATTAAATTACTGTATTGTCATCTAAAATAATCATGTATATAAATTTTCAGCTCAACTGAGCGCTTTAAAATGTGATAAAAAAACCTTTTCCAGTTTTGACGCAAGTCGCCAAAAGGGTTGCTAAGTCGCCAGAATTGATGTCAACGTGGCTGTATTTGTAATTCTTTGAATAATTAGTTTTAATAAATTAATTTTTATTAATTATAATCAAATTACTGTATTGTCATCCAAAATAATCATGTATATAAAATTTCAGCTCAATTGAGCGCTTTAAAATTTATTTTATTAACGATTGAAAATTCCACCAAGATAAATAAATAAATATATAGAGAGTGTGAGCTATAATAGTAGGAATTCAATTAAGAACAACGAAAAGCTTCCAAAATGAAAAGTTTCAGAAGCCCTTTGAAAAAACCTATGCAGATTTTTATCTCATAGGTTGAGAACAAAACAATTAAATTTTTGTGATACCTCGCATACAAAGAAATTGTCAATATTTAGTTGCTTTTATGTATATAATGGCCTCTAAACGTCGTGGTACCGATAAGACCAACTTTTTGGTGGTATCTGAAGATATCTTACCATATTCTTCTTGCAACATTTGTTTTAAATGGTTTTAACTCCAATTTTATATTTTTGGACCGCTGATGGTAGTGTGGCCCTCAGATTTTCAATGACACTGATGTCGGGGAACTGTGGATGTTTGTTTTTTTTAACTGCTGCTTACAAGGAAATGACACCACATTTTGAAGTTACGTGCAGAACGTTTGAGATCATCGTCCTTCCGGAGAAAAGGAAATTTCCATCTAAATCCACATTTTTAGCACTTTCTTTAGATTGTTTCGAAATATATCCAAGTAAACCATAATTCCATTATAATAATTAAATTTTCTACCCCGGATGAAGCCATATAACCCCAAACCATTACGGAGCCCTCACTATGCTTAACTGTAGGATGTAATTGTTTTGGATCCAAAGCGGTATAGGGGGCTTTTTCCAAGCGGTGCAGCAACCGTTATTGCCAACAATGTTTAATTTATTTAGTATTATAAATATAACTTTCTTCCAAAAGTTATTGATCTTCAGCTGATGAGTTTTTTCCGTTTCTGATTTTGCAAGCTCTTGAACGGCTTCTTTCTAACAACTCGACTTTTATATCCAGCCTGTCTACTTACATTTCTCTCATTTTTCAGCATTTACATTTCTGTACATGATTTGAGAAGTTTTTGTAGAATGTTTGACTACGCTTACTTCAGAATCAACTTTCATTTCTGTAAAAATTTCCTTTTTGTGATGTTACTCAGAGAATACCTTTCCATCGTCTCCCAAATTTATTTTCAATCAATCCAGAACTGTGGCATCTACCAACAATTTCAGCTATTTCACGGTAACATTTTCCTTTTTTAAATAATCTTAATACAAATTTCCTTACATCAATACTGGTTTCCCTTCGAGGCAATTCCTACAATTTATATATAGCTCACACTCTATATATTTATTCATTTATCTTGGTGGAATTTTCAATCGTTAATAAAATACATTTTTAAGCGCTCAATTGAGCTGAAATTTTATATACATGATTATTTTGGATGAGAATACAGTAATTTGATTATAATTAACAAAATTTTTTTAATTGACTAAAACTAATTATTCAAAGAATTACAAATACAGCCAAGTTGGCATCATTTTTGGTGACTTAGCGACCGTTTCGGTGAATTGTGTCAAAACTTAAAAAGTTTTTTTTCTCACATTTTAAAGCACTTATTTGAGCTGAAATTTTCTATACACTATGGTTTTGGGTAAAAATACTATAACTCAACTATAATTCATTAAAACTAATTAACTGAAACTAATTATTTAAATAATTACAGATACAGCCACATTGGTTTCATTTTTAGCGACTTGGGTCAAAACTTTAAAAAGGTTTTTTTCTCACGTTTTAAAGCTTTCAGTTGAACTGAAATTTTTTATATACAGGATTGTTTTGGATGACAATACGATACTTTAACGTAAAATACTAAAAAATTAATTGCTACTTAATGTTGTGATTCTGTCATATGTATATACATATTTATATTAACTGTAACTATTTAATTAAAAGTAGCTAAAATAAAAATTTTCTTTGTTGATCTAAGTAGGAATTGACTTAAAAAAACCTTTTTATATTACTTGTTTAATTAAAAGTTAGGCTTTAAGTTCATCTAACAAACTAAATTACACAAAAATGATCGTTGAAATGGTTTAAGGTAAGATACCACAGCATTAAATATAAATAGCAGTCAATGACTATATTTAGGGACAGTTAAACATGTGTTTTTCACAAGTGCATTCTCAATTTTTTGAGGCAAAAATCTTCATAGGTTTAATTAAAATGTTATTGAAACTTTTCGTTTTGGAAGTTTTTCGTTGACTGTTCTTTATTTTTACTTTAAATCAAGCCATTTCTTATGTGCAAAAATAAAAACATGTTTACACTTCTCAGTAATGTGTTATTTATGTGTTGAAAGTTTAATTTATCAAGTGAAAGTAAGGTGGAGTCTCAATTGTTTTTGTCACTAAATATGAACGTTTCATATTTTCTTATCTTTCAGAGTAAATATATCGCTATTGGGGTGTATGATTTTGCAATTTCTTTTCCAAACTGCGATATTTTGGTCGGTGCCATAGTTCTGAAAAATAATTACAAAGGTGTTTTTAAGATATGTTATCACACAAAATTAAGTTTTAAAAAAATATTTTTTAGATAAACTTCTGTGAGGAATTGGATTTTAGAACTAACAGCACAAAGCAAACGTGTTTAAAAATAAGTTTCGGATCATAAAATTTATTTATATATAAAATTTCCCCATTTTTTTTAAAAAAATTGACAAGTTCCATATTATTCTAATTTGTGTGTGGTTCATTAACATGCAGGGGATAGGTAAGGCATTCCGTTTCATGTAATTCGTAGGTATGAGAAGCGTGCGTTTGGAAAGACATTTTATTTAACACGAATCAAAATCTGTGGAAAATTTCCAAGGTGAAATTTCTGAAAGCATTCGTATTTGAGTAATAATCAGTTACCTTAAGCAAATTAAAGCAATCCTATTTATCCCTTTTTGTTGAAAATATGTCACAAATCACTACAAGTTTCTTAAAACTAAAAATAAGTCTCAGACACAAGTAATATTTTTTTAAATTAAGTCAATTTCTACTTAGGTCAAAGAAAAATTTTATTCTTGAATTAATATTTGAAAAAAACTGTATCAACATCACGTGTCATCCCCTTCAAGTTTAAAAAAATATATTTGAAGCCAAGAAACAATTCGTTAGAAAAACTTACTGGCGTCATTTGTTAGGGCTGTTTCTAACTTCATCAGTGAGTGAATATTAGCGTCCCATTGTTCAGCTACACGAGGGCTTTTGGCGACGGGCCTCGTAATTTTGAACCATGGTCAAGTGACGAGGACGATGCGGGAACTGGCACACCACTCTCCTAACTTGCACACTACACCAACTAGAAGACGTTTTAGCTCTCAGTATATTTATCGTGCATCACTCCCCTACTTGGGGGTCTTTAGTGGCACTGGGCTCGAACTCATGACACGCCAGCCACGATCCGATACCTTGACCAATAGGCTACCACGACCACTAACTTCATCAGAAAAAACGCAGAATAAATTTAGAATTAAAGTGTGCAATTAATAAATTAAAATTTAAAAAAATGTATTAACATCTAGTCATTCACTACAAGTATAAAAAATATATTTAAACTTCAGTGGATGAATAAAAAGTATTTTATTAACGATTGAAAATTGGAACAAGATATATATACATAAATATATATAGGGAAAGAATGAACTAATAGTAGGAATTGGGGGGGAAAAGATTGACCACACACACATTTTCTTTCTCTTCTGTTAAAATAAACCGGTTCTTAAAAACTATTTTTACTACGTTGATGTTTGGAAGTTGTTTTACAGGATCTTTTTTAAGGTATCCGACTACATTCGGAACCGTGATTTTCAAAAGCGCATAAATGGATAACTTTCATGATATTTAGTGTCGCTTAGATTAGAATATATGCATAAAATTGTTTTAAAAGCATTTTGACAAAAAAAATTTATTTAAGTACAATATTTTGGCAAAAACTAACTTAGACTAATCTTTTGTGAAAAATGCTTCTATTAGAATAATATTTTGCCTGTATATAGCTCTGATCTCTCCACAGGGGCTCAGCTAGAAGTTTTGAAATATATAACTTAGAAGTGGGTTTATTCGTATTTTACGACAACAGAGGGAAGCAAAAAAACGCGAATAATACTCTGAAAATAATGTGAATTTTTCAAAAATTCTAGTTGAGCCTCTGTAGAGAGGTCTGCTCTATATACAGGCAAAATATTATAATAGAACCATTTTTCACAAAAGGAGAACATTTGGAAAAAAGATTATTCTAAGTTAATTTTTTGCCAAAATATTAAATTTAAATAATTTTTTTTGTCAAAATGCCCTTAAAACAATTTTATGCATGTATTTACTCTGAGTGACACTAAATATTATGAAAATTATCCATTTATGCGCTTTTTTAAAATCACGGTTCCGAACGTAGTCGGATACCTTAAAGAGAACTAGCAGTATTAAAAGACATTTTATTGTACATGCAAATGTATGCACAATATGTTGTATGCTGAATTTTGCAAGAACTGCAGGTCTTATAGTTCAGAGAGAGAGAGAGAGAGAAACGGATATATTTATCTATAAATCCACTTAATAGGTAACTCGAACTTTTAAAAACGGGAGCCTTATTAGTGTATAGGTGTTAGAGAGCTACCACACCATAAAGCTCCCATTAACGTACCGGGAATAGTTCAAGTTTTAGAGGGACGGCAAGCTGCACACTTTCTTTAATAACTCTTTTTTTTAAAGCTAAACTTAACAAACTCTGTTCAGATTTTACGAACTTTAAATATTTAAAATACCTTCAAATTAGGAAGCGCACAACCACCCATTAATCATCACTCAGAAATATTTAACATGTTAAAAATATTATTTCTCAGATGTAGGTTTTTTGTCACAGGCCTTCTGTACTCAAGCTTGTGGGTTCGACCGCGGCCCAAGTCGGTGGATTTTTCTGATGCAGAAAATTAACAGTGGCCAAGTCGTATGATTATACGGCATGAAAAAGATCCCTTGAGTGCTCGTTTGGCTTGGATGCTCTAGTCAATATTAAATTCCTAAGTACAAATTTCGCATTGGCAGAGCTCAGGTGCTGCCCTCTGGGGAAGAAACTGAGCGCCAAAATTACTTGCGGTAATAGATAACGCCTAAATGTGGTGCCGCATTAAAAAGTGATACCAGAGCTATGGGAATGTACTGGGTCTGCAAAGGTAGAAATACCAATACACAGCCCCATTACAGATAGAAAAAAAATGGTCTTTAAAATTTCTTCATAAAGAATTGAAGCTTTTTTTTTTATGAGAAAATCTTTTATTATATAAATCCTAACGCATATATCAAAACACAAATCCAAAAATGCTTTTACAAGAAATATCCATTACAACAGTTAAAATTCACTTTAGATAGGATGAATAAGCACCCCTAAATAATTTCAAAACTTTTTGTTTTGTCCGCAAGGTGGATTGAAGCACTTCCGACTCATCTGTGTTTTTTCTTACAATCATAGATGAACAGATTCAATTTAAATCCTTGCAATATTTAAGAAATCTTCATATTCATATGTAAATCAAAATATGTAATTAATAATTCTTTATGTATTTTTCATTAAAAAATGATTTCAGGTTCCCTCGCGATAATACGTCATCTTTCTCAACAAGACCAAATATGCAGGAAAAAAATTACTCAAATGAATTTGTAGAAGTTCTCTCTTTGAATCTTCTAATGATGCTGTAAACTGTTTCGGTCATAGAGCATACGACAATCCACCAAAATGTTGAAAATTCAATCATCAGACATGCTTTCAAGAATCTCAAACATGTTAACAACAATTCATATGTATCCCGACATACGAAGTAAATTAAAGGTCGAAGTTTACGTTGATGTTTCAAGAATCTTTCGCTTGATATGCTTAATCTTATCATAATCCCAATAATAAATTTGTACTCTTTTTGAGCTTCTTCCTGTCGTCTCTCCTTCTCCATGAAGACTTTTAACGTCAAATGGTCCATGAACTGCTCGACATTTTTCAAGATTTCAGCGAATGTAAGGTTTTGAACTCTGTCCGGGCATTGATAACACATCCTCAACATTGTCGGAAGCACTATCATAGAGAAAGTCGTCCTCATCCTCTGCAGAATCATAGTCGTTCCCTGCATAGGACTAAATTGTATTATCGAGATATTTCTGAACACATCCACCATTACTGAAATGACGACAGCAAGGATATTCGGGAGCGGCATTTTGAAAAGAACTTTCGATGAGAGATTCTGAAAAGAGAAAAAGAGGGGAAATTTATTCAAACATTTGATATGATTACACACATGAATTTTTCACCTATAAGGAGCCATGGTACAATTTACACATTTTTTTCTTGGTTTCCACAGTTACTCGTTTGGGAAAATTAATGGTAGCGGGAGAGTTAAGAAATTGATTTATTTACGTCACAGCTGTACACCAGCTAATTGTACACTATATTGTGTACAATGTAATATTTTTAAATAGAAGTTATTCATACTATATATTAATTACTTCTCTCTCCTAACTTCCACACCACACGTTTGACTTCAACAGATTTAACGCGCATCACCCCTCTACACGGCGAGTCATCAACGATACTGGATTCGAACTCATGACATAACGACCACGAATCCATTATCTCGATCACAAGGTTACCGTGGCCCCCTCATCTGTGAGCGGAGTGGTATTTTTGTCCCGGTCATCGGAGCGACGTCAGTTGAAGAGATCCCGCGATATTTAGGGGAGAACGTGTGGATGTCAACGTTGTTATTCACTGAAATAAGCCGATTTTTCACTTGTGGGACGCGAAAATGTCTCACCAACTATGTGTATGTATTATAATAAACAGTTTGTGTGTGTATACTGCTCAAAAACAATTATGTACACTGCTCAAAACAATTAGGGAGCAAGCAAAAAAGTGAAGAAAACCGTGTGAGACAGCCACGTATTGGCATACAATGCATAGTACACGCGTATCAATGCGCAATACAGAAAAAAGGTAAAAAAATTTGGAATTAAGCTTTAATTCTTTGAAAATATGGAAAAAACATGAAAAGATGATTTAGGGCAACAATTTGGTTACATGTAAACGATAAAAAAAAGGTACTGTTTAGACATGATGCATGTTTTAATAGGGCGTGTGGTCTCCTCAAACAGCTAAGACTGCTGCACACCTGTTTGCCATGGATGCGATGAGGTTATCGATCAGACTTTGGGGAATACTGTTCCACTCCTCAAGAAGTGCAATCTCCAAGTCTCGAACAGTAGCAGGCGGCCTTGGTCGCGCAGCAATGCGTCGTCCGAGCATGTCCCAAACATGCTCGATTGGGTTCAGGTCAGGAGAGCACGCTGGCCATTACATACGCTGTATTGTTTCAGCTTCAAGCATGTTCTCCACCAGACGAGCTCTATGCGGTCGGGCATTATCATCCTGGAAAACAAAGGAATCTCCAATGGCTACAGCGTAAGGGATGACATAAGGTCGAAGTATCTCGTCTGCATACCTTCGGCCCGTCAAAGTGCCATTCCGAATTATATGCAGGTCCGTACGTCCGCCTATGCTGATTCCACCCCATACCATCCAACCAGCTCTTCTGTATTGTGATCTTTCACGAACGAATGCGGGGTTATTTCGAGTGCCCCTGTCTCTCCATACAAGAACACGTCGGGTGTCACTCTCTAGACTGAATCGGGACTCGTCTGTAAACAGCACTTGGCTCCAATCATGTTGCTCCCAATCTCAATGTTCAGCAGCCCATCTTCTTCGGGCCGCACGGTGGTGTGGGGTCAACGAAATGCAGACCATTGGCCTACGTGCATAGAGCCCTCCCTCATGAAGCCGATTACGTGCTGTTTGGCTCGACACCCTTCGTCCTGTTGCCAAGAGCAACTGTCTTTGCAGCTGCGTAGCATTCTCTGTTCCGTTTCGACGGGCTGTTAACTGTATATACCGGTCATAACTTGATGTAGTGGCACGTGGCCGACCTGCCCCTGGTCGACGTCTAACATTTCCTGTTTCTTTGAATCGATTCCACATCCTTGCAACAACACTTCTGGCGACTCCAACAGTGTCCGCGACACTACGTTGTGTTTGCCCGGATTCCAGTCTGCCTATAACACGCCATGCCATGGATTCCGGTAAATCACGTTGTTCAGACATTCTCAAGTAACCTTGCCTCAAAAAAAAAAAAAAAAATACTGCGCAATCGAATTTCACAGTTACGGCAATAAAACAGACGTTTTTGCAACATCCCGATTTCTGCACTTATCTCCTTTTTCTCGTTTTTGACGTCATGAACTTTGATTTGCATATAAAGTTTTCTTTTTCCGTTTCCTGGTAGTCTTTACATTACGGATGATTCATTTTGTTACTTATTGGTATACATCTTTGCTTACTTTTGTTAAAATCATGTGCTCCCCTAATTGTTTTGAGCAGTGTAATTAAAAACTAACAGTTTAATTTTTAAGGAAAAAACTTAAAATTTATAAAGTGATTTTAAAATGCTACTCTCTTTTCTACGAAAAATGACGTACCCACAGGACATTTGGTAGCTAGTTTGATATTTGGGGGCATGGAACCAAGCGCCGCTTGGCGCGATAAAGGAATCACGCCAAGCGGCGCTTGTTGTTGCTGGAATGAAATCCATGAGGGAGGCCTAGCGGTAATTTAATGATATACAATAATTTTAAAGACTTGTTTGGAAATACATTGAAATTAATTTCAAATGAGGATATAGGAAAAGATTGAGAATGAACAACATTGTGACATTGAACAAGATCATGAACAATACATTGAAATGTATTTCAAATGAAGGATATAGGAAGAGATTGAGAATGAACTAGATCAATCAATAAATAATGAATATCAATATAATATAAAAAGTAAAAATGTGTACTAATAGTAATATTCCAGTTTATAATAATCTTATAATGTAATTTATAATAGTAACATATAATGTTTATAGAGTATGATTTAATAGTGATTATATATAATGAGTCGCCCAACCGGTATAGTGGTTAGAGACGCTGACTGCGGTGCCGTGACTGGGTTCGAATCCCAGAGAAGACATGGATGTTTGTAAATGTATAGTGCCTTTGCGGCATGGGGGTACTCTAAACAGCCGTCAAGCAGCAAGTCCTCATGTGGTTGGTGGAAGGCCCCTGAACACCCCCAGGGTTTTCTCCCTCTAAATTGGGGTGGAACCAAGCAAAAACGTACCTTCACCTGCATGGTGCTCAAAGCTAAGGCTAACGACAGGCGTAAAATTTCTAGCCATTAGCCGCGATGAATTTCGCGGGCCTCGACCTGACCTCGTCAGGCAGGTGGCACAAGTCGCAACGTATATAATAATCATAATATAATTTAATAGTAATTATAAAAAAAAGAAAAATCATCGTATTGTAATCAAATAAAAATGCACAAGAATACTCATATTACGTAATAATTATAAATAAATAACGTAATATTTATAAATTAATATAAAAGACAATTATAAATAACGATTACATGATTATTACATGAAGTAACTATTGCATTTTAATATTACATTAATAAAATTACTTAATATATATTAAAATTAATAACGAATATTAATTACAAAATACTGAAAACTTGCAATTTTCTAACTGCAAGTTCCCTCAACAAATTTCATCGAACAAGGAACGTTCAATAAAAGCATTTTTGAAACGTAAAATAAAGTGAAAATAAACGATTTATAGCGATAATCAAAAGTGCAACACTCGTTCTTTAAAAATATATATATAAATATATTATTCCTCGCCCATATTAGAAATATCCATAGTCGAAAATAGCACAAAATCAAACAGATTGATTGATTGAATATTAACGTCGCACAGTTCAGCTACACGAGGGCTTTTGGCGACGGACCACGTAATTTTGAACCATGGTCAAGTGACGTGGACGACACCTGAGCTGGCACCTCCCTCTCCTAACTACCACACCACACCAACGGGAGGACGTTTCAGCTCTCGACAGATTTTACGTGCATCGCTGCCCTACACGGCGGGTCTTTAGTGGAACTGGGCTCGAACTCTTAACAAGGCAAGCCACCTTCCGATACCTATACCACTCGGCTACCGCAGCCACCAAAATCAAACAGAAGACGGAAATAGAACAATTACACTGAAAATGGTTAAATTTTTAAAGAAATCGCAGTAACATCGTCCGAAATTAATAGGGTTACCTCGGGGGAAAACACCAATAAGTTATTTACAATAAACGTTATCCCCATGGCAACCACATCACCAGACGATAAAAGTATCAAGGTAATCATATTGTAATGTTATCGCCCATTTTTGCGAACATAAACTTGGCGCGTGCCCTCTGATATCAAACTAGCACCGAAATTGGAACAAATCAAACTATGTATATTAAAAGTTGGTATGGGTTTTGCGATAACATGATTGGTATTAGCAATATACTTTTCATGAATGCTTATTGAAAAATCCGTAAAAGAAATGCATCAATTCTAAATTCAAATTTTTTTAAAAAAATAAGTATGGCTTTGATTCAAAAATACATACCAACTTTTGTTACATGTATTACCAGCAATAGTTAGAAAAAATATTAAAGCATTTGAAATGATAGACGAAAAGTCTTGGCCTTTTAAAAAAAAGACAAACTAGATATTTTATCTCTCCGAGATAAGTCAGTTTAAAGTTTTGATTCGCCATTGGGATGCAAATAAAAACTAACCTAAAAGTTATCATAACTGTGCGTATTTTAAACATAAAGCTTTCGAATTTGGCGACATTATAGAGTTATATAAAGGATAATTTAGGCTAAAAAAATTAGACTTTATAGATTTTCGTCAACTGAATCGTTCTGCATTCTTTTAAACGGTAAGAAAAAAAAACTGCAGTTTTACTATGAGTATAAAATTAAGGTTTCTCCTAAGATTTGAAATAACTTGTGAATACTTTTTGTAACACATTTGTGTGTGTTTTAAGAAATAATTTTTCTAACTTCAAAACAAAAATTTAACTATAAATCTTTGAGCACATATTTTAATTCTGACTTGTAGACAATGCAGGCGTTTCATCGAACTAAAGCTTCCTTATCAAGACAACGAGAGGACAACTCGCTCACCGAAATTCCACACTTCAGCAGGTTGGCTTTGAGCCTTTGTACAGTACTTCTTTTCAAGGACAGCAGTACTCGAGCAACCAACTCGACAGATACATCGGCTGAGAGTTACGAACACCGAGCTTCAAGAGATTTCGTTAGAAACTGCTTTCTTGAACAGTTCCACTTGCAAAAACTCAAGCAGATGAAGTCTCTTGTTGCAGACAACGTACAAGCAGATTCTAACCTCGTTTGACTCGACCGTTGTGTCAGAGGTCCCAAATAAAGTCTCATGGAAAAATTCCAGAACGGTCGATTCCACAGACTTCTCGATGGTTCCTTGACGATCCCATTTTTCTCAAAATTCGTCACCAAGTGGTTTCCCTGATTCGTCTTATAGGGATGCCATAATCTTATTCAAGTTTATGCTGGTAAGGGAACTTTCCCTGTTTCCCTACTCAATTTTCCCCACAAAAAGAGCAAAGCCGCAGAGTGAGCAGCACACGTTTCAATATTCATCTCATATTCTTTCATTACAATATTTTACGAATTTTATAAACTTTTTCAAATTGGGCAAATGCAACCATTCATTAATCACTCATTCCTCCTAAAAATGTTACATTTTAAAATTTACATGTCTTTATAAAGTAGAAAACTTTTTGCACAAGAAATTCTTTATTAAATCCTTACATATATTAAAACACAATGAAAATACAGGGTGTTTTTACATGAAGTATCCATACCAGCAATTAAAATAATAAGTCATTAATATACGCACATAAAATTCCCTTTAGATAAATGAACAAGCTGCTAGATAATTGAAAAATCTGCTGTTCTGTCTGAAAGAACAGTGTTAGAAGACTGTTCTTTCTAATAATTATATAAAATAATCTATGTACTGTTAATCCTTGAAAGTTTAATTAATCTTCAAATTTAAATCAAAATATGTATAGGTCTATGTTTTTTTTCCCATTGAAAAGTTATTTTAGGTTCCTTTGCGAAAATCCAATGTAGTCTTGTTCTATGAAATCACATATACCGAAAAAAACCTCAACACATGATTTTGTAAAAAGCTATTTGTTTTCGAATTTCCGAACGATGATGTAAACTGTCCAGGCGGATGAATAAACGATATTCGATAAAGAAGTTGCCAACTCAAGCATTATTTTAGCTTTCAAAAAACTTGGGAAAACAAAAATCATGTCCCATAGATCACAACATATAGAGTAAAGAAAAGGTTCCAAATAAGGATGATGTCTTGCTACTTCTTCGCCTGCCGTTCTTAATCTCCTTATACTTCCAAGAATAAATTTATACTCTTGCTGGGTTTCCATTTCTCGCCTCTCCATCTCGGCGGAGGCTTGTATCGTCAGATAGTACATGAACTGCTCGATATTTTTCAAGATTTCCGAGAATGTAAGATTACGAACTCCGGCAAGGCATTGATAACATGTCCTCAACATTGTTGGAAGTGCCATCAGAGAAAGAACCATCTTCTGCAATATCATAGCTGTTCCCCGCATAACACTAAATTGTATTATCAAGATGTTTCCGAGAAAATCCGCCATTCCTGAAACAAAGACAGCAGCGATGTTCAAGAGCAGCATTTTGGCAAGAGCTTTAGGCGAGTGATTCTGAAAAGAAGGGAAATTTATTCAGACATTCGATACAGATTGCATACAAGAAATATTTGATCTTTAAGCAGTCGCAGAGAAATAAAACACCTGAAATAATTTCACTACATGACAATGAAAAGCTTTCAAGAAGCAAATTGTGGTTCATCCATAGATTAAAAATGACTTATGAATACTTTTAATACGGCATTTGTTTTAAGAACTAATTTTTCTAACTTGTGTAAGGAAAAGTTCACTATAAATCTTTGTGCACATTTCAACTTTCACTTAAAAGCAATTATGACATCTCACTCATTATGTAAGCTCCCGCATTAAGATATTAACGCTCGTATTCACCGCTAACCTGACCCAGCGATGAAACCTGGAGTTAAGTAACCAGCAGTCAACCCCAGGTTAGAACTCCAATTCACAGCTCTTTTTCGACCTCCAGTTACTTGACTCTGAGTTTCTTAACTTGGATTTACTGGTCGATTCCCATTGGTCGGAATAAACCCCGTGACTTCCGGCTGGAGCTACAATTTCTATCTTCGCCTCGTGCCAGCTTGTTTTAACCTCGTGTATCGCTATCTGTTTAAAATGAATGCCAACAGAATTTATTTTACGCAGTACGAAAAAGAGTTGGTGTTGGCTTTGATGAAGCCGCACTTACATATAATAGAATTTTCTGGTTTCCAGTTTTTCTAAAAAAAAAACAAATTGAGTAACAGTGGAAACTTTCTGAATGGTATTCATCGTAAACTAAAAATCTATCCAAACTCAAACTACTTCAAAACTTGCACGAAAACGTAAACACTCGAAAAATCGCTTACTGCGCATGTGTGGTTAAAACTAACCCGGCTGTGACCCTGGGTAAGGATTTTTTAACTTGAACCGGAGTTAAGTTATTAACTTGCGATGGTGAATAACGTTTTCAGCGAACCCCCGGTTTCCTTCCTCTAACCGGCGATCAGGTTAGCGGTGAATATGGGCGTCAGACAACGAGAAGACATTAAGTCCTCCGCTACATCAAAGTATTCAATGGAGTAGACACTACATAAAAGGTCTTTGACAGAACTAACCTAACCGTTACGAGTTCTTTATTCGATCAACCCAATATAAAAAGTTCTGGCATTATGAAGTTGTTCTTGAACGTCACACACTGAAGCAAAAAGAAGGCTGTTGGTTACAGCCCTGTAATTTTAAAACTCGTTTAGTTGACATAGACGCCACATGAGTTCTCTCTCGACTCTTCAAATTTCCCCACCATAGCAACGGGAGTGAATATCTATTAGCACTGTAAAGCAATGCGAAGGCTTTTGGCGACGGACCTTGTAATTTTGAACCTCGGTCAACATACAAGCGTAACACCTGAGGTGGAATCTTCTCTCCAAACTACTGAAGGTCTTAAGACTATCACACACGCATGTCTCGAACAACCATTTTGGGAAATTTTTCAAGCAGCTGCGAGAGTGAAGGGTTGCCGTAAGCGAAACTATACGTTCTTACCTCAGCTGCGCCCTATCTTCACATTGAAGAATTACTCGCCGAATTTTATGCTTCGGAAAACGAACATACAATACTGTTCCTTTATCCCACTCGCGCTTTTGTTGGCGGTCGTAAGCAGAAATGGAGCGCCATTTCTGATGCGTTTAAAAAAACCGAGACTGCCATCTTTACCGTCATCTTGTTCAAGAGGTAGGGAGACAAAGAACCCAATTAACTGGAATTTCGAGCAATTCTCTCAGCTCACTGCGAAAAGCTCTTCGTCGTTGCTATGGCAACACGTAGAAATGGCTCAAAAGGGTTGTTTGAATGGAAAATTGCTCTAAATACGTATACGTTCGATGAGGCCATTGCCACTGTCCTACCACGGCTGAGCCAACAGAGTTTGGAGCTTTGTGACAAATTTAAAATGCCGCAGTCACTCTGCACTGGGTTTTCAATGGCACCAAGACTAGAACAAACGACCCAACAGCAATAACTCTGGCCACTAGTTCAGTCAGGATCACTCGACTACCGCGACGGATTGCAGGCGAAAAGTATACCCCTGTCAAATGCGAATATGATAAGGACGACATATATATATATATAGAGAGAGAGATGATAAACTTGCTCGACAACTTACTAGATTCAGTGGCAAAAATATGTTACAAGACAAATTTAGAATAGTTTAGAATAATTTGAGATTTTTCTAGAAATCTCTCTAAAATTGTAAGGCTCGTATGAAAACCATGCAGTAGAGTGAAGCTCAGTTCTAAAGTTCAGGAGTGACGTTGCGTCTCCTTCACCTGGTGTGATGTTGCGACTGCAGATTTGAGTTTATGTATTATAATGCTTGTTTTGGCGTCCTATTTTATGTAAGCATTGTTTCCTAATGAAATAAAACACTGTACTCTCTATAAATAAATATATCCAGAATGAAATGTAAATTTACCATAAAATAAACAGCTTGTATATTGTCAATTTATCATATTCTTCACTTCCATAATTTATCGAAAGTGAAGAGGATGGAATATTAGATTTCTTACCTATAAGGAAACTAAATTATTCAATATTGAGATTAATCGTTTACAAATCTGGAGACAAATCCAAGTTATTGAATTTCTGGGTGGAAGCGGGGGGTATCTCCATAGGCTATCAGTGATGAATTTCGAACTTGAGATTGGTTGAAATTAACATTGCTGCATGTAACTTTCAGGATTGTAACATTTACTAATGCAATGATCTTATTCGGCCAAGATGCATCAAATGCTTGTTAATTTAATAAAAAAGGTATCAGATACAAAGTCGAAAAAAAATGGAGTCGAAAAGAGATGCTAGTTGTATCCTGGGGACGCTTACCAAAAATAGCAATGTAGTAAAAATAGGATCCCTTAGACAAAGATCCTAAATATGAAACTGGACCAAATTTATATCGGAGAGTGTTACGCGCTAAGCGCAGTTTGGCTCAACTAAGGAATCGCGCCAAGAAGCGCTCGTTGTCGAGTGACATGGAATCCAAGAGGGCGGCCTAGCTGTAACAAACTGTCAGGAAAATTTTAAAGAACTGTTTTGAAATATATTGAAGTATATTCCAAATAAAGAATATAGGAATAGATTAAAAATAGCCAATATAACTCAATTAGATTATTGATAATATAATCATATAATAATTGTCTAAAATTATAAGCATAAAATTACATAACGTTAAAATTAATAATGAATATCAATTAATTGCCGATAACTTGCAATATTTCAAAAACTCCGAGTTCCTTTAATGAATTTCATTGAACAAAGAACGCTCGAAATCGCAAAGGGGAAATGCACAAGTGGCAGCAATTAAAAGCACAGCCCTAATTTTTTTAAAGAAATATCCTGGAACTCACCAATGATATTAGAAATACCGATGTTCGGAAATAGCACAAAATTTAACAGAAGACTGAAGCAGTAGATTGGAAAATGGTTGAAATGACAAACCATTAAATTTTTAAGGAAATCGAATTAAAATAGTTTGAGAGAAATAGGGTTACTGCCGAAAAACTAATAAAAACTATAATATCCGTCATCCCCATGGCGATCACATTACCACACGATAAAAATGCCAAGGCTATCATACTGTAATGTTATCGCTCATCTTGGCGAACATAAACTGCGCGTATCACTCCGATATCAAATTTGCATCCAAGATACTTCCAAGTTTAGATACTTGGTCACAGAACTCCACTCAAATCCATTTGCATTATACGGCCACCTTCCATTTTCATACTGTAAATGATGTAACGTGAAGTTAGTTCAAATAAATTCAAATTCCATTTGTTTAAATTGTTCGTAAACATCGCACTCACAGCTCCAGCTAGGAGAACTCTTCAAGAAGTGTTTTTTTTTTTATCACGATGAGGGGAAACTCCAATTTCCTTAATTTCACACGTTTGAAAGTGTTCCTTTACAACAACAAAAAAGCAAAAAATTTAGGAAAACATTTATTTAAACAGTCATATGGATACAATTCATAAAAAGCATATACATTTTATTTGATAAAATATTCTAAATCTCTTGAGATTTAATTGTAGTTGATTTAAAAATTCACGAAAATGTCAACTGAACAAATTAATCTAAAACTTAACATTAATGTGAAAAAAATCGAGAGTCAGTAAATCTGCTGAAGTATTCTTGCATACTTTTTAGTGCCAACAATTGCCTATTTCGGTATAAAAGATTAGATTAAAATTAGATTTCATTTAAAACCTTCGTGCTTTACAATGTACTCATTAATGGGGAAAAATCCATTTCTTTATCGGTATTCGATGTCTAATTCAAAGCTTTCTTTGCGCATTCTAATGTTTAAAAACAAATTCTTGGATTTACTCAGTGGCCATTTGACTGAATTTTTTTTTGTTTCCTATTATCCAATGGCTTAATTGCAAAACAACTTAAATCCGTTCACTGGAAACAATTCAATTTAATAGCGATTTAGCTGCAGGTTAATCTTGGAAACTGATTTCGTCAAGAATTCTATTATTTTGTAGAGACAACCTTCCAAAGTTACAGCACTGTATAAGAAGAAATATTTCAAGCAATTTGCCAATAAGTAATAATATGCATTGAAAATAGAACCCAATTGGATCGAGTTTCCATCAAGTACTAGCGTCTGTCTGCAGAGTCTTTGAAACCAAAACGGGCTTTCGAGAATATAAATTCTACATTTTCTTATTTCTGCGTTCCGTCTGGATTTCCCAGCAGCAATGCTAACCAATACATAGTACAAGCAATGTTCAAGGACCAACAAGGAATTTCTGATGTCGAAATGACGAATGCTAACAAGTTTGATGTAGCACTCTTGTAAAACTCTCCAAAAGAGATAACAGGCGGAAAAAATTTTCATAGAGAAAATGCAGATGTTATGGGCAAGTGCTCGGAAGTAATTCATTATGGTCCTAATCATTTCTGGAAATATAGTTGACCAGTAATCCTGAAAGGAAAAAATAAACTGTTATTTTCATAAATTAGGAGTTACTACATAGATCGACTATGGTCAGAAAAAAATCCGGGGACTGAGTTCATTCCCCAGGTCTTCTCCCTCAAAACTGGGGTGGAAAGAGTGAGTGAATATTAAAAAGAGTGTGTGAATATTAAAGTCACGCTAATTAGCTACTCGAGGACTTTCAGCGATGGACTTCGTAATTTTGAACCATGATCAATTGACGAGGACAATACCTGAACTGGCCACCCCTTCTAACTTCCCCACCACACCAAAGAGAGGACGTTTGAGCCTTAAAAGATTCATCGCCTCTTTATCAGATGGATTTTCAACAGTTATTGGCATGACACACCGTCCACGAGTTCGTTACGTTGACCGCATGGGATTCAAAGCTGCGGATAACGACTGACGTAAAGTAGCCCCTTGCCACAATGAAATTCATGGGCTTTGATGCGAGATCGTCGAGTGAGTGAATATTAACTTTCCGGTCCCCTTAATATTTGTGAAAAGTTCTTTGTGCGTGAAATACGTTTTCTGCATAATAACGAATAAAACAATCTAGTCTTATTCAAACAGCTAACACACTAAATGATGGGAAAATATTTCAAATTAAGCCAATTTTAAATAAATATTTACAATCAAAGCATGGCATAGCAAAAAATATAGATCTATGACATTAGCAAGTCGGGTGTTATTGTGTAAAAAGAATTTTTAAGTATATAAATTTCATATTTCGTTTTAAGCTATATACATAGAAGAATGGGAAAGTTATTAAAATAAATATAACTTAATTACAGTCGGACCCCGATTTACCGAACCCCTGTTTAGAGAATTTCTTCCTTCTCCCCCCTCCCCTCCCGAATTAAAATGAAAGCAAAAAAATATTAAAGAATATTAAAACCCGAATCAACGCATTATTTCAACAGCCGAATTTTTTTTTTATCAGCTTAGATTAGAAAACAATTGGATTTCTTTTCAAATTACATATCCTTTTTGTCCGGAACAGAAAAAGGCTTTTCTTGCAAGCAGAATATTTTGACGTGAAAGGGTGCAGAGCATTGTTAGACTACTATGCATATGAGTCGTGAGGGTAACCTTTCACGCTAGTTTTGAAGAGGACAGGAAATGCCTTATCTCACTCCACAATGCTTGATTTGATTGATTGATTGATTATTAACGTCGCACTGTTTAGCTACACGAGGGCTTTTGGCGACGGACCACGCAATTTTGAACCATGGTCAAGTGACGTGGATGACACCTGAGCGAGCACCCCCTCCCCCTCTCCTAACTACCACACCAACGGGAGGACGTTTCAGCTCTCGACTGATTTAACGTGCATCGCTGCCCTACACGGTGGCTCTTTAGTGGTACTGGGCTCGAACTCGTGACATGCCCACCATTATCCGTTACCTTGACCAGTGGGCTACCGCAGCCCTGCGGGACCGTTGAGAAGGTGGCATTAGAAATAGCAATACGAGTTCATTTCGCTGTAGGAAGATAAACCATCACATTCAACCATGAAGGATTTTAATCTTTTCATTTGACGTTAGTCTTTAATTTTTTTTGAGCGAGTGAATATTAACATCACGCTATTCAGCTACTCCAGGGCTTTTGGCGACGGACCTCGTAGTTTTGAACCATGATCAATTGACGAAGACAATACCTGAACTAGCACCCTTTCTAACGTCCACACCAACGGGAAGACGTTTGAGCCTCGACAAACTTAACGTGCATTGTTTCCCTCTGCACGGTTAGTTTTCAGCGGTACTAGGTTCGAACTCATAATATGCCTGCCACAAGTTCATGATCACCAGGCTCTTTCTACGAAATTTCGTAACTGAAGTTTTGTTGAAGCGACAGTTTGTATTCTGTTAAGGGGGAAATTGGGAAAAATAGTTGAACGTGGCAACCTACACAAAAAATAAAGTGTCAGGTGCCATGCAATAAGAACTTATCAAAGCTCTTCAAATGGCGGTCAATTCATGTAAGCCATTCGAAATAAGGACAAAGATATTCAACCGTACGAGAAGTTGAGTCAATTATTTGAAATTCAGGAAATGGTAAGTTAAAGCAGCCATACCGGTGGAAGTCGCCAAAGCTACTATTTGCGCCAAATTCTGATTGCTTAACAGCACTACATCCCGACTACTAAGCGAGGGGCTTTTGGTTATGTTTACGAAAATTGCATCATCGTGCGTTTTTTATAAATATTTCATCATAATAAGCATACTTTTTCAGAACTTCAACTGCCATTTTTAGGCTTCATCCGAGTTTCTAAAAGGGAAAACAAGGAATTTGAAACTAATCTGGAAGGCAGAAAAATATTTACTTCGTCTGAACGGTTTACGCTATTATTAGCGTTGGATTTGGAAATACCACGAGAGTTATGGGGAAACTACGCCTACCCTATAGGTAAAGAGGGTTTTTTTCTTGGGTATAGAAGTTTAAGTTGGCATTACTTTCCAAGATGGCGACCGATTTAACAGCTGTCAAGTGATTTATTCTCAGTTTGGTTTGGCAATTCATCAAAACAATCATCAAGCAAGGCGTAGATTCGTCGAATGGGCCCAAAACGAGATTGCCGTTGTTCCCGCTTTTCATAAGCGAATTTTGTTTAGCGATGAAGCGCACTTCTGGTTGAATGGCTACGTCAACAAACAAAACTGCCGCATTTGGAGTGAAGCTAATCCACAAATGTTGAAACACCGTTACATCCAGAAAAACTGACTGTTTGGTGCGCTTTATGGGCTGGTGGAATCATTGGTCCACACTTCAAAAACGATGAAGGCCACAACGTTACAGTCAGTGGTGATCGGTATAGAGCCATGATTACCAACTTTTTCATTCCTGAATTGAACAATCATGATGTCCAGGAGTTGTGGTTCCAACAAGACGGCGCAACATGTCACACAGCTCGTGCCACAATCGATTTATTGAAAGACACGTTTGGTGACCGCCTAATTTCACGTTTTGGACCTGTGAATTGGCCTCCAAGGTCTTGTGATTTAACACCGCTAGACTATTTTCTGTGGGGCTATATTAAGTCATTTGTCTATGCGGATAATTCACAAACGCTTGACCATTTGGAAGACAACATTCGCCGTGTTATTGCCGATATACGGTCACAAATGTTGGAAAAAAGTCATCGAAAAGTGGACGTCCAGATTGGACTACATCCGAGCCAGCCGTGGCAGTCCTATGCCAGAAATCATATTTAAAATGTAATGCCACAAGATTATCTTTCGAATAAAAAGAAATTCATGTCAATCTAATAATGCATCGTTGTTTTATTGCAATTTAAAGTTCTATACCTCTAAAAAAAACACCCTGTATAAACTAGGCGAGTGTTTATTAATATTAAAGTACAAAGCAACATGAAGGCCTCATAATTTTTAATTATTGTCAAAGGACGAGGACAACACTCAAGCTGGCAACCATCTCTTTTAATTACCACACCAATGAAATAACTTTTAGACTCGACATGTTTAACGTACATCATGTCCTTTACACGTCGGATCTTCAGGTACACTAGGGCTCAATATCACAACCACTAGGCTATTGTACGAACCAGGACCTTGGGTCCTAACAACCATCCCTATACACTCAATATTTACTAATTAAAACTCCTTCATTATTCACAGCAAAAACAAGTATTTGCAAAACTTGTTTAAATAGGAATGACCTATTCGAATTTCAATTCCGATTTCAATCAAATCCAATTTTACTTTAATATTTCTTTCAGAATAATAAAGAATAACTATGAAAATATTCATAGATACAAGTTGAAGATTCTGGGGTCACGCAACAGCAATTAAGAGCTTAATTTATAGCAATAAAATTTAATTTCCACTTGAAAAAGAAGGTGCAAACCTCCCCTTATAAGAGTAAAGTCTTTGAGTATCCATAAGGAATGTATACTACGTCTACACAAACATTAATATAAGATAGTTATCGAGTAAGGCATTTATATCTGGGTTAATTGTACCGTAACTAGTTAACTGATTGACGAGCATGATCGTCATGGAGAAGTTGCAGGATCTTGTGTATTGACGAGTATACTATTCATGCGTAAGAAATATATACCGTTGGCTATTCAAATTGTAGTTTTAGAAAACATTCCCAAATTTTAAGATGCTTAGAATATTTCGAGGTCAGGCTGACGTAAAAAAATATATATATAAAATTTAAGAACTCGTGCGTCTATGTATGCACAGGCTCCAACAGCGTATAAGTTTATATAAATAATATATGTGGGATGAGACAATGTTTTTTTTATATGTTAGCATAAAAAGGGCAAAGTCATAAGTCAAAAAGTCGATTTATAATAGGGTTCATTCAGGTATGGTCAGCCATGAGGCATGCGTGAAGCCGAGATTGCACCGAGACTATTGATAGCTACTGTCCCGAAGTTAAATAGCTATCGAGTGGTTGACAATTGTTTGAAGTTAGAACCATGTGCTGACATTAGCCACTGCCTGCAGGCTAAAGATTAGTAATTTTATTGGGGTGGGAAGGGATTACACATCTATTCGACAACTTCCTTAGAGCAGTGTTTCTCAAACTGTGGAGCGCTCCCCCTAAGGGGGGGCGTGATAACTCTACAAGGGGCGTGAGCATATTGAAAAGTAGAAAATATTATTTAAGGAAATTATTCATCAATGAAGGCAAAAAAACCCCATTGAGACATAATAAATGAAACTCACATTTACATTGATATATAATGCACTTATAAAATATATCAGTGCTGAACAATGTGTTTTATAATTAATTTAACAGCACTAAGTTAAGATCAAGTTTAATAATTAGTGACGCCATGAGCTTGTCATAGAAATTTATAACCAAAATATTAATATTTATATGGATAATTTATACAATTTACAATTAATGCATCAATTGCCGAATAAAAGTTACGGGATTCGCTCCTAAATGCCACAGTTTTCCTCATATGTGCGCGTATGTGATGATATGTGCGCGTATGTGATGTATTGGGGGCGTGGAAGAAAATGAATAAGTAAGCAAATCCTCTGAACATTATCAAGGTACTTTTATTGCATGTTTCGAGATCATGCTTCGGAAAGACATATATACGACCAGAGCAATTTTCCCTTTGGTTGAGTGAGACGTTTATATACGTCGGTGGTACTTAAGAGGTTAAAGTCGTGTTGTAGCTTTAGCGTCAAAGTATAGTATTATTCAATTAAATACATTGTTATTTTTATGGAAGGGGGCTGCGATGAAAATTATTGAATATTGGGTCACAAATAGTGAGAGTTTGAGAAGCACTGCCTTAGAGTCAAGATAGGTAGAAAATATTTTGTCAGTATATACAGTGGCACAAACAATTAAGGATACACCTTACTTTTACTTGATAAATCCAACTTTCAATCTAAATAACACATTAAATACAGGTGCAAACGCGATTTAATTTTCCACACGTAACAAAAGGGTTAATTTACAGTAAAAACGAAAATCAACAAAAAAAATATCTAAAATTAAAAATTTCACAAGTATTTGAAATAAAAATAGGCAGATCTTTACCTCAAAAAATTGAGGATACACCAACGAAATTTTTGTGACATATCACATACAAAGACAGTGTCAGTATTTGGTTGCATGTCCTTTGGCTTTTATAATGTCCTCCAAACGTCTTGGTACCGATTTGACCAATTTTTTGGTGGTATCTGGAAATATTTTATCCCATTCTTCTTGTAACACTTGCTTTAAATGGAATTTGTTCCTAATTTGGTGTTTTTGGACCGCTATTTCGAATGTGGCCTACAAATTTTCTATGACATTGATGTCAGGGGACTGTGGTTGTGTGTGCAATTGCTGTTTACAATGAAAAAGACGCCCCATTTTGACATTACGTGCCGTATGTTTGGGGTAGTTGTCTTGCTGGAAAATAAAACTTCCATCTAAACCAAATTTTTTGCACTTTCTTTAAGATTGTTGTTGAGTATATCTATATAAAGCTTATAATTCATTATGCCATCTATAAAAACTAAATTTCCTACCCCATTTGAAGCCATATGACCCCAAACCATGACGGAGACACCACCATGTTTAACTGTAGGATGTAAATTTTTTGGATCCAAAGCGGTGTTCGGCTTTCTCCAAACGGTGCGACGGCCATCACTTCCAAAAATGTTTATTTTACTTTCGTCACTAAATATAACTTTCTTCCAAAAGTTATGTCTTCATTTGATGAGCTTTTGCAAACTTCAAACGCTCTTTCTGATTTTGTAAGCTTATGAAAGGTTTCTCGACTGCTATATCCACCATGTCTAATCACATTTCTCACAGTTTCAGCACTTACACTTCAGCCCATTATTCGAGAAGTTTCTGCAGCTAGTTTGACTGCACTTAGTTTAGGATCAATCTTGATATCTTTCAAAACTTTCCTTTTGGCTACATCACTCAGAATACTTTTCCTTCCACTTCCATTTTCAATTAATCCATCGCTTTTAAATCTTCCAATGATTTTCTGGACACACGAGTGGCTTCTACCGACAATTTTAGCTATTTCATAAGATTTTCCTCTCTTAAATAACCTTAATATAAATTTTCTTACATCAATACTGGTCTCTCTCTCTCCGAGTACCCATTTTCCATTTAAAATATTGCGACTTTAAATTCACATAACCAATTTCAAAAGACAAAATTAGCAGTCGAAAAAGTTTTAAGATAAAATTGGCCAAACACAGGCTACTATAGTAGCAAGCAGAAAAAAGTCTAGGGGTAGTTAAACGAAAATTTCATTGGTGTATCCACAATTTTTTGAGGTAAAGATCTGCCTATGTTTATTTCAAATACTTGTGAAATTTTTAATTTTAGATATTTTTTTGTTGATTTTCGTTATTTTTACTGTAAATTAACTCTTTAGTTACGTGTGAAAATAAAAACACGTTTGCACTTCCAGTTAATGTGTTATTTAGATTGAAAGTTGGATTTATCAAGTAAAAGTAAGGTGTATCCTCAATTGTTTGTACCACTGTATAAAAAAAACAAGTCGATCAATGTGTGCTTAGGACTGTCAGGAAATTTTGATGATCACTAAAATTCGAATAGACACTCATAAAAGCACACGATTGTTAGCATTTTTTGAATATATGCATAATATGTGTTTATGTTAAGCAAATAAATAAGTATTAATAATAAAATTAACAATTTTGCAAAATAAACTCCTTTTTGATCCAATATTTTAAGAGTAACTTGCTCCACGATTGACGAGTATACTAGTCATCGCTCGAATTTCGTTTCTCGTATAATTGCGGAGCCCCAAAGTTCACTGGTTAATAGAAAACTAAGTGGTGGGAAAAGTATTGCAAATTAAGCCAAACAGTTTCACGAACTTAATATATTTAAATATACGAAGAAATTGAAGGAAAATTCAGATACAATGGATTAAATGAATCAACTTTGGGGCTTAACTCCTACCTTTGCAACTTCAAGATTTTATAGAACCCATTAATAAAAGCAAAACATTAGAAAAAGCAACTTTAATGAAAGAACAGTGTTCAAGTAATAAATTTATGTTATTAAACTTATATTGGAATTAACGGAGTTAAAACCCTTAACTGAAGAAACTATTCGAAATAACATTGCTAATATAAAGAAGCCGCGAAATAAACCTTGCATATAATTGCTAAAATAAATGAGTATAGAGTCAAACGAATACATTTGCAAGTATCCACAAAAATATATAATTTGAATATTAAATTGCTAAAAAAAAATTCCATTACCGTGAAGTAACTCTAGAGAGTTGTGAATAAAAAAAAATATATACGAGCTTTCACTTCGAATATATTAAAAAAAAATTACCCTTTTTTTTTTTTATCTCGAACTTCGAAAAGTACAGCAGAAATAGCTGTTGTCTAAACGGATTTAAAAACAAAAATTAATGATAAAATTGTATCGCAATTTTTTATAACACAAAATATAGTTAAGTTCACTATATATAGTCATGTTATTAATTGGTATACACGCCTCATTAAATTTGCTTACATGCTTGTTTGATTGAGTTAAAATAAACATCGCACTGTTCAGCTACACGAGGGCTTTTGGCGATGGACCTCGTAATTTTTAACCATTGTGAAGTGACGAGGGCGATACCTGAGCTGGTACCTCCCTCTCCTAACTACCGCACCACACCAAGGGAGGACGTTTTAGCTCTCGACAGATTAAAGGTGCATCACTCCACTACAGGTTGGTTTTTCAGGGAAACTATGCTCGAACTCATGACACGTCTGCCACTAGTCCGTTACCTTGACCACTAGGCAATCGTGGTCACTTGCTTGTTTGAAAGAAAGTCAGAGGCTTTTTTTGCTGTCAGAGTGCTAAAGGCCGCGAGATCATCCTGATGTTGCTAAACGCCCGCTTTGTAACGTAACTGATGCCTTTTAAGTTCGCGAAGCTCAAAGTTTTCACTTTGGTGTAGAGATTAGAATTCCCATTCAAGTATTGTCCTCGTCACTTGATCCTGACTTAAAATTAACACATCCATCGTCAATAGTGACCATGGTAGCCTAGTGGTCAAGGTAACGAACTCATAGCTGGCGTGTCATGAGTTTGTGTCTAGTACCACCGAAGACCCACCCTGCAAAAGGGGCCGATGCACGTTCATCAAAACTCAAAGTCTTCACGCTGGTATAGAGATTAGTATTCCTATCTAAGTGTTGTCCTCGTCACTTGATCCTGACTTAAAATTAACAGATCCATCGTCAGTAGTGGCCACGGTAGCCTAGTGGTCAAGGTAACGGACTCATAGCTGAGGTTTCATGAGTTTGTGTCTAGTACCACCAAAGACCCGCCATGCAGAGGGGGCTGATGCACGTGAAATATGTCGAGAATCAAACGTCTTCCTGTTTGTTTTGAAATTAGGAGAGTGGTTTCAGCTCAAGTGTCGTCCTCATCCCTTGACCATGGTTCAAAATAACGTTGTCCATCGCCAATAGCCCTTGGGCAGCTTTATAGTGTGACGTTTTTTTACCCCTCCCCCCTCAATCTCACTCTCGAGCTCTTGGCCTCCATAATTTCTATCTAATCAGGTCCGCGTTCTAACATTGTTGCGGACTAATCGTGTAACGAAGCCCTTGCGTGTTAAATCTGTCAAGGCTTAAAATTCCTCTCGCTGAAATGGTGAAGGAGCTCTCAGATTGGGTGTCTGATTTCATTTGATATTTTATTAACTTCACAGTAAAAAGTAACACGAGGATTATTGTGGCTGACCCTAGTAATTTTGAGCTGCGATCGAATGGCGAGGATGTCACTCGAACAAGCACCACATTCTCACACTACCCCTACCGGGGGATTTTAAGCCTCGACAGATTTGACGCGCATCATCCCCTCTACACGGTGGGTCTTCAGGGGTACTAAGTTTCGAACCCCTGGCTCGAATACGCCGGAGAAGAGTTCACGACTATACCCACTCGGCTTCATGCCCAGGTATCATCCTCCTCACTTGAACGACAGTCAATCGATAATAGTGTGGCCGCGGTAGCCGAGTGGTATAGGTATCGGACCATGGCATGCTTTGTCCCGAGTTCGAGCCCAGTACCACTAAAGACCCGCCATGTAGGGCAGCGATGCACGTTAAATCTGTCGAGAGCTGAAACGTCTTCCCGTTGGTGTTGTGTGATATTTAGGAGAGGTGGTGCCAGCCCCGGTGTCGTCCACGTCACTTGACCATGGTTCAAAATTACGTGGTCCGTCGCCAAAAGCCCTCGTGTAGCTGAACAGTGCGACGTTAGTATTCAATCAATCAATCAACCATCGATAATAGTCCTCACGTTGCTATAGAAGCGCCCGCGGTAGCCCAGTGGTTATGGTCACGAAATCGTAGCCGGCGTGTTCCGAGTTCGGTTGAATGCCACTGACGACTCTTCGTGTAGAGGGTCAATGTCTCACCATTTGCGTGGTGTGAAAATTCGGAGAGTGGTGCTAGCTCAGGTGTCGTACTCTTCCTTGACCATGGTTTAAAATTACGACGGTCCATCGCCAATAGCCCCTAGTGTTTTATAGTGATGTTATTAAGTACGCAATCTTGCGCTTTAGAGTGCAATGTTAATAAAAAATCAAATCAAAATTGTCACCTTAAATTTCGAATGGTGGTTTTTACTGGTAATTTATTTCCAATTTGTAATATTGACGATTCGTATATTGTTTACTAACATCCCCCTTAGAACCTAGGGGTGGAAGACCCGGTAATTTTGAAACCTACAGGTTGAGAATCTGAACAGGCAGTCTACTCTTCACGTCCACATCACAGCACATCACAGTCGACGCTTTTGAAGCACCGTCATATTTTAATTTACATCCAGTACAACTACGGTACGGCGATTTAACGATTAGAAAAGCAAAATCATCGGTCCGCTATTTGTTTTGCTGAAATAATGTTTTAATGGTTGACAGTTTTGATTAGCAGTAAGTGTACACATAAAATGTAAGGTTATTCATCGAAAAGTTGGAAAACTGAAATACATACCAGTGCACTTATTGCGCACACATAAAGGGTGTTTTTTTAGAGGTATAGAACTTTAAATTGCAATAAAACAACGATGTATTATTCGATTGACATGAATTTTTTTTATTCGAAAGATAATCTTGTGGCATTACATTTTAAATATGATCAAGCAAGGCGTAGATTCGTCGAATGGGCCCAAAACGAGATTGCCGTTGGTCCCGATTTTCATAAGCGAATTTTGTTTAGCGATGAAGCGCACTTCTGGTTGAATGGCTACGTCAACAAACAAAACTGCCGCATTTGGAGTGAAGCTAATCCACAAGTGTATGTCGAAACACCGTTACATCCAGAAAAACTGACTGTTTGGTGCGCTTTATGGGCTGGTGGAATCCATCTTCAAAAACGATGAAGGCCACAACGTTACAGTCAATGGTGATCGGTATAAAGCCATGATTATTAACTTTTTCATTCCTGAATTGAACAATCATGATGTCCAGGAGCTGTGGTTCCAACAAGACGGCGCAACATGTCACACAGCTCGTGCCACAATCGATTTATTGAAAGACACGTTGGGTGACCGCCTAATTTCACGTTTTGGACCTGTGAATTGGCCTCCGAGATCTTGTGATTTAACACCGCTAGACTATTTTCTGTGGGGCTATGTAAAGTCATGGGTCTATGCGGATAAGCCACAAACGCTTGACCCTTTGGAAGACAACATTCGCCGTGTTATTGCCGATATACGGCCACAAATGTTGGAAAAAGTCATCGAAAATTGGACGTCCAGATTGGACTACATCCGAGCCAGCCGTGGCAGCCATATGCCAGAAATCATATTTAAAATGTAATGCCACAAGATTATCTTTCGAATAAAAAAATTCATATCAATCGAATAATACATCGTTGTTTTATCGCAATTTAAAGTTCTATACCTCTAAAAAACACCCTTTATAAGGCGATATTTAAGAATTATGATGAGTTAAAACTTCCTTAAAAGATATGTCCATTTCTAATTTATAGAATATTACGTTTACAATATTGTTAATTTTCATCAAAACATCATAAATGTTAATAAAATTTCCCCAATTTGAAGTTCAAAATCACAAATATCTATTAACGAGACATTGTCATTGTTTAAAAAACCAGTGGTTCCTAAACTTTTTTAATCCATGGACCCCTTTTATAGTCAAAACCTGCTCACCACCCCCTAAATGATAAAGCTACATAAATGCATAGCATAAAAATTACAAATTTAAAAAAAAGATCTTACTGAAGAACTTTTCATTGAAATTATAACTTTAGTTTAAAATTTTAAAAAATTAATGACTTGGATGAACTTGATTAGATACTAGGAGTATATTTAAGTCAGACTCAATGTAAGTAGCAACCGCAAATTCCCACGAGCACTGGTTTTTAGTCGTTTTCTTTTTTGCGTGATGAGGTTTTTATGGCACTGAATCCACATTTTACCAAATCGGAAGACGGAAAATTAGTCAACTTTTGTACAATAACCCATAATACAGGATATAAAATTGAGATCTGTTTTTGCAACCAAAATTTGTGGTATCCTTGTCCGAACATTTTTTGGTTAAAATTTCTACTTTTTGCATATTTTAATGAGATGTACCTGTTTTAATATGGATTCATCTGTGCTTAGGATATGAGTTAGCCCACAAGCAAAAGTGTTCAACATCCAGTCGGGAACATATAAGCGAATTATTATTTAAATTTACATAAAAATAAAAATGTGGGTCAATTTTTTTTATATTTTTTTTTAATTTTTTTTTTATTTTTGCGCGGACTTCCTGACATTGTTTAAGGAGCCCCCAGATTAATTTTAATTCTCCGAGGAATCCCTGAATAATATCGAGAACTCATGGGGGTCCGAGGGAATCACTTTGGAAACCACTGTTTTAGACAAAAGAAATAAATTGCAGTTTAAAAAAACTAAAAAAACACCCTTTTATAGTTAATTGAACTAAGTTTAACAGTCTTTTAGTTGCCAAATCTGGAAACAGTTACCAAGTCTGGAAATGGGATTTGATATTAATTGCTAGATGGAATCTGAAAATGGGAAATAGCTAACCCTGATGATTCTGATCAAGATAAGGGAACAAAATTATTAAATTGTATTGTCATCGGTCCTGGACAAGTGACCAAAACTTCGAATTAATTTAACTTTTTAAAGTGGGAAAAGTTAAGTTCAAAAGATTCCGTTACATACAAGTGAAGCTTATAAAAGGGTGTTAAAAGGAAGGGATAATGACACACACGAACCGATTCTTCGAATCTTTCGTTACTAAGAGAAAGAGTTTATGGTGAAAGAAGCATTTCTCATTCTCATTTATTTCATTTTATTGTGGTGCTCATCACACATCTTGTGAACTGACTGCCAGGGCAGATTCTCAAAACTATTCTAAGAGGTTGCCATATTCAATTCGGGACCCATGGTCGGGTTTACCCCAACTTACATCTGCCTCCCAAAGTCTGCATATACCGGTGATCATCTTTCATATTCATAAAAAAAGATCGCTAATTAAATGAAGTCTTTCTGAATCAATACTATTTTTTATTGAATCCTTTAACGTCGTAAATTCAAATAGTATAAGCGACAACCACCTGAATATTACATAAAATACAAAAATACTTTCTTACAATAATACAATCCTTTACAATAATGGGTTGTAACTTAAAGTTAATACTTTTTAAGCGCTATTCCGTTCTTTCTATAACTCTCAACATATTTGGCAGGGATTTAACTAACTTAGTTGTTTCATCTGAGGATATTTTGTTACATTCTTCTATTACGACAGATTGGAGCATTTTCTTGGATGTTATTACGTTTTTTTCCCTGATTTACTCGAGTAAATCCCACAAATGTTGTATTATGCTTAGTTCTGGTGGCTAGGATGGCTTACAGAATTGGTTTGGGACATGTCAAAACAGCCATGACTTCACAATGCGAGCCATTTGCTTGGTAACTTTGTGCCGCGGAAAGTAAAAATCATCACTCTCCACAAGTTTCTCGGCATATGCCCTGATATTTTACTTCAATAAGTTCAAGTAACAAATTTTGTACATTGTTGATTCAATAAATTCCAGATTACCAGCCAAAAGGCTTCCATTGTATCCTCAAACAGTATGCCACATCCTCTATGTTTGATAGTCGAAAAAGAATTCTATTTCGAAGATCTGTCCAGAAATTTTTGCAGGCGTCTTTTTGTTCTTTTTGATGCTAAATTAAAAAAATTACTTTCAATTGAATATATTACATTATTCTAAAACATATGTATCCTATTTAGGTGTATTCTTGCAAAGGCTCTTTTCTCTTAGCCCTGTTCATTTGAGAGATGCATGGTTTCTTGACTGCAACTCGGCCATGATAGTCATCCTTTTTCAGTTCTCTTCGAATTGAGGTTCAAGTCATACTTTTGGCAATATCTGTCACACTTTCAGCTATTTGCGAAGCTTATGGTCTTAGATTTATTTTTATGGAGTGAATTACAAAGCCGGATTCTCAAGGTGACAATGCAGATCGGTGGCCGGATTTTGGCTAAGACGTTAAAATTTTAATTGATTTGCAGTTTATGAACACTTTTTGAATCGATGAATGTCTCCCATTAATAGTTTCAATAGTTGTTTTAAAAAATTTTCTCTTTTCTAAAGATCTTTGAGGATTTTTCTTTCAATACTATATCGATCTCTATTCTGTTGCCTGTCATGGAACCCCAAAATATTTCAAATCTCAAATAAATCGTAATAGAAGCTCATAATTACTTAAAAACACGATTTAGTGCAATTATTTTACAATAAGAGCTCCTTAAAAGCTCTATTTGGTAAGTGTATGCAGACTTTTGGCGCGGATGGTTGGTGATTATTTGGTGGTCATCTTTGTTTTTTCTTGTTTAGGTGGATTTTGTTGCTGTTTGAATAGGGTAATTTTGAAGAATCCCTGACAAGTATTTTGATTTTTTTTAAAGCGAGATTTTAATAGTAATTATAGCATAAACACGTAAGATGATTGCCTATACGCAGACTTTTGGAGGCATTGTATATTAAAGCGTACTATAACGCAACACGAGAGCTATTGGAGGGAGTGAATATTAACGTCGTACTGTTCAGCTACACGAGAGCTTTTGGCGACGGACCACGTAATTTTGAACGATGGCCAAATGACGTGGACGACACCTGAGCTGGCACTCCTAACTACCACACCCACGTTGAGAGGGCCACTGAAGACTGCTCTTGTAATTATGAACCTCGGTCAAGTGATGAGAATGACACTTAAATTAGCTCCTCCTACTCCAGTGGAGCAATGTAAACCCCCGTATTGTGGAGGAGGGGCAGGACTGAAGAATTCATAACCTAACTTTGCAAAGAGGAAGGCTAATATTCTCCGCTACGCCACTGCCCCTCTCCTAACAAGCACACCACTCCAGCGGGAGGACATCGACCCCCTCTACATGGTGGGTCTTCAGCGGTATAAGGCTCGAACTCGTGACACGTCGGCCACGAGTTGTGACCATAACACCTGGTTAACTTCGCCACTTTTCGCTATGTAGGAAAAGACAGAGCACGAGAAATAAATTAATAAAAATACGATTTTTAAATATTTAAAAACTCTCAAATTTGTGCACCTAGCCAGGCATTAACTACTTAACCCTTTAAAAAAATATTCAACACTTTAATACTAAAAATATATACTATAGATTTGATAATTCATTCACAAAAAATAGAAACATTGTAGTAAACAAAAAAAGGTTTATTTTTTATTTAACCATTATATATATCAAAACAGTAACAATTTATACATAGATGTTTCAACAAAAATATCTAATTACAAATAAGATTTATAAATCTTTAAAGTACATGAATGAAAATTATGTAAAAAAAGCGTTTAAATGATTTTAAAATACATTATTCTGTTTGAAAATTAGATTGTAGCAAATCTGAAGGCAGGTTATTTTTCACAAATACATTAGAATCAATTCACTTTAAATCCTTGTAATTAATAAGTCTTCATATTTAAATCGAGAAAAATATAATCCATAATTATCTGTATTTCATTCTTTCGTTTAAAAATAGTTCCGAGTTTCTTTAAGACGACTTAATTTCGCCTTGTGTCAGACCACATAAAATCGTAAAGAGCATTTTAGCCATTTTATTGACCTCAAATCAATTACTTGAAACGATCAATAATGGCGTGAAATATCGGGGAAAAAGCGTCAATGCCATCCGACAAAAAAGATACAAATGCAAGTTTAAGTTTTGATTTCAAGAATCCCGGTAACATAAATACAAAAACCTGGAGAAATCTACAAAGTATCCATATTGAATTTAAAAAAAACCCAAACCCAATTGCTGCGTCGATGCTAGAATCTTTTAGTACACGAGCACACACGCAAATAATAGCGCACATTAGTTCGACTTTTTCCTTTTCGGCAGAGACTCGTAACGTCAGATTTTTCGCCAATTTCTCGATTTTTCTCGAGATTTCCGCGAATATAAGGCTACGAACTATAGAAAGTCTGAAACGATTCCACAACACTGTTGGAAGTGCCGTTAAAGAAAGAGTCACGTACAAAACCATAGCAGTTTCTTGCACAAGACTCAATTGAGCTTCCAAGGTATTTCTGCAAACATGAACCATCCTTGAAGCAAAGCCAGCAGCGATATCCAGGCGAAGCATTTTGGGAAAGAGTTATCAATGAGGGATTCTGAAATGAGAACGCAGTAAATTTATTCAAAAATTCACACAGATTTTTCATATCTTTAAACTGACACAAAAAAATCTGAATCAGATATCTATATATATAAAAATTACGTGTCAGTGTTTGTTCGCGATGAACTTCAAAAGTACTTAACCGATTTTAACATAATTTTCTGTATTGAGTATCATTTCTTCCAACTTAAAATATAGGATAGTTTTTATTTCAATTAATGACGTCATAATTTTTTATTGCCGGAAATGTGAAGAATCCAGGAAACGGGAAAATTTGCAAAATGTCGCAATGCGTGTGTCTACAGAAGAGGATTTTGTTGACCAAAGAGCACGAAAAGGAAATGCCTGGCGTATTTTGGGGCGTAGAATCCGAACTTCAAATCGGTTTCCAATAATACCCGGAACTTTGCCGGATAATGCCACTCAACCATGTTTTAGACACACCGTGCCAAGGACTTACCTTAAAAGCCTTGGAGAACGAAAACATGGTCCCTGACGTATTTCAAAAAGGGTAATTCGAATCTAATGTCCTATCTGACAAATTATCTTAACTTTGCCGGATAATTTCGGACTACCGTCCATTACGGGAACCGTGGCAAGTGTTTACCATAAAAGTCTTAGAGCGAAAAAAATTACGTTTTTGATGTATATCAGGATGGTGAACGAGATTCTGAAATCGAATTTTAGAAATTGCCTTAACTTTTCCGGATAATGCTGGACGGCTGCCTATAATGTGAACCGTGGCAGGAGCTTATACTAAAAGTCTTAGAGCGGAAAAAGTGCGTTTCTGATGTATTTTGAGATGGCAAAAACGAGAATCTTAAATTTAATTTCAGAAATTTCTGAAACTTTTTGCCGGAAAATGCCGGATGGCCATATTTTAGACACACCGAGGCAGGGGTTTACCTTAAAAGCCTTGGAATGCGAGAACTTGGTTCCCGATTTATCTTAAAACGAACAATCTGAATCTGATATCCGATTTGAGAAATTCCCGTAACTTTGCCAGATAATTCGTAACGACCATATTTTACGAAAATCGTTGCAGGGGTTTACCCTAAACATTCTTGGTGCGTGAAAAGGGCTTTTCTCGTGTACTGCGGGGAGGTGAACGAGAATCCGAAATCGAATTTTAAAAGTTCCCGAAATTTTGCCGGATAATACTGGACGACCCTAATGCACCCCATTCCAGGAACTGCAGGCTCGAATGCAAAGTTAGTCTCCGGTTGAGTCTAGGAGCGGGAAACGAGAATCTGATATTTCAGAAACTTCCGTAACTTAGCAGGATATTACCGGAATTAGGTGAAAAAGCTTTGCGTTCAAGTCCCACGTCCAGATTTTCATTCCCTCTAGCGACAAGTTGCACGTGCTAGGGCATCAAAGGTCAGTCCCGTGTGAGTTTCGGAGTGTGGAGAGAATCTGAAATTGAATTTTAAGAGTTCTGATAACTTTGCTGGATGACCATAATATTCGTGGGTAGTGGCACCGGCCTAACTTGCAGACGTAGGAACGTAAAAAGTGAATCCTGATTGGAACCGCTGATCCGAATATTCCCATTCGATTCAAGAAAAGCCCATAACTACGTCAAACAACGCTAAACGACCACAATTCTAAATCTGTATTTTACACGAACCATGGCAGGGGCATACCTTAAAATTCTTGAGGTCTGAAAGTGATTACTTGGTATTTTTCTGGGTGGGGAATAAAAATATGAAACCGAATTTTAAAAGTTCCCGTAATTTTGCCACATAATGCCGGATGACCGTAATGCCCCACCTTTCAGAGACTGAACTTGCAGGGGTAGGTGCACCGAAAGTAGTCACTGGGTGCATCTCGGTGTCGGGAACGAGAATCTGGATTCGAATTTCAGAAACTCTTAACTTAGCTGGATACTATCAGGATGAGGTCGAATGGTTTTGCGTTCGAGTCCCGCGTCTGGATTTTCATTTCCTATAGCAACTAAACTAGCAGGCACAGCCTTGCAAAAATACGATTGCAATATGAACTTGCAATGGCAATTGCACTTTTAGGCATTGTTGTCACTTTGTTAGATGGTGGGTAAACTACACATTCAAGCTGTCATTAGACATTCATAAGTTACCAGGAGCAATGTGTACCATGGGGAAAAAAACGGATTGGCTACGGTATTGCAAAGGAAATCAATCATAATCAGATGAGTGTACCATATCCCATAAACATTCCCCTCAAGGCATTTCATAGAAGTTTGCAAGATTTAAGTTGGAACAAAAAATATTCTTTTTGGTACTGCCCTGCTGTGTAGTGATTTCCGGCAGACGTTGTCAGTCATTCCCTGCACTATTTTTGCTCACGGGATTAACGCATGATTAAAACAATCGCTTTTATGGCGAAGCGTCGAAAGATTTTGATTGGCCATAAACAAGCGAGTACAATTGCAAGTTGATTAATCGGAGCAAGTGTTTCCTAACCAAATGCTGGATATTGGAAATAGTGAATTAAAACTGCAACCCAACACAAAGTATCAAATAGCCAGACAATTTCTATACTACTGCTCAGACAAAAAAGGAACTGTTATTGTCCCGGATATCCTGTATAATTATCTAGATAATTGGTTTTATAGTCATGTTACTTAATCACAAAAAAATGTTGATATTAACGAAATTAACTTCCAGATATAGAGTTGTTTCCAGGTGATCCAATACATTTTAAATCAATCGACACTATTATTGATGAAAACAAACCCGTAAATTTTCCAACTAAGTTTTTAAATTTTCTGCATATAATAAGAATGCCACCACCACACACAATCTTCGGTTGAAAATTGGTTCACTGGTTATTTTGCTGCATAACTTAAATCCACCTAGATTATGCAACGGTACATGTTTATTCATCAAAAGAATTACTGGGAAACTTCTAGAAGCAAACATTTTGACTAAAGTTTAAAGGATAAATCGTCCTGTTGCCAACGTGTTCTACTGATATCTTCAGAATTTCCAATCCCATTCAAAATGTTTCCAATTCGTTTGGTTTTCGCGATGACCATAAATAAATCTCAAAGCCAAACAAACAATGCCCATTTGATGCTTGGACTTTGAAAATCCGTGTTTCTCGAATGGCCAACTATATAATTGCATGCTCACGTGAGGGGAAACCCGTCGAATCTGTTTGAGTTAGCAAAAGACGGGTTAACAAAATATATTGTGCACGTTTACCGATTAGTTACATTAAACTTATTTATTGTTATGCTTTAAAATGATAAATATCAACATTAATCATCTCAATTATAAAATTAAATCTTATGTTGTTACTTAACTTCGTAAGTATTTCATGTACTATACTACACTCAAATAGGAGATGAATAAAATACAAAATTTAAAATATTATGTGTTTGTGTTGTTGTTACTAATGCCCCCGATCGACAAAGGACAGATCAAGGCCCACTAAATTCATCATGGCAAAGAGCTAAGTGACACCTATCGCTAGACGTAGCTTTGAGCACCATACGGGTGACATTTTGTTTTATGCGTAAATTCAATTCTCCGAAATTTTAAGCGAAGATTAATTTGGCTAATTATGGAAAATTCGTTATATAGAGGTTCACCTTTTAATATACTTTATAAACCACATAAAAAATTTTAAATCCATGAACACTATATATTAAAAAAGAAATTATTTATACCTTTTTTAAAATATATGCTTATTTTATATATCTTACCCATAAAAAAGGTAAAGAAAAACTGCAAGTAAAAGAAAAAATGTCGAAGAATACACTGTATTTTCATTATTAAGAAAATAATTTTAAGGATATTTTACAATTTAAAGCAAACGAGTAATATTAAATATACATTATTTTATAACTAGAACACGAGGGCACCGAACAACACTGAGTGTGAAAGGGAATATCGAAGATGTTTCTAGTGAACTGGACAATGGAGGTTAAAGGTTGTACTTCTTGGAGGAAACGTCCAGAACTCTATTGCTCTCGGTGAGTTAGGATCTAATAAAGCCAGTTCAAGATTTATGACCACCATAAAATGTGTTAAAGAGAGAATAACTTGAAATGTTCAGAAATACTTTAAAAATAGGGAGAGAAAAAAATTGAATCACAAAAGAAAAAGTTCGTTACATAGAAAATGTACTTCATTATAGAGAGGCTATTTTACGAAGGAAGTCATGAAATGTTCCAGGTTCCAGGAAAAAGTTCGCTACATAGAAAAATCCGCAATATGGAAGTTCGACTGCATTACAATTTACTCGAGGATTCTAAACTCGCACATTTCAAATAACCATATATACTATTTTAATGTTATATTTGTGGTAACCAATTCGAGTTAAGGTAAAATTTACTTCCGCTTGTGGTGACGGAGACAAAAACCATTGGAGCCAAATTGCGCTAGCAACAACTCTTTTTATGCATTGAATTACTATCCAATATGACGACAATCATTTGCCTACTTGGTAATAAATAAAAGTAAACACTAAAGTAGCATCTAATACAAAATATTAATAAAATGTTTGTATGCTAATATCAAAACATCAACCCCAACTATTTAGCTATTTAAATTATCAGCGAGAAAATGTTGAAAATTATGTTTAAGCAAATTTTTTTCAGAACAATAACTGTTTTACAAGTTAAAATTTACACAGTTTTTAATTTACATTTTATATTACATTGATAATATTCCAAACTACAAACTAAATAACTCATAACAGAAGACAAATAGAGAACTGTGAAAGTAAAATAAGCTAATATTTGCATTCGGAAAAAAAGGAACTCATTTGAACCTTTCTTTCTAAAAAAATGGTACGGCGGTTAAATTCTTCTCATTCGAAGAAATATACCGGCACAAAAGAAAAAAAAGAAAAGTTAACATACTTCAGTAAATATTAAATACCTATTCATTATTAATACCTAATTTTAGAACATTACCTTTCTTTTACATAAGCTTTCGAATCACAAATCAACGTGATTATCTTTTGCGCTATGAATCAAAATAAGCTCAATTTCTAAAGTAGAAAAGAATTTGAACTTAAAATTCGCTGTAAGTGTTATTTTGTCAATCTCTAAATCGTTACATCAATTGATTGATTGCTATTTAAGTTTTCAGTTCAGTTCAGTTCAGTACAGTTGATTGATTGATTGATTGATTGAAAGGTTGAAGGGGATATAGAGCAACACAGGCTATTTAGTACAGTGATACCACTTTAAAAGTGGAGACAAGGCCAACGCCTTATGCTCCGATAGAATTTGGATTAGTTTTTAACTTAAGTTGTAACGTACAGCTAGTGATTGCACTGTCCATCAGTAGTTTTAATTATCGCCTTGTGTCTCAACTGAAATTGATGAAAGTAGAGTATTGGAAATCTATAAGCTGGAATTTTAGAATATATTGGTTGATGTTAAAAATTCTTGAACTTTTTGAACATGCTCTATTGTTTTACATTTCACTATTGAGAAATAAGACCATTCTCAGTGGTTGAAGATAAAAATTTTCAAAATTTCACGCTGCGATTTGTATTTGATACAGTTTAATATAAAATGTTCACTAGTTTCTGGTACTTTACAATCCGCACACAAAGAAGAATCTCTGTTTGTTTAAAAAGGAAATATATATCATTTAATGATAATTTTTTAGCTCGCAACTTATTGATTAAAGCTTCTGTATTTCTATTTTTTGCTACCTGTCTATTCCATTTTTCAAGATGAGAAATATAAAAATAATTTTTATGTCTTTTGCTCTTTTTCCATATTTCTTCACTTTTATTTTTGTGTTGTTTTTTAAAATGTGTATGTAGGTCTTCCCAAGTTATCCAAGAAATAATATTCCACGGCTCTGGAGAGGCTTTAGCTCTTATTTATCAACTTATTCATTAATCTCTATTCCCTTGTGAGCTGGTACCCAAATGAATGTAATTGATTGAGCTATTTGGAGACACTCATGCAAAGTTGAACTTAAATTTAATATTATCGTATTGGATTTTCTATTAATATTTTGTATACTTTTTTTAGAACTGATAAGCTGTCCGTCAGGTTGATATAGTTTTCTGTTTCAGAAACCCAGTTTTTTAACGCAGTCCATATGGCTATAGCTTCAGCTGTGAAAATTGAAATCATTTCTTTCAGTATGAAATTTTGTCGAACTTTTTTCTTGGGGATCAAAATTCCTATTGATGCTTGATTAGAATTTTTTGAGCCATCTGTTGCTATTATGATATTGTTATTAAATTTTGGCTGAATGTAATCATTAAACATATTTTGTACTATGTCATCTGGAAGATGACATAGTACATAGTAGTTTTGAAATGTTAGTTCATGAGTATAGATGTTTATTTTGCGATTTTCGTAGATTGGAGGAGGAGGGATCTATTTTGAAGAATATCTGCTTTAGAGATACGTAATTCTTGGAGCAGGTTGATCGTCTTCTAAAAAATACTGATCTCTTTTTCTCTATATTTATAAAAAATGTTATTTATATCCCAAAATAATCTTGCGTTCGGTGACCAGTTTTTTAATGCTATTTGCTTGGTTATAAATTTTTGGCAAAGGAAATTATGGCGAGTATTAATACTTCCATTCATAGACTCTGCTCTTAATAAATCTAACGGGGTATTTCTTGGGAGACCTAGGGCTAAACGTAAGGCAGCATTGTAAATCGGTTCTAGTTTCTGTCTGTTGCTATTGCTAGAAAAGGAAAAAAGTTGACTTCCATAGTCAAAGATAGAACGGATTGTGGCATTAATAATATTTAAAAGATGATCCGATCTTGTTCCTATTTTCGGAGAAGATACGGCTTTAATGACATTTAAATATTTGAATCCTTTCTGACGAAGATAATTAATATGATTTTTCCAGGTGATATTGGGGTCGAAGATTATACCCCTGAGGTACACCATAATTATTTTTAATGATTTTTGAAAAATTGTTCTTCCATTTAATTTGAATTGTTCTCTGATGTAAGAAGTTTTGAATCCATCAAAGCAATCTACCAGAGTATTCAACTTTTTTTTAATTTAGAAACAAGACTACTTGGCCCCACTGAGTCATATGCTGCTTTAATATCTAATGCTACCAAAATAAAATATTCCTTGCGTTCTCTAGCCAGTATAATATGATGTATTGAAGTAACGTATTAATGCTGCTTCTGTGAGGGTAAAAACCATGATGATTAACATGAAAAATTTTATTTTGAAAGCTGAAATCTAACATTCTATGCAGAATCATTCTTTCTAATAATTTGGCAATTATTGAAGTAAGAGATATAGGACGGTATGACGAAACTTCCTTGGGATTTTTGTGAGGTTTTATGAAGGGTAAAATAATTGCGCCAGTCCAATCTTTTGGAATTTGACTTGAAAACCAACTGTCATTAAAGGATTTTAGGAGAAGATTTATTGCTTTGATGGGGAGATAGTTGATTGTTTGGAGAGAAATTTTATCATGCCCTGGATCCGGAATAGGGATATTTGGAATACTATCGTTGTTTTGTTTTGCATAATATCGTAAAAAACAGTCTGTGTGTGCTTGGGATTGTTCGTTTGTTAGTATGGTTCCGTTATTCTCAATAATTTTAAATGAAGAATAGTTAGGATTTGTTCTATTTTTGATTATCTGGATTATTTTAAAAAGAACTTTAGGAGAAGAGAATTTTTCAGATGTCTTGTGCCAAAAGTTTTCTTTACAGGCTTTGATTGTTCGCTTAGGTTTTGCGCTTATTTCTTTATATTTTATCCAGTCTTCTTTAAAGTTTTTTCTTGCTTTATTAAGGAGTTTCCTTTTCTTTTTTTTTCTTTTTTTTGCTCTTAAATGCCCACATGCTGCTGTCCACTATGGAGCTCTTGAATTGATCTTTTTTTCTGATTCTTGAGATAAGATTTGAGCTTCTTTAATTTCTTCTATAATATCCATATTTATATTTTCGTTTAAATTTAACTTTTGTTGAATAAGATTGATAAATTTGTTCCAATTTGTTTCTTGTTTAAAATTATTTGTTGCTAATCTGTTTGTTATTTTGTATTTAATGATAATAGGGAAGTGGTCGTTTCCAAAATTATCAGTATTTGTGTACCAGAATAAATCATAATTTAAATTTACAGATGATAAAGAAAGATCTATAGATGTAAAAATTCCCGATGAAGGTAGATAAATTGGACTTTTATCGTTTATATAGCAGCATTAAGTCACACACACATTTTCAATAATCCAATCAAAAATCTTTTTTCCAGAAACATTGGAAGTTTTTTATCCCTATATCTCATGTGATGCATTGAAATTTCCTAATATCAGACTATAATTATCAATATATGATGCTATTTTCGATAAGTTGACGTTATTAAAGTTTCCCGGTGGAATGTAGATATTGAAAATTGTAAGAGGAACTGTATTTATCTGAGCTCTGACTATTAAAATTTCTAGGTCTTCACTAATTTCTGAGAATTTTTATAGCGCTAATATCTTTATTCAAAGCTATCATTAATCCTCCTCCTTTTCTGATTTCTCTATCAATTCGAAAAATATTTTTATTGGGAATAGTGAAAATATCATTTGGATTTAACCATGTTTCTTGAATTATTAAAATGCTTGCTTTTTGAAAAATTGGCACGAAAAGAATATCTGACCTCTTGTTTTTTACTCCACGTGCGTTTCATTGGATTATATTCATGATTTAAAGAAGAAAAAGGTGCAATGCTACTAATCAGTTTAAATGTCCAAAAAAGAAAGTTTAATATTGATTTTTTTAGCGAAAGTATAAGAAAATTTGTATACTTATCTATGTTTTTTTATTTTGTTCCACTACACTTTCTAATATATTCCCTCTCTGTTCTGATAGTTTCTTTAGTTTTTTTTTTTTGTTTTTCATTTAGTTTTCTATTTATTGGCAAGCCATCATCTTTTGAAATTGTTATATTGGATGCAACATTTTTTAAAGTAGATTTCCCACACACACATTGTGTTCATCAAAGAAGAAAATCTCAAATTTATTTGAGTTACCACCGTATTCAGTTCTATCGTAACACGCTGTACTATTTGTTCTAATTTCTTTTCAAATATATTATTGTTTTCTTCAAACTTCTGTGCTCCAAGTTTTTATGCATTTTTTTTCCCAAATTTTCTATTTTCTCTGTTTGATTGTTGTATGTTTTAGCTGAGTATGAGCTTTTTTTTCAGTTTTGAAACTTTTCGACTGCTTCATTTCTCGAGATCTGTTGCTCTACTTTAATTTTTAAGATTTCGACTTCGTCTTGATATTTTTTGCAAATTTTAGAGTTGGCTTCATGCGCTTCTCCACAAGAGTTACATTTTTTTTATTTCAGTTTCTTTACACTTATTTTCAAGGTGGTTTAATGAATATATTCGGCATTTTACTGAGCCTTGGCAGAATTTTTGAAAGTGTCCGAATTTCCAACAGTTTGTGCATTGTTTAGAATTTCAAAGTATAAATTATAGTTTTAAACATTTCAAACCCTATTGGGACTCTTTCGGGGATCGTGCATCCAATTTGGGTAACTAATTGTTTTGTTAGGTTTGTATCCTGAT